>JBBMJY010000020.1:17838690-17911016 GCA_037833715.1 Toxotes lorentzi | reverse complement strand
ACCCAGCCCGGCCCTCGGCAGGAGGGTCCCCCATATGAGCCAGGTTCTGCTCAAGGTTTCTTCCTGTTAAAAGGGAGCTGTTTCTTGCCACTGTCGCCCTAAGTGCTTGCTCTGGGTCTCTGTGAAGCACTTTGAGACAATTTGATTGTGGAAGGCGCTATATAAATAAAATTGAATTGAAAAAATTTAATTGTTTGTATCTCTGTTCCATGTAGCACTAAGGTAGAAGAGGAACGATATTTAGTTTCCCTGTATATACTCTATGATAAGCATATGTGTGGAAATCTGAACCTGAACACATTCAATAGAGTATAAAATTCTTTCACCTTCTGACCCTTTATATATCAATCTGCTCTAAATTGAAAAACATGGCCTTGATGATACAAATTCACTTCTATTTGCTATTCCTTTTCCAATTCAGTGCCTGTGCTGCTTCAGCTGGTGTCCAGACAGAGCCCGGTGCAAGGGTTTTTAGCAAGTAATCATTATCTGCACTTTATTCTGAATATGCAGACTAGAGTTCAAGAGGTGTACACCCTACAGTTTTTCATCTGTCAGGCCTGGTGAGACTATTAAACAAAGTCTTCTGAAACCATATGGGTCAAACCCACAGTTAGCGTCAATGTTATTCAAGCTTTTAAGTCTTGTGTAATATCCCAATGTGTTGATTTATTATTCTTATTATTTTTTCATCTCAGTGTAATTTAGAATACATTTTGACGTAATCCCCTGCTGAAAAACAAGACCACTGTGGTCTAATGTTTGGTACAAACTGTGAGGGGCTGATTTATGGCATATAACACATGCAAAACAGATTATTTACTAAGAGGCGGATGTAATATCTATAACAATCAAATGCAATCCAAATACCTTGCAACACCATCCGTCCACAGTCTGTACATAAAGTGTTGTTTTTTTGTTTTTTTGTATATGTATCTCTTCTAGGAGGTAAGACAAACCCGTGGCGGAAAAGATGGCTACACATTTCAACCAATTCAAACCAATTTATAATTTTCATGGAAAACCTCCAAAAATGCCATGAATAAAGTATATTCACTCTCGTAACATCATCTGAGTTCAGAGTCTAAAGGAGGAGCTATTTTATGAATAGCCCTGAGGACTATGGGGACTGATCAGAGGCTGATAAGTATACCGTAGGTAGCATTCCTGTGCTTTCCAAAATGGAAGAGAATCCCTTCCAGTCCTCAGTGTTAATTTGATGAGCATTATCAAATCTTTATGACTGGGAAAAAGTGATTCATAATTGCTCCAGCTATTCCTAAATCTCACAGCTCTAAGAACAAAAGCCTTGGCGTGCTATCTTGTGTCAGTAATAGTCATACCATTGAAAGAAATTATTGTTTTCCTCTCCTCAGTGAGAGCCAATATGGCAGATATCCAAAGGAAGAGACACAAATCAAATGTTTTCACTGGTGTTGACCATGTTGGTCATAAAGAAAAATAAATAAATAAATAAATAAAATAATATGACAGCAACAGTGTATACCCTTGTGGTCTTACAGGCCATTTTGGGTGAAAAACATTCAGCAAATGACATCTATATAAGAATATCCACTGGCTGAAAATGAAAGAATTTTTTCTTGCTTTATTGTGCATCCAAATAGCTTTTTGAAAAATACAGAGGCTGGAGGCTGCCAATAGAATACTTTAGGGAAAAGAGAGAAGGCAAAACATCTGGCCTCCAAATTTTAATTAGACTTACCATTGGGATTTCTTTTATTTTACATAGTGGGGTGTTTCTTTTCCTTGAGGATTACTTGACAACATGATGTGAAATAAAATAATTATAATTTGACTGTCAGCAGCTTAAAATAGCAATTCTAAACATCTCAGCATGCTATAATAAATGATGCTGTGAGGATCTGAGTATAGTATTTTGTACCAGAACCACAGACTAAGACTTGGATTTAGGGCATGAGCATGATGTCTGAAGTTACACTATAAACAAGCAAAGTTATTTTGTCAGTTTGTTTGTTTGATTTGAGATTTGATATGCTCAAATTAAACTAGTTCAACTGATGTGCAAGTGCCACTGAAGCGGAAAATGCACTCTTATCTATAGAATGTACCCTAGAGTGAGTTTACCTCAACAGGTAGGAAAACTACTGCTTTGCTGCTCTAAATGAGTTCAGAGTTTGAAGCATTAATCTTTCCTCAAGCATTCTTTGGGCAGTCTCTCAGTCACCAATTTACATTGTATTTCAGGACTGGTACAGCCCTGCCCTCGCATAAGCTCATGCAGGGCTTACCTTTATTTTTTAAAGGGGGGTACTTCATAAGCCTTACTATTATTTTGGCTATAATGTGCAGCTCAATATTGCAAAGTCCTGTGAGCTTTTTTCTGCTGACTTAAGCTTGGACATACAGTAAAAAAAAAAAAAAAAGAAGACAGATTTTCTCTGTCCCCTGTGCCAGAGCCTGCTAAAACACTTGAAACTTTAGTAACTGGTTACATAAATGTGTTTAAAGTACTTATTAGGACTGTGAATCATGAATATATCAAATATGCGTTAATGGCCTGAACTTTTAAAGCTGAAGTGAAATTAAAATGAATTTTGTTAAGAAATCCGTATATATAATTGGTGTTTGTTTTTTAATCTTTTACGAAGATCTCAAAAAAAAAGAAAGAAAAGAAATTTTTCAGTTTTATTAATTTGACTGCAGGGATAGCACCGCTTATATCAGTGATCTCCAGGGAGCGCAAATTTATGGTTCTGACAAAGACAATAGCGGTACTGGTAATTTGACTGGTGCACTTTATAGGGCAGGCGCTAAAATAGTTTGTAATATCACTATAATTCCAAAGGCCACAGGGCTGCTGATATCGCAGGATGACATGCTGCTGTGACAGTGCAGGGGCTCCCAGTGACTCAGCAGGTGTTGAAGTAACATGAATAAAATCTGTGGTAGGAATCAGTGCTAAGCTAACTAGCTTCCACTTAGAATCTAGATTAGAATCTGGTTAGCCTTGCTTAGTGAAATAAAAACTGAACGGTATGATGGGCGCTTCCAAAAGCTGAATTGTACATAACAAATGCTTGTTGTTAAAGGGAGAGAAAACCGTCTTGTACCAGAATCTGTAGGCAAAGCAAGCCTATGATGTGCTCCAGTCAGTAGTGGACCACTGAAATGTCAGTTAGCAGCTGCGAAAGGACCTGAAGCTTTGACATTATTCCCAGAAATGGCTTTATCCTCTTTTGGAAAATGACAACTGCAGTGTAATTAAAGCTTACATTTCTTTACACAAAAAGTGAGGAGAATTCAAATTTCAGTTGGACTTGAAGAACTGGTACTTTTCCCCCCATTTATAAGAATTATTCTTACAGTCGAATTGTCCTCAGCCTAATTCTTCTAATCCTAACATTTTATGCAATGCCATCTGGTTGAAAATGTGTGTTTCTAAATTTTCTGCCATTAACCTTGCAGTTATCTCTTTCAAAAGAGTCTGTAAACCTCAGTTGGATCTGCCAGATTAAATAAAGGTTGTATGAATAAAATGCAAATTATACACACAGATACATGCATCATCAAATTTATAAGATGTTTTCCCTAATTAAAACAGTTTTAACTTACATTAAGAATTTCTTAAAAAATGGTTTCTTAAATATTTTATTTCCTGCTATGTTGTGATAGTATGCTGTGGTCTTTGAGGCTGCTTAAAACTAGGCTATGTAATTTAGTATAAATCATAATTAAGGAGCGCAGTAGGCTTAATTTGTAATTTGATGGTTTTGTAAAGCACTTTTCAAACACAGCTATAAATTTATTAAATAATCTTTGTCTTAAATAATAATAAACATAACCTATTTGAAAATAAAATGTCAAACAACAATGGCATGATTACAGGGGAATTACATAATAATTTTTAAATTAAATAAATGTTTTCTCTGTTCATAGACATCTAACAACGAAACCAGGTGGTGCACGGACTACACCAATTTAAGCTCCCTAGGTAGAAGCCTGAGGGCCTGAAAAGCAAAGACTGAACTGCCTTTGGTCTTTAGTCTAGACTACAGAATGGCCAGGGGGGTCCTGAGGTTGTCAGCTTACATACTTGCTCAGGTTAAAAGATCAGAGGTAGCTTCACTCAGACATGCCAGAATGTTATCAGTAATCAGTACAACATAAAATCATGAACTCCAACAGAGACAATAGAAACATAACAGTAACTGACAACCAGCCCTGAGAAGTTCAAATGGAGGTAGTTTGGTCTGGCATGTGTGTAGTCTTCTTTAAAGAGTCTAGCAGCAGGTTTTACCACAATGTGAAACCATTCAACACTCAACCGAGACAGAGGAGGAGTGCATTACAATGATAAAGGTGATATCAAGGTATTTAAGTAATTTTCAGTGTGTGGCATACAATGCGCGCAACTATTGTACTGGAGACCAGGACTGGCACTTTGGTTTGGCGACAGTTTGATGAAAAACACGTTGCCTGTGAGCATTTCACTGAAATGTTCAGTACTGACATATTTGTGACTTGCCAAACACATAAAACAACAATACTTCATTACATTAATAGAAAATGTAAATCGGTCACAATTATTCTTACAAAAAAACATATTTGCTTGCTAAAATAACAACAAACTATTTTGAGGAAGCACTTTTAACAATTTTTGGTTTTAAAGGTGATGTATCGTGCTTTTTGTGATTTTATGTTTGTCATTTATAACCTATTATAGTGTTGAATGTTTATGGTCACAGTCCCAAAACTTGAGTTGAGCGTAAAGTGTAAAAATGCTACCTGCAAGTTGAAGGCCCAGAACCTGCTTTCAATGGGTTATTTGCAATTTTACATTTACTTCCCCCTCAAAGCAACGTCAGATCATTCTCGCTGTGCAGTCCGTAGCCTTTGTTGATAAGGTTGTTGCTAAGGTTGAAAATTAGTTTTATCATTTTACACATTAGCCTACAAAAGCAATACAAAGTAACAGAGCTAAGTTACACTACAGGTTTTTGACTCCTTTTTGTGTACAGCAGATTAATATCAAAGGACATTTTTAAAGGTGATTTTGAGGAAAGGTTAGCAAAGTTGAAAATACGGGTTTGCATATAGATTGCAAGTATAGTCATGTGGAAAGGAGCCATATTTAATGTGGCGAATTTAACAAAATAAAAAAAAGGGTGCTTGCTGAAACCAAGGACAGCTTTGCCAGTATGCCAGATGGGCTCTACAACTGTAACTCTACATGATTTACGGGCGACGGAGAAACAGAATTAAGATGGTTTCAAGAGGCTTTTCTTTGAAAGGATGATGGTACTTCAGCTTTTGACTGAGAATGAATAATTGTGACTTTCAGAGCTATCCTGGGTGAACCCAGGGGATACAGATCAGCAGCTTTGTGATCAGCAGGCTTTTATAATCCATTGTTGGAGTCTTCAACCACCCATTGTGTTACTTTGTACCAGGATGTTTTAAAGCACCAGTCTGTTCCACGAAGTCGCAATGGGCAATAGGTTCATACAGGTAGTAATTTTTGAATATTATATAGTATATTGTAAAACACCAAAGATGATTTAATAACTCGAGATTTTATAGTAAGTAACACAATGAACAGTTATTTTCCAGTGTTTTCCTCCCAAGTATTCAAGAATGGGACATTGGACATTAAACATCATGTTTTGAGGCAGAAGATATCATGATGGAGATTTCATTACCACGAGAACTGTCACTCTGTGCTGTTTTGAAGTAAACGCCATGATACAGAGGAAATGAGAAGCTTTTCATGTTTAATTAATAATGCTAATGAAACTTAATTAGAGCAGCTTATGAAAAATGCATTCAAATGAGAGATGAGCTTTATCCTTAAATAACAAGCCTCCTGTGCTGGATTTGGTGTCCTATTACATGCTAATTAGACTGCACTAGGGACTGTTAATGAGCATAGATCATTTCAATCTTTAACACAGCAGGACCCGCACCAACCACTTATGACCATATATTTGGAAATCTCTTTTCGCATGTATGTATAGAGCATACAGTATGGTTGGTTCATTCTGTGCAATATTAGTTGGACATGTATCTGGGCTAATGGTATCATCCACTGGAACATATTACATATCACTGATTACTTCTTATTTTACCAGTGTTTTGCCAGTATCATTTTTAGTAACTACTTGAAATGAACTGGGAGCTTGTTTTGTGTTTGAAATCTAGAAGATATTCGATCAATGAATGAGAACACTGCATTTTAACTTTGTAATAATAATTATTATTATATCTTAATTTTCTCCCTCTTGAATCTCAGTTATAAAATCGTTTGTAATCTACAATATTTTAATTGTAATTTAATTTTCCGCACTGAAAACGAGTCGAGAATGACAAGTGCATCATACATAGCCTCAGAGCATCAAGGCATTCTACAATCCTTTGGGAGTATCTATTAAAAAGACCTTGCAGACTGCGGGCTATCAGTTCACAGCTTACAGATTTAGAAAAAAAAATATTTCTTCAAACGAGCTTGCGCAGTTTATTTGCTGCTCACTGAAACCGTTTTCAGAAGCTTATTTTTGCCTTTAATTTTGTATGTTAGTCATGTCAATTATACACATTTGGTTTTCTGCTCTTTCATCTAAATACAAAATGTCAAAAATAATAGATTTGTAATGCTACAGAGCATATCTATTGATGCATGCTGTGTGCCGAAAGTACATGGATGGTCTTTATGTAGAGAGACAGTGGTGAACTGTCACAGTGTGTGTCATCTCGAGCTTTCTAACAGCTTACTAACATCACAGCCCAATTGCAGAAAATGCCTGTGTACCCTGCAGGTCTATTAAATCCTCCTACACTGTGATCCTGCTCCTACGCCTGATTCTATCTCAACCTGTAAGGCTTTTGGTCAGTAGCACCTATTGCAATTTACCTCTCTTGAATTCCAACAAATTAACCCTTAAAAAAAAGAACAAAGCAACCACTGATTTTATTGTTAACACAGGACAATTCAAACCAGCTCATAAATGATGAGTATGATGCGTATACATAAACTAATTAACTATATAACTGGCGTCTCTGTGCTAAAGAAAGAGAGGGGGTTGGATGAATGGGTGGATGTGTGCGCTCTGTTTTACACTGTCAATTTGGCAGACGCCTGCAGGGGCTGGTGTGTTGCCATGGTGATATGAGCACGGCATGAAAGAGCAGCAAGGTTTGCCTAACAGGACCAGTCTCATAAGGACTGATAAAATGAGAACCTTTCTTTAAGAGAGTCTCACAGACACGATATGCCTATTCAACACAACCAAGAGTGTCCCTCTTAAGCACAACACGATTTACAATATGACCCAATCGCACCTGCACATATATGTTGAACATTTGCTTTTAGGAAGACAAAATTCTGCTTTCACTCCAGTAAGTCACCATTTATTCTACAAATGTGAATAATTTCATAAAATATTATAAAAATGTGCTGTAAGTTCTATTATTGGCCATGTATTGTCACTGGAAAACAAACATCTTTAAAATGAGAGTACCTAATGTTCACTGACATCCGAAACTGAGAAAAAATTCTTCCACAGCCTTTATGGTTTGCTCTGATGTGCAATAAGAAACACATTTTAAAATGTAGTCGCACGGCTCAACATCAAGGCTCGTCTGCTTGTCTGCGACAAGTGGATGTTTTGTAGGGCAAGTGGAAGTGAAATTTAATTGCCCCACTGGACAAGTTAAAGGTCAAACAAACAAAATACTGTGTGTCTCAATGTTATGTGCCACTCATTACTCTGCTATTTGGTTAAATAAATAACTATTACATTCAGAAAATGAATTTGAAAGTAATGCATTTTTTCCCCAGGACACGTCCAACTCACTGACTGCACTGACTGACCAATCAGGAGTCAATCCAAGTAAGTATTCCACAGAGTAGGAACCATAAGCAGTTCAAACAGCCCTGCACATGCACGAGCTTCAGTTCCACTCCCCTGTAAATCATTCATCACATGCACCTTTAAACCATCATCTCAGTCATCATTATTAAAATGATCTGTGATTATCTATACAGCTAATATTGAAACAGACTTGGCAAACTTATTTGCAATTCAAGATCAAATCAATAGATCATTAACAGGGTATTAATGGCCTGAATGTAAATATAAAGAAGTATTATTCACCACTTAAAACATATAAAATTAAGTTTATAAATGCACCCCTGAAAGACATTTTAGCCTGCACAATATTCTTAAACCACAAGGTTACATCTCTCACCTTATATTCCATGTCCACCTCACCATTTGTCTTGAAAACTGTGTGTATGCTCAGTCTGAAACATGTGTGAGGTGTGCACATTCTCACCACACATTCTTCTTTTATAAATACCATCTATACATCTGGGCCCTGGTGTGCTGCATAATTTTGTCCATATATAACCTAAGTTTTATAGAAACCCCCAGAAGCTCTTAAAAATCAAGACTAATGAGGGTATTTACTGAGGATTTCAGGTCCATTTTTAGGCAGTAAACAGTTAAATTGTGTTTGTCTTATTATATTTATTAAAGGACCAGTGGGGTTTTGCACTGGTGAAATTGAGGAAAGGCAGCACCACAGAAAATAGCGTGTTTGGTCTCATGCAATATTTAAGGCATTCCTGTAAAGAGGCACAAAATACAGGAGGAGGGGAAGGAAATTCATACAAATAGCCACTGCATCTGTTTTATTAACGCAGACCGGCCAGTGCGACAGAGGAAACTGTGTCTGACATTCTACATCTGGGAAAAGCAGGTGTAAAATCGGTGACACTGTTGTTTCAAGCACACATGCAGGGAGAGACGATAGCAGTACTGTCAGGCAGAACTCTCCGCTCAGCACAGGAACACAAAACAAGACCTGATATATTTTACACAGCTGTAACTTTATTTTTTTTCCTGCAGGTCCTTCCTGCTTATTTTTGCTGGATTTTAATCTCTCACAGCAGCTATATTCTGGTAAGACTTATTAAATAGGCTGTGATGTTATTTTTTTATATGTTAACGCATTTCAAAGTGTTATCAAAAGTCTCCCATACTTCTTGCTTTATTTGACTACAGATCTATTTGTTGAATTGACAGCATAAGTTCCTTACGACTTTCATCTTGCAGCATGTGTTTTCTCTTCAGTAAATATTCCTAGTTCACTTTCAGAAAACACTTTCTTTTATAGTGATTACTTTTTCAGACATGCACAAGACGCATCAGAACAGCACGCCATCAAATCGTATTTAGCAGCATTTTTTGAAAAATCAGCTGAACTGCACCTGTGCTCATCTGTAGTCTTAGTAAATACCAAGCTAAATTTATAATTTGCTCTGCAAATAAACAGCCTCTTTTGCCTGTAGACTCAGTTATCAGGATATGTGTATATCTATACATACACACACACACACACACACACACACACACACACATAAATATATGTGTGTGTGTCTGCCATGTTAGTTATAAAGTATGACATGAGCATCCTTCCATCCAATATTTCTTGGGACATTTCACTAAAAAACACATATGAGCCCCATAATGACCCTGGAGTAAAAGCCTGAGAATCACCAAAGTCAGTAGGATACCACCTGTCCTGGAACTCTATTTTTAGATGGGTAGTTTTTTTTAGATATTTCAGTGGTGGATGGACGAACCAACATTGCCATCACTAGAGCCACACTAAAAAACAAGAAAACAATCTCACTCACCTGCTTTTGCAGATTCCCTGATTAAGATCCCAGCAACTACACTTCTGAGCAAGTGGCAACCCACCATGACGCCACCCACTGGTTTGTGGACTACCATTTTGAAGCTTTGAGTCTGGCATTTTGGCCGTCGCCATCATGGCTTTTTTTGGAGCCAGAAGGAACCATCTGGATGAGAGGGTGGACCTGGGGAGGAGCATGGGGTGGATGAGAGGA
Organism: Toxotes lorentzi; assembly: GCA_037833715.1. Lineage (NCBI taxonomy): Eukaryota > Metazoa > Chordata > Actinopteri > Toxotidae > Toxotes > Toxotes lorentzi. The sequence continues at coordinate 17,901,124 of JBBMJY010000020.1, read as the reverse complement.
TGAGAGGACACTATGCACTACCTATACCAGCAATCTGACTGCACCAGGCTCCTAGCTACACTGTGTGAAGTCGCTGCTAATAAGTTAGCTGTCACAATTCAAGGTTAACTTTCTAGCTAAGTCTTACAGTAATCTTAGTAGATAATTGCATACATCTTATTCCCTTCCCACCCCATGGTCTTTGACAACGTCTGCCCGCGTGTCAGACGTAGCTGTAACTGTTTTAAATTAATAGTTTAAAACATTCACAGGAGTTCACAGTTCATATAGTTCTTAATTATTATTATAGTTAATATCAGTGTGCTGTTCCAAAAACACCACTTTTTTAAAGAGAGGTTGTTACTGGGGCAAATTCATATTCAAATGCTCTGTCAGGTTGCCTTTGTGTCCCTTTCATAGTGACCTAAGTAAACCAAGAAACTGTTAACATGAATAGAATTCAGAACAGTTTCTTCCCCCATGCGGTGAGCCTGCTACATATAAACTGTCTCACACACAAGGCCTCATGATGAATAATGGCTCCTGGACTTTTTGCACCTTATTTCCATTACTTATGGATTGCTGCAATAGCTTTTTCAACTATGCATTACAGCCAACCTACAGACTGTCGCACTGTGCTCACTTTAATTGTAAAGGCAACTTTTATTCCTTTACCCAAGCTTTGGAATTCACTCATATAGTGTACAGGCTGCTGAACCAAGCACCATAAGATATATATTAAGTATTTTTCTTATATTGTGGTTTATCATGTCTGCCATTTCTACTATAATTCCTAATTTTACTTGTTAAAAAATTATGTTGCACTGGAGATTCAGCTACTTCTATTATTTTGCAAACTTATCTTGTGGCTGTTAAGTTCACCTTTATCTTTTCTTTTTCATTTTTAATTTTTTTAAGTAGTTACAGTTGATTGTAAATTGTGGACTACATTATTTAATTCAACCATTTATTACAAACTTTTTATACATCTTTCCAGTGTTGTTGGTGGATAATAAAATTGTTGAAATTACTGCAGTTCTTAATGTGCACTAAAGGTATTTATGAAGCTCTTGCCCAAAGTTTGTTGATGTTTTTTATTGTGCATTTCTGGTATAAATTTTAACAATAGCAGCACACACAGTATTGTAATCACAGTAGAACACAGTGATGGAGGTTTTGCCAGAATTTGTAATTAATTACAAGTCTATTTCTGTGCAACAACATAAATAATAGAAATGTTTATTAAATATTGCTGTCCTTGAACACTGGCAATGAAGATATTAATTTGTGGTGCCCTTATGTATGTCTTAAGTACTTCTTTATTTTAATGACACTGAAAACACTAATTCATCAAAGTGTCCTGTTAGATTCATTATGAGGTATACAGTAAATTTGGAAAACCCAGGCAAGGGTTCTGTACTAAATGGATAATGCACTCAGTAGCATTTAATCACAGCAGGTGTCTTTAAAATCCAATATAAAAGAAAACTATGATCAAAAATGATCAACCACTTAAACTAACTGCCTTGAAATCTGTCAAATCTTCAGTACACACTAATGAGTTTGTTTGCCTAACAGCAGTACACATGTATTACATGAGTGCTCAACTTGAGCTTGAGTTGATCCTTCAATTAATTACTGTTTAATATTTTTTTTAATTCTGTTTTTAGAAATGTTACTACCATGACCTACCTAACAACATCAGAAATAAGGTCCAAGGCAAGAAATTGAACCTGTGAATATTGAGGACAGAGAATGAAAAACAAACCTCTGAAAAGTTGATCTGTCCTTTCGTGAGAGGAAGCTGAACTGGTAGTGGTTTTGTGACATCATCATCACATCCATTTGAGAATTAAGGATGTCGTCTATGGAGTCTTTCCTCTCAACAACCAGATGAACGGCATCAAATATGTCCCTCCATACATGAGGTGTTCCCTCTGTTGGCACAGGTCATTCAGTTTTCACAGTTTTGTTTGCATAGTAGGTACATTAACAGCGTAAAACAATGTATTCCATAAAAATATGAGTACAGATTTTGCACACTGATGGAACCTGAAGTTTTCGAGCTATCAAAACACAGGCGTAGAACAGGAGTGACATCTCATATTCTGAAAAACACTCACGTAACTGTTCTAACCACATTTAAGCTACCTAAATGTTGTACTAACCTGGACTATCATGATGCTCTGGTGGACAATTTTAGTAACTTAATTCAGTGCATTACATTAGAACAATACACTTAAACTGGTTTGTGTGGCAGTAACGAAAAACAAACATTGTTAGCTTAACATTGGTTAAATCTAGTCTTTGACTAAAAAGCTACCATTACATTAACGCATGGTTTAATACCCCCTCAGTGTACGGCTAACACAGGTTACCAACCTGGCAGGGCCAGGCACTGTCAGCATATCGCTAAGTCATCAGCTAATTAATGCCAGCACTAGCTAGCTCATTTGGTTAGCAAGATGCATCACTAACTCATGTCAACTCATCAGCTTTCGCGGTACGATGTACACAATAGCTAAATGCTACAATACTCTTCGGCTTTGCTACCACAAATATTAAATGCATTTCAAGTAGCATTAAAAACTGGACACTATTAGGAAAATAAACATTTTCTTACAGAGAAAACTGTTGTATCAGAGTCCCTTGCAGGTTTGTTCATGACGCTAACCAAAAACACTCCATAATTATGGTGAACTGAAAACTTATTAAAACAAACTGATAAATGGCATAGCTGTGGAAAATGCCTATTCCACCAACAAATAATGAGAAAATAACAGCAATTATAACACAACTGAATCAAAAGAATTTGCATGCAACTCAAGTTCACTGGTGAATGATTCTCCTGGTCCAAACAGATTGTCTCACTCCAAAACAGATGAGGCCTACTATTTATTTAATGGAATTATTTTTAAAAGGGCCACCAGCACACTGATCAGGAGTGAATTTAGCTACTGACACAATAATGTCCTGTGGGACAAATTAATTGACTTGGTATTTCATGAGAGAAGTTGACACTTTTTGAATGAGACTCTATTAGAGCCAAATATTTTTTGCAGCCAGCATCCTAGGCACTGCACTTTAAGGCACTTTTGCGTTGGCTTTACTTTTCAGACCTTGAGTCCACATCCATTTTTATATACTGGCTATGCTTCTGACTTTGCCAGACACCCCACCACACACAATTGACAGTGTGGGCAGGTGGAAAGTCGGTTAGGGATCCCATTCCCTTCACTGCTCTTGTGACTCCTACTGGTTGAACAGAGTGGGATCTTCAGGGGTGAACACTGTGCCATGAGGTTTCATTTGGATTAGGCAGTCCCAGTCAAGACTGTCAGATGAAAAGAAGCAGCCGATTTGACTCCATGCCTCTATGGCTGTCCATACCCTTGTCAGGCCAACAGAGAGAGCGCACAGGGACAAGGAACACATGTAACAGTAAATAAGCCATTCTACGCTTGGAGCAAAAGGCCAAAAAAAAAATGCACGAGTCAGTTAACAATTATGTTTATCACAGGGACATGACAAATTTCTGCATATACACAAACAGCTTATGCAGTGCTTTGGTCCCACACTGACCCCTGCTATTGATATATAAGCTGAAAAGCATGAACAATTACATTTCCAAGTACTGTGATAGAAACATTTTTATAGTTTTATAGTGGAAGATCAAACAGCCAGGATGTTACCATCACTTTTGAAGTTAATGATGGTGAGGTGCATGGCCTATACTGTGAGTAAGTGAGGTTAAGATGTCAAAAAATAAATTGGTATAGCGGTTGCATGAGGTGATCCCAAAAAAGATAAACAAGGTTTTGTGGATGGAAGAGATCAGGTAAGTAAATTTGTGTCTCTGTGTTACTACTTGATTTGTTTTTTTCCTGTCAGGATGACTGGATAATGTTATTTTCTTTCATTCTCATTTTCCTCATAGAGATTTCCCCTCTATGAATAGAGATAGGTTACCAGCTGTCGATTCCTGTTTCATTTTATTTATATATATTTTATTTGTAATTGTTTGAATTTTCAAACAAACTTTGTTATTCAATTAATCCGTCATTAATCCTAATTTCAATATTCTCCTTTGTCTTTGTTGTCAGTCGCTGTTGTTTGGTTCTCTGCTTTCATAATGTTTGAAATACTACCTTGTTGGAGTGTAAACGGTTTTCGACCAACTAGTCATTAACCATTATTAATTTTTTGTTGCAGTGTCCTGGTGTTTCATTTTTCTTCTTTTCCTACTTGACACACTGGATTGTCATCTGTGCTTTTTAAGAATGCAAATTGTTTTTTTTTTCTATAATAGTCTTAACCTGATGTTTCGCACTATGTTAAGACTGTGTTACAGTCTAATCAGGTTGTAGCACAACTTCTTTTATCTTCTGGCAATACTATTATACAATTGACTGTTTACTGTTCTCATTAGTGATCCGCTACACTCCAGTCATTATTCCATCTGACAGGTCAGTGTACCCTTTGGGTGAGCCTGATTCTTTTTCATGTGTGAGTCCAATCATTAATTCAACCAGCAGACATGGCCCACAGCTTTAGAGAAGACAGAATGCTGGGTACTTTACGCTGCATTTCTGCAACCTCACAAACGCGTAATTAGGAACTTTCAAGTAGGGGAGATGCACTGGTGTGGCTGCTGTTAACTCAGGCCTGATAAAGTCTGATATCATGGCCAAAACAAGAGTTTTATAGGCTTGTGGAGCCTTTCAATGCATCTGAAACATCTAGGTCTGCTCACCTTATCAGCAAGAAGAAAAGGCTCAATTTGGACGTTCTGGTACTGAGTGAATATTGATGCACAGGTGCATTAAAAAATGTTGGCTCAATCAGTCTCAGCACATACAGTGATGATTAACGCATCCATAGCTTTGATGCTCAATCCTAACTAAAACTCAGAACCTCTTAGTGGTGAAAAGATCTGAGCATGCTTCAGTTCAAGACAAAACAAACTCCACCATCCTGCAGAAGGAGCTGCATCGAGCTCAACCGCCTCTTTGTGGCTATTTTCAGCTGCTTGCTTCGAACCAAACCATCACAAAAGTGGAAGGAACTGTCATGAGATGGACTTGTTTTTTGATATTTACAAGGCCTAAATATACTTAGACAGATACTTATATGATTCACAGGTCCACACAGACAGAGAGCATATTTTGGCTTTTTAGTGACAGATGTCAGTAAATCATCATGTGTGGCCAAATGGACAAACTCCACCAAAACAACAGCTGATTCAAAGTTCTACAGCCTTGGTGTTTAGTTTTTTTTGTTTTGTTTTGTTTTACTTTTTTTATTTTCTTTAATTAAGTAGAACATATGAAAACAGGACTCTGTAAGACAAGGCTGCAACTCACAGAATACTATAATGTGAGGTTATACAACATGAGACGTAACACAGAATAAAGATAAAGAGGGCAATGGAATTTCCATTATTACAACAGTAGAGTTATGTCAAACATACTTATATAAAATAGCATTAAACAAATACTGTTTTCTGCACAATATGAGAGCTGACTTTTTTTTGTCAATGCCGTTTTCCAAAAGCATTTAAAAGGAAAAAAAAATGCAATTTTCTACAGTACTTGACTGAAGAACTTCAGACTTAAAACTTATAATCTGTATTTTAATACTTACCCAAGTAATCTCCTGCCTTACGGATATTCATTCCTACTGATTACATGTGGTTGTATGTGCTCTTGTGCTTATTTACAATTACTTTCAGTGTTGACTCAGTTTCAAGTTTTTAACTTTTGCTTTGTCGTTCCTTCCTCACTGTTCTCATTTTCTTTATCTTCTTTCTCGGTCGCCTTGAAATTCAAATTTTTACCATTTGTTATTCACATTTCTTTATACACTTTGCTTGTTTGTCTCCACTTCTCTCCCACCCTCCCCTTATTGTATCTCTTTCCCTCTTTTGTTTCCCCGTTTTATTCTTCACCTTGTATCTTTCGTCTTTTTTGTCTTGTAATTCTCTCCTCCGTCCTCTCCTCCTCTTTTGTGTTTCTCAGTTGCTCTCATTTATTTCTGTCCTCCAGCTCCCTTTGTGTTCATTACTCTGCTCCTAATCCTGCGCTTCCTTTGCCCATCCACTCAACTCTTTACATCTCTTCTTTATTTCCACCTTTATAATCTCATTCCCCTAAATTAACACAGCGAGTGTAAGCAATAACAGTGTAACAGTTGCACTGGCAGTTAAGCAATCGCTCACCCCATGCTGGAAGTTTACGGCCCGTGCTACTGTAGATGAAGTTTGCTTAACAATGCAAACACGTGAGCTAAGATCAGCTGCAGCTCTTTTGTCAGATTCTGAGCACTTAAGAATATGAGACGATGATTAACAACAAATTTTCAGGTTTCAACAATACTGTGCACACCTGACTGACAGGATCATGTCTTATTGACAGTCTGACATAAACAGCTGAGGGAGCCTGATGTTACTTACTGTAAAATGTGGGGTGTAATAGGGTGTCACTTGGAGGTCAAATCCAGTGGATTTTCCTCTTGCTCTCAACTAGAGTGTGAATGTGGTGGGGGGGTGGGTGTAAACTGCAAAAACTGTTCTGTGCAATGTGCAGCTTTGAAGATACCTGGCAAAGAAATGCTACAACTTGCTCCAATCTAAAGTTACAAATTCTCTTGCAATTCCAACATACAGATTACATACATAGCATATTGATTATACTCACAATCTATCCACACTCTCTGTCAAAACTTAGCCGGTGCCTGATGTGCAAGCTGATGTCAATTAAAATTTGTTATGTACACGCTTGATAGTTCTGTCACTAATCAGCATCTGTAGACAGGTACTGGACTGAAATATTCATCATTTGAAGAAACCTGGCAAGGAAGTAGTTCCAGAGAGGGAATAAAACAGTCGGCTGTCTTTTGGAGAAACATTTCAAAACTGGCCGATCTTGTTATCTTCTTAGACTTCTTAGACCGAGCACTTTATTAGGAAAACCACACTAACTAGGGCCTCCCTTTGCTCTCAGAACGGTTCTCTCCTCAATTCTTTGTGTTGCTGGAAACATTTCTTTGAGGTTCTGCTCCGTGTTGACATGATGGCATCACATCATTTCTGCAGATTTGTCAACTGCACATTCAAGCTGCCAATTTCCTGTTCCAGCATATCCCAAAGGTGTGCTACTGGATTCAGATCTGGTGACTGAGGAGGCCACTGGAGTTCACTGGATTCACTGTCATGTTCATGAAACCAGTTAGAGACGACTTTTGCTTTGTGACATGGAGCATTATCCTGCTGCAAGTGGCCATTAGAAGATGGTAAACTGTGGCCCTAAAGGAATGAACATGGTCAACAACAATGTTCAGATAAGCTGTGCCCTTCAAACCATGATTGATTGGTTTTAGGGGCCCAAAGTGAGCCAAGAAAACATTCCCTACAACAATATATTTCCACCACCAGCAGTCTGAACTGTTGACACAAGACAGGTTGAATCCATGGTTTCATGCTGTTGACGCCAAACTCTGACCCTACCATCTGCGGCCTCAGCAGAAATCCAGATCCATCAGACCAGGCGATGTTTTTCCAGTTTTCAACTGTCCAGTTTGGTGAGCCAGAGCCCACTGCTGTCTCAGATCTCTGTTCTTGGCTGCGGTTGACATGCCCCAGTCAAAGTCAATTAGATCACCCCTCCCCCCCACCACCCCACCCCCACCCCCACCCCCAGCCCCCCACCCACCCCACATTCTGCTGCTGGTGTGAACACTGACTGAACTCCTTACCTGTATCTGCATGGTTTTATCCATTGCACTGATGCAACATGATTGGTTTATTTGATAACTGTATGGATAACCAGGTGCACAGAATAATACAGTGTTCAATGAGTGTATTTACATTAATGCGCCATGCTTCACCTTCCTTTACTGTGTGCAACTTCATGCAGTAGCTACCTGTAGTGATTTTTGGAGGCATTGAAAATCAGTTTTGCCAGACTCATTTGCCTGTGCTACTCTCATAAAGTCCACACCTGTAAATTTTCTCTTAGAGGGTAGATTGTTTTGGTTTTTTCCTCTAGAGACATAAACAAGGGTGTTTTACACAGTTTAAACAAACTAGCAATGGTGTTGTTCTAATTATCAAAGTCTCCTTGTTTCAGTTGAATGTGGTCCATTTTTCCAATCTTGAAAATAGCATGGTTCTACTCTGTTTCATCAGGGCAATCAGGGGTTATGTTACTGTATTACTGAAAATGACTGGGCATTGATCACCTAGTGTAATACTGAGGAAAACAGACTGGCCTTATGATTTTTACCAACCATCATAGCAAGTAGCTCATATTGTTTTCACCTTGTGAGGCTGTGTGTGTGTGTGTGTGTGTGTGTGTGTGTGTGTGTCTCATCATGGCAAAATGTGGTCCTGGAAACACCTAATACCACAGATCTGTTTTTGAGTAGTGTAGATGGAGTTTATGTCTGTCTGTGGACAAATTTTGTCACCGTGATAGAAGATGCAGTCAGAAAACTTTTGTAGGTGCGTAGTTGAAATCAAAATGAAGGCTAAGTTCGAAAAGATGGGAGTGGTTCGACCCATGAGTACTCAGCAATCATTAACACATTATTCCACGAGTACTCATGGGGCGGGATGTCAACATGTTGACTTGCATTGCAGCTGGTGGATCCCATCACAAGATGGTCTCTAGTCCATTTTGTGTTTAATTGACAAAGAAATGGAACCACTCTGAGGTTAAAGTAAGAACTCAGAAACTCAGGAAACTTTCAACCGATAGCAAAACAATACCTTTCTTCAATACAAGATTCAGTACAGAATAATGGATGAAATTAAGGACGTTCTTTGTAGTGACAAATCCACAGAAAATAATTACACACGCTGCAGTTCACCTTAGTTCTACAAAACATTTTTCAGCCCACTGTCTTCGTTTTCATATTTACTCTTTTGGTTCAGTTTCACCAGTCTTATCACCATCATTACCAAATGCAGCAGGCAGCTATGTTCAGCAAACACGTAAAGAGAAACCCACTATACACAACCCACCAAGCACCAAACAAACGGCAAAGGGATAGATTTAGTGACTAGCTGGGGAAGATAGTGGACATCTAGCAGCTAAAGACCAAACCAAGAGAGTAAATATTTGAGTTACATTTTCCCCAGTGTCCAGAAACAGGAATGCTAATGTTGTTCCATGTCTGTCGGAAGGAACCACATTCACCACATCAAATTTATAAGGCGTTAATATCTTAATGTTGTTTTTACAGTATGTTGCACTGCCACCAGGTGGCTAAAAAAATATTGCATGTTTAAGCCCACTTACTTGTTTGTGCAGCCAGTCAACACTTTAGCCTACCGTTCAGTTTTCGTATCCGCTCCCTCTTCCCACATCATGTTGATGCCATCTGTTGGACTGGATAGTGGAGTCTGGAATATAAATTGACAATATTAGAAAGGAAATGCCAATTTCGTATGCATGTCACTAATCTGATGTACACACACAAAATCAACAGGGAAACCAACAAGGAAGACCTCCCTCGTGTGAGCTCCTGACTGGCAGTTCAACTAATCAGTCTTTAATCCCTTTTGTTTTATTAGTTTTGGAGCACCGTAATGTGTGCCCTTTTTATTCTGTACTGAAATTAGGGGCTGTGTTCAATGAGTAGCATTTATTACATAGCTCAGGTGTCCATGAAGAAAAAAAAATACTAACAATATTTTCTATTTCAAGTATTTCACTGTAATTAAAAGTGTTGAGTCTGCTGACTCTGAATGAAGCCTGCTGGTTGAGAGGGGCATATGCCATCTTTTAGTTGTCACTGCTGATGAGACAACTCCAACACCAGCATTTAATTCGCACACCAGATGGTAATGTGGCAATTTAATCCAATTATTTCTAGTTAGAAGACAAACACCATAGGCAGTGGATTCCCAGTATACATTTCATCAAAAAAAAAAAAAAAAAGTTTTACTGTAACTGAACAATGATAAAAAAAAAAAAGTTGATGCGCAGTATGTGGCCAAATCATTTCTACTCCAGTCGTAAGGGAAGAGAAAGCACAGTGTTTCAAAAACATAATGTCTCTGATAGCTCTGCTGCCATCTAACATCTCATTAATTGGAAAGTCTTTTAATGATACCAGCTATTACAAAAAAGGGGTGAAGCAGTTCTTGACAAAAAGTAGTCGTGCAGTATTAAAATGCAATGCCGTGAACACACATGCGGCTTAGTGTTCCCTTTTAAAGTAGGCTGAATACTGAGAGTGGGCTGAATAACCACCACTAAGCTAGAAGTGGCCAAAAGCTCTGAGGGTTGGCAGGACAGTAACCCTCTCATATTACATGAAATAAAGTCAAACTAGGTGAATGAACTTGACCTAACTGTTTTTTTGTTTTTTGTTTTTTATATGAAATGGTGTCACAAATAAGCCGCTGCAAATAAATTAGTAAACTGTTTAGAACAGAACACTAATCCCAAATTCCATTATATATGTTGGCATAAATTTCTCTGAATGACAAAGTTTTCTGTTGTATAATTTTAGACAGCTCTTTAGATGTATTGTCACAAAGGCCTATATTTACACCCCCCAGATGTTAAAGTGTTTGATGTCACCAGTATCAGATCTTGAGAGGCGATGCACTCGAGATTATTACCTATAACAAATTATGTGTATGACAAATAAAAAGGGTTTAATGTACCTCCCTATTGTTCAATTATGCTAAAGCTGACTATTAGAACTGGATATTTTAGCCTTTAGACTATTGTCTGCTTTGTCTGCTGCTTGAACACAGCAATGACTGGGCTGTCAGGTGGAATAGAGTCAGTCAACTAACAAAATAAAATCTTGAGTGAAGAGACAAAAAAAAAAAAAAAAAGGGAACAGCCGCCAGCACCGCCACAACTAATCCCACAGGAACGCACACACACATAAAAATAATACAACACAATACGTAAAACAATTTCCTTATCATTTCAAGTTAAACTAACTATTCAGCTAACAGCACCAATATTCTTCAGGGTCTTAGACCTACAAGAATACCAGTGAATGTCTGATAACATAACAGCAGATAATAGGCTGCGTTTCTGTTGAAGCTGTAAGCATCCCACTATGTCTGGAGGGGAGGTGAGCATAACAGCTGTGGTGCCAGCTAACAAGCCTGTAAGTAATTGGTGGCAGTGCTGTGGAACAATCCATACACACAACAGCAAACAATCAGATCAGATAAGCAGAATTTGTTTGTCCTCTCCATGGTTTCCGGCCATAAAGCAAACTTTCATACAGAGCCACCAAGAGATGTCTAATATGATCCATTCAACCTCTAGCCACTTTCCATTTTCACATGGAGCCGTTTCTACAGTTTTATGCCCCGTGGCATGATGAGTTGAAGGTGGTTCAGTAACTCACTTCGCTTACCCATGTAGTCCAGGCTGTCTTTGATATAATATAAGGCTGTCATTTTCATTTGTGGATCCTTCTGTTAGTTACCAAACCTATAAATCTGTTGCTGCAAATGCATGCCTCAAAACTTACACAGTTTGGCTTACCCTGTATAATGCATTCATTTGCCATAGATAGTGTCTCCCTGATGAAACATTTGCAAATGTTAAATCCACACAAAATGTTAAAACCTAATGTGAAAGAGTAATTCATTTACAGACACTGACTTTAAAGAGGAATATTAACCATAAAGACTTATCCTGCCAAATACTGGCAAAGCAAGTCAAAATTTGGGCAAGCTTAATCCAGATTGTCTGCTACACCCCAGGCTGTCTGAATACTATTTGACTGGTGATTGTCATAATTCAGGTTCCAAAAAAAGTACAATAATAGAGGAAGTAGGTCATGCTTACACAACACATCTGAGGTTTTGGAAAGCAGGTGAGGGGGACAAAGAGATGCTCTGTTGTATAAAAAATCTCCAAATTTACAGAAGATTCCTTCTTCAAGCAGGACCAGGTAGAGTACACAGAGACATCATCTACCACCTGCTGAATGTCTTTTTGTTACCTTTTTTTAAGGGAATACCAATTGAATATGCACATATTTTTTTTTATAAAAATGGTCTGCTTCACTCTAATTCACACTTGCAAGCTGCCAAGTACAGCTGCAGTCTGGTGACTGGCTCACAGGAAATGAGGGCTACACCCCTAAAACCTTCACTTAAATCCTCACTTCAAACAAACACAACACACTTGATTTTCACCAAGATCACACATTGTTTATTTGTGTGTCCACACATGGATTGACAGTCGAGGTGAAAGGACAATTAGGTGGCCAAGATGATAATGGGTGCATCCCAATCCTTTTAATCGTTTCCCTCAGTAGAGTCATTTCCTTGCATATTAGTTCCTCCCACGGAAGATGTGAGAGGGCAAGGAAAGGTTCAGGTTTCAGGAGTTTTTAGTTGTCAGTATATGCACTGTTACCTGTGTTTTAGGGAAAGTGGAAATCCTATTACACATTAAGCTATAGTCTAAACTATAGTTTAAGCCTTATGCAAGGAGATTTTCAGCCTCATTTGACTGAATGGAAATGACCACAGACAGTTAAACCTGACTATAGCTGAAAGACAACAGACTCCTCCTCTCCCTGTCTGTTATATACTTCATTATGCAGACTGAAAGACAAAATAAAGATGATGAGAACAATCTCTCTTTCTAATTTATATTTAAAAAATAAATAAATCCGCAAACCTCAAATGAATTCTCTCCCTTTGTTTTCCTCCAAGTTACATGGCCTCCTACAAACACTAAACTGTGCAGCATTACCGAGCACATAATGAGTCAATCAAGCCTAATGCTGGTATGAGCATGTCTTTACATATCCTCCCCACGGGAGTATCATATCAGGGCATGAATTGTGTGTCTTTGCACAGTGTAAGGCAGCATGCTCCAACTGTTGGGGATATGTCTGTCACTGCCTCTCTTGAGATTATATCCGTTAGGAGACCATCTGTTTATTTTGTCCTGACATCACCTCTGCTTACAGTACCTAAGAGGCATATCATATCTGAAAAGGCATAAAATGACTTTTGGATACAGTTAATTGCTGATTTATTATCGGTCTAATTTTTTTTTTTTTTTTTTTTTTGTCATTTTAAGATTATCCACCTTTTCATTTCTGTTCCCATTAGACCTGAAAGGTTTGGACCATTCTGTCATATAAAGTGCTTTATGGTCTCTGTATTGTGTGTACTGTAATGTGGAGGGGTAAGGCCCGCCTTGTGGATTGATGCTGATGGAGAATTGACAGCAACAGCTTTAATGTAACAAACTGCTCACGATTCCTTGCATGTGTTTTTCTCTAGCCCACATCATCGTGTGACTGTGTATATGTCGTTAGCATCCCACTCATCCCACTGTTGCCCCCTCAAAAATCAAAAAATCGTAAAGTGACAAAATTTACCACATTTTTTTTTTTTTTTTTTTTACAAAACAAAATCTAATTATGTTTAATAAAAGGGCTGCCTTCGAATCAATACGACATACACATCCTGGACTGCAGTGACTGATGGAGTATGTTGTCAAGTGCAGTGGAAATAAAGAATCCTTATTGACTGCATCAGAAGCCCATGTTTATCAGTCAGACTAAACACAGGCTGATAATGATATTGTATGCCTGAATTAACTACTACTACTACTACTTTTAAGAGAAAGTCACAGTGTCAAACACAGTATTTGGGTTTTTATTATTACTATTATTGTTGTTGTTGTTGTTGTTTTTGTTGCACCTTGCTGAAAATGTAAATCATTATTTTCAGTAGACACCCATCTTACAACGGGTTGTAAATACTAAAAGTTGGGTTCTTCTAAAAGGAAACATCCCTGCAGTCACGTAGATTGTCATTATGTAACACAAGTGGTTATCTTGGATTTGAAATGGATGATGTCCCTGCTCTTAAAAGACCTCTATTAGCTTGCCAAAAAGTGCAAAGATTGCCAAAGATGATGGAAAATGAATATCAAGTGCAATACATATATTCTTGTCTGGCCTGTGATATGGCAATCCCAGGAGGAAAATTAATTTGATTTCCGCTACAGCCTGACACTGAGGAGCACTTTCTGTATTTTCTACCAGCACTGATCATCACACTGTCAAGAGTCCCAGATTCTGAATATATTTTCACATTTGTGTTTTCTCTCTTTGTTTTACTTGATACAGTGTTATCTCATTTTTACTTCTGACTCTCGATAGCAGTGCAGGTTAATGTAAAGATCTTACCGTCTCCATATAAACACTTCAATATTCCAGATGCAGGGATAATAGGGAAATTTAGCTGCAAATGAAATCATGCAGGCTATATAAGAACTGTAAAACACTATACAACAAATGCACATGGCAATCGTTATAGCAAGATGTGAACTACAGCATTCAATGGTAAGGGTAACAGAGTATGCCTATAGCAATAAACTGCATTTGAAGAAAAACATTACAACCTAAACTACAAATCTTAAAGAGCAGCCCAGACATGACAACTTAAAATGTAACCAAATGAAAAGTTTGTTTGTGGTTTACACTGACCAAGTATAAATAAAGCTGGGAAATTGCTGGCTTCATGCATCATGTGCACCAAATAGATTCAGCCCAACAACCCCATGAATGGCAAAATAAGATCATTATTTCACTGTGGGTGTGTATGTTTGTATTTGAGGCAGTGAATGCAAGAGGGACGGGTTAACTTAATGATGCCGACAAGCTGTTACAGGTTACACAATATGCCTAAAGCTCCCAGTAAACTATGTATATGCAATGCAGTATTGCTGCCAATTCTCAATTAATCTGGAAAAACTCACCTATTGCAAATTTTCCCCCAAAAAAAAGCCTTCCATGGAGTTTCCGCATATTGCACTAAATCTTGTTTTCCAGCCCAGTTTGTTTTGTATTTAGTCATGGCTGAAATGTATGCTTATTCATTTTTATGCTGAAAAAAAATCCATCCAGTAGACCAGATTTTCCCGTAATGCTCCTTGCGTTTCTCAGTACTGGACAGAATTCAACAAATCACCACTCTCTCAGCTGTAACTAGCTAATTAATCACCTATCAATCACATGGTGAAGGCAACACCCAGAACAGGGGCAGCAGTCACTCTATTTACAACAGTATCAGAACAACTGGAAACTGTTCAAAACTGAAGTTTTTACCAGGAAATGAAAATGATGAAAGTAAAGAGTAATTAAATATAAAAAAAAATATTTTTATGGAAATGTTAGCTAATTCATATGCAGTACACTGTGACTATGAAAATTTCTATCAATAGTATTGGTAAAAAAAAAAAAAAAAAAGCTTTGCCAAAGTGACATTTATTCCGTTTCAGTTCACTGAAGAGACACTGTATTGTTACGATTCATGCTAGTGAAGATTTCTATTGCAATGATTCACCTCCTCATCCAGTTTATTCAGCTTAAGAACCTTGATCACTTTAACCTGGTTATCTGGAACCAGTTGCACATGCATATGCTGTTTATACTAGTGGGAGGAATATACAGTGGCTTCTTATGTGTTTGAGTCTTATCTCAGCTTCAAGAGTGTTGTTCATGCTAAAAAGGCAGTAGGTGGAAATGCAACCAAGTAAGACAAATCATGAGTCTGCATTTGAGGTTAATGTTACGTCATCAAAACATCTACCAGGGCTTTTCCACCAGCTCTGAGTCAATTTTACAGAAATAACACAGATAATCAAAAATGATTCAGATCTGAATTATGTTTTTCGGTTAATTTTTCCCACATCAGCTATGTAGCTTAGAAAAAATATAATGGAATTATAGAAAACAGCATGCATGTGTGTGACACTGGTACAGTCTGACAGAGAGAGAGATGACTAAAAACATTAAATTTCAGCTAGCCTTAATAACTGTGCGTGTTACTGGTGAACAAGTGTGCTGCTCTGAGGCAAGCTGAAATGCATGATGAAAGACACAATTAGTACTTACACAATCAAAGGGAAACATATCAGCAAACCCAAAAGAGCAGAGACTGATTGGAGGATTTATTTTTGTCATTAGAGGCTGGCAAATTAAATCAATCCTTTGGACCCCATCTTTCTGAGCACCTCAGAATCCAGTTATCATTCAACAGACAACATCTAAAGGTCTAATCATGCCAGTCCCACAGCCTGCAGTCAGGGAGAGCCTCTCCATTCACGTGGTTTTTAAACTGCATCTGTGACACTAGAATCCCCAGGGCGTGCTCTCCACAGATGCTGCTGCCAGACTAGCTCGCCCGTCTACAGTCCCTATTTGGAAGGAAGAGATATGCAAAGAAAAAAGAACAGCCTTCTTTATATCCTTGACAGCTCATTACCACGGAAACAACCCTGGCCTGGCATCACTAGCCGGCCCCCCTCACCGGAGGAAACAGACAATAAAAAAAGGGAGTGTTGTGGAGAAATGAGAGTGCAATATTACATACACTAACTGGACCTTTAATTAAAGATGCTTAGCTGTAGAGTGTAGAGGTCTGTTATATTGTGGGCACCATTAGCTTCCACTACTGTGGTATTAACACTCAACTATGGCAAAGGGCAACACCAAGTGCCAGAGAGAGTGTCTGACATAATAGATAAACATGACAAATTTGGCATGAGCGGCATCACTTTGTGAGTCCTATCATGGTTTGGCGCACTCACCGTTTTGAATGTTTTTGTTCTTTGTTCAGGCATGGAAATAAAATAACAAGGGAATAAGGCAGGCAGGTGGGAAAGCCTTAGCTGGATTTAGTCCTAGCATAGTGAGAGCAGCTTTTTTCCCCATGCAGGGAACTTTAACCTTGACTGTGTCTGGGCAAACAATGAAAAATCTGTTTAATTAACCATGTTCAAGTCGAGCCCGTAAGTATAGTAAACAACGGCAAAATTAACTGTAATCCCTTCTGTTTGTGGTAAACTGCCAACAACGGTTTTAGTATGAAATAGGTTAAAAATAAAGTTAGGAAATGTTCTTAACAATTTGCACTGGTTCTCACAATATATTAATTTCAAAATGGGACAGGTGATAAAGAAGTTAACTACTGTTACACCTGTAGAGGTTCTGTACTTCCCCTCGCTTTGAATTAGGGGACAATGATGGTTTAGTGTTTAAGGTTTTAAGGTTCATTCAATCACTGCTATCTTCTAGTTCTTTTTTCAATCATGCTTAAGCAGAGCTCTGATTTAACCTATGACACTTGGCTCTCAGTATTTCTTTATAAATGACTATTAAATGGACACTTTGTTCACCTGTAGTTTCATAGGGCCCTAATACTAAGGGTTTTGGGGGTCTAAGTGACACTGCAGAGATACAATATGTGATAAAAATCATCCTGCTTGAAAACTAAATTGACTCCTCTGACACTGAGCCCGGAGATGTTACTGTCTAAGAGTCATGCAGACTTGATATGACATGCTTAAAGTTATTTTGAAGTAAACACTGGAAGACTCGCAAAGATTTTTTTTTTTGTTTGTCTGTGGACTCTGCCAGAATCCGGTTTTAGCATCTCGGCTTCAGAAAACAGTCCTGTCTGCTGGTTGTGGAAGTAGGTCAGTCTTTTAAGATTAACACATGCAAAGATTTTCTTCATGGCTTTGAGCGAGGAACTATGGTTTACCGTTTGGCTTGTTCAGTTCCATTTTAAATGGCACTGAGTGAAATCTCTAATTCCTAGGACTGGGATGTGTTGTTGGTGAACTTTACAACATGGGTGACTCAATCAAATGCTCAATCAATTCATTGAGACTGGCTATATACAGAAATAAGACAACATAAAATCATCTGGTAAAAAAAAAAAAGAAAAATAGAACTGTCATTGGTTGTCTATTCAAAATCCTTACCTGTCTTCCTATGTATTTAGGAACCGTCCTTTAGACTCCTCTTGACTCATCAGGACAGTAAGGTTAGTCTGACTTTTTTTTTTTTTTTTTTTTAGCTTTCAAATTTTTAATTATGCCGTATATTGAAAGTGGAGTATGAGGGGTGAGCATAAGGGGTTGGAAAAACGGTCCCAGCTGGGCTGACCGCACACTTACAAAAGAGCAGAGTGGGCAGCTGAGAGATACTGAAAAAGGGACACTTTTTTTCCCTCCCTAAATCCTGACAGATGACACACCCCTCGCAGTGCATCAGTTAGCCTGAGGGGGTTGTGTGAAAACTGGGATAGGAGATTTCCTCAAACCCCAGTAGGTGAACACTGAACAAGACAGGAAAACAAGACCATAGCGGGCTATCACACACTGCTCAAGAGTGGAGCAGCACAGGCCACACACCAAAAGTAAAGGAAGAGCACCACCTCTGCCTCCAGCAAAGGGTGAGGGACAGAGAGACTTAATCTCATGCTGGCCCCTTCATTCTCACCCTACCAGGGATGGGAATCGAGAACCGCTTCCAGCTGAGAACCAGTTCCAAAATATCCAAGATCATCAGCATCATATGCCTCTGAGCTTATAACTTCTTTTCATCAATGCCAATGTTTTTCTGACACTTGTGAATTGCAAATCAGTGACGTCAAACTTGTGTGACTACAGTACACTACTGGCAACAAGAAGGAGTTATGGTGGAGAGGAAGAAACAGTCCAAAGCATGGCTTCATTTCACAAAGAGAGATGACGACATTGTAGTGTCTGTTGTAATGTATTGTAGTTGTAATGTCTGGAAAATGGTCATTTCAAGTAACGGTGGAAACACCAGTAATGTGCTGCAACATCTTTCTACACAACACAGAATAAATTCCAGGAGCGCCATGCATTTGACACTCCACACACGAATGCCACTGTTTCTACCAACTGATATAACACCTTGTTTCACTCTTTTCAAACTAACTCATTTTTGGCCACAAACCAAGCCTGAGTTGTGTGCAGTGCAGTAACTGGGTGAGGACTAGAGATTTCTCTATGCTTCACTGTTTAGGGGACAGCTGTAAATGGTGGCTACAGAATATAACCTGGATTTCTCTGCGCCCCCCGCCCTCTAAACTGCTCTCTGCATGCACATCGGTCATACCCTGTGCCACCCACCACCACAAGTAAATTCTCTTCCTATGGGAAACACTGCGTCCGTTACCAAGGGTAAATATCCTACAATGTGATTAGTGCCATGCAGACAAGCATAACAGCTTTTTTCTTTGACCAAGAAAAGTTCAAGAAAAACCTAATTAAAACGAAACGTTGTACAAATATAGTTCGGGCACCCTGGGTGGGTGAAGAGATCCTGATATGGATGTAAAGATTTGGGGACATAGAGCAAGCTGGATCTCATAAATCAGCTGATCACATAAATTAGGAGCCTTTTCAGCCTGTCAGGAGATACGGGGATGGAGTAGAGCTAAATCAAATCCTAAGGTTATGACCACTGCAAGAGAGTTGATAAACAAGACCATGCTGTTGCCAGTCCGATTTAATATCGGAGGAATTTTGGTGTATTAGATTTTACTTTGTTCTGTGCCTTTAAGATTCCTATATCAATTAATGCCATTCACACCCAGCACGTCTTTGTCAGAAAAATGATTTAAGCAGTAGGATGAGGTAATTTACGTGTGTGATGACTGGTGAGTGTTATATACATGAATATACATTGAGCTATAACGTCTAGACCTGAATTGTGAGGGTGTGATATTGGCTCATTTCTGAGTCAATGTGTGTACAAAGTGCAAAGTGCTTAGCTGTTTCAGATTAGATGTTGACTTTCTACATTAACAGGCAACATTCCCAGTGTGTTTAAGTAAGCAGGGTGTTGAGAGGCTGAGTTTATATAGCATTTCATCATTTTTTTGTGTTTGTTGTCACCAACTTTACCGAGAGTGCTGCCGTTGGCTAGCACTGTCAGAACTGTGATGCACGCCTTCACCCTTCGTATTCCTGAACTCCCACCCATATTTATGAGCCAAATGTCATGAACTGATGTCTGAATTTTGCTTCATGGGGAGTCAAAATCCCTCATGTTGGCAGGAAGCTTTAACTGCCAAAGGGATATGTTTAGTAAATAGCAGCAGCAAACATCTGGTCCTCTAATTTTAATTACCCTCTGCTTACAGCTGGGGTTTGCTCTATCCTGTGTAATGAAATGTTCTTCATGAAATTTCATGACCATTTTCTTTTTTTTAAGTGTTTATAGATCTTGTTAAGTATTTTTGGGGGAGGTTTTTGGGTGATACTTTCTGGTGGTTTAAATGATCCAACAGGTCATAAGTGAACCTTTGGGTGTTTATTGTTATTAGAATTTAAGAATTTACTTTCATGCTCAAATACTGATTATCCTTATTATAAATGCAGAAATTAAGAGGCAGAACAATGTAGATGTATATATTTTACACAGACCAGTTTATATAGTCCATACACTCATTTATCCTACCTATGAGAGTCAGCACAGTAGTAGTTGCATACTTTTAATTGACAAAACCAATTTTACCCTGCCTTGTTATGAAAGTCTAAGCCCTGCTCTGATAGCAGTTTTAGGATCCACCAATTTTGTCAAAGAAATCACATTACAGGTGGTAACATCATGTGCTTATTCACTATTTACTGTATTGGTCTCTTTCCACTGGGTGAAACAATTATCTAGTCAAGGTACTGGCTGCTGCTTTCTTTCCAAGGTCCACAATCAGCATTACACTGGTAAACGCAGAGTAAATTGGAGGCCTTTAAACATATCAACATTTTTCAGAATAAAATAGATGAGATCAGCTGCACATAATTATTCTCTTTATTATGTCATAATTAGACAGTCTTCTGACATTTGCAAATAATATTACATTCCACTAGGCTACACAAGTGGATTATTATTGAATGTGAACAATTCCACCTCATTACTTTGAAGATACCTTGCGAATGTCAGCTCCCATACCAGGGCAATTATAATAGCTCGCTAAAACCTTGTGGGTTTTCTCCAAGATGTCCACCAAAATGACTGTAATGAAACTTTTTGTCTGCAGACGACTTTGACAAGATGCTAAGACAGATTTCATCTCAGTAGAGTTAGTACAAGTCTCTTTTTAGTATTATATCAAATAGATTAGAATTTTGAGGGTACAACCATGGCAGAGACTTCTAAACTTCCAAAGTATTGTCTGTTTGATATGTCCTTGCCCTTTATCCTGCAGGTGTCCACCCTTCTCTCTTTCTCTCTCTCCTACAAAGTTTTGTGAGTGTATGTTGTCATGCTATCTGTCCACAGTTCCTGCTACAAGGTATCTCCAGGACCACATTTTGCCGTGATGACACACACACACACACACACACACACACACACACACACACACACACACACACACACACACACACACACACACACAGACTCACAGGGTGAAAACAATACCAACCTTGTCATCATGACTGTTAAATATTACTCAATACAAGTCTAAGAAGCAGTATCCAGTTTTGAAAGGATTTTAGAAAGTCTCTGAACAGTGTTTTTGTTTGTTTTGCAGCATCTGCATCTAAACCTCAGGAGGTCACACAGCCAGTCAAGAAGCTTTGTGTGGCACCAGAGCAGAGACTGGTGATGGTGCCTTGTTCATCACAGACAAGTGCTATGGAGGCTCCTCTGACACAGACAGTTGATCATCACAGTTGGAGGACGCTAATGACAGAGCAGCTTGAACCTCCCTGTATGTACACCACCTCTCTACACCACCTCGGCTGCCCTCCTTCAGACATGTGAACTGAAGTCGCCACGAAGGCACCTTTCTTTCTGCTCTCTCTCTGTCGCTTTACCGCCCCCCACTACTTACCCCTACCCCTCTCCTTTCTCCCTCTCTCTCCCCCACCCCCTCTTGTTCCCTCTCCCCTCCCTTCGCCCCCCTTCTCCCCTCTCCCCCCCTTTCACTTTATAAATGTATATAAGAATGTGTGTGCATAAATGTGTATCTGCACACACCTGTGTATATATGTGTAAATGTACAGATAAATAGATCAATGAGAAACTACAACCCTTTGATGTAACTTTTCATGGTTATAATTTCACATTTTATTTTCTCACTTCCTATAAACTGAACATTAAGTTCAAGAAAATAATCAAATCTAATAGGTAAATTTTCCCTGTAGTGACATTTAACCTATACCTTACTTTCAGTGCAGGACTTTGCTCCTCACTTGTAATGGAGTATTTTTACATTGTGGTATTTGTAGCCTTCTTTTACTTAAGTGAAAGATCCAAGTGCTTCCCTCCACTACTGATTATTAACACCCCAGTCGATAAAGAACCAGTCCACGTTTTTAATTTTTTAACTATATATATATATAACCTTGCTTAAGCTCTGACTGAGTTCGGAAAAGAAGCCAGAGACCTGCAGCTGCTGCCCAGCTCGGCCTTTACTACACTAAAACTGATTTCATTACGTGAAAGGTTTAATAGTCACTCATACAATGATTTATCAATGATTACAACATAAGAGTATTTAAATCATGAACTTGCCTGAAGTCATTAGTCTGAGGGCTTTATTTGTTATAAATTATCAAGTTATTCTGCAAAACAAGAAATGTTGTCTATTCTAAATCCAGAGAGACTCACAGGATCCAGCTGTCAACAGCAGCAGCAGAGCTACAGAAAACAGACCTGCTGTGAACTCCACTGACAGTCTGATCTGAAGATTTTATAGCTGTGTAACAAGGAAGGTCACTGAGTTTGCATAGAATCACAAATATGAAACATCAGTGTTGGTCTAACTGGAGCCAGCAGAACAGTTTTCACACTGTCACCATATCTAATCTAATCGCTCTAACTCTGTCTGCTAGCTTAGCTGTTAGCAGTGGCTTCTCTCTCTCCTGGTGCCTCTCCTCTTTCCTGCTCGGTGTGTGAGATGTTCAGTTACTCCTCTACCTCCTATAATGGTATGTGTAATAAATGTAGCATTTTTATACAGAGAAGAGAGTGAGTGACCACAGGAAACGCAGTAAAATTGGGATGCATTTCCATTACATCCATAATACAAAGGTAGAGTGTAGAGTATGCAAGGTTAAAATCTCATATCGAGCAGGCTCTACAAATAACCTGCAGTGTACACAAAGTATATACAATTAGCCATACAAATAATATATATATGATATCATGTACGTTTTGTACATTAGTCATTGATTTTACACATAATTTAAAATTATTTTGGTAATAAATTAATTTAAGCGACAAAAAATCTGAGCCACTTTTTTTAGTGAGCCGAGCCATAAGAACCGGAAGTCCCATCTCTGACTCTGTCTACAGCATTGTCCCACCCACATCACCATCTGATGGGTTACAAGCAGAGCTGATTGGCACGGGTAACAGCCAATCAGCAGTGAAAGCTGTGCACGCACGGTGCACGCACGGCAGAGAGGAGAAAAAGTTTTGCCGGGTGGAGAAGCTCCGGAGAGTAGATGTGTGTTTTGAAGGTAAGTTAAGGCAGCAGACTCTCCAGAAACTGTAATTAAAGTCCCAGTCCTCTACAACTCACAACTACGAGTAACGTTACTGTGAGTCCAGTAACGTTTTATAAACAGAGCAGCAGCTCTGCTCGCTCACAGTCCCTCCAGACGTGTGTGTTAATCACTGGAAACAAGGTTAATGATAGTATCGATATGGAAATAGTCCGTGATAGTAGAAGTGTGTGTGTGTGAGAGAGAGACAGAGTAAAAACCTAATGAACTCCTAAACCTAATGATTATTATTAAAGTGCAGATGCTGTAGGATGTTCAGTGTTTTAACGGTTTACCTGAAACAAGGTCGTTGATGATATTGATCGGGAAATAGTGATAATAGCAAGAAGTGTGTGTGTGAGAGAGAGAGAGAGTAAAATTCGTTTTATTGCAGGGAAGCACGTTGAGCGGATGGTTAGAGAATAGAGTGTGTGTGTGTAGGCCACAGCAGAAACTGACAGTACAGCACCGTCTGTCTGAGAGAAAACTGTAGGGCAATAATTGCTGTTTAACTACCAAGTTATTTTATTTTACCTTCTTGTGTGTTGACTGAGATCCCGAGCAGCAGAAAATGACATAATGTTAGATGAAGTGTGTCCTGAAGCTGTCTTTGATAGTCTCTTGTAGAGAGGAGCAGGATGTTGCTGTTCAAGACTTAAGACGTAATGTAACTGCATCATAAAGCCTACATGAACTGCATGGTGTTCAGGGATGAAGAGTCTCTCCTATTGCTATTGTACTATTTTTTCAGCTATAGCCTAGTTTTGAATGACAGGGTCCCTCCTATCACATGTTGTTAAAATATAACATTTACATAATAAAATCAACTTCTCAGATGCTGTAATACATTAAGCATGATGAGTTGAGCATATGTAAACATGTGGCCTCACTTTTAACTACTTGCACCACAATCTGCAAATGTTATTTAACTTTGCTTTATTTACTTTATAAAACTTCTGGAGGCTATTTATTTATTTACATTTTCAGTTAACTTTATAAGAGATGCTGCTGACCCTTTATCAGGTTGCAAATCTGATAAGCTGTTTAATAAACATATACTTAAAGGCATTTAAACTAAGTTAAGTGTTTGCGTTTGTATTATTCAAAATGTTGACGCCAATATTTTCACTTTTACTGCAAATGAAGATTGGCTCCAAGTATCGGTTATCGGCCTCCTTGACTACTAATAATTGGTATTGGCCCTGAAAAAAACATATCGGTCTATCTCTACTGCAAATAAAAAGAAATGATTAAAAACAAAAAATTACTTAATTATTATTTTTTTTGGTAACCTTTCTCCCTGTATACGCTCCACTGTTCCTCTTCCACCCTTTCACGAGCGACTGGAGATCAAAAACAAAACAGAAAGAGACAGATGAGCCATCATTAGGAAGTTCACAGCCATATGCTTCGCTTGTTGTACAGAAGGCCCCTGTTAACATCCATTAAAATCTGATAGAGTACTCAGCTAATGGACAGCTGAGAATACCATTGAACCTTTGCGTGACAGTGTATGTACGTGTGTGTGTGTGTGTGTGTGTGTGCAAGTGGCTTGAGATCTCATAAATGACCTTTGTCGCCTGTTTGGCAAAGGGCTCAAACCCTAAGTTAGGACTCTTGTTGGCCTAAAGGCTTAGGACATCTGCCAAGTCTACATTGTCCCAGGGCCTGGAGCAAAACACACAGTGCCTCCAGACTCCCAAGATAAGTTCATTGTGAGTTACGCATTCATAACTAATTTTATTTATGCAGACACGGAAGCAAGACAAAAAACTGTGGGGTAGCTCAATCATGCCCATTGGGTCCACAGTGGCCAACTTAACCTCTGGCATGTTGTTGTATGCATGCAGCTGACGGCAGATTAACCCCGAACCAGTGAAACAGCCGTACACCAAATCACAGAAATTGGCTTTAGTTCTGTTAAAAATGTGATCACTTTGAGATCTTTCAGCCAAGTTCTTATTCTGCTTCATTAAATTTTAAAATCACAAGCGTTCGATTGTTCCCTTAGCTTGTCACTGTTAGTAGCAGGCTGGAAATCCTGGACATTTACTGACATAGGAGTAGTATTAAGTTCCAAAGCCACCGCTCTACAAAATGTCCTACTTGTATCCAGGGTTTTGTTGAAGTGGTTCCTTTCTTAGCATATCAGATTTTGATTAAGTGTAAAAAGTGGAGAGAGTAGAAAAAAGGGAGTAACAGCTACAGAGAGGGAGGATCGAGAGAGATGGAAGGATGATAAACCTGTAAATGAATTCAGTGAAAGGAGAGACAGACGTGAGGAGGGGTGAATGGGCTGTGTGAGAGTTTGATTCACTAAAAATATTCCAAGTGTACTGTAGCACATAGGCCGACTGATGAACACACCTAGTGCGCATCGGACTGACGCACATGCTTTCACTCATCGGTCACACTTACACAGGCTGACACATCATCTCTTTTTCTGTTAAATAAGAAACCGGTGCGCTTAAACGTTCAGTGCTCTTGTGCTCTCCTGATTTCATAAACTGGAACTGGATAAGCGCTGCTTTTTTACACAGGTAGGTGTTCAGTTGCAAATTTCCTTGCTACTATAAGTAACATAATGTTTGGGAGGAACAAAGCTGACACATATGATGCTTTGTGTTATCGGGAATATTTGGAAATGGCCTGGTTTTGAAATCCAATGAAAATTCTCCTACAAAGCTGAACTAGACATCCATTGATACAGTATATTTCTCCTGGAAGCCTTTTTATCTCACATTCTTCAACACTCACTGATGCAGGAATGAGAGTCTGTAGGGTTGTTACGAAAATACGCAAGCAGTGTTCAAAATTAGCTTCAGTCTGAGCTGTTGGGAACACTCATGCCCACGGAGCAGGGATGCCAAGTGAGGGGCTCCTTTTCTGAGTGAACAGTGTACATAACAATGAAAGGTAAGATGAGTAATCAGTTTGAAGCAGGGAGCCCATAAAGACTCCTGGACGTCCCTTTATGACCTACAGTCGCTCCTCTAGTCATCACCATGCTAACAAGGTTAACACCTTTAGCTGTTTGAACAAAGAGGCCAGCTAGCCAGGTTACTGTGTGTTTGGTCAGGCTGATAGCGGCTGGCTGTGAGCCATCACACTAATCCACTGTTTGTGTATTTCCTTGTTGGCCCTACACCAGTGTGAACATGGCCAGAGCTGTGGGCTGATTTGCAAACATTGTTGGTGAAACACCCAGTATTGCATTACCACCTGCTTGTCAGCATGCGTGTGCATGAACAAAGGGTGGCTGATGATTGGCCGATGAGGGTATGTCTACAACAAAACATTATTCTCCAAAGTCAAAAATGTCCAAAATCATGAATGTCTGTCGCTCAGAAATTATTTTTAAAAAATTACAAATTTGATTTTAAAATTTTACGTCAGATTTAGTAAAAACAAACAAACAAAAATTTTGTATTTCATAATAATATATGGAAACTATAAACCTATAACCAGCACGTTTGGTGTTTGCATTTGATAATTTACTTAAATAATTGATTATGAAATATTACAATCAACAGTTGCCTGACTTTTTGTTTCCACACTTGATAAGAGTGCACAGATGCAATCCTCACATTACAGGATTTGTTGCCCAGTGAATGTTTGGCATAGACAAATTGCTCGTTGATGGTCAAAGGTCAAAGGTCAAGTCACTATGACCTCACAAAACATGTTTTTGGCCATAACTCAAGAATTTATGTGCTAATTATGACAAAAAATGCTGAATACCTTTTAATACATTCCTTCAAATATGAGTCTGAATAGACATGGTTGTAAACTGCAACCTGACTGGTTGGTGGAGGCGTACAACCGCAAGGCGGTAATTCTAGTTTTCTCTCGTCACTTTTAAGACGAACCAAAAAAAATATGAAAGTCGTGATAATGAAGTTCTGAACAGAAGGGATTTTCTCTTTTTTCTCCCCTCAGGGCTGAAGACCTACCTGATCTCAGGGAGGAAGTTGGAGCACAACGTGCAGTGCGGCTGTTCTCAGGTGGGACTGCCAGGGGGGGATTTTGTAGGGGTCGGCCTCTCCTCCTGTCCTCAGCCCCGCACACCGGACCTCATCCCTGGAGGAGCGCAAGCTGCAGAGCCCCTGCTGCCCCACCAACCACCAGACAGGATTGGGGTAAGTTTATGATGAGTGTGACTCTGTACTTGAAAACTTTAGTAGTTTTTGGTGGAAAATTTCACCCTCCTCACTCTACGGCATGTAAATTGTTGCGCAGCTGTTCTCATTCTTCTTTATTCACCCAGTTGTAGATGAAAGGACACTTTGCTCTGACATTGTGTGCATTTTTTTTCAGTTATCAGGTGGTGTGTGACTTTTTTCATTACTCCCAAATGTGGCTCATGCACCCAGTTATGTTGACTCCACATATGCTCATATTCATTTAAAGTAATGATATCAGAGACTACACCGTTTGACTGAGAGTAACTAAACTGTCAGTCAGACATATATAAACTAACAATGTTATATTTCATACTTCTTCTGGAAGATCTATTTTTATTTGTCAACCACTGCTCCCACCGTCCTTTTCTCTCTCCAGCCTCCCTGTGTGTCCCGTAGTGTCATCTTGTCTGCGGGGGCAGAGCAGGGTGATGATGTGGCTGTGTTGAATGGCTGCCAGGAAGAGCACAAGACTAGTAGTGCCAAGGTATAACACACACGCGTGCACGGTGACAGCACACTTGTCAAGCACTGCTTGAAGCGTTTGTCACTTAAGCTACTCAACAGTCACTCCCGCTGTTGCTTCCCTTTTGTGTCCTTTCCCTTTGCTCTTCTTATTCATCTTCTCCTCCATCTTCTCAATCATGTCCCTCTCTTCCTTTTCATTTTCTTTACCTTGTCCTCCTCCTCCAGTTCATCCCAGGTCACAGTCCCAGGGCGGCCAACGGCCTCTTGAGTCCCCCACTTGAAGACCCAGTGCGGGCCAGCCAGAGCTCTCTGTGCGACATGCGCCAGGAGAAAGAGAAGAAGACCAGCACTAGCACAGGGACTGGCACCAGTCTAGGTATGACTGGGGGCACAGGGACAGCGGGTCCAGGTATGGACCACTCCGCCCTGATCCAGCTGCGTGCCAAGAACTTCAGAGAAAAGAGCGACGCCCACTTTGTGGATGTTATCAGGGAGGACAGGTGAGCAGAGAGGATAAAGGTAGAATTTATGACTGATAATGCAACTCAAGGGTGCCAGATAATGTGTGATTAGCGTGACGGAGTGAGATATGGTGAAGGGATCCATTTGGTTAAGCATTAATTATATGAAAAATATAAACCTTCCTAATTAGGGTGTGTATCTGTGTATCGAACCATTTTTCTAAACCACCTATCATGTTCAGGATTGTAGGGCAGACTTCTTATAATCATCAAAAAGTAAAAACATTTGAATTCTGGATGCATTTTGTTGTATGTTTTCAGCACTGTTTGGTTTAGAAAAGGAAACCCATATTACTGTATATTTGATCTTGTTCCTCCTCTGGTTCACAGTCTGATGAAGGATTACTTTTTCAAGCCTCCCATCAACAAGATCAGCCTCAATTTCCTAGAGAGACCTCTGGAAAAGGCCTATCGCAGCAGTTACAAGGAGGAGGTGCACACACACACACACACACACACACACACACACACACACACACACTCCTACTTCTATACTATTACGCTCAGAAGAACTTTGCTTTATGTAATACCCTACCTTTTCTCATCCCTGTGATGATATTTGTTAAGAACACTGATTGGGGAAAAAAGAGCACAAACAAACCACACACACACACACAGACAGCCACATGGGCTTCAAATGAGTCCTAGTATTGTAATACATGTAGTGGTCTTAGCCAGTGTTTATTTAATTATTTATTTAGTCTGAGTGTGTCTGTTTTTGCATGTTTGTGAGTGAAAGAGGGGAGGGGTTGTTGTGACTTGTTCCTTGTAAACCCCCCCCCAACACACACACACACACACACACACACACACACACACACACACACACACACATTTTTCCCCACATTCTATGCCACATTAGTGCCACTCTCACACACCCAGGACCAGTTCCAGTTGGCCTGCTTTGACCTCACAGCCTTGCAGCCCCCTGTTGTTACACCAGTGTTACTACAGAGCCTAAAAAAAAAAAAAGAAAAAAGAAAAACTTAATGCAAAATCTTTTTAGGCACTAGTTAAATGATAAACAACCAGGTACACATTTAGTTCTTCACAGTTTATTATTATTGAGTTTTGTTTCAGTTTGAGACAATGTTATAACACTTGCCTTTCATCCCAAGTTTATTTGTATAGCAACTTTCAACAGCAAGGCAACTCAAAGTACGTTACAAAAGATATTACATAAGATAAGACATTAACAAAAGATCTAAAGCACCGTAATCTAAGAAATCCTCCATAATTCGGCCTATATGCTGGATGGTTTTTAAATGGAACTGTGTGCCTGGATAAACACTACAATCATCTCTAAGTAGCCATGCACATACTTCTAAAATATGTATATGTATGCAGTGTAAGGGTGTAAGCATGATTTCTGGGAAATGTGAGCCGCTGCGCCTCCTCACATCCCTTTCACGTTTCACATCCCTCTTCCCCTCCAGGTGAAAAACCAGGTTCAGGTGCAGACATTTGCAAGCTCCACCTTCAGCTCCTTCCTGGATGTTCTCCTCAGCTGTTTTGTCTTCCTGGCCCTGACCCTGGCCTGCTTCCTTCCTCCACTTGTGAGCCCAGGCACCGTGGGCCCTCCGGCCGACGCTGCCCTGGCCCTGGCTCCCCTGGCTGGTCTGTTGGAGCTGGCCTCTCTGGTGCTGTCCATTCGGTGAGGAGGCTTAGGCAGATGTCATGGAGATGGACTTTGTGTTTGCAGTTGTGCTTTTGTGTGTTGGAGTGCTCACACATCTTTAGTATCAGAGAGGTTTCTCCCAATATGGGGTCTTAAAGCCAAAAGAGACACATTTATATAACATATTTATTGTCTCAAGCTTCGACCATTTTATGAAACAAAATAACTGTGCACTCAGTGTTTTCCACAGATTTATTTTTTTTCCTGGCAGGGTGGAAAAGCCTCTGTCATTTAGGTTGTTGTTGTTGTGCTGTGCCATCAGGGCCTAAGAATATTGAATATTCTTAGAATATTGGCCCAAGTGTTTGTTTCATTGCGGCTGCTGGTTGGAATAAAAACCTGTATCTCAGTGGCACAGTGTGGAAAACCACTGATAGACCATCATGTAGCACTACAACTCCCCACTGAAACCAAAACAAATTATTTTATGTGTTGGTTGGCTCCCACACCACAATGGATTAACTTCCCTGGTCAGAAACAACTGGCTTATGTCCAGTTTTTTTTGTGAAAAACCAGTATTGGCTCAGACTTTGGCATAATGACATACTGGTACCAGGTATAGTTCCAGACCTGCTAAAAAAATCCTTTCTGCTTGGATTTTTCCAATATTCGAGTGCAGTAGATGTGTTTTATTTATTTTGTGGTGTGTTTGCATGGGCGTGTGTGCGTCTCAGTGGAGAGTATTTTACAAATTAATTTTCACTTATTGCCATGCCTAAATGGGCAATAAATCTTCATCTCCTAGCTGGGAATTGGACAGCATAGTTGTGTTTTAATAATGTGTCTTAATTAAGGACTGACGAGAGTCTGCTGCAGTTTTTCCTTTACCGAGTATGAAGAGGACTGGGGGTGGGGTGAGGATTATACAGGGGAGAGAAAATATGTTTTTCTTTACTCAGTTTTCTGTTTAATGTTCTTTTTGTTCAGTAACTGTGCAAGTTTTTTGTTGATTTTGATTCTTGGTCTCATTCAGAGAAGTTTTAAAAAAATGAACCGATAGACGTTTGGAGTTGTGCTGCTGGAAACTCATCCTCTATTGTCTCCTGCTGACACTTTGTCTTCCTCTCCCCTCCTCTCCTCTCCTCTCCTGCAGTATGGCCTTCTATTTGGAAGAGGTGATGAACTGTACTCGCTCCCTTCTCCTGGTGGTCTCTGGATGGGTTCCCCGTCATGTGATCGGGGCCGTGTTAGTTTCCCTCCCCGCCATCTCTGTCTTATCCCATCTCACCTGCAGCGTCCACCTGCCCCTCCAGGTAAACATGTGCATCGGGTGGTGGGGTAAAAACCGGAAAACATACTGTGGGTGATAAATGAAAGGGAAAAATGATGATCCCTTAGGTGAATAATAGAAAAGTTAATTAAGGGAATTAACAATAATTAAAGTGATACTTGATCAGATGGTATACTTCTCCTTATTTCTAAATACTGGGATAACACGACCTTCAGAGTTTTATTCAGAGCACATACATGCAAAACGTGAAATGTGTTTACTAACAAATATAC
The DNA here is from genome assembly GCA_037833715.1 of Toxotes lorentzi. Lineage (NCBI taxonomy): Eukaryota > Metazoa > Chordata > Actinopteri > Toxotidae > Toxotes > Toxotes lorentzi. The sequence goes on along the minus strand of JBBMJY010000020.1, from coordinate 17,869,464 downwards.
AATTCAGCATAATTGAAGAATAAAGTTTCCAGTAATAAATGAGTGAGCAACAAGTATTCACTTGAGCTTTAAATGGAGCAGTTCATATCATAGAAATTCAGTAATAAACTCAACGCAACTAACTGAGTTAAGTAAAACAATAATCTCAGGACTTTGCCTCTATTTCTCCTGTAATAAGTATCAGACTTCATGCTTCTTTCAAGGAAACTTTTAAGATATTCTTAAGGAAATAATGGACCTGTAAAATCAAGTGTTACCTGAGCTTCTCAATAAGGTAACAGACATTTAAACATAAAGCACATCTTCAGCACAGTTAATTGGATCCAATTATACTCCAGATCTCATCCTTCTAGATCCTGAACATATCAAACTTTTGCTTGCTTGTTTTTCACCTTTTCATATAATCACAAACACACGAGGAAAAAAGTTTAGACCCTTTTTTTTTAAGTAAAAGTGTAACTGTCCCTTCTGCATTTGCTGCTTACTACGTTTTAATGATATTGCTGTAGCCAGCGCTACTACTAGTACTACAACTGATTTAACTACTGCTCCAACTCTCAGTACTGTGCTACCTCTGCTGTTACCTCTGCTGTTACAGGGGCTACTGATAATTGCGGCAGTGGTGGTACTTGTGAGTTCCAGGCTATAATAGTTTCCCCTCACTGATGTCTTTAAGCTAAAGTAAGCAGAGAGGAGTCGGGTGGTTTGAAACCTCGCCCATAGTGGTCTGAAGCCAGAGATCCTCGGAGACCAGCAGAGCCTTTAGCTGGCATTAGCGCTGATAGGAACTGTAGAAGGAAAACAGCTAGGAGGCTTCAGGAGGTTTCGAATGTGGACCTTGGCACCAGAAATGTTGACATTTCTTCTTCTCTGAGTCCTGCATGTGAGAAGATTGAGAGCAGCCATACTTTGCTGCGTTCTGTTTTTGTGTGTGTGCTGCTTTGAGTCAAGGCCACTTCCAATTTTGTATAAGTTTGACTTTCGCCTTCCAGCTTTGAGCCAGCGGCTGCTTGCAAGATGTGTGGTGTTTTGATATCTTGTTTTTCAAGGATTTTTAACACCCTATTTCTTTATCCATTTCTCTCCCACCCTGCTCTGTCTCTATCCTCCACTCTCTCCATCTCTTTGGGGCTTACAGATCAAAGCGGTAGTCTCATGGACAGTTGTTAATTAGACATGCAGTTTTCTGGACTTTAATGCCTTTGAAGATATTAAGACCCAATAACAGTGCTAGAAGTGGAGGGGTGGGCATGACGGGGAATGAGAGAGGACATGTAGGGATGAGAGGGAAAAAGATTTTATGCTGTCAATGTAATCTTTAACAACCTGTGAATGTCCCCACTTCGCTACTGCCGTCTCCATGTGTGTTTGCAAGTTTCACACCGAATCCCCTTTACTGACCTTGAAGGACCTTTCCCTGCATTTGATTTATGAAGATTATGTTTTCACAATGTAATATGATCTGGGTTTCACAGTTGGTTTGGCATTTAAAGTTTGGATACCCATTGAATTGCACGCAGAGAACTGGCGGTGCAAAAGTCAAATTTCAAACCCTGATTAGTCACATCTCCAGCTAATTAGAGATGTTTATCTTACTTAGAACCAGTGCTTTTATCTTTAATGAAATAAAAATAAAAAATGAGTTAGCAAAAAAAAAAGCAAAAAACAAAACAAACCCCAAAAACAACCAAGATAAGACGTTACATTTGACACTTGTATTATGTAAACCTGGAATGTTCATTCTGTGTTACTGAACTATAAGTGGCCAAGGTTAAAAACATTCAGATCAGGACCGTGAGGGTGAGTCATCAGTGCCTTGGTAAAGAAAAACTGAAACAAAAAAAGTGAAACTAAAACTAGTAAAAAAAAAAAAAAAAGATTAAAACTGAAACTCAAATGCACTGACTCAAGTAACTAAAATGAAACTTGAACTGAAACCTAAGACCTAAAACCTAACCTCAGCCGTAAACCTTTAAAACCTATACGTACCCTGCTTCTTGTATAATCAGTTATCAACATTTTAGACAGGAGTTTGTTCATATTACAGTGTTAGCGCCACTAGTTTGTGAACTGCAGAGGAAAATGTGGCTTGCAGTGGAATAGCAGGGGATGTTATCTGAATAGACAAATAAAAATCTGATCAAATTGCTTAGTTACAAAAGGGTAAACATAATGTGGGATATCAGCCTACAGTTTGGTTACAAGCAGAAAAGAACAGAGGGCAGAAGTCAGGGTCTGACATGATAGGATAAATTTGATGTATTTATGCTGCAAGGTAACACACGTAACAGCTGTTTTAGACAGAACATGCTGAATTATACACAGCTAAAGATGTACCAGTGAATCAGTACCTTAGTCAGACAACATGATTCTCACAAATACACTTCTTGTTGCTTATCAAGTTGTTTTTACAGCATGTACCACAGCTGACTGAAGCTATGGAGAAACCTATTCATTGTTCCCTTTGTCTCTTTATTAAGTCGCTTTAACGACTAACTTTTTTTCCCCCCTCAAGGTGACCACGTTCCTGTGCTGTGCTACCATTCTGGCCATCATCCAGTATTGTAACTTCTGTCAGCTGAGTTTCTGGATGCGCTCAGTCCTGGCCACTGCCACAGGGGTCGCTCTGCTGCTGTTGCTGTACAGCCCCTTACACAGGTACAGGTGAGCACTTGTTATTTCCATGTATACACCAATATCAAATGCCAAATTCATAGAAGTAAAATGTGTAAAGATTATCCTGCAGTTCTACAAAATTCTCCGGTGTCAAAGGAATCAAAAGTCGTAATTTATAAACATTGCGTAAGTGAAAGATTAAAGTGAGGAACACAACGTGAAAACACAGATTTACAGATTTGTGTTTGGCATTTATGCAATCCTCATCCACCTCTGTCTTTGATAGCCACTGGTTTGGGCTCCAAATGTTAATTCATGAATAAACTTATACATGAATTTATTGTTCTTAAATATTGTAATTTACTCACTTGGTTTGGTGGCACATACCTCTATCTACCTGTTCCTCGGCCAGTAAAGAGAATTTAGTCTGATCTGTACTAAATGTGTGTACATGTGTGTGGGTATTGTGTGCACTTGTGTGTCTGTGTGACTACGTGACCGGCGCTTTCTCCTGACTGACACCAGTCTTGTCTCTTCCAGCTCCAGTAATAACAGCTTGCCAGTTCATGGGTGAGTGTCTCTGTGGAAACAGAGGTGGTTTGATGGATGAGTGACATTTGAAGGGTCAACATGAGCGGCGTCTCTCTTTTATATTTTTCATAACTACAGCTCTCTCCGGCTTTTACTCATTCTCGCGCTTTCCTCCTCTTCATTTCCCCAATCCCTCTCTCTCTCTCCCTGTGTGCACCAGTAGTAATGGCTGCTAAATGTCACTAGTGGTGGAAATGACTCATACAGACTGTGCTGGCTTGAATTTTGCATTAAAGCCACAAGTTAACTAACTACACTACTAAGGAAGAGAGGAGGAGAAAAGCAGTGGTTAAGACTCTCTTTCTTTATCAGTTAGCATTTTGATGGGTAGTTCCTTCTCAAGGCATTCATCAGATACGGTCAGTTGTTTATGAAAAAAACAAAGACACCAAATTGAGACAACCAGCAGGTTTTTTTTTTCTTTTCAGTGACGTATCAGTGAGCCTTAGTGCCTAGAATTTATTATATATTTAGCAAAGTTTCACTCAAATTTTCAGTCACAAGAAATTCTTCATCAGTATTTGTTAGTTTGTCAACCAGAGGTTGGTTTCTGAGGTGGGGTTTTCAAGGACAAATAACCCCTTTTAAGTTCTTACATTATGTAATATGTGCTTATGTGTACACCTGTTCTAATTACAAAGGATAAAGTCATTAGCTTAAGGTGATATTTTAATTACAATGTGCAGAGTTTTGGATCAAAAACAGGCTTTTATCTGTATCATCCACTATATTGTTCACCTTGTTGCTCTGCATCCCAAGAGATGGAATATTAAAATGCTTAGGCTTCAGTTACCAGTGTCTCACATTTCCCAGAATGTCTTTTGACGACAAGGGCAGAAAAGTGGAATAAATGTCACATCACACACTCAAAGAGGAACGTACAGAAACGTACAAATGTAGCTAGGTAGTCAATCAGAGTGTGGTTTATTGAAGCCAGTGGAGAAACTTGGATCCCTGTCTGCTCTTTGACTAATTTGAACATTGGTTAAAAAGTCTAGAATTACGCTCCTGCTCTTTAATTTTGAGGGACAGACTCCGGAAATGTTGCTATCAAACTTCATTAAGGCTGGACCAGAAATGTTCCATCATGATGGCATCTTGTCTAGATTTTAACACGCATCACCTCTCAATAAACTGTGTTATGGAAATATCTATATCTCCTTGCTTTCCTTCTCCTGTCACCTCCTAATCATGTTCATCATCTTTGTCCAGTCCCACATTTCTCACTCTCCCCGTGTTCTCTCTTAGACTGAACATCTCCACATCCAGTGATGGTGGCTCAGAATTGGGCCCTGAGCATCCTCCACAACCTCTCGACCTTTTGGTCCCAGAGGCTGTCATGGCCTTCTTCCTGCTTCTTCTCCTGGTCTGGTTCCTCAACCGTGAGTTTGAGGTCAGCTACCGTCTCCATTATCATGGCAACGTGGAGGCAGACAAACATCGCTCCAAAATCCAGACGATGCGAGACCAGGCTGAGTGGTTACTGGGCAACATCATCCCCATCCATGTTGCTGACCAGCTCAAGGTTTTCGTTTGTTTGTTTTCAGACTTGTCATAATTATGAAAGTTATCAGAGCAATGGTTAATGCAGACCTTTTTTTTTTTAGGCTATCCAAAAATACAGACTTGGTGGTATTTTTTTCTTCGGTGAAGGAGAAGAAAGATTCAAGTGTTTGAAATATTTGAACGTATTTCTCTCTTAAAATGAGCTCACCTTTACCTTGTCTTTGTTTCCTCAGGTGACCCAGAGCTACTCCAAGAACCATGACAGCGTGGGTGTGATCTTTGCCAGTATTGTAAATTTCAGTGAGTTCTATGAGGAGAGCTACGAGGGTGGGAAAGAGTGCTACCGTGTCCTCAATGAGCTAATCGGAGACTTTGACGAGCTCCTTCGCAAACCTGAATTTAAAAGTGTGGAAAAAATCAAGACAATCGGTGCCACCTACATGGCAGCGTCCGGACTGAATGTCCGGCAGTTGGCTGAGAATGACGATGATTCTCCTCACGCTCACCTGAGGGCACTTTTCAACTTTGCGCTGGAGATGATGGGCGTCCTCGATGACTTCAACAAGAACATGCTTGGCTTTGGTTTCAAGCTCCGTATTGGATTTAACCATGGGCCGCTGACGGCGGGGGTGATCGGCACCACTAAGCTGCTTTATGACATCTGGGGAGACACGGTCAACATCGCCAGCCGCATGGACTCCACTGGTGTGGAGTGTCGGGTGCAGGTGAGCGAGGAGAGCCACGCTGTGCTCAGTGCCATGGGTTTAGAGTTTGACTATAGAGGTACCGTGAATGTTAAGGGCAAAGGTCAAATGAGGACCTTTCTGTACCCCAAAAGTGGGGAAAGTATATGTCAAGATCGCACGGAGCAGGCCATCGGAGCTGGACCCTCGTCCGTGGCATTACAGGCCAATAAGACTTCAGCATCTGTTGCCCAGGCAGCAGCTGCTCCTCCTTCTTCTTCGTCTACTCCTCTTCCCCCCCCTCTCGCTACACTCCCTTCTCAACCCCAAAGCGCTGTAAGGCCTTCAGGAGCAGGGCCTGAGCCTGTCCCAGCTAAGTCCACAGAGGTGAGGGAGGAAGGATACAGGGACGCTCCACACCTCCGGCAGTCCCCTGCCACAGACATTCACACCCCTCCCTGCTCTGAACTAGGCCCAGAACCCTCCCAGGTGCAGCCTGCTCCTCTCGCACTTCAAGAGGAGGAGTATGAAGAGGAGGAGGCCAATGAGCTCACAAAACTCAATGAGGAGTTTTACGCTCGTCTCTGATCCCTCCTCCCCCCCTTTCCCTGTCTTCTGTCCCCTTGCTGCCCCCAGCTGCTGCCTCTCCAGGACTGTTTGCAGGTGTGGGCAGGATGTCCCTTCCATTAGGCGAGTGTCTTCGGCATGGATGAAGAAGAGGGAGTTTGTCACTCCAACACAAACAGTGGCTAGAGTGGCTATAAAAAAATGGCTATTACCGTCTTTCATGGGAATGTTGCCAGAGTGCTGGGGTGGGTTAGACCTGTGTTGAGCACAGCAGTTTATAATGGAGAAAAGGCTGAAAGGGGGTAAGAGGGAAAGGAGGATTTGTTGGTGTTGTTGATGTTTTTTCTTATTCATTTTTGTTATTAAGTGCCTTCAGGACTAGAACAGTGAACGAGCAAATATGAATACTGAACAAAGTTTTAACAGTCGTAGACTACGGACTATGCTGTGGTTTCTTACTCCATGCTCTTATTTTCAATGCAAGTATTTCTTTAAAAAAAAAAAAATCATTATTGTTGCGCCATATCATTTGTTTTAACTTGATCAAAGTCTTGACCTTACTTAAGGGAAAATAATTTTAGATTCTATATAAGTGCCAGTGCAGCATGATGGGCTGAGCAGGGAACTAAGGGAAGAATGAGGGAATCACATGAAGCAGTGTTAATTTATGTATTCTGCTTTGACATGAGGGCTTAATACATTATTCATTTGTGCTAGAGTCTCCGTAAAAGGGACATGCTACAAAGCAGGCTGCATAGATTTTAGTTTGTGTAGCAGCTAAATGCACATTTTAAGCACAGGTCTTGCACAGTGTTTTCTCGACCACTTGTATTTGGTAGTTATTACCGTTAGAAAGCTTTTAAGAGTTTTAACAGAGTTCTTGTCTTTCACAACAAGTACAATCAAAAGCACAAAATCAAATCCAATAAGGGAATATAGATATGGAAGAAAGGGTGGTTTTAAAAAGGTGAGATCATCACAAAAGCAGGAAGGCACTTTAAATATACCTAAAGTGATACTTTACATTTGGGTAAGAAACACTCACCCCCATGTAGGTGTAAAAGGTGGCTGTAAAACTATATATATATATATATATATATATATATATATATATATATATATAAAATTTTAGAGCATATTCCTTTTTATTATAGCAGACATTAGAGTGATGACAAGAAAGAAGTAGAGAAAAAGATGGGGAATGACATGCAACAAAGGTCCTCGGCTGTACATGAACGGAGGATGTTGTGGTTGATGGTCTGCACCTTAACACATGGACTGTCAGTGTAGTAAACTGAGTAAGTGATGGGGACTATTTTCAGTGGAGATTTGGTGTGGAAGTGAGCGTTTATGGCAGCAGGACACTGTATGTGGGGTTAATTTAAGACCCTGTTTGTTCTATGAAGGAACATTTCACCCAGCCTATCAGTGTACACAATCGCCCACTATTAAACTTAGGATGTATCAGGCTTTGGATACACAGGCAATACTTGTTTTTTAGGATCAATTCGTTATTAGCTTCGGTCTTTTTATGGGACATAAATAAAGAGTATCGCCAGACTTATCCTTTAAAACCTACAGCGGGGTGAGAGTTTGATACCTAAATGATTCTGGGTGGAGTAGCACTTGAAGAGGGACTGTGAGGGACAATCACTGTGTAGTTGTTGATAAACGATAGAGATAGGGTGGTCCACATTGCTGTTGGTGTCAAAGCACAGAACACCTACAGTTCCTACAGTACAGTGTGTAAAACCTCAGACTCAAATTTAGTGACGTTCCATTCGTTGCCTTCAAATGAAAAAAACAACAACATTGGTCAGTCCATCACTATAGGTTTATTCACTAGTTCAGTATTGTCTGCCTTTAGCTGTGTGATTTGCTGTTGAAGGGGTGCAACTTTTAACTTTGATCCTGTCACGGCCTCTTCACGGAGGGGAGCCTCTACTGTATCAATATACTTAAATTGTGCCACTTTAATTGAATGATCTATAGGTGCAGTGCAACCTAAACTAGCTGATTGTTTTGTGGTGCCTAAAAGTATGACTGTATTTTTTGAGTACTTTGGTTTTCAGAAAGTTTTTTTTTTTTTAATCATGCTGTTGTCATAATGAGGATAGATGATTATGATTGTATGTTTGAGGAAATTATGCTTGTTGTGCAGGTTTTGCTGCATTTTTTTTTTGACAAATTCCATCTATATTATTTTTTTTATTTTATTTTATTTTGTTTTTTTTTTTCATTCTGTTCAATTCTTTCATTCTGTCATTAACCTCCCGCCTGGGATAATGTGGTGGTGTTCCCATTGAGTATGTGGCACCCGTGTATTTCTCTTTGCTCTTGACTCACTTCATGCTTTGTCCTTACTCCTGAAAGCACTTGTTTCACTCTTGAACTTTGCGTGTGTGTCTGTGTGTGTGAGAAAGATATTTACGTTGTACTCCAAGTCATTAACACAGAAGAGATCATTGTTGTATGATGCAAAAGGAAATCAATCAACTACATGGCCACTGTTTCACTGTGATTATGCTGTTGCTGCCTTATCTGTAGAGGATTTACATGCACAAAGCTGCATTCGTTGAAAGGGAGAAAAGAAATGCCCTGAGGTTTGATATCTGTATAATGATCCTGCAAACACATATCACCACCACATCTTTTAGTGACAGGTCAACATTTGGGATAAAGAATCTGGCCTTGAGAAGCTGTGGCCACACACACAGATTAAAAAGATGGCACGACAATGGAGGAACCATCTCTGTTTATGTAGCTGTCTACATCTGTGGCATAAGAAGCATCTTTATTTACCTCTGCCATTGTGCACTCCAAACACACACACAACCAGTGCCTTTTGAATTAGGACTATGTGAGCTGTGATTATTTGTATCAAATAATCGGGATAATCCTTGTAGCATAAATACCCTGAAAATCCAAATAAGTTTCTCTAGGAGCGGTTGCCCCAAAATAACACAACACAAAGAGAGTTACATAAGATCTGCATTGTTGGCCAAAATGTTTTTCACTGCTTTTAGAATATTCTCTAACACGCACATATCTCGTTGTACTCTTGTAATGCATATCATCAACACTCTTGTGTTTGCCAAACCTAATAAACACACAAAGTTATGGAAACAAATTAGAACATCAGGGATCAGTTGTGAAGGAAAGTTGTCTTTTTTTTTTTTTTACCCCACATTTTCCAGATTACCCTCCTGCCTTACGTCATTAGATTCTCCTCCGTGATTTTCAGACCATTGTCACTGTAGCTGTCCATATTAGATTTGAGGTGCAGGACTCCACAGGTTGATGGGCACACCACCTCTCCAGTAGCACACATCTGTACACACGTATAAATAAACATATGAAAGTGAACATTGCTGGCTCTGTGATCTGTGATACAGCTCGGGGAGAAGTGAGCGTGATCTTGTTTGCATGGGAATGAATGAACGATTTTCTTCTTTGCTAGAAACACTACATTCTAGTTTTCATTCTGCACCGTACTCTCATTCTTTTTATTTCATTTCAGTGTCATTCTCTCTGCACTCATGTTGAACATTAAGCATGTGTTGCCAACACGCAGGATTCCTCAAATAACTAAGCTCTGCTCATTTAAAGTTATTTGGATTTCGTCCCTCTCTGACAGTGTATTGACAGATGATGTGTGCATGAAAGGTTTTTTTTTTTTTTTTTAGTTCTGGCAGATGGAAAGAAGTGTCCCTAGAAGTCCGGCGCTCCAATTAAAAAATGCAATCAAGAAAAACAGCTGAGCGCATTGAGTAGAAGTTTAATGCATTCAGTCATCCTCTTTTGTTGAAGAAGTGTGATTCTGCTCTGTGACAGAAAAAGGAGGGATAAAGGAATCGAATGTTTTATTAGCACTTGTTAAAAGCATCACAGCAAAGTAGCTTTACCTAATCACTCGTTTAAATGGTGACAGCTCCACATCTTTTCATTATACATTTTCTAGTAAATTCAACCCGTATGTGTTTTTAATTACACTGGGACAAAAAGTAGACAGAGTTGTTTGATTTTAAATCGTTGTGTATTTGTTTTATGTTAATGAATAAGATTTATTATGTATGTTTTGTGCACATTACCCATGTATCTTTTATCAACACATGATCGTAATCTGTACACATTTGCACAAAGCACTCAGTGTTTGTACATATACAGTTATTTTATGTCACATATTTTTTTTTATACATGTGCATGTGTCAGATTTTGCCAGAAAACAATGAAAAGAGACACATATTATCAAACTGATTCAATGTGTGTCTATTTGAGTATCAGACTGAACTGTCATTGTGTTTCTTTTTTTTTTTTTTTTCTCAATTGGAGGTGTGAGCAACATTTTAGAGGTCTGGAATCAGGCAATATCCAGCGCAAGTTAGCCCAATTTTAGGATGGATCAGGAGGGTGGAGGTCTTTGATCGGCCAGCTAGTGACCAAAATAGCTCATACAGTGTGTGTCTACAGTATATTTTACTAAATATTTACTGCCTGAACTTTTATAAGTGAATAATTTGCTTCAGACAAATGTAGCCGTTCACATCTAGCAGCAAAGTAAAAGAACAATGAGTGTACACATTTTGAAACATCACAGATCATTAAAATGTGAAAAGGAAATCAGTTGAACTACACGGCCACTAACTGTTGGAATTTCTTGTGTATTTTTTTTTTTTTGTAGCTGTATGAATCTGCAGGGAGGACTGACATGCTCTCACATACTCTGCTTTACATATGTGATATAGAAAATCATATTATTATTATAATTAATAAAAGAAAGTTCATTTTTTTTCCTTCAAGCTCAAGGATACAGTGATGTGAGTTTAGTTTAACTTATTTCCCTGTTTACATTGAAAAGTTAGGTCAGGTTACTCTACTGTTACCTACTTGTAAAGTGACCCATAACTGTATTGAACTTAATATCTAATTTAATGTTATTTAATTTTTCTATTTACTGCATTAAGTACAGTGCAACATTAATCCATACTTTACACGCAGATTTATATCTTGAATATTATATGTATTTTATGTATTATTATGTTTTGAATAATTTAACATTTAATATTTTATCACTAATATTCATTTTTAAAAAATGTTTTATTTAAATGTAATTTAGCCGTAATGTACATGGAATAATTCATTTCCGAAAATGTATTAAGTGACTGCTGTGTATCCGTGGCGGTGTTGTAGCGCCCCCAGCGGCTAACAGGAGCAGTGTTTTCACGTAGGGCGTGATAGCGCGGCCCCTCCCCCTCCACAGCCGATCTGGAAAAGAAAAAAAAAACTTTTTTGTATCGAAGGAATCAACAGCCGCCATCTTGTCGTGGCTCGGAATTAGGATTTCGTTCCAACACGGGTTTTTACGTAGAAATCGAGCATCCTTACCGCGATATGAAAGCGACCTTCCCCCGAAAACGAAATCTTTACATCGCCTCGGAGACATTTTGTGAGAAAAAACGGGAATTGGATCGGTGGTCGTCGGGCAGAAAAGCTCCGTATATCTGATTTCCCCTTCAGAGTGCGGCGATTCAGCCCCTGTCGCCGTTCGGGAGCAGTATTGTTTACCGTGAGCAAGCGGAGACCAGATCGTGACTTTCGAAGTGATTTGCAAAAATACGGCATTTTTATGCAATTGTGCATTTTTGTGGAGCTTCGCGCGATTTTTGCATGAAGAAATTTGACGTCACGCAAAATGGGTACTTTGAACATCTAGAAATTACGACTTTCCCCCCGGAATGCAGCAATCCACCTGAGTTTATCGGATTGTCATTTCGAAGTTCGATTTTTACATGGGGAATATTTTATTCTGGGTTATTTAACGATAATAATGTGGGTGTTGGGTGTTGGATTATCATGGGGTGAATGGCGGTGGCGAAGCGGGGCGCTATTGCATCTCTTTTGAAAGACTCTGACTCTCGCAGCAAGGAGTAGCTAACGCTAACAGTTAACTTAGCTGGTAGCAGGCAATTAGCTAGCTATTAGCCCGTTAGTTAACGTTAGCAGGCTTCCAGCTTGCTAATGTGCTAACCGGGAAGGTTCGGGTTGATAGACCAACTTCCCTGTCATAAAGGTAATCTCAATTATCATCTTAAGCAACCGGCCGGACAAGATAACAACTATGGCTGAAAACCTGCTGGACGTCGGACCTCCCAACTCTAAGCGGCCGAAGCTGAATTCACCTGCCCTGTCAGCGTCTGATGGACAAGGTAAAGGCCTCGACACTGTATGCACATGTAAACACGAATGTCCTTTAGATGTACTAAACATTCCCTTGTCATATTGGTCCTTAAATCCATTGGCCACCCGTGCAGCACAGTTGAAAGTTATCAGGTCAGCTAAGTGCGCTGTGCTGCATGTTGGTAGTAGTTACTGTGGTTTTACTGCATTTGCTGCAGTGTTGTGGTTTGCTTCTGTGGTGAGCATGTAATTGCGAGGACGTACCCTCTATACTCAAAGGCCAGTTTATCAGGTACACTTCTCTTGGTCTAAAACAGCTGTCCTGCAGCTAATTCTACCGCCATGAGTTTTACTACAATTCAGTTCAGCAAAACAAACCACGCCAGTTTAATCACCCTCTTTAAAACTGCCTTAATGGAAGTCTACTAAAGCAGTGTTGTGTTAGTATACTGTTTAAGTTTTAACTAAGTTATAACTAACTTATAGTTTCCAGCCCTGTGAAGGAAGTTGTAACATTAGAGATAATTGTTCATCAGAGATGTGAGTGCGTAGCACCTATATGGTAGTCTGGCACATGCATAACAGTAGGTAATGATGGCATGATGGAGGCACAGTTATGTCTTACTGAATTAATGCAATGTCAGGTATAGAATCACCCCCGCTTTAAAATCAGATGCCACTCCAGTTCATTGCATACAGTGCGTCAGGCATCTGCATCTGATCAGCTAATCAGATTTCCAGGCTGGCGCTGCTGAAGTGGTTCCATTCATTAGATAAGACATTACATTTTATTTATGCATTTTACATCTAGTATGTTGATCAGGCCTTAGTTGCCAGTGAGGGGAAAAAAATGTTGCTAACTAACCGTGTTTGCTACTGGTGCTTCATTCAGCTACCGAATGAAAAAACCTGAATTAACAGAAATACAATTCGGTCATGTCCACTGCCACAGGGACCCTAAGCATCCACACACCAGTCTGGATACCACTGGACTGCCTTCAATTGTACAGTAAATATTTTATTTGTTTAAGTTCTTCTAGATTAAGTTACACTTTGTATAGGGTTCCTATGCGACGTTTCCCTCTGTAGGCACACACGCCTTCTGAAGACAGACCGCCTCTTTGGAATACCGTTTCTGCATAAATACATTTTGGAAATTAATAAGACTAAACCACAGTATGCTATCAGACTCTATCAAACATATTTTATACGTGAGGTTTGAATAAACATGTCAATTCAGCACAAATACAATAACCAAATGAGCCTGTTAGTTGTGTGGCGAATAGTACAAACTTAATTATATGCTTAAACGCATTCCTGTCACGCTCTTGGAAGTAACTAGCTGGAGAGAGAATATTTTTTTTAACTTTCTGAACACTTTTCTTCAAGTTTCTCATTTTCTGATATTATCATATGATATCCCGTGACATGTTTTTTGGCCACTTGACAGATTATTATTTTTTGATACATTTCTGAGTTAAAGAGCTTGTTAGGAATTTATTTTCTCTGGGGCAGCAAAACATTGAACATTAGCCAACAGATAACTCCTGTACGCTAAGCTTTGTTTACTACACACTGTTGGGACTCATTTAGGATAGCAGAGGTACTTAAGGCGAATGGGTGACAACTTTTGCTTACTAAATTAAGGCATTAGAAACTAATAACACAACTTAACTCTCTTAAGCCTGCATGAATTGGTGTTTTTGAAACTAAAATGAACTGAAATCACAGTGACTTAACTTTTAGCCTCTTGTAGGTCATCATTTTGGTTTTGCTGCCTGCAGATTTTCTGTATGGTTGAGTGTGCTCTGGCATCATTGAACCCTGTAGGTAACTGCTTCCGCCAAAAAAAGCACCAGTAAACTGAAGGTTCACTCTGTGCCCAGCACCGAACAACAAAGTTATCAAGTAGTTGGTGAAAAGAGTCAAACCATCTATCAGGTAAAGTTTTGTCAGGATAACTAACTAATGAAAACTAAAAGAGAGCCTAAGGACCAATATACACATAAGTGTGCAAATTTTGAAACCGTTTGGTTTATAACACATTAATTCTAAAAACTTAATAAACTAGTAATATGTGCAGGCTGATTAGTAGTCAGCATGGATTTTAAAGTCTTCAGCTCCCTAGTGGAAAAAAAAGAGTAATGTAGCTTTAACCGAACTCTGAGATCATGAGCCAGTACTTACTTGGTCTGCTGCTGTGAAAACCTAAAGGTATAGTATGTAATCCCTCACTATTCATACATAATTTTTCAGGGGAAAAAAAGGCTTTATATATGGACCAGTTAAGTATGTTTTGATATAATATCTAAGTAAAGCTGTAAAGGTGTAGAACCCCTATTGCACATTATGCACAGAGTAAGGTATATGCTTTAGTATGTATTTGTAGCTAAGCTAAAGGTTTTCTTGAGTGTTAAGTCTATCAAATGGCATGTGTTCTTAATTGAGTTTAATTTTGTCTAGTCTGCAAGAAAAATAATAGCTGGACAGCCTTTCAACAAAAACAGCAGTCACAACAACAGTGAATTACAACGCCCATCACAAATGGCAAAGGCACCACATGTCTGCAGTGATCAATCATTAAACCTGCCCCGCCTCCTCTTTATAGTTTTTTCCACTTTCAATTGGGACTTAACGGATCCCATGGGACAGCACTGGGCAACACACCATCATCAGCCATAAATTACTGCAGATAAAGAGTTGGCTCTGACTCTTTGACGGCCATCATGCCTGGAGCTTTGTGAGCAGCACCCCTCGGCCCTGACATTTGGCCTTTGCCTTTTGCTGTGGAGCCCGTTTGAGTTGTCCGCCCCATTTTGGAGTGTAATGTAGCTCATTTTATGGGGGGGGGGTGTTTGTGCTTTACACACTTGCGTGTGTGGTAGAGCATATATGCTTGCAGTGACTGTGTACTGGTGATGTCTTTATGTTGTAGAGTTCTGTGTTCGTTTGGGGAGGTTCCTTTTATTGTTGTGGCAGAGAGCAAACACGTGCCCCCTGTCTGCCTATTCAGGCCATCTGTCACCCCGCAGGGTCCCTCAACTCCCCACGCCCCTTGTTCACAAAAAAAATTGGTAGAGCGAATAGATTTTGTTAAGATGTCTTGACATTGGAGTGACTCATTTGAACTTGAGATAATGGCTGATGGTATTAAAAATGTGTTAATGCACATCCAATAATGCTGTGTGTTGATAGATCACATTTCAGTCATAGTCTATAAATGGCTGATGGTGAGTAGCTAATAAACCTCTTCTCTCTGGCAAAGTTTGGATGTGAGTGTTGAGTGAGTCTCTGCGCACTCTGTTTGTCTTTATGTCGATTAAAGCCACAAACAGAACTGCGTGCTAAAACATAACTAGTGAATATTTGATACATTCCTCTCTGAGATCTTTGTTCAACTCCATGTGTAACTCATGTGCCGCCACTGCCACAACACCCAAATGTTCACTTACCACTGTGCAAATGGCACCTTTAATGCCTAGCAGGCAGACAGTAAACTCATGACGCAGCCGCTAATGGAGCCATTTATGCTTCTGCCTGCGGGCAACCAGAAAAACCCTGAGAAAAATAAAGGGGGAGCAGAGGAGGGAAGATGGAGGGTGGTGTGTCACGACCCACAAACCCCTTCTATGTAAAGTGTTTATGACAGCGTCTCTCCTTTTTTAGCTGGTTTAGTTTGCCTCATGGGCTGATTGGTAATTTTGGTAAGGTCACTTTTTTTTCAGTGCCTCCCATCGCCTGTGTCTGTGCTTGTGCTTAAACTTGTTTTCCTTTTTGTAACACAATCTGTTTCCATTAGCCAGTTTAACTACTTTTGCTTGTTGCACTTCTGCAGCTGTCTGCATCTGTGTGTGAGGTATAGAAGAGTGAGAGTGAGGTTGAAAAAAAAAAACAAATTTGTGTTTGTAGACAACCTAGAATGTTCTGCTTGTTGTTTGTGCAGAATTTTATATGGAATGAAAGATGGCCTATCAAATATAAATTTTCCTGCACAAACTTTCTTCTCTTGAAAATAGCAATTGATATTTTAGTGATTCTGATGTGTACTTAAGCACTTTGCTAGAGAATGCAGCTCTATCCAGCTGTTGTGGGCAGACTTTAAAGGAAGCTTTGAATAATCATTAAATCTCTTGCATCTGCATTTGACCAGGCCTCCTTACATTGGTTTACTGGGAGAGACTCGTTCCAGCACGCTTCCATACGTCACTTTTCCTTAGTAATAAATGGGGCATATAGTCTGGTGAGGATGCGAATCAAGAGAGTGCTATGAGGATATAAAATTTGTTTTCAAGAAGTACACATGGAAGTTGCATAGATCAAGTGTGAAGCTGAGAAGCAGGAGAGTGTGTGGCATAAGCTTTTAAAGACAAGAGAGTGACAAGAAAATTGGAATCTGAGAGGAAAAAAAACAAGATGGAGAAGTTTATTAAATCCACTATAGAACGTAGGAGTCATTGAGGAGCTTCACTGGCTACTTTACCACATAGGTGGAGCTTGTGAAAGGCGAAGTTAAAGTGGCTATAAGAGATAGGTATTTTCATAATAACACTGTGTAATTAATTTGCCCAGCTGTGTGTAAGAGTTTACTCATAGTGATGAACCTACAGAGAATTATCACCTGAATCTGCAGCTCTGCTCGGCTTTGCAGACCTTTATAGTGAGTTCCAGCTCTCTGTTGAGTTGTCTGGCCTGCAACTTTACTGCTTTGGTTCACTCTCACTGCTTTCACAGTGTTGTTGTCAGCCGAGCCGGGCAGCTGTTTTCAGTGAAAAAAAAGCTGTAAAAACCCAGTGTACACTAACTGCTCATCATCAAACAGCAGACAGACACAGTTAGAGACTAGCTGGTGAACACAGTGTAGCATGTAGCTTCTAAAAAGGCAGATATTTCACTCAGAAGTTGGTAGAGACCCAAAACAGAGCTAAAAAAGGAGCGAATAATCATTTTACATTCACTAGGTGGACAGAAACATAACTCCAGATAAATGGTAATGCTTCTCTTTAACTCCTTGTTTCAGCTGCCCCAAGAGTGGCCAAGAAACAGTTATCGCAGGTTGAGTTATGTAGAAAAGAAAAATGCTGCTGTGCCACTTTGTACTACCCTGGGTGTCCTGTTAGGTGGGCGTGTCAGCACATACAGTCCGTGGTCATAAATTCTAGGCTGCACGCAGATGGTCTCCTTTGACCCTCATAGGCAAGGGTAATTTACAAAACTGACATCATGTAGTCGTGCAAAATGTCATTTGCGTTTAAGGAGTGAATTTTCCAGCGTCATACACATTTAAATGGTTTTACTTACTTCTGGCTAATAGAATGCGGTTTACTGATCTGAGATAAAATTGATGATATTAATGATAATGATATGTCCATCTTTACATCACTTTTTAACACATTATCAATAATCTTTCTCTGCTGTTTGTGTCCAGGTTGTCTCAAAGTTGGGAGACACAGGTGAAGCGGGCTCTTCAGCCCTAAAGGCAGTAGTAGGGATGTACTGAGCCAATCTGTAAGAATCAGGATCCAATATGTTGTGATGTAAAATGTTATGTCTGCATATTCATTTATGAGCCTTTCTCTGGTTATTTGCTCTGGATACATTAGCTGTCAAAAGTGGTTGATTTCCATTAAACACAGGAAAGTCTCCTAACACGCAGTGTTGGGAGCAAGTGAACCCAAAAGTGCACAGCATCCGGCTATTTCATTTAATGATTATATGTCAGTGTGTCTCATTGAGCAGTGTGAGAAGAGCTAGATAAAAATAAAGGTCTCTTTGCCTTTGTTACGATTATTATACTTCTAAAGTGTTGGTTGGTTGAAAACTGTGTTTAAATTTCAGTGTTTTTGTTTTTTGTTATGTTGTGATGGAGATAAGAGGCTAATTTCTGTCCAGGCCCCTCTTGTGCAACAGATGCACACTGACAATACTTTTTCCTCTAACTAACTCCCCATGTAGATTTCCTTCTGAATAATGCTCTACTATTAAATTTCATCTCGCCGGAGCTACTGGATTTAATGATGTGATTTGTCAAAATGAGCATACAGGGCAGTGAACTCTGAAATTTACATTTAGGAGTTCAAAATGTACATTTTTTCTATACCACAATCATCCAAATAGTAAATCTAACAGTCTTGTTTTGTATCATTTTATCAATATGTACAATATCAATATTGTACAGTATGTCCCTCTGGTTCAGCTTCAAGTGATTTCACTCACCATTGCACATTCAACCAGATAAGAGGGGATACCAAATCATTTCAAGCACTAGGTGTAGTTTTTGGTTGAATGGTAATCTGGGGAAAGCTACAGTGCTCTCTAAGATCATGACTGGTTGGCAATTTGTTTTTAAAGCCTGTTTAGTTTTCTCAGTCTATTCCAGGACTTTTGTTGTGTAAAGCTGTGTCAAGACTAACATTACCATAATCTGTCAGTAGCTATCAAGTGTCTGTAGTTAGCCCAGTGGCCCTATAAGGCTGTGATACTAAAAGACTGCAACAGTACACATGAAATAAAATGATTGTTAAATGATGAAACTGGAGATCCATGCCCCTAGCATAACTTTAGTCAGGAAATGAACAAACTTGGCTGAATTTGTTTTTAAAAAGGCAGCGCTTCTGTACATTCACTACAGTGTTTTCCACAGGTTGAGAATTTACTTGTGGTGGTGGGTGGCTCTGCATGTGACCGGTGTACATGCAGAGACTCATGCAGTTTACAGGGGGAAAGTGTAACCCAGGTTGTTTTCTGTAGCTAGAATTTACTGGTGTTCCTAAACGCCTCACATCACAGGCTAGCTAGCTGTAGACACTAGCTAGGTGACTGCACACAGAGAAGCCTCAAGTCCCCACTTAGTTACTGCAGCACATGCAGCTCATACAGGCATGAGACCAAAAATGACTTAGTCTGAAAAGAGTGACAGGAGACGCTCTAATGTAAGGTTAACCCAAGTTTAAACGGAGTGATTGGAATTGGCGTAGACTTGCTAGATGGATTGTAAACAAAGCTGCTGTGGTGTTCAGACTGCGTAGCTGACACGTTTGTGGATGTAGTGTTAAATCCTACGTGATTGGCTTAAAGGCTTAAACCTGAAGTTTGATAGTTTATTATGCAAGTATCATTGACTGTCCACAGTCGCATGGAAATTCATTTTTTATTTATTTTCACAATTCAGGGGAAAAAAATCCAGACAGTCATAGCTGACTAGCCTTTTGTCATATCTTTTCTCCACACCTCCCTCCAATGTCACAATTCTCAAACAGCATACCTTCTCAAGAGTGTTATTACCCCCTCCAAGGAACCTTGAAGTATTGTTGAAAAAGCAGAGGATAGATTGCTTTACCTGCCCCAAGTGGCTTTCTTTCTCTCCCTGCTGTGATAGTGAACAATAAGTGAAAGGCTGCCAGCAGCCATGCTGCACCTGTCCCTCTCAGGCCAGACACTCAGCCCTAAGGCAAGATGACAGACAGCCTCAGTCTGGACCACTGCTGGGGCTGGTTTTGTGGGTATTTATAGCCACCAGCTCCCAGACAGGAGCCACAGGGGATAAAACAGGAAAAAGCAGAGAGAATTGTGGCAATCAGTGGGTTAAGGAAAGGGGATAATTAAGGAAAAAAGCATAAGAAGGAAGGATTAATAGGTAATGTAAGTGTAAGCAGGGGAAGGGGGGAAAAGTCTGTACGAAGAGAAGAGCAGTACTCCGTTTCTGTCTCCCCTCCCCCTCCTTTCTTGGTTGGGGCTCCCCTGACTTCATGTGGCGCTACCTAACCAAAACATTGCTTTGCATCGTTGGTCTCCAGCCAAGGAGCCTGGGGGCAAGGTCGCACAGTGTGTGTGTGTGTGTGAGGGGTACACACACACACGTGTGTGTGTGTCCGTCCCCATTCAGAAATGAATGCCTGGCCAGGCCTGAGCACATGTGGTCGAAGTGAATGCTGCTGCTCTGAGAGCATCCATGTGGCCGCTGGTTAGAGAGGAGGGGCTGAGAGGAGCGAGTGAGGGAAAGACTGATGGTTCCTTCAGCCTTAAATAAGCTTCTACCACATGGAGCACCTGCTTGCCTGATGCCACGGACGGACAGCAGGCTAGCATGGCAGATCTGGAAGGCTGTGTTTACTCAAGAAAGTGCGTAGGCCCAGTGCCCTCATTAAAGGCAGGATCCTGACTGAATCTCAATGAAGACACCCAGCAGCAGCAGACGGCGGATAGGAGAGTGACTGCCTCACTCTGTCTTTCTGCCCTCTCCCATCCTGTAGCATTAAGACCAATGCCCCGTTCATCATATGTTGACAAGTGATAGCTGTATTTGATTGGGATATGTCTTAGATAAAGTAACATTCCTCAACCCTCACTACTTTCAGCTGCAGTAAATTGCTTCCTCCGTTAGCCATGGTGCTACCAGCCACGAGCATGCATTCTGAATATGGCCTCTGGTCTCTTACTAATGTTGTCTTTATTTCAAGGTAAGGATGTGTAGTGGACATTCAAACTGAAAACTGAAAGCCCTGTGTTAAAACAGTGCAAAGGGTTGTTGGAGGTGTGTTTCTTCAGGTATTGTTGAGACATATGTTGAAATACGAACTAGGAAGTCCAGTTTGACTAATGGATCTGTAAGTTTTAAGGCTTATCACATGCCATAACATAATCATTTATCTATTGTTTGTGGCAACTCAATAGAAAGATTGGCAAAACAGGAAAAATGTTGAGCCTGGTTAAACCTTTTTGCTGCATGACCCTGTGTGTTTTTTTTTTTTTTTTTGCCAGAGTACTCTCTGTTGGCTCTCCCACTGCTTGGTACCCCCACTGGAATCAGAGGGCTGCGTTTATTTCACAGCTGAAGTCAGTCTGAATGTGGCTTGAGGCTTATTTAAAGGAAGAAAATTTTATTTATTCACATTATCCCATTAAATTATGTATTCGGTTACCTAAAAACTCTATAATTAAAAAAAAAAAAATGATTGGGCTATTCCATGCCAGTGTGTCTTATGCGTGCACAATACTGGACAGCAGCTTACTAATTTAAAGGATTTGCAGTCGATTTACTATTTCTCAGTTCTGATGATGAATTTTAATCATTTCTATAAAACAAGAAATTATATTGCAAGAGAGTAGTGGTAAACAGGAACCAAACACTGGTGGTCTGGTTGGAGCTGCAGGTGACAGATGCTTTTATTACAGTGTGTTTGTTCACATACCTCTGACATGTTATGGAGGTAATCACTGACATATTTTCATATTGAGAACCACATGTGACCTGCCAACCTCACAGTGCAGCTCAGTTTTAAAAGTAACACTAGCGCTCTAGAAAAACCCATTAGCCATATCATACGTCATACACAAATAACTCTCAAATGGTAACAACAAACGGTTGAGATGCCCCCGGAGGACGTTAAATCAGTATATTCTCGCACACCAAATGCGAACATTGACACCCGGCAACTCATTTTTTTCATTTGTCCAGGTCCAACTAATTCATAAGTCACAGAGGTGGCTTTCGTAGTCGAGGACAGCCCTAATGCACACACACAGCTCCTCATCTTTTCTGGCTGTCTTAATCACTTCATCTCAAACAAACCACGGCTCCCTAAGCACTCAGCATTATGCTCACACCTCTGGATGGTGTGACACAAATATTCCTCCACCACCCAGCAGGATCCCTGAGTGCTGCTGGATTCTCTCTGTTGTCACACCGTGTTTGTCAGCCAGTAGCGATGCTCTTATTATCACGCTGCGTCTTGGTTCTGTCCTGTGCTGCAGGGACAAGGGAAGAGTTCAGCACCAGATAGCATGTTGGCTCATTAATGTCCCATAATTGGGAGGGTTTGTGAACATTTGGACTGAGAAGATTTGTTTTTTGACATGTGTGCTGATTTGTTGTTTATTGGTTGAGTTGCCATTGATACATGGGGAAGATAAAAATACTTGGCAGTAAATGCTTTGTGTTCAGGCTGATTTGACAAACCACGAAGGCAGTGTGTCTTAGGAAAGTGAATGTTCCTGAAATGCTTAAAACATTTTAAATACACCCTTGATACAATCCACAAACTTCTCTGAAATCTAGTTAAATTAATCTTAATTTTCTCATCCCTTTCTTCTCACCTAGATCTCGGATCATTATCCTGGGATGATTTGGAGAATGACCTTCCAGACGAATTGATCCCTAATGGTGGTGATATAAGCCTGATGGGTGGAATGCCTTCAAATGGTGGAGCAGCACCTGGAGCTGGTGGGCCAGGTGGCACCCCTGCGGGCCTTGGTGGTGGCGGCGCCCCTGTTGTCCCAGACGCAGCCGCCAAGCACAAGCAGCTCTCAGAACTCCTTCGAGCCGGTAGCACCTCCAGTATCACAGGCGCAGGGCTAAACTCAGCTAGCCCACAGCCAGGTGGTATGGGGCCTCAGCTGGGCACACCGCTGGGTAAGAGCCCCCTTGGCCAAGGCTCCCCCAACAACCACCCGTCCCCCCAGGCCCAAAAAGCAGGAACACCAACTGGAATAGCAGGACAGAACAACAACAGTAATACTGCAACAATGGGCTTGAACACAGCAGGCTTCAACCAGGCCATGATTAACAATAGCCAGGGCCATGCTGGGCTGCTGACCCAGGGAGGGCAGCCCCAACCTGGGCAGGTGATGAACGGTGGGCTCGGACCCGGAGCTGGGAGAGGACGGGGAGCAGGAATAGCAGGTATACAGTACCAGGGACCGACAATGCAGGGAGCCGCACCAGGACCTGGAGGAGCTGGTAGTGCTTTGGCAGAGACACTCACCCAGGGAGCGCAGCAGATGGGAGCTCATGCCACCCTCACTGCAGCCCAACAAGCAGGCAACATGAACAAGGTGAGCCACACCCCCGTTTTTCGTCCCCGTTCCAATCAGTACAGTGTTTGTGCACATGGGTTGTAGGGTTACAGTGTATTGAGGATCACAGGAAATATATCTCAGGCTGTGATTCATCATTTGCATAGAATTACTAACTTGTCATTCATGGGATGTGTGGATTGAAGCGTGGGAGAAAACTCTTTTAACACTGGATCCAAATGAATGTAAACCACTTGGAAACGTGTAGACTCCCGACAGACAAACTTAATAAGCGTGATGATGATGAGTTTTTGTGTTTGCGTGTTGGTGCTCTGAGCCCGTTCCTCCTGTGATGCTTGACTGATCCAGACTAACACGTTAACTTGTCAAAATGATCTTGTTCATTCTCATTCTGCAAACTTTGAACTGAAGTGGAGGCTCAATTAGTCAATCCTGGATTAATTTACTTTGCATGCGCTTATTTTGGAATAAAAGTAAAAGTAGTGGACAATGGGGAACCATAATGTGGTCTAATGTGATGGGCTAGCATGGTGTCATGACTGCATAGATGCAAACTGTTTTTACTGCAGTGACACAGCAGAAATTAAAAGTGCTCTGCTGAGTTTTCACTGTAAACAAACAAGGTTTTTTTTCTCACAAAAAACTATGGTGCGTCTTAAAAGCTACACAACACTTTAACTGCTTTTCCCACTTCCTAAAACAAGTTGTTTTAATGTTTTTTTCAAAGCAGAGTTGTTTAGAAAGACTTGCCTTCTTCTTCTCCAGTTTTATTGGCACATTGCTGCCTTTAGGGTTTATTACCACCGTACTGCTGATATTCATTAACAACCTCAGCAGTGGGCAGACATATGTATCGATCACCCCTGTACTTGTGGCGTGCATCCTTGTGTGATTGCTCTGAGCATGAGATAAAGCATTGTGTAGAGACATCCTGTTGGAAAGATAGTACATTTGTTTAGGCGTTTGTTCATTATACCAAGATTACATGACAGTAGGGTTGCCATGATAGTTGTTGTTCAGGCACACACATTACAACAGTATTACTCAGGTTAATCAAATATTAAATTCTTAATTTGTCAAATACCGGTCTTTAGTGGGAC
Source organism: Toxotes lorentzi (assembly GCA_037833715.1). Lineage (NCBI taxonomy): Eukaryota > Metazoa > Chordata > Actinopteri > Toxotidae > Toxotes > Toxotes lorentzi. Next base: position 17,845,412 of record JBBMJY010000020.1, on the reverse strand, counting down.
AGGGTATTGTTCAAAAATTTTCAATACCGCTACAGATACCTTTGATACCAATTCCTGAACGATACTTTTTTCAATACCAAATTTAAAAAAAACTATTCTAGAGAATCTACATTACACATAACTTTGAAAAACTTTGGTTTTATTTTTCAGTTCCTGCACTTTTTCATTCATACATGCATGGGAAATGTGCAAAGTAAAAAGTGAAAAAAGTACAGAGGAACAAATGTAATCAAGTCTACGTTTGTGAGCGTGGCATAAACTAGTGTTTTTCCTGGATGACTGGACACAGCCAATCACCAGCACTTTTGAGCTCGGCACGTCAAACATGCTGCAAGCTTATTGGCTCATTGACGTTGATGAGATTAACCCATTAGGTATCGAAATTTGGTACCGAACTGAATGACATTTTTCGATACCTGATGGTATCGTGGCAATTCGGTCGGTGCCTTAAGAAGTATTGAATTCGATTCGTCTTTAGTAACAGAGTTGCATCACCGAGTCTCAAAGTCTTATCGTGTGACTATATTTGAGCTTGTCCACGTCTGTAGTGACTGAGGAAAAATTTCTTTTAAATCCTTGACAATATCGTTCTTCACTTGGTTGTAGTTGGCAGTTGATGGCAGTTTGAAGATAAAGATGTTGATTTTATTTTTTTTTTTTCCTGGTAATTTATACAGCTTGTCAAACTTTTTCCTCATTTCCAAATGCTGGAGCTGGGGCTGTCTTTTCAAGTTCGGAGAACTGGATGACTTGGTTGATCCGTAGATAGTTTTTTACATTAGTGGTATTAGCACCTTTCACTGACACTTTATTGCTGCAAATCCAACAAATCGCCTCAAGGTCTATTTTTTCATTTGCTTTAAAATCAAAATGTGCCCACTGCGGCACCGTCGTGTTTGGCTTTTTAACTAAATCCATGCTGTTAGCGTCAATAGATGCTCATTGAAGTGTGGTCACTTGAATGCTGGTGTTGCCAAATTTCCACTCTTGCGCCATTAAACCAGTGCAGAAGAAGGCGCAACAAGATGAAGCCATTAAAAGAGTGCAAGTCAAATCTCAGCAGTCAGCTCAAGTAATCACAGTCAAGTGATTATGTAATATTTGTGACAGGCCTAGCTGGCTGCTCTGTTGGTCTTTTCTTTCTCTATTCTCATTTTCCGCACTCTGATTGGTTAGAAATGAAACGTACACTCAACATTTGGCAGCTCTACTCTCACTTTTGGCAAGTAGCTGATATTGACACTGCTGTCAAGTGCTCAGTCATTGTTAAGATTAGTCTTGGGACTAAATAGTTGTGTGTACAAGTGTGTGAGAGAGAGAGAGAGTTCATAGTGTCATTGGCTGCTTAAACATAAGCTTGCCACCAGTGTGGTTTCACAGGAAATCAGTAGGAAGCCATCTATTGCGCTAGCTGTGTGTCAGAGCCAAGACACTAAAGCGATATGTAACCACAACACACAGACAGATGCCGTGAGCTACTGAGAGGAGACATGGAGAGATAGTGAATGTGTGTGTTGAGATTCATTCTTAAATAGAGTATGTACACATACTGTAACCACAACATACAAAAACTCTGAAAAGGGGCTGGAAGCACATCTACGCTTACTTCTTCATCAAGAACTTCTGTTCAGGCCTTGCCCTGCCCACCACCGCTTCGGGTTTATTTTGCCCCACCCCACAAGTTTACAGGATTGGTTCCTTAAGTGTGTGACGTGTGTGTCTTATGGTCATCGGTACACTGCAGTTCCAAGGTGGAAATGCTGAGCCATGGCGTTGACGGCTTATGATATGATATGTCTTGTGTGATATAAATATCACTGTATGGACATGTTAACAAGATTTCGTTGGAGGGGGTCTTTAAAAGCTGATGTAGAAGTATGTTTGCTTTCAGCATTTTGAAGGAGGAGGCCTGTGTGTGTGTTGTAAGCTCAGCTGGCCTCCTGTGATTATCATGTCACCAACAGCATTAGAGGAGAAAACCACTAGACCCAGTCTTTGTGTGTGGCTTCCTCTATTGTGCTTTAATCGCAGGTTGTAAATCCCTTTCTGGGCATTTGTGTTGGTGTGAGGCCACTGTCACTCCTTCCTGCCTCATGCTCCTTTGTTATTGTGTATGCATGAACACTCCCCTCGCTTTCTCTGGCTCATTGGATGGCTGCTTGCCCTGTCAGTCACGTAGAGGAAGCCAGGTATTGTAAACCACTTAATCAGTTAGAATGACAGAGCGCGAGTGCAGCAAGGGAGGAGGAGGGTGGGCAGCTCAGCTGAATAGTCTGGCCTGGCAGCAGAGCGGTGAGATGATAGGTGGCAACTGTCCCGCCTGTCGATGTGTGTAGTGTGTTAGAGAGCGAGGGGGCTGAATGGGAAGAGCAAAGCAGAGGGGGCGTGCATTTGTGTGTGTGCGTGCGTGCGTGACCGTGTGTGCCCGCCTGCTCAGCTGTGTTGAAAGGCTGCCAGTGTCTGGTCGTCTCAGCTGGGTCTTTTTTTATCTGGTCTGTTGGAACGATGTCAACAGCCCGAGGGGACACAGCCTGGCTTGGCATGGCAGAGTCTGGTCTGGTCTCTCAGCAGCTCCGTGGATGAGAGAGCAGCAAGTTGATCCGTGTGTAAAGCATGGCAGTAACGGGGGGTTTTAATCCCCATGGCACCTCAGATCTTAATGTATGCAGTCATGGTTCTCGAAGGTGGGCAAGATGGGTGAAGTCGTTATCACAGTAATTTAATTTGTAATATTTTTGTAATTAAATTTCATTTTAATATACACTCAGTCGGCAGGTTATTGGGTCCACCTAGCTAAAACTAATAAAGTTTAATTTTACAGTCCTGTAATAAATACTACATTTAATGAAGGTTATAATGTTTTTGTGGAAGCAGTTTTACAGATGTGCTGTTCAAATTTATGATAATTTTGGAGGATGCAGTTTTTGGTGTTGGAATGTAGTGAGTTTCTATTTTGTTTCTGTTATTTTGGCCTTATTATTTTGGACTCATTTATATCAATGAGGGTAGGCTAGACAAAAACACTTTATAGAGCAATACAGTTCTACAGCATCTGTATCATTCCTGAAAATGATCATATACTTGACTCAACTAATCTCTAAATCAATCTCCATAAAAGGTGAACATTATAACCCTGATGAAATTAAGATATACTGCAGGACTGTTGTATTAGGCTGGATTTGTTACAGCTAAGTGTACCTAATAAGCTGGAAACTGAGTGTGTCTCACACTAGTAATTTTTCTGGTGAGAAACCATGGATATAGATAAAATAACCAAGTGATCTAGTGAATGAAATACCTCTTAAGTCAAAGTACTTGAGGTACTGAGGCTAGAGTTTTGTAACTCTAATACTGCTACAACGCGAATTAATATGAGACATGGGTAGCAGTATCTGATTAAAACAGTAACTAATAAAGGGAGAGTTACCTCAGAAAAAATTCTCAGATGGCTGAAAATGTTTTGTCTCACAGGACAGTATAGTTGGAATCACATCAATGATATTAATATCCATATTTTTACAGTATTGAAATTTGTCATGGTGTAACAAATACATCAAAAGCCACATACAATAAGTGGATGTGCTTCAAATCACTGGTTAGCTCAAAAGCCGTCACAATATGACCATATCATCGTGACACATCGAAAATGACCACTGAAAATCACTCAAAAGAGAATGAAAATGCGACAGCCATAGTCTTTTAATATATATTTACTTCCTGTAGGGAGACCCCTGAGTGAAAAAGGTTCATTTATGGTACTTAATTAGCTGAAAACCTAATTTGCTCTGCAAGCCAACAGAATCTTCAGAGTACGGCTGCCAAGTTGTGCTTAATTACCTGTCAGAGCGGCTATTTCGAAGAAACACTTCACAGAATAGAAGAGCGTTTATCTAGTGGCTCCCTTAACTATCAGTTGTAGTTTTAGAAAAGTTTTTAACCGTCTTGTCTGTGGTGGATCCTCTGGTTGCAGATTCTATAACTGTCTAGTTGTAGAAGAGAGGGGAGCAGGCGGAGGAGGAGAACGGTTGGAAATGTTTCTGTAGTTGAGGGGTGGAGAAGTCCTTTCTGCCAGCATGCTGGTGTCACGCTGAGCTGTTATGGTGCCAAAGCATCAGTGGGCTGGTTTAGGCAGAACCATCACAGTCGGTCTGGCACAGCTATGTCAGGGCCTGTATTGGCAGAGGGGGTCTTGTAATGACAAATTGGCATTGAAATGAAGGCGTAACCTCTGTTGGTGCTGTTTTGACAGGTGTAGGTAGGTGAATGAGAACACAAGAAAATCATAATCCATCGTAACATCTGGACTTTGTTGTTCAAGAACAGTTATGAGTCTTTATTTGTGGAAAGTTTAGTTAATGGCACCACATTATTCTCAGACAGATGTTAGCCATTGGCTAGGTAGTAATATGGTGTAAATGCCTGGGGGAGGACTAAGAGTCATAGTCCACCAGGTAAACATTTAACCAGATCAAATCAATATTTTCAGCTTATTAATACTTAGAACAGCTGGAGTCTGGGATGTGAAACAGCTTGTCCTGTCAGTCTGTGACGCTAATACAGCTAAATCATGTTTCTGTCACTTTGTCTGTCTTTCCAGATGGGCCTGGGCAGCAATGGGGGTCCGTTTGGGGCTCAGCCTTACGGTCAGAGTGCGGCAGGGCCGGGCCAGCAGCTAAACCCTCAGCAACAGCTCCAGAACAAGGCTGCCCTTGCCAACAGTCTGCCACCGTTCCCCAGTGAGCTCAAAGGGGCCGCTGTCACTAGCGTGCCAAACATGGTTAGTGCTTGTTTCGCATAATCAGACATTACCCCATACAGATGATAACACAACATTTCTCTATGTATGTTTAGACACATGAATTTCCTTTGATATAGCAATACACTGATGAAGCAGTTCTACAATTAATAACTGTAGAAGCTCTTCGTTTTATTGCCATTCTGTAATTTTCAAAAAGTAGTTGCAGAGCTGGAATGTTTTAAATCTCACTTTGATGGATGTGCATTGATTCATAATAATTGCAAGTTGACTGACTCTATAATTGGATGACTCATCCACTCTATTAGATGTAACTTTAGTGAATGGTTGGACAATCGCCACAAATTTTTATAATGTCATATAATAATAGAGGTGCAACCCTGAACAGCATCAGGGGCTGATTTGCCACTTGATGTTGAGAAAAAGTAGTTAGAATAGGCATATCTCATGTCTCACTTCAGACGAAATTAGAAAAATGTGTGAAACACATTGGTAATAGCATGTCATGGGGAATAAGTGAGCTAACGCTTTATTCTTCAATAAAAGCACACTCGTGTGGTATTTTATCGCTTTATTATTAATTTTTCTGTTAAATCAACAGATCTTGAATGTTGATTTAAGATCTGATTTAAATGTTCAAATTTTATCTTTAGATTGTTTTGTCTGACCAACAGTCAGATTTAGCAAATTGCCCCCAAAAAATTTTTTTACAAACTGTAAGCGGCAAGTGTTCACGTTTCCAACTGACTAGCTGTTTTAGCACCACTTGAAATCCCTGATAAAGTTTCATAACTAAATATGGAGAAAAATCAACTCACCTTAAGTGACTGACATGAACTTGCCTCTTTACTGTGGTATTTACAGCACCATGAACAAAAAGAGATTGACAGCATTATTTTAACCCATTATAACTTTGACACGTGTCTGCCTCTCTCTTTGTCAACCATGCAGCAGCTCCAGCAGCAGCCTCAGCAGCAGGCGGCCATGCTTCCCCTGGCCGGCAGTGGAGGTGTGGCGGTGCCATCGGCAGGCCCCACAGCCGACCCAGAGAAGCGCAAGCTGATCCAGCAGCAGCTGGTCCTGCTGCTTCACGCACACAAATGCCAGCGCCGGGAGCAGGCCAACGGGGAGGTAAGGGCCTGCGCCCTGCCTCACTGCCGCACCATGAAGAACGTCCTTAACCACATGACCCACTGCCAGGCCGGCAAGTCCTGCCAGGGTGAGTTGGAGTGTTTGAAACAAATAGACAGTGAAATCAAACTGATGAGTTCCAGCTATGTGGTCACCTTATTAAAGGATCAGGACACCATGAGGTGTTAATAAATGTTCATGTCAGTCTTGACAAAGGAAAAAAAAAACAAAAAAACATTATGGTCATAAACTGTTAGATTTCTGGATCCTGCGTAAAATTCCCAGCTTTGTTTTGAACTTGCAGTGACATTGAAACAGCAACATTACGGGATGTCGCATAGATGGCACACCTCTCCTGGATTCTTCAAATTCAGCACTCAGAGAAGAGTTTGCAAGAGACTGATTGAAAATTTTGCTGCTGCAAGTTGGTTGCAGATAAGAGGGTGGAAATCATTTAGAAAATCCGCCTGTTTTTGGACAAAGACAAGTATGGCATTATGTTGCATTTCCGACAGCCTGTATTTTCCCAAAGGTGTGCTGTCAGTCTCATTGAACAGTCATAAATGAGTGAACCCCAGTACCGAATGCATGTATCCATGCATGTATCCATACTACTTTTATCACCGAATTTCCAACCAGTGTCTCGCTGCTACCAAACTCCTAAGTTAAGTCAGAGCACTCATTGCTGCTGGTCTCTAGCCACTGTCATTGTTAGGGGTTTGGGTGTAAACCACTTTAGAGAGTTCACTATTTTTTGAAGAATAGATAGATAGATAGATAGATAGATAGATAGATAGATAGATAGATAGATAGATAGATAGATAGATAGATAGAT
>JBBMJY010000020.1:17814515-17838590 GCA_037833715.1 Toxotes lorentzi | reverse complement strand
ATAGATAGATAGATAGATAGATAGATAGATAGATAGATAGATATACTTTATTGATCCCAAGCTGGGAAATTACAGAACATGTTTTGTATAGTATATAACCTTTGTTACTGTTATGGGCTGCTTACTGTCATGGACTGCTCACACACACACACACACACACACAATTATTACAAATTCATTACATGCCTAATGATTATATAACCTTTTCACTCAGTCTGGGTGTTACATATATATATACATACATATCTACCACATACAGAAAACTGTAGGCAAAAACAACACTTACCACAAAATAACACCTACCACATCATCTAAATCAAAAGAAAAACTTTTAACATGGGGTGGGGGTGGGGGGGGTGTTACAGAGGTACTTTGGAAATTGCATCACATTAGACAGGGATTCCCCTAATGAGACAATCAGATGTGTTGTGGGTGTTGAGTGAGGGCAGTTAAGATTAAATGGAACGGTGGAATTTTTACACCCAGTTGAGGTCAACAGTATCACAAGAAGGTGTGAAAAAGCTGTTTCTTGATAAAACTGCATAATGATAGTCCCAGTTATTCTACAAAGTAGTGTGATAATGTGAGGGATAACATTTCTTATAGAAAGCTGTTTAGCTACTTGTGTGGCAAAGCATGTCTTTTTCTCATCATCTTAGAAAGTGTTTCCAAATATCTGCGTAATTAATTCGATCATTCAAACTGCTCCCTGGTCCACGTCAGATGTGTCTTTTCTGGCCACTTTTTCGACTTAAGCCCCATTTTGTTTATAAATTTAATTTTTGTGGTTGGTCATGTGTATTTCACACGCCTTTATTAACCACAACCATCACTATCAGAAAAATTGCCTTCTACACGGCTTGGATGCAGGCAGGAAATTGGCATAAGGCTGTACAAACAAACATGGAAGAGAGTGAACGTGACGCAAAACGGGGTAGTTCTGAATAGGATGACTCTGAGCACTTCTGTCTCATGGACGGGGTTTGGACATGAAAAGTCTGACAGGACCAGAAAACTACTTTGCAAATTATGCCACAGGCATATTTGTGTCCTCACAACAGACCTAGACACCACCAACCTCTTTTACCACCTATGCAAATGTCATGGATGAGAGCCACAAAAGTACAGTCGAGTGCTCAAAAAACATATTTTACATGGCTTACATGTAGTCATTTTATACAAAATAATTATTCATTGAATTTAAAAAAAATGTGCTGTGTTGTTATCTGGATATAAAATGACCAATATGGGAAAATTAGATTTTGCTCATATCACACAGTTCTAGCTTCAGCACATACCTTTAAAAATAACAATTAATTAATGACAGCGGACTTCAAAAACAATCAACCAACCAGACTTAACTAGTTATAGTAAATTATAAAAATGAAGAGAGTGGTGCAAGATTTACTTCAGTCATATTCGGTTATACTCCATTAATTGTTTGATTTCCTTTTATCTCTTTACTTTATATCCTTACCTTGTCTCCGTGGGGAAGTCAGTAGCCCAGCCAAGGCCAGGCATATGTTTCCCTTCACTCCTTGTTGGTCACACCATGTGTCTCTGCCCAATTCAGACTCAGCACAGGGGGATTTCCATTCAATCAAAAAACACAACTCTCCCCTCCTACAGGCTCGCCTGCTTGCCCTTGCATCTTGGTCTGCTGCTCCTCCCACCACCAATTTCTTTATCTAGATTGGCGATATTGTCTGTTTCTGTCTGCTCTTAAATCCCCCTGCTCCTCTCCTTCCTGTTTCACCCTCAGCATTGCCGTGATGAAAAGTTTCCCTTGGGTTACCCTCATTTAAGTTTGAGTCTGTGCGCTGCTCTTGGCCTTGAATGCTTAAGTTCAGTTTCAAGCCAAACATAATCAGACGCTGAGGTGTGTTGAGTGTAAAGGAGTCTGTGTTTCTGCTCCCTGCATGCCAGCTCATTTCCCCTCGCTCAGGATCTCTGCTTCTCACTGCCACTGAAATAACGATGGTGAGAGATTTTGTTTCCTAACAGATAGTTATCATCTCTAAGAGTTTAGATTTATCTCATGTTTGTTGGCTCAGTTCATTTTCACCTGGAGTCTGCGGGCTGTGTGGTTTGGCTTTGGACCCAAATCTGAGGCCTTTTCTTTATCACTGCATACTCAATCGCAGAAAGCCACAAACATGATAGCCCTGCTGTGTTTGAGTCTTTGCCAGTAGCATTGGCGTTCTTACAAAGATAATAAGATTTAATTGTGTTTATTTGTGTGCGGCTCTTGAAGCCATGTAGTAATTGTATATGGAGCAGCACTTAGAAGTGCCAAGGCAGCTAGCAGGGCTGTTTTTAGCCCGCTTGTGATTTCTTGTCAGATTAACTGCTAGCACATTAGCCTGGCCACAGATGAAATGAAGCGCCTCAGTTTGTCCAGTCACGCACCAGGAAATACGGTTTAGGTTCCCTTTCCACTGGGCCAAATCAACAGCCTTCCAAGAGTGGAAATTAGTGCAGTAAGCTGAACCTGAGATCTGTGAATTTTGGCCAGATGCATTGCTTTCCGCTAATTCTCTCACTTACTCTCTGTCCATCTGTCTCACTTTTTTCTTATGTCTTTTTTTCTTTTTTTTTCTTCCTCACAGGTCCACTAGGCCTATCCTTTAATCATGTTTATACAACATGTATAGTAAGTCCTAGCTCAGAGTTTAAATCAAATCCATATTTTGTGTATGGTATTATTTTTATATAACTTTACCAGGAAACTTATGACAAGCATAGGTAAAGATTTGCCATTAGGGCTCCATCTGTGAAGAGCTGGGACAGAAACAAAAGTCCATGTTGGTCATGTGAGCGCACGTGGTCTTCAACAAACGCAATATGGATCGTTACCAGATTAAAAGTAACAACCGTGATATTGATTTCAGGTGATGTCGCCCATCCTGTGCGTCGCTTGGTGGTGAAGTACGGAAAAGTATCAGCATAAAGATTTTATACCTTGTTGCTTACTTTCCCTCTCTCTTTGTTGGTTTTCCTCTGCAGTGGCTCACTGTGCGTCGTCCAGACAGATCATCTCCCACTGGAAAAATTGCACACGACACGATTGTCCCGTCTGCCTGCCGCTGAAGAACGCCAGCGACAGGCGCACGCAGCAGCGTAAGTGCGAGTATCAGACTCAGGCCCTCTGTCGCTTAACCGTTGTCAAGTCATTCATGTTTCACTGCACACACCGAAGACGAGGCTGAATTACCTCGGTTGACTGTGTTGAATACGCAGGACATCTAGACATGGCAGCCTCTGGGTTTGGTTTAGCGGAGACCCTCAATCTTTAACCTCAGTCATGAGAGGGTATTATGCTGGTATACTCAGTAGTCCTTGGAGACAGCTTTAACAAGAATTAGACCTGCTTGTTGCTTTCCTGAAAACCAGTCGGAGATGTTTGTGTGTAGAACATGTTTCTGTTTCACCATCCAGGCCAGACAGGCAATTTATTTCTAGGCTTATGCTCCTCCACAATGGCTAAAAGCACTCGATGAGTAAGAGTGTGGTCCTGCTGGGCTTGTAATCTGACACACAGGAGGGATAGGAGTGTGATGGAGGGAGAGAGGGTGGAAACGGAGAGCGTGTGCTGGAGAAGTCCCGCTGAGCCACTGGCTTTTGGGCTGTATACCGCTACTCCCCACAAGAACAGAGCCGAGTTTGACACTCTGTCTGCCTCATACTAAAACTGCTTTTCTTTCTGTTTCACTTGCTCCGTTTAACTGTTGTCATGGGCTCACAGTCTGTTTTGTTTTATGCCCTACCATCTTTTTGAGTCTTCTCTGGATGACTTTATATTAGTGGCTGGATTACGTTAGTTACTCTAAACGTTCTCTCTCGTTTTTGTTCCTTCTCTGTTTTTTCCTCTTCACCACTCTGCTCTGCATCTTTCATCACTTAGAGCATTCCAGTGTTGGTCTGTCCCTGTTTGGCTTGCATGTTAAAGAACATGATGCCGGGGCTTGTGTGTCTCCTGCCAATGCAAACAGTGCGCAGTATTTCTTTGTTCTGCCTCCTCTGATTCTTGTCTTTGCTCAAACCGAGTGCTTTTTTAGCCCAACCAAAGCCTGAACCCAGAAAAATATGCTAATTCTCTGTCCCCTGAAGGGATTTATGCATTTATTCAGTTCACGGCTTTTTAAAACGTTTAGCCTTACATTAATGTTCTCACTGTATCATGCTGCCATGTTATGACTTCATCTTGCCAGAGGTCGCAGTGTCCAAACGCACTCGCATTTTGTGTTACCTGTTTTGTGCGTCTTTGCCGATTTTTCACCAAACCAGATTCTTTTCTTATTTATTTGGCTTGGCACACAGTATCAACATTTATATATTGTTTACGTACTGTAGCTGGTGCAAAAATAGATTAAGCAACATGGTCAACACTACAAGCTGCTAACAGTATGATTGTATGCCAGTGTTCTGGACTGACGGCTCTGTCTCTCTCCCCAGCCATGCTGAGCTCTCCCAACACGGGCCTCCAGAGCCCCATGTCTTCAGTTGGCGTGGGCCAGCCCAGTGCTCCCACCATCAATACCTCAGCCCCCATAGACCCCAGCTCCATGCAGAGGGCCTACGCGGCACTTGGGCTGCCTTACAGCAGCCAGGCCACTGGGCAGGCCCAGGCCCAGCAGGCCCCGGGCCCAGGACAGACTGCGGGGGCACAGAACGCACAGGCCCAGCAACAACAACTTTCGCAGCAGATGAGACCCATCAATGCACTCGGTAAAACCAGATGAGCTGATTTTATTCCTAGATTCCATGAGCACTGTCCCTAACCCTCCAGCATTGTATCTTCTGTTAAATTTGTGTCTGTAAGTATGTATTGATTGACTTATCAATGCACAGCACACCTTACTACAAGGATCCTAAATAGGTCTGAATTATTTAGACAAAAAAAAAAAAAAACAATTTTGGAAAAGTACTGAAAAAATACTTTCAGACACAAAACTATGAACTGAAATACTTGCAGTCAGACTGCCTTTTTAACATGTTTTTTGATGTGTGAAATGGACTTCAGTTATAGACATGGCAGCCATTCAAAGCCAGGCCGTGCTGTTTGCTCACAGTGTTCTGTATTTGCAGGTAACCAGATGGCTCTTGGAGGTGCGGCAATGGGTGTGACCACTTCAGAACAGACGAACCTGCACACAGACTCCCTTCCCAACACACTCAACACTAACAAGTCAGTCCCTGCCAGTAACCACTGTCTTACATTCATTGATCTGATTTATTTATTTGTGTATTTATTGTAACAAATTTAGTGCACTTCCTGGCAAACTGTTAACATTACTTTTAAAAACACAGACGATGGAAATTGCATGTCACATCTTACCTTCTTTGTTTCTCCTGTTCCACCTCCAGTCAGCTGCTGTCAGACGGGTCAACTGTGGGATCGATGGGCAACCTACCCACAGCAGCACCTGTCTCTGCCACAGGCACCAGGAGAGCCTGGCATGAGCACGTCACTCAGGACCTGCGCAATCACCTCGTACACAAACTGTAAGTACATTGCCCCTGGATGGAACAGTTGGAGATTGCTTGTCAGTCTACTGAATTGTTCCTTACTCCCTCTTTGATTTTTGTTTGAAGGCCATAAGTAACCATTGTGGAAATTGCCACAGACATTCATTGCACAACATTTTGTTCTTCTGTGGCAGAGTACAAGCCATATTCCCTACCCCTGACCCAGCAGCTTTAAAGGACAGACGAATGGAGAACTTGGTGGCCTACGCCAGAAAAGTGGAGGGAGACATGTATGAGTCAGCTAACAGCCGGGTACGTCTTTTTAACCAGTCCTCAGCCGAGGCATGACTTGAATTTCTCACCTTATCAGACCTTTCAGTGTAGCCTCTTTTCTGACCTTTACTATTTCCTTCCATCGCTTCCCAACTTCCTCCCTACAGGATGAGTACTATCACTTCCTGGCTGAGAAAATCTATAAAATCCAAAAGGAACTGGAGGAGAAGAGGCGCTCAAGGCTACAGAAACAGATCATCAACCAGGCACCAATGGCTGCTCAGGGGACGCAGCAGCCTGGCCTCGCCCAGCCCAATGCTATGGGCCCAAGGCCACAAAGTATGTATAAATATTATAACAGGATCTCATAGAAAATAATTTTTTGAGTTAATATGTTACCCAGCGAGTGTTGCGCTTTTTAAAAGGTTGTGTATAAAAATTTTTTCCATATTGCCTACCCATATATTTTGCCACTGTTGGCACTGATATACTTTCAGAACTTAATTATTTTTTTGTTTGTAGAGTTCTGCAGTGGAAAACTGTGCAGGGATAGTGGAGGTTCTTGTTTTGTTGCAGCTGTAAATATGGTAGTTCTTTATGTATGTATCGTCTAGCTATCTTTTGGTTCTTAGATTTTGTTTTTGCTGTATAGACGGACCCGTTCCTCTGCCCAACATGCCAAATCAGATCATGAATCGCATGCAAGTTTCACAAGGTACGTCTTTGCATGTTGCATGTTAGACATAGTAATTTCAGAGTCCTATTACATAGGGAGAGTCAAATAAGACAACCGGCAGTCAGAATGTAGGGCTAAAGTAGAAGCCGCTTTCGCTTACAAAGAGAAAGTAGTACAGAAAAAGATGAGCAGTAGGCAAAATAGAGACAAGAAAAAGAAGCTGATAGAAAACTAATGTGCCAGGTGAAGTTGTAAAGAGAAACTGAAAAATAATTCAGGTTAAAGCAGAGCTGCTAAACTAAAACGGTCTGATATCACCATGTAGCTTAAGCTTCCAAATTGTTCTAAATGTAAAACAAAAAGGGGTAAATGGTCACCACTGTCTTGGCATTGTATAATACTTCTGTGTGTCCATTGTTTAAAATTGTGGCCCACTCCTGTGTCCAGGAATCAACCAGTTCAACCACATGGCTCTGCCCAATGCCCAGATGTCCCAGGCGCCCATGGGAGCGCGAGCTGCCTCACCCATGAGCCACCCACAGCAGATGAACATGAGCTCCGTCCCAGCGGTGAGGAGGGCAGGGCGGCAGAGGGTCACGCAAATCACAGAGCAAACATATGCACACGCATGTACACAGACACATACAAGTAACGTGAGCGAACTCTGGCTGTTTGCACCAGGCACCTCAGGCTTATTAAAAACGTAGATGTGTCTGCTGAGGTCATGAGTGTTTGGTGAACTTTTAAGAAGCACGAGTCAGTGCACCAGGTGGACAAATAACTAAAAAGCAAAAACCTGCCGTAAGCAGAAGCAGGTAACGTGTAAAGGAAAGAGCAGACTATGGCTTAAGTGGATTTTTCGGTTGTGTTTAACCAGAGTGTGCTAGTTAGGCACTGGAGATCTTTTGGGAAGCCAAGTGGTGGATAGAGGCACTGACCCTAGAGTAGAAAATATTGGGTTAAGACGGGCAGGTTCATATGGCTTGAGACCTCTGTATTTTTTTATTAACAATGGTTTCACAAATGTGAACATGTGCTTTTCTTGCTAAAGAAACAGTGAATCAAAGAAGGTAACAAGTTTATGGCTGAATTGAATACTTGAGAATTACATTAAATGTAAAAAAAAAAAAAAAAGTGTAATTATATCTGGGCAGATTTTTTTTTTAACTAAAACGTAAAACATTGTTGATAGGATACCTTGAATTTGGTTTTATTGAATTCTGAGCAAGATGTGTACTCACTGGGACATTTTAAAGCTGGAAAAATAAAGCGTGTGTGTGCTTTACTTGACAGATGGTGTGATGGTGACACTGTTTCTATGTACCACACTTACTTATCAGCCAACACCCTGATACAGATATGTCTGTGATAAGCTTGATAATAGATCACTACAGTGTATTGTCTGGCTGCTGCAGGGAAGTCATTTCCTCGATTTCTACTGTGAGATCTTGGTTTAAGCATTTGTGCTGTTTTCACAGCACAACACTAGCAAATTAGGTTTTGGATTCTTAAATTAACCACGTGAATTATGTGAATCATAAATGAAATAAAACAAAATAATTTAATTGTTCTGGATTTATACCCCAGTTCTCACACAGCCCTTTCATTAGTCAGTAAATGGATCAAGAAAATTTGAAAGGATTACGCATCATGTGTTTTTTATAAGCAATTTATAAGCTTTTTCTAGAGGACTTTAATTAGATGAGATCAAACATGCAGAACTCTTCAATGAAAGCTCTTAACCCTTTTTATAAACAAAAACAAGAATGTAATCATTTTAACCCTATATCAACTTTGAGGCAGAGGGGAATGTAGATTATTTAAATGTTTCAGCCTTCCATCCACCACAACACACACTCTCCTAGAGCCTTAAAGAAGATATTTATTAGACATCATAACTGCATTGTTATGCAGCTGGATTGTTGGTGATTGGGTTTGATCGGTGGAAAGACTCAAAGAATTCCTGTCTCTATGCTCATAATAACATCTTGCTTTCCTGCCTTGTAGATGGGCATGTCTCCTTCCAGGATGCCCCAGGCCCAGGGCATGATGGCCGGACATGGCGGCGGCAACATGGTGGGCCAGACGGCCAACCAGGGGCAGTTTCTGGCTCAGACCCAGTTCCCTCCAGGTTCTGCTGCAGTCGCTGCAACAGGTGCCATGAACGTCACCGTGGGCCCCGGCATGGGTCAGCCACAGGCACAGGCTGCTGTCACCCAGGTGAGACACGAAGAGAGACAAGGAGTGCGGAGCTTTAGTGAACTATGTTGGACAACTGATTGGTTTGGCTGTATTTGGTATTGCTATCCCTTTTAGAGATGCTAATTCCAACCAGCTGCTGGGGGACTAAATTCAAACTACTTTAACCAATCATACTACATACTAATTGCTCTTAAATTGTTCTTGTACCAATCACAAGGTGCCCTCTAAACCCCAAATTGTGTGTGGTGTTGTGTTTGTCTGTTTGATCTTATGACTGTATGTTTGTCTGCTTCTCTTGTGTGTATGTGTGTGTCTGCCTTGCCCTTTGTGTGTGTCCTTCTCTCCAGCAGCAGCAGCAGAACGCTAACCTCCCCATGAATGCACTTGGCCCCTCGCTGGGCCCTCAGCTAGCCTCCTCCCAAACCCCCTTGCACTCCACGCCTCCGCCTGCTGCCTCCTCCGCCTCCACGGCTGGGGGGGCCACTAACCTGCCGCACCCCCAGCCCTCCAGCCGCAGCTCCACCCCCACCCTCCCTGGCCCTGCCCCAGCCCAGGGTGCCACCCCGCCCTGCCCCACCCAGCCCCAACCCCAGGCGGAGCTCCCCGCAGCAGCACAGACGCAGCCCCCGCCTCAGCCCCCTACCACGCCGGTGAGACTGAGACCTTCCGCATGCCCTCCACTTTGAACCCCCCCCACCCCCCTCCCGTGCAAACTCCCATCCCTCTGACTGCCATGTATCAACCCGTCCCATCCACATCCACCTCTCTGTCTTAAAACTGCATCTTCACCACTGTTGGTAGCATCCATCACAATGGGAATGTTACATCATTCAACTTCAGGGAGCAATGAAATGAAAATGGGAGGTGTTCATCTGTGTCATGTCTCCAGTCCTGTATGCAAAAAAAGAAAAAGTAGAGAAGCCGCTGCAAATACCTCATATTTGTCTTTTCTTTGTCTGTCTCTGCCCCGCTCTTCCTCCCTCCTCTGCGTTTCAGCTGTCTCAGCCAGGAGCCAGTCTGGATAACCGGGTGCCCACGCCAGCCTCAGCCGCCAGCGCCGACCTGCACTCGCAGCATGTTGGAGCAGACCTGCCTGTGCCGGAGGTCAAAGCAGAGACACACCACAACCAACAGGAGTTTGAGGCCGCTGGCGGCAAAACTGAGCCCAAGATGGAGGTGGGTCAGGGCTGCATGGCCAAATGGACTAAAAGTGTCAGTATTCTTAAAACAATGTGCTTGTCGGACGGTTAAACAGCATCTGAAACCCTGTTCGATGTTGGAATTGTAAATTTGACAAGCACTATTGCTACTGCAGCTATTGCATACATGGTGTCCTGTTGAACCACCCACATTGTTCTGTGAAATAAAGCTTATGTTGCTTGAACATCTTATAATCCTATGATGCATATTATACAATTCAGTGTATGATACATTCATTTATTTGATCATCAGTTCGTACTCTTATTATTTGGCGTTACTTTCAATTGATTCATTTGAATAAATATAACACATTTGATATTGTAGGTCCCAAATCTTTTGTGTTGTTAATTTTAAACACACTTCTGACTCCACACTGTCAATAGACAGTGAGCTCATTTGTCCTTGGCAGGTACCAAACAGTTGAATAAATCAGGAGACTTGTTGATATAGGAGCAAACCATCTTTCCATCTGTGGGCACTGCAGCAGCAGGATAAGCATATTGCAGTGTGGAGTCAAAGGAGCTGCCTCAGGGATGCACAGACAAATGTCTTAACACAAGACACATAAGTGTGTGTCTTGTGTTAAGTGAAAAGACATATGCATTTCCTTACAGATCATTACAGTCATGAATGTATGGGAGACAAAAGCTATCAGTCATGGAACTGAGTTAAGGTTTAAAATTTGACGGTGGTCCAATGAGTCATTTGCCTGTTTGTCTGCAGACTGAGGACGACTCTGCGTCAACGTTGGTGAAGAAGGAGGAGCCAGAGGAAAAGCCGGAGCCAATGGAGGTGGAGGAGAAAAAGCCGGAAGTAAAGACAGAACCCAAAGAAGAGGAAGAGGGTGGAGCAAACAGCACAACCTCCTCATCCCCCTCTCAGTCACGGAGGAAAAGTGAGTCTGAAACCAGGGGATGAATAAAATCTGTGTAGAGTCTATAACTGATAGAAACAAGCTCCACTCAGTAAGCAGAGCGGCATTTTGTTATTGCCAGAAATGTTCATACACCCACACTGTGCCAACTGTGAGACAGTCATGACTTATTTTGAGTTGCAGTAAAACTTATTAGTGCATCATTTTTAACCTGGTTCTGACTCGGAGCAGTAGAATGGACAAATCATGATACGTAACACGTAACTCAACAATTCAGTTACTGTTGACTTGTGAGCAAGTGATAATGTGGGTTAATTTTAGAAATGATCAAAACTCTTGCTCAGTCACGGAGCACGTATTTCGGAGTTACTGGAGAGTTCCCAGAGGGAAGGCACAGTGCATTATACCACACGGTTAGCATTAGGGTGACTAAACATTTTACAGTCATGTGAGAGAGGTGTTTGTCTTGATGTGCCGTTCTGTTTCAGTTTGATGATGAGAAACAGGTGATAGGATACAGATCACAAAATAAAACTGCTTTGTTTTTTTGACTAAAGAGAAGTATTCAATGAGTCTGATATATTTGTGAAACCAATTTTGCATTTTGCCCCAAAATTACGTGACGGGGGACAAGACAATGTTACAGATGTGTTACAGCAGCCTTCTCTCCTTCCTTCATGTTTAATGTACAGTAACCATTTTCCCTTTAACTGTTCTTTCTTTCTGTGTAACACTTGTCCTTTCATTACTACTTCTTTTTTTTTTTTCAGTCTTTAAGCCCGAGGAGCTGCGCCAGGCTCTGATGCCGACTTTGGAGTCTCTCTACAGGCAGGATCCTGAGTCACTGCCTTTCAGACAGCCAGTAGATCCCATGCTTCTGGGTATCCCGGTAGGTAGCACATAGATGCTTGTCACTTAATGTTTTCACTTTGGAGGACATGAATAATTCACCTGCACTGTTTCAGCTCTTTGGTCTCTAATACAATTTTTTTTTTTTAAATTCATCCTACTCTCTATAGGACTACTTTGACATTGTTAAGAACCCGATAGATCTGTCCACCATAAAGCGTAAGCTCGACACGGGCCAGTACCAGGAGCCCTGGCAGTATGTTGACGACGTCTGGCTCATGTTCAACAACGCCTGGCTCTACAACCGCAAGACGTCCCGTGTTTACAAGTACTGCTCCAAGCTGGCTGAGGTGTTTGAGTCGGAGATCGACCCTGTCATGCAGGGCCTCGGCTATTGCTGCGGGAGGAAGGTGAGATGGAGGGAGCAGACTACAGGGAGGTTAAAGATACAATAGGAAATACAGAAAAAGCATTGATTTCACTCTGAGCCGTGAATAGCTGTCAGGTGTTGGCTGCCAAGTTACTAAAAATTCACTTAACTAATTCAGTTAACTTCTATTTTCACTCTTTGTCTTAGTTTGGTAAAACACAAAAATTGTTTGGCTCAGTAGAGCAAGCATGGTTTTTACTTTTTACCATGAGATTGTGAATATTTTGGTGTCTTGTCCACATTTTGTCCACATCATGGACAAAATGTACTAACTTGGAGATTGGGCAAATTTAGATTCTAAACAAAAGCTCTAAACAACATCATTCAGACTAACTGAATTTCCTACTCCTGAAAGATGTGTTGAAAGGTTTTGTTTGAAATGTTTTAACCACCTTTTGTCATCTCACTTGTGTCTGCAGTACGAGTTTTCTCCTCAAACCCTCTGTTGCTATGGCAAGCAACTCTGCACCATACCTACTGGAGGCACATACTACAGTTACCAGAACAGGTACCCCTGTGTGTGTGTGTGTGCATGAATGTCTGCAGTTACAACCTCACTGCATCATCTCATACATGTCACACATTTACATGCACAGTTCCTTATTAAGCGTTTTGATGGCCAATAAATGCGGCCATTTGAACTGTATTAACCGTCCCCTGCAGCCTGGGATCTGTTCCCCTCTAACTCTAGAGGGACCACTGTGGTCCAGGCAGTACTGTCATCCTGACAGCTACAGATTTAATGGCTCTGCCTCTCGGGCCTGGCACGACATGCAACAACTAAATGAGTTTTGCTCATAACAACATTTATTAACAGCCAGGTTCCAGCATTGCGTCCCATTCCCATAAAGGGAGACACTCTGAAGACACTAAACCCAAAAGAGTGTCAGACAGCGAATGCAGCAAAGTGGTGTGTTAATTGTTTTTCTCTCTGTATCTATCAAGAGACTGAGTGAATTCAGAATTCAGTGTTGCTGCCCCTTCTTTGGTGAAGGCCACAAACAGCATTGTCCATCACTGCCTTCTCCTCTCAGTTGAAAGCGAGCAGATAACGGTTTACACCATGTTCCCTTGCACCCCCTGCTGTATAAGCTGTGTAACTGCAGCCCTCTTTTTACACTTCGACTGGGCACTTTGAGCGGAGCAGCGCAGCAGCAGTAGTGAAACAGCACAGCCTGACAGATAGCATGAGGCTCCTGCAGCGCAGTCCATTTACACTCTCAATGGGAGCTCAGGGATTCCCCGCTCTCTATTATAAAACATAAAAGACAAGTGTTATTTTGTGCACAGTTGTATTGGGCACACATAAACAAGTAGCTGAATACTAAGCATTGCAGTTCAGTGGAAACGAAGATAAGGATCTGCATTTAACTGTTGTTCAGCTACGTTTATAGTGTTGAATGTGCTGAATGTTGAATGTGTGTTCTTACAGGTATCATTTCTGTGAGAAGTGTTTCAATGAGATCCAGGGGGAGAGTGTGACGTTAGGAGATGATCCTGCACAGCCACAGACGTAAGTAAACCTCCCAATGAAAAAAAACAATCAAGTTGTAGTAGTCAGGCATGTTTCGAAACATACTGTGAGAGAAGACCTTTGCCCTTTCCATTATTCCTGGAACTTGTCAAATAATTTTTTTAACTAGCGAAGTTGTGTTTCCTTCTCGTTCATCGGAGTAACAGGTCAGATTCAGCACAGAAATTATACATCTCATAGACAAGATGCTGCTCCGACTGCAGCTGTATGCACACCTGTTCGTCCGTCCATCAGATTCTTGTAAACACGATAACGCCTGGAGGGAATTTCATTACATTTGTCACAGACATCTCCTTGGACTTTAGGATGAGCTGGTTAGAATTTAGTGGTGAAAGGCCAAACGTCACTGTGAGCTCACAGAACACCTCTTTGGCCTTAGCTCAAGAATTCATGTGCTAATTATGACAAAATGCACTGAATACAGTTTATTAAATTCCTACAGAGTCTTGACCGGTTGGCGGAGGTATACGGCCAACCAGTCTGCAACATAAGCAAATAAACTTTGCTTTTACGATCCCAGCATAGAAAAAAAATACTTAGAAATACTTCACAGTTTCTAGTAAAATATTGAAGATGTCTCCAGTTTTTAGTCCACATGTTGACCACAAAGGTCAAATTTTGTAATATTGTGTTGTTACCATGACTCAGCCAGCAATGAGAAACACACACAGCTGGACACTGAAAAACTGTTACTCCTAATAACTTTCACTTTTCTTTTCTCTAACCCTTCAGGATGATATCAAAAGACCAGTTTGAACGGAAGAAGAACGATGTTCTCGACCCCGAACCGTGAGTATTTACAAACCCCACAACGGATTTACACTGACAAGAAAGCATGTTGTTTTTGAGCTTCCTTTCTGCATCTTAGTTTCATTAATGTTGAGCGATCACTTTACTTCTGTTTCCTCCTTTTGTGTTGCGGATCACATCTTTAAAAGTTTTTTCTTTTTTCTGCCACCCACATCTGGCTTTGTTTTTGTGTGTTTGGTGCACTGTCTGCATATTTTCTCTGTGGAGAACTCTGATCAATCACTTTGGTTTCAGTGAAGCTCCAGGGCAACTCAGCAACGCCACCTGCTGAGTGGAACTCAGAACTCTCTGTGTGCGATGCGAGTTTTTCCATCAGAGAGACACAAGAACTGTGACACACATTGATCGCCTTTCTCGTTATCATTGTGTCTTATTGTTTAAATAAGATGCAGAATACTTAATAAACCTCCCACAAAGGCGCACTTGCACTGGCTGGCTTGCAAGTGCGTAACGACTGGAGGAACATGAACTTGAATGGAGATGTTTGTGTTGCTTGCTGTTTCTACAGTTAAGAGTTAACAACATTCATACAAATGATGGCCAATGAAAACATGACTTGGACAGTTTAATGAGCTGGAACAATGTTTTTGCATTTGTTTCTTTTATGCGCCTAAAAATTCTAATTCTCAGTCATCCAGGTCAGAGCAGTGAACTGGACTGTGCGGTTTAATTTAGCACTACTTTGGATTTTGAACATTTGGTTTCAGGTCTCATGTACGTGTTCTGTGTTCCTCAGGTTTGTTGAATGTAAAGATTGTGGACGGAAAATGCACCAGATATGCGTCTTACACTACGAGGTTATTTGGCCATCTGGGTGAGATGTCAAAATCCAGCTTCTTCTACATAGACCTTTTTTTTTTTTTGCACATTTTATGTACTGATTGTAACTATAAGTTTTACTTATCTCTCACGCTCTTTTTCCAGATTCATTTGTGACAATTGTTTGAAGAAGAGTGGAAAAACACGGAAGGAAAACAAGTTCTCTGCAAAAAGTGAGTGCCCTTCTTTATATTCATTAGCTCCTTTTTCGGTTTATGATAATATACGACAAAGACAAGTACTGACTCATCATCCTCACATATTAAATTTTTTGCTTAAAAATGACTAAAAGGATTATCCAAACAGTGGCAGATATTTTTTTCGGTTTGTCAGCTAATGGATTGTTGCAGCTGTAATAGTCATATACTTAAATCTTTGTGAACCAGCTGTCCCTGTAGTGTTTTGTGCAATGTTCAAAATGTCAACCGATTATTGCAGTTTTGTCTCACAAGCACACGAGATAGTATTAAGTACCTCCGTCTGCACATGTGCTGCATGTGTATCTCAGTGGTTTTCCTGCAGTGACAGCTGTTCTTTTTGTTGATGGCCTTGTGGTTTCACTGATATTCTTCCCTGGTGATTTTAGCCCTGGAGAACACATCTGACCTTTAGGGCATATGGTGCACACAGATTTGAGCTCTCACATTGTCTCACACATAAACCATCACTAGTATCGCAGTCTAGTGCTTGTTTAACCTGACAGCTACTGTAGGTAATTTTAGATATTTTATAACCCTTTCTTTTCTTTCATCCTGGAAACTTAACGAAATGGATGGTTTTGAAATATTTCTCCTGTGTTTGTTCACCGTAGGGCTGCAGTCGACACGATTGGGAATGTACATAGAGGACCGCGTGAACAAATACTTGAAGAGACAGAACCACCCAGAGGCCGGAGAGGTGTTTGTGCGAGTGGTGGCGAGCTCCGACAAAACGGTGGAGGTTAAACCAGGCATGAAAGCCAGGTGAGAGCATCACTAACCACAGAAAGACAGGAAGTCTGGGTGACGAGGTTTGACGTGAGATTTTTATCTAGAGTTTTCCATTCAGGTCTCTAAAAGCTTAGAGTTCTAAGTAATGTATGCTTTGCTTTGTTAAACATCTTCACTGGTTCATAACTTATATTGCTTTATTATTATTTATTATTTATCAACCAGACAACAAGGTGAGGGAGGCCATAATGCTGGAGACGATCAAATACCCGTCTCAACCTCTTTGATTTGTAGGCTCACTGGAACAGCTTGTATTTGTCCTGAGCTTATTTTATTGTCCTTGCCATACAAAGCTGAATGTCCTCTATAAAGCTTTTATGCCACTCAGAGTGATTGTGGAACCTGCATGTTTGACATAAAGTGCACACCCTCCCTGAGTACCTCACAGGGTTGTTCACCATTTCCTCGCACAAGATCAAAGTCTGCGATGGTCGTACCATCCTCGCAGGGAGGAGTACCTCATCCAAGAACCTGTTATCTTCAGGTGGATTGATTTAAGGCTGTTTGCGTTTTATTGACTCAAGGCCACTTGACTTGAATTGTCCCATTATGCTCTCGAGTGTCTCTAAAATCAGCGACACGCAGGGAAACAACCCGGACATCTTGTGACTGCTATTTCCTGGAAGCCTTTAAACTATAATACTTTTTTATGTACTATATTATGACCCTAAGGAATACTTTATCTTGGAATTTTGTTTTAAGATGTTTTGCGGTAACATACCTTTACACTTTACCCAAATAAAGTAAATAAATAAGTAAATAAATGTTCAAAATGCCATGAAATCGTATCATACCCTTCACACAGGCCTCTGCACTGGCAGCATTATGTTTTTGTGTTGTCCGTCCGTTTGTCCCATTCTCGTGAACGCGATATCTCAGGAACGCCTTCAGGGAATTTCTTCAAATTTGGCACAAACATCTATTTGGACTCAAGGATGAACAGATTAGAATCACAGTCTTCATAAGATAATTACTACAAAATACACTCAGAAACTGTCATTAAATTCCTTCAGAGTCTTCACCTCATATATGAGTCAAACATTGACGTGAAGTTCAACTTGACAGGTTGACAGAGGCGTTCAACCTCAGGGTGGTATTTATAGTTTCTCTTTTTTTTTTTTCGACAGGTTTGTGGACACAGGTGAAATGCCTGAGGCCTTTCCCTACAGAACCAAAGCACTTTTCGCCTTTGAGGAGATTGACGGTGTGGACGTTTGCTTCTTTGGCATGCACGTGCAGGAGTATGGCTCCGAGTGCCCATTCCCCAACACTAGGTCTGTACATATAATTATTACATGCAGTTTATGTATTGAGAAAATAGCATTTTAGCTGGCATCTCACCTGTGAAGTTTACCATGATCCCTCTCTCTACCCCTGCAGACGGGTCTACATATCATACCTTGACAGTATTCACTTCTTCAGACCTCGGATTCTACGAACAGCAGTGTACCACGAGATCCTTATCGGCTATCTAGAATATGTCAAAAAACTCGGGTAAGCCTCTCCTTTCTAGTCCTCTTCTTCACCTCTCTAAGTCTTACAAAATGAGCAAGAGTCTTGGGAAAACACTTTGTGATGGGATCCCAGGCCAACAGATCAAGATAATCTTTACACCGTCTCTCTGGTCTGATTTCTGGTGTGTGTATTTCCACAGGTACGCCCAGGGCCACATCTGGGCATGCCCTCCCAGTGAAGGAGACGACTACATCTTCCACTGTCATCCTCCTGATCAGAAGATCCCCAAGCCTAAGAGGCTGCAGGAGTGGTACAGGAAGATGCTGGACAAGGCCTTTGCAGAGAGGATCCTACATGACTACAAGGTATGGAGAGATTTTCTTTCAAACAGACCACGAAGGCTTATGTCTGAATATGTGGCCTGTAATATTTAGAGGCAAGGGCACATTTACATGTGTATTCAAAACTTTGATTTGTTAAGGGAGTCTTGTTTTAGGTTTTAATTTTCTGTGTTTCTGATCACATCCCTGTTTAAAGTGTGTGTGAACTGTACTAGTTCTATTCAGAAGGCATTTGCTACCACACAAAACGTGTAAAAGTTCAATGTGTTGGATCACTGGAAACAAGCAAAATACATTTTTAACAATCATGATTTTTTTTTGTCTTCCACTCAGGACATCTTCAAACAGGCGACTGAGGACCGACTGACCAGCGCCAATGAGCTGCCCTACTTCGAAGGTGACTTCTGGCCCAATGTGCTGGAGGAGAGCATCAAGGAGCTGGAGCAGGAGGAAGAGGAGAGGAAGAAAGAGGAGAACACAGCTGCCTCTGAAACTCCTGAGGTCAGAACTTTGAATCATGGTTTGATGATGTGGTAACAGAGTAGATATTAATTTATAGATGGATTTATCTACATTGAATCATAATAACTACTTATTCCCTTAGGCCTTGGAATATTGTTATCAGCATTAAAATGGAATGGAATGACATGTTGTCATGAACTAACATGACAACACGGTGAGAAAATGTAATAATTAAATACTGCTCTTTTCTTTAATATCCGTCCTTGCGTGTCTCCCTCAGGGTACGCCAGGTGACAGCAAAAATGCTAAGAAGAAGAACAACAAGAAGACCAATAAAAACAAGAGCAGCGTGAGCCGAGCCAATAAGAAGAAGCCTGGGATGCCGAATGTAGCCAATGATTTGTCCCAGAAGCTGTACGCCACCATGGAGAAGCACAAAGAGGTCAGACGTTTTACATTGTTTACGTGTGACGCTAAAAGTGTTTCCTTACTATTTAACAAAATGCTTTCACTCCAGATATTAATATTTTTTAAATACCTGTTTCAGTTGCACTTATACTTCTCTCTCTCAATTGTGTGTCTTTTTCTCTGTCTGCTGAAGGTGTTCTTTGTGATCCACCTCCACTCTGGTCCCATGGTCAACACCCTGCCACCCATCGTTGACCCTGACCCCTTGCTCTCCTGTGACCTGATGGATGGCCGAGATGCCTTCCTGACTCTGGCCAGGGACAAGCACTGGGAGTTCAGCTCCCTCAGGAGGTGCAAGTGGAGCACCATGTGTATGCTGGTTGAGTTGCACAACCAGGGACAGGACCGCTTTGTCTACACTTGCAATGAGTGCAAGCACCATGTGGAGACACGCTGGCACTGCACCGTGTGTGAGGTGAGTTACTGCTGGTAATGTGCTGTACTGCGTTTTTATACTGGAAGTCTGAAATAATTAGAAAATTGTTTCTAAGTGGAGGTCTGTCAGTTTTTAAATAAGCTGGCAAGGACAAACATACAGATGAATGTGGAATGATGCTGATGGACCAGATCAAAGAGATCATTTGTGAAACTTTTGATAAATATGTTTATCAGACTTGGTTAATGACGGCGTCCCCCTCCCCTCCTCCTGTCTCCCTTTTCTCAGGACTTTGATCTTTGTATCAGTTGTTATAACACGAAGGGCCACGAGCACCAGATGGTGAAATGGGGCCTCGGCCTGGACGACGACAGCAACAGCCAGAGTGGAGAGGCCTCCAAGAGCCCACAGGAGAGCCGCAGGCTCAGTATCCAACGCTGCATCCAGTCCCTGGTCCACGCTTGTCAGTGTCGCAACGCCAACTGCTCTCTGCCGTCCTGCCAGAAGATGAAGCGAGTGGTTCAGCACACCAAGGGCTGCAAGCGCAAAACCAACGGCGGCTGCCCTGTATGCAAGCAGCTTATTGCTTTATGTTGTTACCACGCAAAGCACTGTCAGGAGAACAAGTGTCCTGTCCCGTTCTGCCTGAACATCAAGCACAAGCTTCGCCAGCAGCAGCTGCAGCACAGGCTCCAGCAGGCCCAGCTGATGAGGAGAAGAATGGCCAGCATGCAAGGAAGAACCATGCCGCTGCCGTCCCCACCGGCCACAGCTGCCCCCAGTACTCCCACTTCCCATGCCCAGCCCAGCACTCCCCAGACACCCCAGCAGCCGCTCTCCAACCAGCCACAGACCCCCAACTCAGCCGGCGTCATGTCCCCTTCTTTCCCCAACACACCTCGCAATGGCCAAGCTCAAGCACCAGTATCCCAGGGCAAGCCTGGGCCCCAGGCCTCACCTCTCCCCCAGCAGCAGTCTCCTCACCCCCAGCCGCCCCAGCCACCTCAGCAGCTACAGCAGCAGCCTCCCCTTGCTGCAGTCAAGATGGCACGGCACATCGAGATGATGGCACAGGCTCAGCAGAACCAGAACTACCGGGTCAACATGAACGGCTTGCCCATGAACCCCCAGCAGCCACAGCAGCGCATGACCGGACCAATGCAGCCACCCATGCAGATGGTGTCAGGGCCCCGGGGACCACAGGTCATGCAAACCGGCATGGCCCCAGGACAGTGGCCCGGAGCTGCAGGGCCCATGCAGGCAGCTCCCACTCAGCAACCAGGCCTTGTTCCAGGCCAGACCCCACAGCAGGCCATGACCATACAGCGAGGCATGATGCCCCCAGGGCAGCAACCTCCGCAGGGCCAGAGGATGCTGATACCACAGCAACCCGGTGCCCGGCCACAAACACCCCAGAGACCTGGTGCTATACCCCCCAATGCCCTGCAGGACCTTTTACGCACCCTCAAGTCTCCCAGCTCACCCCAGCAGCAGCAGCAGGTCCTCAATATTCTCAAATCAAACCCTCAGCTAATGGCTGCTTTCATCAAACAGCGAACAGCCAAGTACCACGCCAACCAGCCACAGCAGCCGCAACCGCAGCAGCAAGCAGGTCAACAGCAACAGCCCGGCATGCCAACAATGCAAGCCATGGCCATGCCAGGGGCGGTGCAGAGGCCGGGGATGCCCCCGCAGCAGCCCCAGCAGCCGCCTGCACAGGGCATGACGGCATTGGGGGCTCAAGGGCAGCTTCTGAACGCAGCACATAACACCAACCCCCAGATCCAGGAGCTCTACCGTCGGCAGCTCTTAAGACAGCAGCAGCAGCAGCAACAACAACAACAACAGCAGCAACAGCAACAGCAGGGAGTGATGCCTCAGGGCCACCCTGGCCAGTTCCCCACGCAGACGCAGGGTACGGCAGCTACGTACTCCCAGCTCCGTATGCAGCAACAGCAACAGCAGATAGCCATGCAAGCAGGCGCAGGAGCAGCTGGGGGACCCATGGGCCAATTGCCACCCATGGCTCAGATGGCCCAGCCTGGCATGGGGATGGATTCCACCCAGAACTTGCTGCATCAGCGAATGCTCCAGCAGCAGCAACAACAGCAGCAGCAGCAGCAACTTCCCCAGCAGCAGCAGGCCGTCCTCAAGCAGCAGATGGGTTCACCTGCCCATCCCAGCCCAATGAGCCCCCAGACCCATTTGCTGGCCGGCCAGCCACAGGGTGGAGCCCACCTCCCTGGCCAGCCTGCACTAGCCAACGCGCTCAGCAACCAGGTCCGTTCCCCCGCACCCGTCCAGTCCCCCTGTCCACCTTCGCAACAGCAGCCACAGCCGCCACATTCCAGTCCCTCGCCGCAGGTCCAGAACCAGCCCCAGCCCTCGCCGCAGCACCCACCTCCACCACACACGGGCTCCCCCCACCCAGGACTCGGGGGCCCACTGCAGTCCATGGAGCAGGGACACTTGGGGACACCAGAACAGAGTGCCATGCTACCGCAGCTTAACACACCCAACAGAGGGGGGCTGAACAGTGACTTGGGGATGGTGGGAGATGCTACAGGGGACACTCTGGAGAAGTTTGTGGAGGGATTGTAGCATTTCTGCTGGGAACTAAGGAACACAATCTCTCTCCCAGGGACCCATCTTCTCACTCCTCCTCTTCCTCCTACTTTTCCCTCAGACTCTTTATGCCGTTAGAGGGCTTTGTTTTTTTCTTTCTAAGGTTGAGAACGGTTTTTTTGTACTGACATGTAAAAAGTTTCAACTGTTGTAAAAAAGAAAAAAGAAAATTTGGTCGAGAAAAAAACAAAACTAAAAAAAAAGTCAACACTTCTAGGGAATGAAATTATTTCCTAAACCCACATGGGAGGGTATTTCTTCCCTAAGATGTTGAGGGATTTGCAAGTTGCTTAAATGAAATTTAAATCACAAAGAATATATTTTTTGGTTGAGACCAAATGTGTTCAATACTCGATTTATTTTTGGTTTGTTTTTGGTATGGTTTCATGCCTTTCTCGTTTCTTGTTTTTTTTTTTTTTTTTGTTCCTTTTTTTTTTTCTTTTTTTTTTAAGAAAATGTACAATTGCATTATATTATTCATATCTTTTTATTTTGTACCTTTGGAGAAAAAAAAAACTTAAAGCATTTTTGTGTTGAAACTGTAAAATAATTTGTCTGGGAATTGGGCCAGGTTTTTGTTCTCTTCTCATACTGTCATTCCTGGCAATTGTAATCTAGTGTTGTACCATTACTCCAGGACGATGCGTTCAGGGACAGAGACTGCTCCCTTCCTCTTTGTGTGTATGAAGAGCACTCAGTTGTATTGAAATAGGAAATGGACTGCGCCAGGTTGTGTATACACGGGCATGTATGCAGGCACACATTAAGACACTGACACAAACCCTCACAGTCACTAAGAGAAACACAGCTCCGACTGGTTTCACCAACACAGACAACAAGGACTGCAACCTACATCCCAGTTGCCTGGAAATTGGAAAATCTGTCTTGCAGGTGTAGAAAATCGTTGCTTTGACATTAAAAAGAATTTGTCATACTTTTTTGTCATACAAATGTTGTAAAGTGTAAAGAGAGTTTGAGAAAGAGACCAGCCCCCTAAGCTGAGGTGGAATGATCACCGGTTGTTTGTAGGCCACATCTCGGATGACGCCCCATCCTCTAAATTTTACACTAAGTTGTGTGCTATCTAGGGATGAAGGGCACAGTTGAGATTCACCCTGAGGAAAACTAAATGTTATTTCAACCCTCGTTCCTCTCTCACAAAACTTGAATTAGGGGGATTTACTTTTTCTCCTATTGTAAATCAAGTTATTAAGCAAAATACTATAAATATAAGGAAGAGAGAATGAAATCACTGTATAAACTGGTAAAAGACTCATTTCTTACTTATATACCATATTGTTAAATAAACTGTGTGCAACAGAAGAACTCCAGTACTCTGTTGACTCAATAATGAGGCATCACTCCTCCTGTTGGTTTGTGTTTACTTGTTTCTACTCCACAGTGTTTTATCATCGGGTCACCAGCAGCAGTGGGGAGACAAACTAGTGATAGAAGTCAAAAAAGTGTCTGTTAAACATGCAACTCCAGTGGACGCCCCCCGTCTGCGCATTTCTGCACCAAAATCACATTTATTTCCCATGAAACCAGTTCTTTTGAGGTCATCAGAAAGTGTAAAAAGGTATTTAAAGTTTTTCATCAGTTACTTGTAGGGCTATAGTAAAGGATAAATATCTTTCCTGTTCCCTCACCTTGTTTTGATAGACTTCACCCACTTTTAGTGTAAAGCATTATTAAGTGGGGAAAGTCAGCTCTGCTCGAATCTCAACTAAAGACTACTTAATTTAGAACAAACGATGATTAAACAAATACTTCGGACCTTTCAAAGGAATTGTAATGGATAAGAAAACATTCAAAACATTGCATTAAGTCACGCGACTCAGTCTCTACATCTAATTGAAGTCATAAGCTTTGTAAAGGCCTTTCAAGTCATTTTCTATAAATGTACTGTTTTTATGAGATAATTGGATTAGTCTGGATTCCAAGCTGATAAACAGATTCCGACACAATAAAGTAAAGATGGAAGGTTTAACAATTCGCAAATCCTGTTTTAAAACAAGACAAAGCTTCTGGCAGTAATTTTCTTTTTATGGTATTACATTTTAGTTTTAGATTTGTCCAAATCCTAAAATTAGAAAGAAGAAGGTTTGAGTGGTTGGTGACTGTTTTCTTGAAAATAGATAGATAGATAGATAGATAGATAGATAGATAGATAGATAGATAGATATACTTAATTGATCCCAAGCTGGGTAATTACCGTGTAGC
>JBBMJY010000020.1:17751626-17814402 GCA_037833715.1 Toxotes lorentzi | reverse complement strand
GAAGAAGGTTTGAGTGGTTGGTGACTGTTTTCTTGAAAATAGATAGATAGATAGATAGATAGATAGATAGATAGATATACTTAATTGATCCCAAGCTGGGTAATTACCGTGTAGCAGCATCATTACACAATATACAATACACAGAAGTTTGGAGAAGTTTGTTGCAGTTTACAACCTGCAACAAACAACACTTCACATTTTCAAAATACATAAGCTCAGGACCTGTGTTCATCAAAGAATTACACTTAAGAAAGCACCAACTTAAGAGTGTGAGCAATAACACGACTCTTAATCACATTTATGTGATCAGATTTGATCACATAAATGTGATTTGTGTAATACTGACGATCTCACGGATTCTAAATGGACTATAATATAGTATATTTAGTATTTATAAAGAAGTTAACAAGGACTTTGCATCTGTAAAAGTCATACATGAATTTGAAGGTTCACTAACTTCAGTAAGCGGGTGGCAATCACTCATTGGTTCTCTCACTGTCACATGACCGGAAGTTTGACTTGAAGCGGCAGCCTGTGAGTCATTTTGAAATGAAAACAAACCTTGCTGAGCTACTGTCTGCTTTAAATAACTAATGAGCAACGTTACATTTAGTCTACAGATACACGAAAAGCACCACTGCGACAGACTGATGAATGAACAACCATGAGGGGAAAAGCTAAAGCTGAAGACCTAATTCATTAAAACCGGGGTGAGAACAAGGTGTTAGCATGAGCAGCTAGCTGGATAACTGATAAACAAACGCTTAAAAATGTATTTCTTAAGAAACTGCCTCACGTAGAATATAATTTTGTAGATATAATTTTGCATTGAATGATGGCGTTGGTGTTTTAGAGTGAAAGAATTAGAAATATTGCATTTAAAGGTTGTGCTAATGACGCTGTTCCTGTATTACAGCGGACCCCCGTTGGCCCCCGACCACAGCTGGTCCAACCTAAACCAGTTATCTTCGCAGACTGGTCGTTACAGCCGGGGACATGCTCGCATGGCCTTTTAATGTGAGGAAAAGTACACCATCATGGATGACTCGGACCAGGATTTTGAAGATCCGTGCTCAAAGCTGCTGAAGCGAGTCCGCAAGAGACCAGGTGAGTCCAAGCCGGCGCGAAAAGCAGAGCATCAGCGCTCTAGTCAGGCAAATGAGGGCGACACCAGAAGGAGAAATAACAAAAAGGATGGTGACTCTGGGTCTAAGGTCGCTGGGACCCAGTCACTGGTCTGCGCTGGAGCAGGCCAGCATACGGTTAGTGGAGGGACTGGACGTGATTCAGGAGATGCTCCATCGTCGGTTGTGCCTTCAGCTGCAGCAGAGCCCAGATCTGTGAAAGGTCTGACAGCGAAAGACAAAGTACTCCTCAGAATGCAGCAGTTCAAGAGAGCCAGTCCTCAGAGGATGGTGCACAGGGACAACAGCCTGCCAAGAGACCATGAGAACTCCTCTGGTCCTCATCCACAGCCACAAAGACAAGGTGAGATGACATGATGCTGTTTGCACGGATTTTCAATACACTGCATCCTTGACTCATTAAGCAGCAGGGATAGATATCTGGTTTCTTCCTGCTCTTTTACAATGTCTCATTAAGTTTGATTAAGATTATATAAGTTCTTGGGTTTGATTCTTTTTCTTTTTTAGCTCTGGCTCAAATGCATCTTGATGCTACATACGAGACATGACAGAAGCCACTTACACTGTTTTTTTTCATCAACAGTATACAGTAGAGCAATGTTTTGACCAAATATTCTTAAATTGCTAATGTGATGATATTTTGGTGCTTTTATTAAGCGATCAGAAGTATCAGAAGTAATGATGGCCAATCAGAAGTACACATCAGTTAAGCTAGATTACTGCAATCATTTCAGAGAATTGTGTTGATTGACTGCAATGTAACTTTTAAAGTTAAATTGTTTTTTATATTAGTGATAGATCATATGTGATGTGCGCGGGGCCCAGAATTATTATGTAATTCTGCAGGTCTCTTCAGCTCTGTGGACTGTTTTAATATCTTTCAGCTCATTGTTTTGATTCTCTGGACCACAACTTTACTGTTCTGGTTTTGTCTTTTGTATCTGGTCCACCGTCCTCTCTGTGTGCAGATCCTCCAGACCCCGGCAGCTCTGGTCTCCACCCAGACAGTGACGAGGCGTTGGCCTTGCGGCTGCAGGAGCAGCTGGACAGGGAGGCAACGGACCCCCAGACGGTGGACCTGGAGGACGGAGGCCTCTTCTTCTGTCAGATCTGCCACAGAGACCTGTCACACATGACCCCTGAGGGGCGAACACGGCATCTCAACAGGTCTGGACATTTATATTTATATTGTTTGTGACTGATGCTCGCAACCAGAGATATTTGCCGCAGAGAATTCAAATTTTGTTTCTTGACTGCAAGCTGTAGATGAGCTATAAACTGGTGGAGACACTGAGAGTGAGAATTATCCCTGTTTGTAGGTGTTTAGATGAGAGTGAAGAGAGCGCCCCAGCTCCTCCTCCTCCTCCTGGTATCCCTGACTGTCCAATCTGTGGCAAGAAGTTCAAGTCCCAGAAGAGTCGCTCTGCCCACCTGAAGCGCTGCTCCTCAGACATGGGTGTCGCTCCTGCTGTGTTGCTGCAGGTTCTGCAGAGACAGGCTGAAGAGACCCAGAATGACCCCACTGCTAACACACTGTGAGTCAGCCTCAGTGCTTCAGTTCAGCCATAAAACAGCATCACGATACACCTCTGAGCTTACTGTCAGTCACAACAATCGTTACCATCCACACATGGACAATGTCATTGTTTGCCAGTGTTTTCCTGTAACAAAAATAGTTGGTCTATCACATAACTTCAGTGTGTGAGTGCATATGAAGCTTAATCAAGCCTCATTCTAGCCTCTGTGTACCTTCTTTTCCTCATTCAGCGCACAGACTGGAGGTACTAAAAGGAAAGACCCCCCTAAGCTGGGTCTCCCTGCAAGGAAGAGGCCCAGGAAGAAGAATGATCCTATGGATGAAGACACCATGGTGGCTCTGGCTCTGTCCTCGTCCCTGCTGGAACAGGAGAGGGAGTCAGAGAGAGAGTTACAAACCCAGACCGCTGCCTCTCACACCTCCATGACTTCAGTGCTGAAGTGGAGAGCAGATGCAGGTACAGTAGCATCACTATATCTTCTGTGTTTATTAGTTCAATAATTAATCAGTAAAATATCTGAGGGAATTTTATATCTCAGAGTGTAGCACAGTATATTGCTGTTTTTAACATTTTGAATTAAATGAATTATCAGTTCAGTCATACACTGTCAGAAGCTTTAGGTTTGTTTTTATGAAATTTCGCTTTGTTGAACTGTGTTTTTTGAAATGTATTTCTGATTGTTCAGGCTCATCATCAACATTTACTGATTATTTCTCATTATCTGATTATGTAATGTACCCAACTTAACTTTGACACCCTTCTGTATCCAGTAGATAAACTATCTTTAGGAATAATTTTAAAAGGTTGTGTAGCTACCTTTGACTTTTCTCTATCTTATTCTCTTTGATTGATCATTTCTTCATGGTTATATCAAGATAGAATGAATAAAAATTCAGGAACTTGGTTAATTATATGTGACCAATGCAAACAGATACAGCTAAACTAGAACTATGGCTAAACTGGCTTGACACATGGGAGTTTTTTACATTTTGTCTATTGAGGTCCTCAGTTGTGTGTGTCTGTGTCTTTTAATTGTGTTAACAATGTCAGTGGTGTGAAGCTTTTTTATGTAACAGGTATGTTGTGTTTCATCTGGGAAACTGTCATCACTGCAGCAGATATTTCAAAAAAAGTTCTTGCAGACTTGAAGTCTTTGTGTATTGTGTGTCTTCATGTGTGTTACATTTGGCAAGGCCTGAAGCAGTAGACACACTGCTGTCTGTTGGACATTGTACATACAAATGCATGGCATACTCTGTGGGACCTAACTGGCTTTAGATTGCAGTGGTGTTATTTTCAGTGATGTACCCAAATTGTAGATGATGATATAAAGATTATACTTTACATTCTCAAAGTATGTGCTGATTTATGGGCTTCCAGATGTCTGTGAACATCCAGTCATCCAGCTCATGGTATTTCAATGTGCTGTACAAAGGCAGCTGGACTTGCTTGAGGTACTTGAAGATGCTTCACTAAATTACTGTTTTTACTGAATATTTTTATAAAATATTTTAAATTATCCTTCAGTTCTGAAGAAGCCCTTCAGATGAGAGGTGAGGCGAAGTGGTCTTCAAGAACCTCAAGACAGTCTAGTTGTCTTTTTATAGCACCTAGAAAAAAAGGGTTTTCTGACCTAAACCCTCTCTCCTCCTCTCGATGCAGGTAAGGGGCGTGGAAAGAAGAAAAAGGGCACCGTCCCTTGTCCTCCTCCGCTCCTCCTCGTTCAGGATGCTCAGGCGGCCCTGATGAGGCTGCAGGAACGCGTCTCTGCTCTCCTCCTACGCAGCCGGCCCCCCTCTCCCTTAACCCCGGCCCGCTGTCCAAGCAGTCTGCCTGGCTGGGATGGTGCTGCCCCCCTCTGGCAGAAAAGCAAGCTGCTGAACGGTGACTTCACCTGTCCGTATGATTTCTACACTCCAGAGCTCAGACAGTTCTTTACACCTTGGGAATCAGCAACGGTGAGAGAAAGACCACCAACACGGTTACATATGGTGCTGTATTATGTCTGTCATGTTTGAACTCAATGGGGAATGAATCAGACTGAACAGTAGCCCTGTGCTGTCCTAGAAATAACATTTGGGACAGTTAATGTTGAAAGTATCTCAAACTGTGAAAAGGGGGATGCTGTGCTTTTTTTCCCCATTCTATCCCCCATTTAAATATACTTCTGATATATTTTACTCTGTTCAGCTCACATCTATGTACATAATACTGAGCTTGATACCGTATTTTTACATTTGATTACCATACTGAGTTTACTTGAGTTTACTTTATGAAAATCTCTTCACACAGTTCTCTTTTTCCAACACGCAGCTCAGCACAACAGTTAATGTCACATCCAAAATGCACCAATGCAAAACACTTTATATACGTCTCAGCATCAGCTCTGGTACCAGGACACAGCATTTATGTCTCAGTTAAAAGAAGACTTCAATCATTACACAATGACCTGAAAAAAAAACTTATAGCAATTAGCATTACAGTATGCATCACTGTCGTCTTTGAAGAATCTTTTCGTTTTCTTACAGAACGGCATAGAATATAAAATCAACTGCTGAATTTTTATGTAAAACTCTTAAATGATACAATAAGTGAGTAAATCTGCACTGATGAAAATCACTCATGTTTAATGTGATTAGTACTGGTCTTACTGATCCAGTGTCATTTAAAGTAATATTTTTTTAGTAAAGTAACATTTTTTGCTTTCATGATGCATTGAATATTTAACCAATAAACTGAACTCAAATAACAGGTGAGGTAAATTGAAACTGATCTCCTTCACCTTCAGGGTGATACAGCCTCCTCCAAAGCCGGCAACAAGCCCAAGTCCTCTCTCCAACCTTTGAGTGAAGGGACTCCTGTCTCAGGGACCAGGGCCTCCATCCTGCCATCATCCTCCCAGACTGCAGCCTCCTCCCCAGCTCCCTCCACCCCGGGGACAGGGCAGCTCTCAGTAGGCAGCCAGGCCCTGTTTGACCTGATGGAGCTGGCAGAAGACGGCATGACCCTCACACAGTACGGATACGCTACGTCAGGCCCCGACAAAGGTAACACAGACACACACATTACGCAAACTGTATTCTCAAATATATATTTACTGTTGGGGAGTACCTATATCCAGATAAACAATACAGAAATTAACATTGCCTATGAAAAAGACATTTTAAAAAGTATTTTTGATGTTAACATAGAAGAACTCTTTTAATGACAAAATGGAAACAAATCCCTACAAATTTATTGTAAAGGTGAATCAATTTCCTGAATACTTGAGTAGCACAGGCATAGAAAACTGACAGTTATTGGTTTGAACTATCATGGTAGTGAGTTTTGGTTGTCTTGTTTTAAAATATGTGTCCTTTTATTGTGGCCGTTAAAACCTTAAGTATAAATAAAGTTTATCCCTTGTGGCATTTAGCATCGTCAGTTTTCAGATAATCTTTTGTGTGTTCCCACAGACAAGCAGAGCAGTGCCAATCTGTCCACAAACCTTCATCTCAGCGGCTTTGTCCTGGAGGAGGCAGAGGAGCAGGCTGACCTGTGTGTGAGCGGATTCTTACCAGAAACCGCACACACACACTCAGAGGACACACACAGCCAAGCGAGGAGGAAAACTCATCAGCCAAGAGCAGATAAAGAGCGAGGCAGCCACCGATCAGTAAGACCAGTAGTAATCACATTAAACATGAGTGATTTTCATCAGTGCAGATTTACTCACTTATAGTGTAATTTAAGAGTTTTACATAGAGATAAAAATTCAGCAATTGATTTTTATTGAAAACATTTTTTTCTGTAACTTTAAGAAACATTGAAGTGTTTCTTGTCCGCTGTGCCTGCTGTGTGCTGAAACCATTTCATTCTGCAGTGAACTGACCCCAGTGTTTCCTGCTGGTGTTTCCTCTGTAGGTAGCACTGTCCAGACTGGCTTCAGACCTGAGCAGCATGGTGAACAACCCTCAGCTCAGTGACTTGCAGCTCCAGGTGGACAGCGGAGAGGTCTTCTTTGCCCATTCCTTCATGGTGTACGCTCGCTGCCCCCTGCTGGCAGAAATGGTAAAGATCATCACCCTGTGTGTTGCAAACAGCCCTGCTGCTATGAGACCAGTGATAGATAATTGTGTAGAAAACCACGGTTGTCTTTGTTTGCGTTCAATTAAAAATGTAGTGTAACCAAAATTACTTGTTAAATGGATAGAAAGACTAAAATCTGTCACTGTCGAACTACTGGACATTCACTGGCTGAAAGTTTCCGATACTCTAATTAAGCAGAGCCGAGGTTTTCCATTAAATGTCATAGGAATGGATTGTGTAATATGCGTTTTTATTTTTACTCCCTTTGCTTTTCAACTCATTCATTTTCTCTGTCCTCCGTCCTCTGCTCCTCTCTCAGGTTCATGAAAGTGGTTTTGGGGTGCAGGAGGAGGGCATGCCCGCAGCCCAGAGGGTGTTGATGAGTGACGTCCCGGCACAGGCAGTGTTCACCCTGCTGCAGTACCTCTACACAGCCCACTGCTCCATCCCAGCCTCACTGCGGCCTCATTTGCAGGAGCTGGCGTCCAGGTGGGTAAAGAGCTTGAGGCCCAGATATTTATACATGTTTTCATTAAGATCAGTTTAAACCAAACCATGCACTTTTATCTGTCCCAGGTCTGGTAGAGCTATTTTGGTGATCATCCTTGATTTTTCCAGCTTTTGTTCTCATGTATTCAGTTGTACAACATACGCCTGCTGTAAAGAAACCAAAACTCTTTACTTTACTTTGTTGCTTCCATTTTGGCAAACCAGTTTTATTTGACCCAAGACTTTTTACATGACCCTTGTTACAAATTAAATTTACAAGAAAACATTGTTAATTCATTAATTTTCTCTTTTTGTGTTTTGTTAAGGTTTGACTTGCAGGAGCTACAGCAGCTTTGTGAGCTCCACCGAGATGAGGCAGACTACATGAACCAGGTCGAGAATGTCAATGACCAAACAGACCAGGCTTTCATGGAGCTTCTCCGCTCCATGTGGAATGAAGATGATGAAGATGATGAGGGGCTGGACACCGATGAAGGAAAGGAAGAAGAGAGAGGGTTGGAAAAAGATCGGCAAACCGACGATGTTACGTCTGGTGAGAGAGAGATTTGTGAAGAACAAGTGAATGAGGAAGAGCTGGAGGAGATCTACGAGTTTGCTGCCACGCAGAGAAAGAGGGAGGAGGAGAAGGACAGCGTGGAGGAGGAGGAAAAGGTAGATGATGGAGAAGAAGTGTTCACAAAACTGAAAGAACCTAAAAGAAGTTTGAGCCAGAAAACCATGAAACCAAACTCTCAACTCGAGCTAGACCCCAGCCTTGATAAGAGCTACAGCCGCCTCTTCTCAGACTCTTACGGAGGCTATGAGGAACAAGATCCGTCCTCCTCACCCTCAACCTCTGCCCCACCAAAGACACACACCTCTCAATCCCAGAAACACCAGTCCTCTCATAAACCTTCATGCGAACTGTCCGGCAGAACTTTGCTTCAGTCCTCACCAAGCATAGTTGACGACTTTTCCTCCAGCCCTCCAGCCAGTGCATCCAACCTGCCTATCACAGGTCTGTCCCCTGGTCAAGTGGGTGACTGGGCTGGTGGCAGAGACAAGGGGACAGATGCTGGTGAACTGGACATGCGTAAAGAACGTCTGTCCTTGAAGCGAGAAAGCCAAGGTCCTTTTCACATTTGTGTTCCCATTTCAACGGATTCACCCCTGAAACAGAAGGAACCTGAGCTCATAGTTTTGTCCGACTCAAGTGAGGAGGAAGATGTTGCTGTTCTTAGTTCCCGCAGTCCTTCACCTCATTCTCCTTACACTGTCCAGAACCTGCAGAGATACACCCGGATCACACCTCAGTCAATCCCTCAACCTACCCAGCCCATCATGGAGAACAAAGTGTCCAGTAGTTTAGAGTTTTTTCCCGGTGATCCGTCTGCAGCCTCAGTTCAACACCATTCAGGTTCCGGTTGTGACCAGAGTCCAGTAAACGGCTCTCTAGAAGTTTCCTGGCTGATCCCAACCACGCCGGTGCAAGCTGGACGATGCACCAGGACCAACTCCACGCAGACCAAGAGCAGCATGCGCAGGACGCAGCTCTTCCCTAAAGGTGATAGTTCCTCACTCTCTTCTCTTTTCTCTTCTCCTGCTCAACCGCTTCACAACAGACTTCAGACCTCAGGTAGCTCAACCAGCGTCTCTGCTCACAACGGTCCTATGGAGGGCAGTGGTCCCAGGCTGAAACTGGATGAGACGATTCCCTGTAGCTCCAGCTTGGATCTCAACCTTTTCCCTAAAAAAAGAACCAGTAGTTCTGATGACAGTAAAAACAGAGAAGAGTCTGTTGTTCCTCCACACCAGCCTAATCTTTCACACATCTCGAGCTCGACTCACCGTCATCCCCTCCAGGCTTCTTTAAAGCAGGATACACCCCTCCACAATCAGCCACAGCCCTACAGCAGCACGCCCCTGCATACAGAGCTCCACCAGCCCTCTGCCCTTCTCGCTGCCTCCCCACTCCACAGCAGCCTCGATAAGCAGAGGTCAACCAGTGAAGGAAGGGATAGGGCGGCATCTGAAAGCCCAGAGAAGACAGAGTTAGTGAGCTTTCATCTCTCCTCCTTATCTGACCCTATGGATCCACCCTCTTCCTCGTCTCACAGGGGTCTTCAGAGTTCACAGAGACACAGAAAGTCCTCCAGTGAAAGTCGATATTCTCTTGAGCCCAGCAGTCATAGGAACACAGAGGCTGATCTGAAGAGGATGGGAATAAGAAATGAGGAAGGAGAAAGAGAAATAGAGAGCAAAAATAAAGACCCATGTGATGAAGGAGCGCAGGAAGAAGCAAAAGATGAAAGTGGAGAGGCAGAGTCCAGTTTCCAGCAGAGCTTCATGGACGAGCCCCCCATAGCTTTTAACGACTCGTGGGGCCTCGACGCCTGTGTGGAGGCCAACCCAGGCTGCTTCAGTCTGAGGCTGGAGGACAGTGTAGGATCCAACCAAGCACAAAGAGAAACTGCCAGGTCATCATCCTCTTCTGACTGTCAACCTCCACCGTCTAGTCACTGTATCCAGTCATCAAAGAGCTGTGGAACTGTGATTAACTCCTCTCCATCCACAATCCAAGGTCCAAATCCATCCAGCACCGCACAGGCTCATACAAACTCGTCCTTCACCCTGTCACCACCAGCACCTAACAACAGCCATATGGACTCCAAAATATGGGACAGCTGGGATGATGAGGAGGAGGCTCTTCCTCTCTCTCTGAGGGTGAACCCGTCTGCTCAGCTCAAAACCCCAGGTATGAAGTCTTACTTTAACCACAGTACTTGTGATTCAGCACAAATTGGTGGTTTTTCTGTAATTGACAAGCGGGATCGTCAAGTTTTGTAAAACAGACCAAACCAAAAGAAATGTTGTTTAGCCCGAAGCATGCAGACATATACTCTAATTATAGTCTTCAGAAAGGATGGTAATGATCTCTGATCTTTAATTATTAAAGAGTAAAACTGTAGCTGTTTTATTGGAGTCACATTTCCTCTATTATCACATAAATATCTACAGAACGGTACAAATCTGAGCGACCCATGGAAGCAGGAAGATGTCATCATACTTCTTGAGTTATTGTATTCACACGACTGTGCCTGTGGAGCTAAGAGGGACACAGATGCCATAATGCAGTACAGTGTCCCACACACACAACATACCTCTGCAGTGGGA
Source organism: Toxotes lorentzi (assembly GCA_037833715.1). Taxonomy (NCBI): domain Eukaryota; kingdom Metazoa; phylum Chordata; class Actinopteri; family Toxotidae; genus Toxotes; species Toxotes lorentzi. The sequence goes on along the minus strand of JBBMJY010000020.1, from coordinate 17,803,988 downwards.
CAACAAACTGCATTTGTCCTGGAAAATTTGAGCACAAGGCCGCACATGTCAGGACAAACTGGTCATCTGCCTTGGAAACAAAGCTCAAATGCCTCGATACAGGCATGAGGAACAAAACAAAAAATAAAAATCCCGAAGCAATATAAATTTGTAAAAGAAATTCACTCTGTAAAACACTTGTTTGTGATTTATCCTTTTATTTGTGGGTCTGTTTGAGTAGAGTTTTTTTTTTTTTTTTATAACTGTCCAAATTTAGATAAACTTGTGGAACATCTACACTGGAGCTTGATAACAGAAATATTTCAGACGCCCAAAATAATCATCAGCAAGTAGCTGGGTTCTTATGTCTGTTCCTTTTCTCCGCACCACTGTTTCCACTGACGTTTGACAGACACACTGTGAGATATCTGTTGTCAGCCTCAGAAGAAATCAGAGGCTGTAGTCTTAAAAAATGTTTTCTTGTTTCTGTCTCATCAGCATCGTCACACAATAAAAAACATTGCCACTTGGTGCCCATCACTCCTCTGCCCCACTACTCTGACATGGACACACCGGAGCTGAAGAACAAACTCAGCAGGTCAGTCAGTTCACTCTGATCTCCACCCACACGTTAAAGAGAGGGTAAAGAAGGGCCATGCGTTTTTTTTTTCTCCTTTCCCAAAGCTATTACCTGAGGAGGATATCCGATTACCTCCTGCGGTGTCACTGTCAACTTAGTCTGTCTGGCTCTCCTCTCTGTCTCAGGTTGTTTTCCTCCAGTCCATCTGTTTGCTCGTCTGTCTGTCACAAATACCTCTTACTTTCTCCTCTGGGCAGGTTCGGCGTTCGGCCTTTACCAAAGCGCCAGATGATCCTCAAACTGAAGGAGATCCACCAGTACACCCACCAGCTGGTCAGCTCGGACTCTGAGGAGGATGAGGCACCCTCTGCTGGGCGCACTGCTCAGATGAAGCCCCCTCAGAGTTCGGCATCGGTTAGCAGCAGGCCAGTCTCCTGTGCCCACACAGTGAAGTTTAAGGAGCCCAGAGCCCCCGCTGCCATCTCCCCACTGAAGCACAAAGGAGAGGAGGAGGAGGGAGAGCTGCTGTCTGCCTCACAAGGCTCCAACACCTCTTCAACTGCTGCCAGTGAAGAGTCTGAACGGTACAGTGTGGGTCGTCTGAGGGGTTACGTAACTGCAAGCTTGAGTCAGTGCACATTTGTTTCGTTCCTGTATATATTTTCAGAGGGCTCGTCACTCACAGTGACTCCATGAGACAACTACACAGGGCATGCTCAGGTTTCCCCACATGACGCACACTGTATGACGTCAGAGTCGCTTTCTCCGTATGGAGTAAAGCTGCAACGACTAATATTTGTTTCAGATTTGATTTTCAAAAATATAATTTGTGACCTGTCAATTAAAAATGCCACATATTTGCTGGTAACTGCTTCTTAAATTTGGAGTATTTTCATTTTTTCTCTTGTTTCAGATGATTATAAACTGAATATCTCTGCATCTTGAACTGTTAATCAGATAAAACTAGCAATTTTGGTCATACCGGGGTGCGGGTAACTGTGCTAGGAATCTATTTATTTATTTATGTATGCATGTATGACATTTTATAGACAAAATGATTGACTTAGAAAATAATCAGTAACATAAATAATAGATTCAAGTATGGAGCATTCATTCATGTTTTGTAAGTATTTTGTGTCAAGTTTCAATGTGTCTCTTCTTCTTAGCAAGTAACTGAATCTAGTCAACACAATCATTTTTTGGAGGGCAGATAAAGGGATGTAAAACTCCTTACAGACTCATTTTTAATTACGGCCATAAGACAGTGTCATATAAATGTGACACAGTTTCATTGACACAGTATGTGTATCTAACCACTTCACTCTCTCTCATCAGGTCCAACCCTGAGCTGTGCCTCTCTTCTGGCGACTCAGACAGTGATGGCGGCATCTCTGCCTCCCAGGCTGCGACTCGCCTTCAGGATCGCCTCCAGGCAGTGCGCTCCTTCATCCTGTCGGACTCCGGGCTGTACAGTCAGATCCTCCAGTACCAGCCTCTGGTCCTCTCCCAGCTCCAAGAGAGACTCAAGGCCGCCGGGATCCGCCTCGGCGCTGCCAAGCTGGTGGACTACCTGGACTCTCAGTGCATCACCTTCACCACGGCCAAGCCAGGCCACTCCGTGCCAGGCCGCAGGCGGGGCAAGAGGGCAGGCAAGGGAGCAAAAGCAGGGGGTGAAAAAAGAGTGAATGGGAAAAAAGCTGTTACAGCCATGCTTTAAATCTTCGACTGCAAGAAGTAGCAGGTTTTACTTCAGTGTTTGAAACATTCGTCTGAAAATACCTTTTGGGGAAGGAAGAGGCCATGAGAAAATTAAATTATGAATTATATTTTTAAAAAGATTGTGTGGTAGTTCCTGGATCCTTCAGGTTTGACATAAAAAACATAAAAAGATGTTTCTTCAGTACAGGTTTCTATGAGGTACTTTGATTCAAATGTTGAACTCCGGCTGTGAAAAAAAAAAAAAAAGGTAAATGTTGCAGTGCCCCATAGTCACAAACTGTCCTCCATTCAAAAATCATTTTAGAGTAGCCACTTTGATGTACATGTCTTAGATTTTACACACTCTCTGTTATATTTGTCATCAGGATGAATCTTTACCATTTTGTATTTCACCTCTATTATAATATCAAGTCAGGAATTTGTGCAAACCAAGATAAAATGAATTCAATTCAAAGAAATGATTAAACACAGGAAATTTTTGAAAAACATTTTACTTTTTTTTGGTTTTTTTTGCTCTTCAGTAGATTTATATCCAAAGATCAGCCAAGACATACATACAGCTGAGCACACTTGAGAAAGGAGGCGGGTTCTTTAACAAGAAAAATCTCGGAACTTCTATTTGATTCGTCATTCCAGTAGAGAGAGATGGGTCCTTTGTAGCAGCACAACATCAAGTCAGCACTGTGTTCACAGTCATGTCACTGTTGTTGCATCAGAGGGCGGTTTTGTGTTGTGCACCCAGTTTTCTCTACAGCAGGTCGTCGAATCGGATTCCAGGATTCCCGGACATGGACTCTGCTCCCGTGACGCCCTCACCGATGGAGCATCGACGCAGTGCTTCCTGTCCCGGCTGAAAGCCGCAGTCGGTCATGACAGGTTGGCAATGTTGGCAAGGAAGCGCTGAGCCCACCACTCCTCCAGGTCTATGGGCACAAAGTCTGCTCAGAAAGAAAGACAACAAAGAGGACAAAGCATTAAAGCATAATCCTTGTTCTACGATTGATTGATTTTTGTCTATTAATAATTAATTTGGTTCCATGAATACCAAAGTGATGATCAGATGCAGATGTAAAAACCTAAAACCCGAGGGTCTGAAAAAATGTCAGCTATAGAAGTACATTCCTCCACCAACTTACTGACTTACTTACTGGAAGTATTAGAGCTTTTACCATTTGTTTTATTTGGTGTTGTGTCTGATCTTGTTTTAAAAAAAAAAGATTAAATGCTTTTTCTCTATTTAAATATTACATTTTTTTTTTAAATCTGTGGTCCAAAGTTAAAAATCTGTGTGAAGGGAAACCAAAGGTCGGGAATATGCAGGCATGATGTCCAAATGATGCTCTTTGAAATGAGCAGATAATATACATCACATATTTAAAGACTACAGCCATACTGGTGGATATTTTAGCTAAATGCTTCACAGCAGATCATTTTTTTACCAAGATTTAGATGTAGATTAGCGTGCTAGCATGATAACATTTGCTGATTAGCACTGAACACATGGGGATGTCATCAGGTTTGTGGTCACAAACCAAAGAATTGGACGACGCTACAGGAAAAGTCAAGTAATCACCACAGTTATTGCAAATAATGCTGAGGGGGGACATGGATGTCTGAACCAAAGTTCATGACAATCCGTCCAATAGTTGTTGAGATATTTCATTCTGGACCAAAGAGGACGATTGACTGACATTGTTGTTTCTGGAGCCACAGAAGGAGCTAAAAAAAAAAACCCACAATCCTAAATTCTGTTTATGAAAAATCCAGGCTCACTTGAGCTGATATACACCAAATTGTAGCTGTTTCATAACTCGGATCTACTCAGAACTACTGTGCATAAGAATCAGGAGCCTCAGATCCTCTAATAAAATAAAAAATGGTTTGGCAGAATCCGACTTAGATGACTGTGAAATGACTTTTCAAGGCCCCAAACAACACGAGACACTGGAGCAGACAGGTATGTGAACCATTACACCAACACCTTACAATCAGCAGCCAGGGCTGGTTTATCTGGATCAGCCAGGTTCTCGTAGACAGAAGAGTTAAAAATTAAAGAAAACTATTACAACAGTTGCCTGCTGGCTACAGATAAAAGCTGAGCCTAAAACTGCTCGGCATGCGATTCATGTAGAGAGATGAGGGCAGCCGTTCAGCTTTCCTCTTGTGTTAAAATAACCAGGAAGATTAATGGTTCAAAGTTCAGGGGGTCACGGAGAAGGAAGAGGGTTATCTGTTAGGATGCTGTCCAACTGACCTTAGATTTACTGGAGATAGATTTACTTTGTTATCATATTCTTTGAAGAATTCTTGCAGGTAAGTGAATGGGAATTGGTTGATAATTAAAATCAACCCTGTGTGTAAACATTCTAAAGACGAGCTGGAGGTACTTACTCTTCATCGCAGCACTGGGGGTCTTCTCAGTGTACTGAACGGGCCCCTTGCTGTCGGTTGACTCCCCACGGTCCCCGTCTCCCAGCTTCTGCTCCACCTCCTGCCATGCTGCACATATACAAAAACACACAGTATTTAGTGCTGTGAGAGGACTGGAGTGGTCTGTGGTGTGTGTTTATCAGCTGTGGCTGAAGGTTTTCCGGCCTCACCCTGAGATAAAAACCCCAAGGCTTCAGCTCACAAACTTTCAGCCTACATACAGTTTGTCTAACTAATTTAAGGATATCAAACATTGAGAACAAATACCAAAAAATAATGTGACAGAGGTTTTTCTTTAGGTGTGAGCGGTGAAGAAAAGTGAAACGCTCTCCGCCCCCCGGCTGAACTTTACAGTGACAAAAGAACACCACAGAGCTGTCCTTACTGGCAGCCGTCCCACAGTAACACAGATAGCTGGTTTATGCCGATTCAGCTCCACAAGTCATTCATTTCCACCAGGGCATGAAGTACTGGCTGGTGCTAAGGCATGCTGGGTAAACTCAAAGACGGGAGTGTACAGTGCACAGTTCTGGTTTTTAATCATTGTCAGGCTTTACTGACTGTAAGCCAGACTCTCCTCTGAAGCGCTCGCTGCACACACTTGGTTGAATTCTTTCAGTAGCGCCACCTTAAACCTCGTTTGTGCAGCTGTTGTTGAAAACGTGTTTACACATTGAGCCTGGTTTGTACCTGCTGAGGAGCTGCGACAGTATAAACCCAGAGTTAATATGTGGCTGCAGTTCATAGACATGTGCACAGCCACAGAGGAATAAGTAAGAAACAGACTGACAGATAATTAAAGATTATCTAACAAGCGGTTTAAGTAAGCAAAGAGTAGATAATGTTGGGTTAAGAACACATTGGTAGCCGTCCAGGTTTTCGTGTACCTCAGTGTAAAGTCTTAGTAGCCGATTGTTTCTGGTTTGCTGTAAGTGGTGCTGCTTTTATTTGATGTTGATGTTCATATTGTGTTGTAAATTGCTGGTAAACTTAGATACTGCTGCTGAATATTTATAACAAAGCTGCGACTAAAAATTCTTTTTATTATCAGTTAATGTGTCAAATATTTTCTGAGTGTTTTGTCTATAAAATGTCAGAAGATAGTGAAAAAAGCCCATCGCTGGTTCCTAGAGCCCAAGGTTTAAATTGCTTAGTTTGTCCGACTGACAGTCAAAAATGTTCAGTTAAATATCATATGACAGAGAAAAGCAGCAAAGTCTACATCTGAGCAGCTTCAATCGACAAATGTTTTTTTTGTCTTTAAAAAGAAATATAGAAATAGTCACCAAATGACTTATCAGTATATCAACTAATCAGCTCAGATTTATGAATGAATGAATCTTTACATCCCTCACTACAGCAGCTGCTCAGACAGCGAGCCCTGTGTTGTAAAGGAGAAGGGCAAAGAGGGAACGCAGGAGATTATCTTCTAACCACAGTGTCCCAGTTTTGATCCTGACAGCCTCTGACCTCGTAACCTTGACACAAAGATCTCCAGTGTCGCCCGGCTTCAGGATGATGTGACCTCATCATGCTCCCATCCCTTGATCCCGTGACCCTCACCTTCATACACAAATCTGACGTTCTCTTCATGTGAGGGAGTGAATCCCTCGGGTGGGCTGTCGGCTTTCTGCGTGGCCGCACTGTGGTAGCGCTTCCCGTTGAGGCGGTTGAACACGATCTTCGGGGGCGGCGAGCTGAGGAGACAAGAAAGGGTTAAATACAGAATGTCACCCTGGGGATGGGGACAGCCGGCATCAAGGGTAAGAAAATCTCAGCATGAAGGAAGAAATGATGCAGGTTTAACTTCAGGTAACTTCATGGTTGACTGACAGGCATGTAAACTCAGCTCAGCTCTGATGGTTGATGTAGTCATTTAACAACACAAATAATAACTCATTGTCCACCTCCTTGCCTTTTGTAGAGCTTTAAACCACATCTCACATCCCTTCATCAGCAAATGGAGTTTAGAGAAACTGATTTATATACTGTAAGATACTGCTGAGTTCCTGCTTTCTTTAATTTGTGCCTAAGTGACTGAATGTTATGGTTTTTCTATCTCAGAATACCTTTGAACACCTCCTAGGAAGAGCGCAGTGTAATGTATTATGATGACAAGACCACAAGAGTTTGATTCAGTGGAGAAAAAACTCGACTCAAAATGCAACACATCATCTTGCTGCAATGCATAGTGGTCAACTGAGTTTTGCTGTTGGTACATAAAGTACCGGTTGTCTTTGCTTACTTTGGACTGGATTTCACGCCGTATGACGACATATCAAATACTGACGCAGATATAAAAGTCTAACAAGAAGTCCTTTCTCTTACTGAAGCACTGACATTTAAATCTGACTTTTATCTTTACTGCCACAGTTATTTAAAAAAAGCTTTTGATAGTTTTTCTGCTGTCAAATTTTGCTAAAGTTGCACCGGAAACGTCTGCTGAAATACTTTTATAAAAGGTGTTGATTCCACTTCACGGTCATTCTGGAGACTGTAGTTTCTGTTGCGGTTTAACTATATTGTATTGCACTCGAAGTGTTTCTAATATTTTGTCCACCTCATTTATATTAGTCGGGGTTGTATTAGACTGAAATGGCTTTAGCTAGGTGTACATACAAACTGGCAACTGCACGGTTCATAAGTGAAGCCTGTATTTCCGAGCAGCACCTGAAGGAAGCACAAGGTTCCTGCTGCAGGTGGGGGCCGGTCCCACGCCGGCTTCAAAGCCCTTCACCACCTGGTCGCGGGCAGCAGGGTTGTGTATATATATCGCGCGGGCTCCCGCGGTACTGCACGGTACCGCCAGCCGGACCGAGAAGCTGCGGGAAGGGTGTCCGATAATGGGAGCATCCTCGTTACCCAAGTCACACCGAGGTGTTACATGATCGCACTCACGGCGCACGTGCAGAGTATTTTGGGCCCACGCTGCTCAAACGCCCCGTGTAAATAATCTTGCAGAAAAGACATACATACATAAACACACGGCCGAGAGCAGATACTTACTTTGACGCGAGCCAAGACGTCGGTTTGAGCTTCAAGTCGCTGAATTTGCTCTCGATCTGTTGTGTGGGACCTGAGAGACAAAATTCTGAGTGAAATAGTTTTCAAAGCCCTGCAGTATTACTCTTAAAAAAATACTGATGCGATTACCCGAAACTTCCCCATCCACAACCCAAAAAGCACCCTGATATTCACATTGCATCATGCTTTAGATAGCGGACATACTCACTCACCTGTCCTCCGTTGTGTAACAAGTTTGCTGGGACCTCTGGTGATTGTGTACATCATGTGAACGCCAGTAACCTCAAGAAATCCCGTCGTGTTTCAAAACCCGTCTGCTTTGTCAATAACGAGGTGCAAACGTCGACTGTCAACTCTGCCAACTTCCAGTCCCTCTGTCTGCTCCTCCTGACGCAGCCACGATAAGGGAAAGAAAATTCGCAGCGTGTCTTATTTTGTCCGCCGGGTCAGCTGCTCCAGAGTCGGCCTGAAAGCCTGCAAGAGACTCGCGTTGACTTGTTGCCCGCTGTATATTAATACGCACCCCGCCGCTCCTCCTGACCAGCAGGTGTTCAGCCCTAACACTCAGACGTCCGCTGCTCCTGAGAGAGGTGGCGTGTAGGTCATCCAAGGAGAACGCGGCTTCACATGCCGGGGATCAGTCATTCACCGGGGGAGGGAGGGACGGTGAGGGGGGAAGCACTGTGGTTCCTGACGTCCGAGGACGGTGACGCTTCAAGTCGGACACTCTGCCCTCTTTGCTCCGCTGATGCTCCGGGACTGCCTGCGACACCACGGCTCTCTGACAGAATACAAGGACACTGCACACTTGGATAATTTCATCAGGACGGAAAGATACCATGCTTGGCCAGCGTCAAGACAGCCGAAATGAGGAACACGACTTCCGGTCCCGATTTTTAAAATAAATAGTGGTCTTATTTTGATGCCCTCGTGGCATTTGTAATCTAACATCTCACGTTCACAAAACACCGATCAGCACTTAAAACATGCATGGTTCATTTAGAGAGTCCAATTTTTAGAGGATTTCTAATTTTCAGCATTAACCCACATTGCAGCATTACTTTATAAGGTTTCTGATGAAACTGAAGCATCACTGAAATCAATACAGTTTACTTATCTGCTATTTGACATTCTTTAAATGCAAACAGTGCACATGAACTGGGAAAGCTGGGACTCTCTTTAAAGCTGATAAGGAGTAGGACAGAGAGGGAGTATAGTGCTATATGTTATTGTTCACCATTCAGAGGGAACATCTAGAATTGTTTTGTAACTCTGCTGTCAAAGGGGAGCCTGGGTGTCACACTTAATATTTTAGTATATCAGGGCATTGTTTCTGGACAAAACAAAACTGCTGTTAAGTTTTATAAATAAATAATTGTTAGTACTTTGAGCATCATACACAAAATTCAATTCATTTCCATTCTACTGGCATTGCAAAAGAAATCCCAGTCACAGATATGTCAAAACCTGAGGGAAAAATATCTACATGGCTCCATATCAGCAGAAGTGAGTGAGAAGATGTTTCCTGTGGTGTCATTCAAGAGTCCCCAATAAAACATGTGACTATGAAGTTGCTTGCAATTTACCTGTCTACATGGTCCAGTCACCATTATCCATTCCATTTTAAAATGTACGGTTATGCAATTGCTCTTTTTTTCCTCTTATCATCTGCATGTGCACAGCTTTTATTTTGAAGCTGGACTCTCTTCACTTCCGCTCCCGCTGTTCCTGCTCGTGTCTGGGTCGGTCTGCTTTACGCAGCTGGGCAACCCCTCTCCGTGATGTCACCGCACGCCCCCCAGACGGGGTTTTTGGAGGAGGAGCGGGAGCGATCACCTTTTACCTACAAAGCCAAACGCGCAGACAGTTTAAAGTTTAAAGTTAACTCGAAAGTTTATAATAATTATAAGTCTTCCTCTTTATGCTAAATGAGGGCCTGTTGTTTGGTTGGGTACATTTTATAGCATACCTGTGAGACCGTAGATACATGACAGTGTTATCACAGGTGACCTGTGATGTTCAGGTGAAAATCACCTGAGTGGCTCTACACAGTGTGAGCTGACAGTCTGCCTTTAGCAACGGAAGATCAGCTGAGGTGGCTCAGACAGGCTTATCCAGGGTGATATCCAACACCACAACCCCCCTCCCATTCATCTGTACTATCTGGGTCAATCACCTGAGTCTCCAGGCCAAGAAGCTAATCATCAACAGTCCACGCTGCCACACATAAATGAGAGCCGGTTTGTACATTACCTCTCTACTGAACTGTTGAATTAAACTGTTTATAACAGTGTGGACAGATGTTCAGAATTAAACAAGGTAGTTAACTGATTATTTTCCCGTCAGTCGGCAGATTTGTTCCTCGAAAATACTGTGCTCTCAGTATACTTGAGAAAGGCACACAGTTTTAGTGCTGGTCTACTGAGTCTTTTCAGTTCTGCAATGCTCTTGGCTGCAAAATGTCAACTAAAACTTCTTCAGGAACCCATTTTTATGTGCCCAGGTCTCAGTCATCCCAAGGTGCAAGAAAACATCTAATAACAAATAACGATTTCACTTGAAAATGAGTTCTGCATCATTTTATTAAACTCATTAAATCATTCATCACAATATTCAACCATATAAAATCAAATTTCAGGATTTATTTCTTTGAATTTGAAAACGAATGACACTGACTTGAGAATCGAACTCATCAAACTGAGGTGTAAATAACAACATTAACTGGAGCTGGATTCCATTTAGTTTTCCCAGTTCTAGGGCCATGATGTTGCATCTGCTATGAAACACGTCGGCCACGAGAAAGGTCTGTTTACTGTTTTACACAGTCTATTTACTGTCCGTAATGTGTTGTGTGTATGTGAGGTGCAGCTGCCTTATAGTTCAGAAATCAGTCTGTGAAATTCAAATCTCAGCAGCCAGTGTCTCATTGCACAATTCAAGTTTTACTGCAGTTTGAAAGCCTCATAAAATCTCTGTACATTCACTCCTTAATTTCTTATTCCTACCTATTTAATTGCTGCTCCCTTACTGTTGTGTTTTCATATACAGTACCATGTTAATAAATTATACTCAAGAGTAATTCTAATTCCTTATCTTATTGCTTGGCAGTAGCATTTGAGAATACCTGCAGAATGATTATTTGTTACAATTAGAGACGCACTGACAGAAGAAAAGCTAAAATGGTGTTGGAGCCACTGTATCCGCTCTACAGACACAGTGGGGTCCACCACTTTGCAAATGACTTTTCTGAAATAAAATTACTTTTTACAAGTATTTAAAACCGATCTACCGAACTGTATAGCAATGACATTGTCTTGTACTGGCTATTTGTATACCAGGCGTATTCTACTCTACGTTTCACTTCCATATGTGTATTTCTCATATGTATAAAATGTTTGCTTGTATTAGTTCTAAAGTAGCATTAACTTTTCATAAGTGACACTAAATCATTTGTAGGTAGTTTACTTCTAATGGCCTTTACTGAGTAAAAAGCACAGAGAGTGCTTGAAATTGTAATATTCATGTACAGACCTTTGGAGCCCACTGTATATACAGAGATAGTAAAATAGACACAATAACCAAGACAAAAAAAAGCAATAACTGTAGTCCTGAGTTGGTGAGTACAGTACATTTGATTAAGGTCTGTTATAGACACATATTAACAAAATGTTTGTATTAAAATGTCTATAAACGCAGGTGCCTCACCGTGTCAGAGAGAAGTCATCATAATGTTATAACGATTCAGTCAGAATAAATCCTGTTACATGGCCTCTAGGTATTAAGAATGGCCCCCAGTCTGATCACTTTGATCAAAAATGTGCATGGAAATAAAAGAGTGGCATCCTGTGCGTTCTCTTACCTCATGCCACATATGGATGATGAGTAGTGAAATGTTCCTGTTGTGTGTGTTTTGTGTCGAATGAGTGTTTGAGCAGGTTCTGCTGGGTTCGTGCGAGTGTCAGTAATGAGGTTCACAGTCTTCCATCAGGCTGTCCGTGATGTAGTTGACTTGTAGCAGCTCCTGGTAATACTCTTTCTCCACATTTGTGTTGACTGTCCAGGCTACCACCTCCACCCCTCTCTGGGCCCAGTACTGCACATAGTCCCTGTGGACAGTACAAAGAAACATTCATATTATTCTTGATATTCTGTGATATTTGTTCTAACAGTCGTTCAAGTAATCAAGCTCCAATGATCAACCTCAGATGACTTATAGTTCATTGAACAAACATTAAGAACATTTTAGCATGTCCTGTAATACTTAAAGCATAAATATCCAGGTTGTCAGAAAACAGCTTCTACTGTCCCTGAAAGGGGTTTAAACAGCAATGCAGTCTTTCAGTTTGATAAGCAAGCACCCTGTGAACCAAATAATATAGTCTTGTGAGTCTAATAAAGTCATTTCAATGTGTATGTCCCATGCATCTTGAATCTAAATTCCAGTTAGGATGAGAGTAAATGACTGTATGGTCTCAGCTGCAGAAACTCACGGTGAGACAAAGTTCTTTTGTATCAGGAAGGCTGAGACGCCACAGAGCTTCCAGAGCACGTGATGGTGCGCCAAGTCCAACACGACGTCCATTAGCGTCATCCAGTGGTGTTTCCATAGTGACGAGAAACGCGGGGCGCCATCTCCAAGCCGACTCAGGCTCCATGGCCTGTGGGTCAACGCCGTGACCACCTCTGGGTCACTCTGTCTCATCTGGGCCGGGGAAGAACAGAAACACGTTGTACACAGTAGCCAGCAATACATGACAGACATGGGCAAATATTTTAGTTTATTTAATCAGAACCAGTATGTTGGCAATGAGACAATGGGAAGGATAAAACTCTTCATTTAAATGGTTGCAATTTTGTCCCTTCAGTGTATTTTGAGTCAGACTCTCTAACATCCTGACACACTTTAGGGCATCCACTTACCCTGTAGATGACTTTAGGCTCAAAGGAGCAGACGATGCTGCTGTTGTACAGGACTGGATGTTTCTTGTACAGTTGTTTAAGGGCTGCAGCTGCCTGAGAGAGGACGAGCAACACATGGTTAATGTTGGCCAATCTACTGTTTACAATGTGTGTGAGGCTTTATGTTGTGTGTGTGTGTGTTCCTGTGCAACCACATGGTGGTAACAAGCAGCTGTGTATGTGTGGACGCACTGCTGCGGGTCCTGTACTCAAGAACGTCACTGGCTGAAACAACAACCACCACCACCGCAGCTCCGCATTCCTTGCTCATCTAAAAATGTGCTAAGTAAGGAACCACTCGTCAAGTGGTTAAAAGTACACTGATGCAAACTTTAATTTAGCTTTTTAATGTGGCTTGAGGACCATAATAAGTGACTTAACTGTATCTTTCAGCAAGGAGATGTAACAATGACTGCTGTGCTTCTCTATCTCATTTTGTGTGAACTGGCACAAACAATAAAGTTATATTTTCCCATATTTTAAGTAACTGACACAAATCCACAAGAAATATCCAGTGATGATGCAACATTACAGTGCAAACATAACACACCACACATGGCAATGTCCTCAAGGTGTGAGCACTTGAAATTCTGTGTATGTGTGTGTGTTTTGGAGGTTTGGTTTGTTCCAAAGTACAGTACAAACTGGAACAAGTGTTTGGGACGCTTTATAGCACACTGCAGTGCTTAACTGCAATATGTAATTGTGACTCACTAGTAATGATAAGGTGTGCAGCTAATGATTGGTTAATAATTAAGTAATTATCAGTGTTTTATTTATGCTCCACACTAAGTTATATCTTCCGTTTCGATTTTCACAAGGAGAAAAAATGGGATTTGTATGAGGCTGAAGAACAGAAGAAATCCAGTGTCTACAACAGGATTGGTGTGACTGTTTAGAAAATAACACAAAACCTAATTATGGAATTGCTTTCTACCCTGAGTAATGAGTAAAGAAATTTGAAACTACTTGATTAATTAATTAATTGACCGGTTGTTTCAGCACTACAACATTTAAACAACGCCATCAAACCTTTGCAGATATACTCTGATCACTTTGTACTAGGACACAGTAAATGCCATCTTTGGACCATTATAATTATCATCATGTTCTCTTCATTATGCAATGAGGACTTGGTACAGATCAATTAAATCAACACAGTGTAACAGACAAATTGCACATAATCAAGTCTCATTTTGTTGGTTTTGTTGGCTGCACCTCGTCTGGATGACCTTTGACATCAAAGTAGATGGTGAGCTGCAGCTTGATGCATTCCTCCACTGCCTCCTCCAGAGTTGGGATCTTCTCTCCGGCAAATTTCTCCCTGACGACAAAGGAGGACACAAATGTTACAGTGCTATGTCAGGCTCACATGCATATCAAAAATGTCTCTACAAAGCACGTTTTACAGCTGAACTGGGAAACATCCTGTTTAACTTTGATCAATGACATGCTTATCTCTTCTGAAACAAAATGATGAAATGCATCTGATAATGTTCATGAGACTCTGTTATAAAGGTACTTGGCATGTGTCCCACTATCTAGACAGGGTTCATAGGTAATGCTGGGTAATATAATAACTACCAGGGCCCCTGTGTGATTATAATCTAAATCAGACCTGCAAAACTTTAAGCTCCTGTGCCATTAAAATTTTTCTTATCTCTCTCACTTTTGTTTGAATGTGCAGTGTTATGTAGGACAGGAGCACTTCTAGTTTTTTGTATGTGTGAATGTAACGGAAGACGTTTTTTTTGCTTCTGTAATTATGGTTCCAAGTATTTGCCCACCTCGACCTAATGAAGACAAAAAGGGAATATAACCGTGTGTACTCGTGTCATGTAGTCATGTGGTTTATTGGTATAACAGGATTTCCAAATGGAGAAGACACCCCGTCACCGCTATAATTTTAGAGACAAATTAGACAGATCCTCTCAGGAAAATAGTTTGTGAATGCTGCAGAAGTGCTGCAATATTTACACAATTACTTGAATTTATGCCATCTGAATCTCTGGCTCATTCTACCTCATGTAGTGTGTTTCATGTGCACATGTTTAGAAAAAGAATCTATTGTTTTTTGTGTTTTGAAACATCTTGTAATGTTCGTGATTAAGAAAATGAACTTTTCTGTTTCACTTTCTCATCCTCCTGTTCTTGTGGAAAGCTTCTAAATAGCGTTTGCATCTGTGCTCATCCCAACTGTATCCTCACTTATCTTTATTTTGGGGGACTGTTTTGAATTTTTCTTTTGTTTGTTTGGAGAAGAACTGTTTTTAGAAACCACCTGGGTTACTTGTCTTGCTTGTTTTACCAACAGCATGCCTCTTTATTAGTAGAAACTTCCCTCTTTGCTTTCAATTGAAGGTTTTATTGACATTGCTTGAATAATTAGATTAATGTGTTTATTCGTCTTTATCAACTCTTTTTAAAGTATTTCCTTACAGATGTCCTGGAGCCTACCAGTATCCACAATCAAACATCTCCACTCAGGAAAAAAAGATTGTTTCAGAGTCCCCAGTATATTCTCTACCAGGGAATTCTACTGCAGAAATTACATTTGAAACAGAAAACCAGTGTAGCATTGGAGAGATAGTATCCTAACTTGTGGATAAAGGCAGGCCACATCAGCCACTTGCAACCAAATATCAGCCATGGTATACATTATACAACAGTATAACAGCATTCAATACTTTAAACTTGTCTAACCTGCTGCCACACCTCCAAGGTTTTGACAAAAATAGTACTCTAGAGACATTAAGTGAAAAAACCTGCTTTCTGATTATCCCTTCCTTTTATTAAAATCAACTAAACCAACAAACTCAGTTTCTTAACTCTACAAAAACTTTCTTTTTTTCTCCCCCAATCACCCTGCATTTCTCTCACCTCAACTGGCTTTATAAACTTTGTAGAAAATTGATACAGGCTTCATACAACCCCTGTCCATTTGTCTCCATGTTTGCTCCTAGATATGTTCTTCTTTCTTACCTGAGTCTATGTTTAGCTGCTGCGTCCAGTTTACCCAAGTCAGAAAGTCTCATCTGGCTGAGTGGGCCCGACCCGTTGGTGGTCCTGTCCACAGTCTCGTCGTGCATCAGTATTGGGACGCCATCTGCTGAGAACTCCAGGTCCAACTCCACGCCTGTTGCTCCATTTTTACTGGCCTGGTGCAGAACAGACGGGTAAGAGAGCTGGAAGCTAAGAATTTCAGGAGGATTTGTTTCTGGTCGTAATCATCACCTAAAAAATCGAAGATGAGACCAAACCCTATAATTCTGATTTAATTCTGCATAAACTGTTGTGATAATCTTTTACTGAACACACTGTAGCTTAATTTAAAAGGTCAAAACTGGTTTAGAAAACTACGTTAGTAAGATGAAAAAATAGAGAAAGGAAATGCCCCATTAAAAGGAAATAAGATGTGAGTAAGAGCCCTTTAAAGCTTGTCCAATAAACCTCCTTGGCCAATACACTTATTGGCCAAGGAGGTTTATTGGACAAGCTTTACAGTCTTATTGTAGATATACTGGGGTGTGTCCCATTAAATTGCAGTATAGAAATTACAAAGAAATGTTCATTTAAGCACAATATCTCTCTTACATATAAAAATGCTAGCTTGTGCCATGTTATACACCACCACCCTGCTATGTCTACTACAGTTAACTGGATGACAGTGTGGGTTATTGGTGCAGCTCCAGTGCACAGACAGTGGATGAAAGGTACATGATGTCCTGATGGGCAAATCCTGATCTCCAATATTTTCTCTCCTTCTTTATAGTGCACATTTAACTTCCTGCCAGTTAACACAACTATGGCAGTGTTTTTCAGTTTCACATGAAGAGAACATATATTCCAGCCGTCAGCGATGGAGTGCCCCTCCCTTGAAACCAATACAGGGAAGGAGGAATAAAAAAAAACCCAGACCTCGCCAACCCCTCTTCCTCTCACCTCCCGGATGGCTGCTATCGTGTTCTCCGGTGCGTCGTGCCCACCGCCCCGGTGAGCGACCACCGACACCTTTCCGGAGCCAGCCGCGCTCTTGGCTGGATGTAGCACCTGCTGGACTCGGCTGGCAGGTACCTGGGGGAACCGGAACATGGCCAGGAAGAGGTAGAGGGAGGCGGTGAGGACGGTGGTCCACACCGGGCTACGGGTCCCCAGCAGGACAACCACGAAGACGACGGAGTACAGGGTGACTTCGTCTCCCAGCTGCAGCATTGTTGTCCTCTGCTGTCTTTCTGACTGGACTGTGTCCAAACACCGAGAGTAGGCTGGAAGCTAAATCCACCGCCGCCTGTCCGTTTACCGTTAGCTGGCGTTAGCTACCCGTCCCGCTAAGTTTCCTGTCTTCAGATGCCCGGTCTGAGATAAGGTCATCCTCTGCTTAGCAAAGTGATAACATTGGCTGTTGAAAAGGAGCAATAATACACTTATCTTGGGCCGAGCAGAGGAGCTTCAGCCGGTCTGACACTCAACCCGTCTCACCGGGGGACACCTCTGTTTGTGTCCAGGTCGCGCTCTGCGGCGGAAATGACTGCTCTGCCGCAGGTTACGTGTCGTTTCCGAAGCAGCTAGCAAAGACAAACTACTGTTACTAAATATACAGCTTTACGTGCAGAATGTATTCCAATAAAATGCCATACACCTAGATATATCTAAAGTTACAACTTACCCACAAGGGGGCACACGAGAAAACAAAACCATAAAAAAGTGAACACCACTGAGCACATCCGGGTCAAAGTGTACACCTGATGTTAAAAGTTAACTCAGAGTACTGTATTTAGTGTTTCTCTTATTTAAAAAAAAAAAATCATATGTATTCTTCCTTCTTCTTTTGTTTAGTCTGCCGCCGGTCATGGTGAGCTTCTTTCTTTCTCTCTCCAGCTTGTTCACTGTTCACTGCAGGTTGTCAGAAAAAGATGGGAAAGTCGAATTATTAGCCACAAGAGCTAGCTGTTAGCTGCTGCTTTGCCTGGACTGAATGACACCTCAGGCGCCCTGTGTCCCTAATTTGTTTAACTGTGTTTAATCTATATTTACGCAACGGTTGTTTATTGTTTGCACTTTATATCTCAGATCTACTGAAGACGTTAAACGGGTGCATATGCTTTATTGTTTGTGTATTTGATCATACTTTTATCCAACTGATTGTTTATTATGCCTAATATGGCCAGATTAACAGAACGTCTGTACACTATAAACCAGTCCGGTTCAATTGCGCTGAAATTGTGTTTAAATCTAGTTGAGACACATTAGCGTTTGGTTAATGGGAGTTGTGGTAGTTTGCTTTGGATTGTGAGACCTGTAATGATTACTTCATTAATGAATTCATCGATCAATTGAAGATTAACCAGCAAAAAATATATGATTATTTGTTTTAGTCAGTTTTTAAACATTAATGCCAACAAAAAAGTGGTTCCAGTTTCTTAAATATAAATGTCTGTCTTAGTCTTAAGATTTAGTAAATTGATTTTGGACTGTTGGCTGAACAAAACAAGCAGTTGAAGACATCACTTTGGGATCTGGGAAACCGTGTTGGCGATTTTTCACTATAAACTAAATGATTCATTGGATTAACAGAAATATAAGTAAATGAATGAAATGAAATAAATTTTTGATGTTTTGTTTCTACAGATCAGGTCAGTGCAGCTGCACGGGTTAACCTCCCGCATTCTGTCCTGTACCAGAGGATCATGTCTGCTAACAGGCCGGATGCCTTATGGCGTGCAGCCTCCTTCACCAGGCCACACACCCGTCCAACAGAGCTTCCATGGACCCGTTATACCAAAAATCACAGCTCTGGTCAGGTACTCAGACTTGTCCACGCAGAAGTACACTCCGATTTACACACTGCCATACATTAAGTTTCTCAGAGTCATGTCCAGGCTCAAACTGCTCCAAACTGCAATCACCGTGGTCGTCTTGCCCCCAGTGTATGTTTTCTACCTCCAGGGAGACGTCTCCTTCTACCTTGTCAGCTACACAACGGGGATAGCACTGTTTGCTGGTGTCATGCTGTACACTGCCAGTCACTTTTTCAGGAGGGTTGTGGGGATGATGTACTTGGACGCGTCCCAGACTACACTCAAAGTGTCCCACCTCACCTTCTGGGGCAAGCGCCATGATATCTACGTCCCTGTGTCAGATGTCATGACCATCGGCGACACAGGGGACTCTGCAAATGAGACAATATTGAAACTAAAGAGATACAGCAGCCCACAGACATTGTATTTCTCTATGCATTTTGGACGTGTGATGGACAGACGGGGCTTTGAGAAGGTGTTTGGAAATTTAAAATGATGCATAAGTGCATGAATATAGATGACGATAACAGTGAATAAATTATTCATTATTTAATGTTCGTAACTGATAATGAGAGTGGTCTGTTCTCCATGGAAGATGGGTAAGGAATGTTTCGGTGAATTAAGCATGTGATTGAAAAGTGAGGATACATATTTTAAGGCTTCAGTTCCTCTTTGGTCTTTAGAGTGGAACAACATGCCCAGTAACCACTGTTGGCAGTAATATTTTAAGAGTATTACTGTCTGTAACCACTGATCTAATGTGTGAAGCGGGAAAAGTAAAGTAAAATAAAATCAAAGTCTGTAGAGGTTAAAAGTTTCCTCAGCAGTGACTCAGCTATGAACAGACTGATATGCAGTATATTGCATTTAGAGTGGGGGACTTGTTAATATCATTGCATTGCTTTATATAATTCAATCTTGCAAACCTTTTTTTCCTAAAACAAAGAAACTATGCTGCAAAATACATTTTGGGGAGTAAAAAGTACATTTCCCTCTGAAAGGCAGGAGAAGAGAAGTATAAAGAAGCATGAAATGGAAATACTACTAAGAACCATTTGATCCATCTAGATACAAGATACACAAATATTCTTTATATGACAAATCAGTCAAAACGTGCTACACAGTATTTCCACATTTCATATATTTTGTCTGTGTATTTCACACTATAAATTCCAGGTTATTCAGACGACACATGATATCTTTAGTTGGTTGAACCCACTTGTTGTCCTGTGGTTAAAAAGTGGTATCATAAGCTCCAGTTTTATTTAATGTTCAAGCTGAGCCTTAACAACGGTTTTTACTTTAGAAAAGTTAAAGGCAAACAAGTCGTTGGACTATTAACACCATATCTCCATAAATTTTATACACTTAAACAGCACAACAAACTACACCTCTGTATAACAATTTTAACACAAGCTGAACATTATAACCTTCATGGAGGTAGGAGTTTTTCCAGGACTGTTGCATTAGACTGCATTAGCTGGGTGTACCTAATAAACTGCCAGCTGAGTGTGTGTGCATGCTGAGTGATGCTTTTCTTAGTTCCTGCTTTGAGTGTCTCTGCAACACTGCAGTAATGACCAATTTCAGCGCCTGAACTACATTTCATGTACACTGAACATTTTTGCTGATCATTTTCATCTGACTACTGAACAGTTGTAGAGATTTTTTTTTCCTTCTGTACCAAAAGCCATTTGTTTCCAGCTATTTATGGATGGACGTTAGCTTTTGTCAGTGTTATATTGTTGTTGAGAGTTAATGAAAAATCGATTTGGAATTACCATATGTTATGTAACCATCATGTAACTTGTCACACGGCCACAAGTCAAACGGTCATACATACGGTCATATTAAATACATTCAACTAATAATATTATAATCACATGGGGAAAGAATATGCATTTAATATTTCTATGTGGTAAAATGTCTGTAACCCTGTATATTACCACTGAATGCAGCATGCAAACCACTTCTCTTTGTGGTCACAGTACAGCTGCATCTTTACAAAAGCTAGTTCACTGCTATTAGCAGTTTCAGAAGCATAAAACTGGATGTTCCAGTGAGGGAAAATAAGGAGAAATAAAAACAGAGAACACAAAATGTCAATAAACAAATGCATCATAGGTTTGGCAGAAAACATTATTTAAAAAATGTTCCATTTCTGGTTTATTGCACGCTACTTTCAGACGGTACGAGTCAGAGGAAAAGAGAAAGGCCACACGCAACAGCGTCCTCCTCTCTTGGCTCAGACGTAATTATTGGTAGAACGAGTGTGTCAGAGCTCACAGCAGGTACCAGGCAGCAAACCCAGCGAGAACGGCCACCCAGGCAGCCAAAGCGACCTGACAGGGCGGATGTCTGAGAAGCATCATGGCTAACTGGCATGCATAGGTGGGATTTCCACTGGCAGCTGTAGAGGCAGTGGAGGAAGTGAGGGATGGAGAGCAGAGGAAAAGAATAAAGGAATGAATCCAGGCCAAGCAGGAAGACTGGATTCATCAAGAACAGGTCAACATTTTATGGATTTCAACATTGTCAGTGTAGTTACAGTAGCAAATGGCAGATTTCATTGCTGCATATGCTCAATTACAGGTGGATAATTCAAGTTGCCTGTTACCTGGGTTCAATCACTAAACTATCTCTAAAATGCAGAGGGCTGAGTCTGTAACACTGATGTCATATTGACACCTGAGGTTTTAAGCTTTTTCTTTTCTCTTATAAACATTGTTTAGGAATTTGTGCTTCTTTCAGACCTAAACCCTTCAAATAATGTCTTACCCATTTTTGCAGCATAGTAGGGGCACTTGTTGATATCGCCTCCCTGCATGATCTCTGCATGACTGTGGCCAAGACCTGCATCTTGGACTTCCTCTTTGATGGTCTTCCCAATCTCTTCAAGCTCTGTGAATACCTGTTTTCAGAGTAAAAGCAGATTATAGTCATACTTTTTTCTTTTTCTGCCACTTTTTTTCTGCATAGTGTTTCTATATCATGTTGATTTTTGTAAACATCTGTTATCAGGACTCTCCCCACCATCATGTTAAAGCCAAAGGCCCGGTTGGACTCGTCCACAATCCTCTCTTTGGTCTCAGTGTCCAGTTCCAGCTCGTTTATTCTGCTTCGGTAAAGCTGCTTGAAGCCCTTGTGACTGTGGATGCCCTCGAACTGGTAAAAGTAGAGACCCTCGCCCGTTGAGGGGAGCTTCAGTGCCCTCTGGGCTACTTTCTTCAGGATCTGTCCACCTGAGAGGTCACCCATGTAGCGGGTGTAGGAGTGGGCAGCCAGCAGCACTGGATCTTTCTCTCCCACCTCGTGGATGCGGTCCACGTAGGGCTTGGTGCCTGCAGAGAGGCTGATCTGTGAGGGAGAGCACAACGAAGGTCAGGAGGCTTTGCAGTTGAGTCACAAAACTTGCTGCCATGTCTGGTTTTTTCATGGATTTACACATGAAGTTTGTTTTTGTTTTAATCCATTTTATGTTAGTCTCAGCAAAGAAAAGAAAACTCAGGGTAATAAAACAAAATTAATATTCGAGGTGGGTGAAAAAACATTGCCTGAATCAGAACATAAAGTCACACTAGTCCATGTCTAAATTTCAGGTGTGGTGCAAGAATAACGAGATGATTGTTGGTCTATAAACTGACACTCAGCCTCTGTGTGCTCTCTGCTAACCTCGCTCTCCCAATCCTCTCCGTAGAAATACTCAAGATCCCGGGCCAAGGCATCACGCCTGTGAAGCTCTGCTGGGAAATAGATCGGCGCGATGTCAGGATGGTCTTTGTTCCTCTCGATCTCCTCCTCCATGGCCGAGTAGACGAAGTAAAGAGCTGCTGTACCTCTCTGACAACAGAGAGAGACAGAAAGAAAAAGTGGGACAGACTCACAGACAAAATGGTAACTGTATCGTCCAATGTAGCATTTCTGCCTTTTGATTTATGCACTTATGAGTAAATGTTTCAGAAACTGTCACACATATTGGTGAATGGGGAATCTCGGTTTAGATGTGTGAATTGATATTCTTTTGATAACTGACGATTTTAAAATTAGCTTAGTAATATTTCTGATCAAATGTTACAACCAAGACAGGGCATAAATCTAAACTGTGTCATAGACACAAACCCATATGTTGTCACTGCCTCAGTGACTTTCACTATTTGACCAAGAACGAGGGTCATACAGTACCTCCAAACTCCATTTGGCAAAATGGCTAACACATTCGGGCTGTGGCTCCAAACAGATGGGCCAAGAATGCCACACGACGTGCTGATTTCTGTTTTCTTATCATACGTTTTGATTAAGTATCACCACATTCTAATGTACTTTATCTATATTTTTATACTATGTTTTCAAAGAAAACAAAATGTAAATAAAAAAAAACAAGCAATAAACATCAGTTTCAGAGAGTCACCGTAATAAAAACCCTCTTAGTAATGCAGCTAATGGAAAAAACAAAACTATGGAGGAATGTCATTGTGGTTGCCATTTCCAAAGACACTGTTAAAGGTAGGACTTGCAGGACTACCAACCTTAAACAGCTCCCTTTTGATGCAGCCTCTGAGAAAATCTTTGACGAACTGGCAGTTCTCTGCTCTGTCGTGGGACTCCTTGGTCCCTTCTGCTAACATCTCGGAGAGGTCGGTTGGACTTGATGGAAGAGGGTTGAAAAGGAGAAAAAGAGACAGACATGAAACACTTGTGCTCTTGTTGTAATTTAAATGTTTTCTATAGTGCTTCCAACAGCAGATTAGTGCCGGTTTAAACAGGCTGCTGATCACAGAGGTATTTCCATACCTAAGAACTTCATCATCATCATCACCCACAACGATCCTTGCCCCTCCGTTCATCACACCGTTGGATTTCGGCACAGTGTTTTCACCTAAGCAGTGAGCAGAAGAAATATATATTCAGGAAATGTAATACATTTATAATGATACGATATGAGAAAACTAATAAGATGTTAGGTGCAGAGAGAATCTTGTATATTTATACAACAGTGGTGGATGTTGATGTGTCTCACTACATCAGTGGAACGGAAAAACAGGAAATCAGGATTAGATTCTTAGGATAAATGCTTTAAATAAATCCCTTCTCCTTCATATCAAGTAAATTATCTTCAAATTCAATTTTGTTCAACTTCAGTTTCTTATAGGCTAACAAAGCTCTTTAAATTATAGTGACACCACAAGAGGCTGTAGATGTTATCAGAATTACTTGTAACTCCCTGTTAAACGCTGCTGTGCTTAATTTTTGAGCTTCATGAATTACTGTACTGTTGCTCTGAAACATTATCTTAATGTTATTAGTATATGACGGTATAGTCACAGTGTTTGACACGTATTTTCACAAAATACAGCACTGAAACAAGTCGAAGGAAAGAGCTGACTTGCTAGTGGACAGTTACAAAACTGACATCGCACGTCTTCGGTATTATGTAAGCTAAATGGCAAGAAAACACAGCTCTTTGAAGACCATAAAGACTAAAAAAGCACATTCTTTCTGTGTATTAATAAGTACATACTAAATATTATTACTGTATATCCGAATAATGAGGATAAAATGTGTGTTTACCTTGTTAAAGTGCAGATGTCACTGTCTGTTACAAGGTAGAAGGACACCACGGGAGGGGGCGCGGTTCTTCTGGGAATAAACCAATCAGAGTTCTCTCTTAGGAGAAGACTCGTGCTGATTGGCTAGCTGTGCCGACCGTCCTCCAATCATATTTCTCATCACAGAAAAGAGGCGGGCTTCATCCAGACCACCCTAATTACAATTAAAATAGTGTCGGTGGAAATGCAGTTTGCGCTGGCTGAGTATTATGCAAAAGTTAAGATACAAATTTTTGTTTTAAAGCTGTATTAGCGAAGGGTTTCAGCCATTTACGTTTATACAAGCACTTTGATTTGCGTGCAAAATATGGCTAGTGCAACACGTGCACTAATGCACGTTTGATGAAGTGCACATTTTCCAGTAAATTATTTATTTTTCAAGAGATGTATTTTCTTAGAATGCAAAAGGATGATTTCTTTTAAACATTGTCCTTACTAATAAAATCTGTTTCTTACTCAGATCCTCTGTACCTGAACTTATGTTGAAATAAATTGTTCTTTTTTATTTATTTATTTTTAGGTAAACCTACCTGCAGACAGACCCCTCACTGTCCATGGTTGCACGGACTGATCTTTCTTGATTTCCTGTCTTTGATCCCTACTCATCGCCACGCTCTGGACTGTAGTGTTTATTTAGACCGCCAGGTGTCAGTAGACTCCATGTGATGTACCTCAAATGTGTCTCGAATGGTCAAACTATTTTGTTTAGCAGCTGAACAGTATTAGCAGGCCAGGCTGTCATTTCAGATGGAGCAGAGGGTTGCTGGCTCATTTCATACACTCCACTGGTGATTGTTATTATTTAGCCAGAACCTGCTGTTATGTGAGTATTATGTGCTTTAACAATTCCTCTCCAAACTCTGCAGCAACTGTCCCCATCTATAACTGTAAACCCTCATCATTGTTTGTCACTTTGAGTTATATCCCCACTGTCTTTGCTTTTTGTTGCTTCTTCAGTATGACGCCACGGATGCAAAGACACAACCACATGTCCTGTTCTGGCCCCGGCTGACAATGCAAGGGAACTGTATAGTTTACATGTCCCTAGCCATATTTTGTATGGTTTGTCCCCTTGTGGGCTGTTGTTTACATTGCTGCATTCTGTTCATCTATACATCTACTTAGCCTGAAACATCTACCAGATAGGGACTGTTATTGTGTGGCTGCAGTCACACCCTGGCTAAAGAACATCCTCGATTCACCTATGGGTTCCCAGACGAACACTTGAGAACATGAACAAAGGAACAAAGGTACTGAATTGGAGTTTTTTCCTCTACAAAACCTCCGTGCATTGAAAGGGATTCTGGCAGCTCTGCGGGCTTCTTTCATGTCTTGAAGGGCCCTGGAGAGCCCTGCTCCACCGTAGGAAAACCCCACTTCGACTTGTGGCTGTCTTGCTCCACAACGTCCAACTACGGGCCCACCTCTGTTTGTTTTTGTCATTGTTAATAAGCGAGACGAGCTTCCTATGATCAACAATATTGCATTGACCTCGACTCTATCGCTGCCTGAATGATTTTGCTTTTATATTCAATACAATTTCCTGTGTTTATGAACATTTTGGTTGCTTTTCTCTGACTCATTAGTCATTAACAATATATAGGAAGGCACATGCAACTTTTTAGAACTGGTGTGTTATACTCTTAAGTATGCCTGGCCGCTTGTGTATTCCCAAAGAGGCATTTATCACGGTGCAACCTGGATACAATCATGTTTTGATCACTCCCTCTAAGTGCTAAACTAAGGCCATTGCTCCCTGGGGTTTACATGACGCTGCAATGATCAACTGCCCAGCCATACCAGATCCTGGTAATCACACACCTACCATGTGGTTAGTTTGTTCCCTTACATTGTTTACCACATTCCAGATTGTTTTTGGCACAATATTTTGGATCTTTATTACACAAAAGGGAAACCTTCCTGTCTGTGAAGGATTTCCTCTTGTTTTCAATAATGAAAAGTCTCAGGATAAAAAAAATCCAGAGCTGGGTTCATTTTGGCTCAGTTCAGATTTTATTTTAGAAGTATTTTTTCTCTTATAAAGACCAAATGAGAATAGTAGCAACAGTGGTGGGCCTTTGATATTTTGTAATTTTGTTTCATTCAGTGACATTTTTCTGGTATTTGACTCTGACCAATTAAATAAAACTGTTCTTCAGTCATTGGCATTTTTGGCTTGTCATTGTCAAAACACATGGCTCATTTCCTCATGTGCTTTGACAATGATCATCATCGTCATACGAACTAACAATACATCTTATTGTTCTGGAAACATAACAAACAAGATAGATCTTAAAATGTGATTTTAACCGCCTTGTTTGTCACATCATCCACATCTAACATTTTTTCTCAGTGAGCTGAAATTCAAGGAATATTTATACATTTTGGGAAATACGCTTATTTGCTTTCTTGCTGAGAGTTAGATGAGAACATTGATACCACTCTCATGTACGGTAACTATGTTAATCACGGAGCTAAAGCCAGGGGCCGGTTAGTTTAGTATTAAAACTGGAAACGCTGGGAAAGACCATGTCTGACTGTTCCAAAAATATACCGACCAACAACTCTAAAGCTCACCAATAAATATGCTGTATCTTGTTTATTTAATCCACTCTCAAAGCAAGCATTTGTTTGATCTAAAGTATTTTTGATATACAGGAAACTGCACTTCCTCAACAAGACCCACCACCAGTGCTTTTTAGTATATTCACAGTTGATAACATCGATAGCTCATAAGATTTATTTTCAGCCAATCAGCATGAATCCCACATATTATGAAGCTAGTGAAGGATATTTCTGCACCTGCTGTCTGGGATTCTTGTTCATACACTCTCACTTTATGCAGGACTTTTCATGGCATCATGTGAGACTGTTTACTGAAGACAAGGTTTAACATTTGAAAAGCCGAAAAGAACAAAGGCATTAAAGTGATGCATATTCAAGAAGAGTGCGAGGAGCAGGTTTGTTTTCTCACCTCCCGCAGGATAGAGCACTATCAGTTTGCAACAAATTGGCAGCTACCGGCCATACTTCTCTGATTTACAGCCACAGAGAGTGAAAAGTTTTGCGTCCCTGGTGGGTGTCAGGGTTGGGAGCCTGGACCTTGGTACCATAAATCCTGATGGCTGCGGTGGCCTGCGGAGAGTGTGCTTAACCCTACATCAGGTTTATAATTAGAAACATACCTCGCTCCATTTGCAGGCAGGAAACAGCCCGGGCCTCCATGTGTGTGCGAGGCTGTAGGGCTAACAAAAAGAGGAAAGCGTACGCATGGGACAAGCATGCGATGTGATCACAGTCTGGTATTTGAACGCTGCGATCACCTCGTTAGAATGTGCAGGTGGATGGGAGGGCAGGATGGAGGGAGCCTATGAGACAAAGTAATGGGACAGGGGAAAGGAATAGTCATACTTTTACTGTATGTTTCGATTAGACATCATTGAAGTACAGACAGAGCTCTGCAGGTTGACTCATAGTCAAGGAGCAATGGAATTTGACTGTTACCATGCATGTACAATTGTTATAAAAAGAAAGGCTGTTTTGAACACATCTGTGAGCTTATCATGTTTTTCAATGTCTATTTCATACTGAAAATATATTAAGAAATGTCATAGCTAAACAGAATTTTGAATTTGGAGTTGTTTATAAATTGAAAATGACAAACTTTTTCTCAAGTTTCCTTGAGTAAAATTTTTTAGGCTTTGAGTTCATCTTTATTTTATCAGCAAGAAGGGAGCACAAAATGTCTTGAGTACAGACCTGTCTTCATCATGATTTGCATCGTTTTACTTTTGACCAGAGAGAAGACCATCTGTCACCACGGAGACAGGTGTATAAAGATTCTTCACATTCTCCATTATGTAACTTTTTACGTTTTAACAAAAAGAAGGATTTCCGGGTAATTTTAACCTTACTGGGAAGTCTATGCAAATAAGCTGATGATTTTTCATAACTCAAACTGATGAGTTAAGTAAACAATCTATCAACATTGAATATTTTGTCAACCGAACTCAGAAAGTGAAAAATAATTTAAACTTGAATCTGACAAACACAAGTTAGCAGAACTTTATCTGTAATGAATCACAGATTAAGATGTTAAGTTCATCAAGATTTACTCAGTTTTATTGAAATAAGAGATATTCATACCAGATAATATACAGTTTTTTTTTACAGTGGAGCAACACGTTCTTCAGTCATGATACAACGTGTGTGCTTCTGCTATCACTGAAAATAAGTTGCTTTACTGTAACCCAGAAAGTTATTGTTGTGAAGATCTTGCTCTGCTGAGCTTGGCATTGTGGGATATTTCCTTTTTTTCAATCCTCAGGATTCACTGATCCCCCTTATACTTTATCTGTGAACCACTATGTCTCCAAGGAAATCTAAAACATATGGAGTTGGAACAAATCTGAAGTCTGATTAGAAACCCTATATATTAGTGATGGGAAATCCTATTTTGTAAGTGAAAACAGTTACATTTGGTTGAAAGCCACAAAAGACAGGAAATCCTGTAGATCCCTGCGAACACAAAATGCACCAAGTTCTAGATCCAACTTTTTCACAAGATGCTGCCTCTCTCCAAAGAAACAAGTCTGATAGTGGCTCACATCAAATTCTTGGGGCTTCTCTCCACAAACCAGCCACAACCAATCTGCAGAGCACACGAAAAGCGAGTAATAAAGGACATTTTCTTTCAAAGGACAAGAAAAAGGAGGACTAATGCAGACATTCTCTGTGCAGTCCCACTAGTCTGGGAGACCATGTTCTTGGACACGCTTCACGCCATTTCTGTTTCATCAATTGTTTTTACGAAGTGTCGCGTCCCACCACCCTGGCAACAGTGGCCCAAGGCCAGACAAAACGCTCGCTAGTGGGATGCGTCTGAAAACAAAAAGAGTTAGGGATTCACTGGTTCGCTCTATGTTTTTTCCAGTAATAGTAGAGGGGATGTGTTGTGGGGTAACACAGGGTGAGGATGGGGGAATCTGACAATAGACAATAGATAATCTGATTCACAACATCCATTGTGTTCTGGGGTGAAATGTCTCCTAGATGTATTCACGGAGCCCAAATATTCCCTTTTTTTGAACCAGACCCAATTTTTTTTTTTTTTTTAAATAACAGCACAGCATTCTTTCACCAGGGAATCGACAACAAAAAATGTTCTATTTTTGTATCTGGGCATTCAGACAGCACTGAGGGGACATTCAAAAATTGATTTCTTTTAAGGAAAAGGGAAAATGTGTATGTAGTAAGGGGCGGTTCCCTATTTGGATTTAAGTATTCCCAAATGACACTAGATTGGAAATATGCTTCATTTGTCCTTATATGGTTAATTAAGTGCTCTACATACGTATTTACACACATTTACACCTTCACTGGGAGCACAGCAAAGTTCATGGGTTAATGTGTGCAACATTTGTGACATGCTGGGCGTACTTCCCCCAGATGGGCTGAATCTTTTGTATACAATTTCCCTCTGAAACAACACATTGAAGCCAGTATGCTTCAATGTTTGCTTCTCACACCCGACCTAAAGAAAAAAGGCCTTATGGGCCACGCTGCACATTTGAATTCTTTGAAAGCGATGCCTCACCCAGCGGGGGGGTTCCTGCTGAAAGGAGAACTTCAGCTCAGCCTCGGCCTCAGAGACTAATACAGGATGGAGGGAGGAAGACTACTCTGCTCCCAACATTATATCCCCAGTGTTCCCAGTGCCCAATCCAGTTTTGCATTCCCAAATAAACGCTGATAGGTGAGAACAGCCTGGTTCCTCATTAGAGAGGTGTCAGATGGGCGCGCAGGCGACTGACTGGCTAATTAAATGTGTTTACCTTGGCTGCACTCATCAGACTGACAGTCTCCACTGGAGAAAGGTAGGGGATTTCCTCAAGGTCAATCTCATCAATACTGAACAATGCCACATTACTGGGTGAGGGAGGGAGGTAGCAGGGGTAAGGTGGGGTGGTAGGTGCCCTTTGGGTGCTGAGTGATATAATCTGGTCAGTTATTGTAGCGCTGCCCCTCGAGGTTTCAAGGACTTACCTTGAATACAGCACAATGAACAAGAGAGGAAGTCAGTATTTTGTTGTATATCAGCAGTTGGCAGGTTTATAGCTTAATAGCACCATTATATGCAGCTCCATTGTGTAAGCTAGAGTTCATGAGATGCACTATACAGTATGTATATACAATAAGAATAGACTGTGAGTTATTCTAGATGTAGAATAGGCCATAAAGTACAGTGAGAATGCAAACAGTATAGGCAATACCACACCATACATTTTAAGCACCAGGCTCCAATAGGAACAGACTCCTCTAATGTAAGCATTGCTTTTATTACAGTTGCTTCCTGCTGATGTACTCTGTCCGGGCTACAGTCAGACTATAGTCCAGACACAATGTAATTTGTGCTCACACAGAATAAATGGTTGCTCTTCTACGCCATGTGCACAATTTTCTGCTGTTTCTTGTGACTGGTTTCATATTTTTATGTGTAAATCTCATAGAAAGTGTTTCTAAAAAACAGAAAATGATCTAACCCTGCAGTTTCCCTTCACTAGTTTTTTGGTGTCTTTCAGCTCGTTGTTTTGGTTTTATAGCCCACAACTTTAATGTTTTAGTTCACTCTCACTGCTCTCACCAGTGTTGTTTCCAGACACAGAAAACATTTGGTTTTAGCTGGCTTCAGTGAAAA
Source organism: Toxotes lorentzi (assembly GCA_037833715.1). Classification (NCBI taxonomy): domain Eukaryota; kingdom Metazoa; phylum Chordata; class Actinopteri; family Toxotidae; genus Toxotes; species Toxotes lorentzi. The sequence goes on along the minus strand of JBBMJY010000020.1, from coordinate 17,773,196 downwards.
ATGTATCTTACATTACCTGACTGCAAAGTTTGTTTGCTTACTTGTGAACTTTGTGGAACATTTAGTTGCTAAAGAGCCAAATATTTCCTTAAGGAGTTGGTGGAGACAGAGCTTAATGCAGATTTAACAAGTAGACCTTAAGTTGCACTGCGCTGGCATTAGCTCCACTACTTATTCTTCAGCAAGTTCATTCACTGCAGTAAACATTTGGATTTGCTGCTGTTTTGCTGAGTTTGCTGTGGCCAGGTCAGGTTTCAGTGCAGACATAGTTTTACACTCTGCTTACTGTTAGTCACCTGACATCCTCAGAGAAAAATAGAAATCACTGCCAGAAAATAATTCTGCAAAAGCACGTTAGTTTTCCCAGAACCCACTTTTAATGAGATAATGCAGCTGATTGCTGTAAGTACCAAATGGAAAAATCAAATGTAAATTAATAACTCATAATTTCTGAGACAGCAGCTAAACCACAGACACTTTGGCTAATGCTGTTGACAAATGAGCTGAGTATACATTAATACTTCAATGTCATCTCCCTTAAAGAAGTGTGGCCTTGGGGAAGAAGAACATCACGATTATAAAAGAGATCATACAGCCATGATTAATGTATGTCTTTAATACCTCTTCATATAGATGTGCATGAGATGAATTAAAGCGAGACTGGCTATAGCTCATTTAACGTAAGTGTGTTTTCATATGGTCAAAATGTTCAGGTAATTACCCAAACATTCAACTGCCATTCATCATTTTAAATTCAATAGTACAACTTTTATTTTTTCATTTATTTATCTGTTTTTTTTTATTTATGTTACCATTTCTGATGACAAATACCAGCAACTGCATGAAAAATGTGTGCGGTCTTGGTTGGGAAATAATCTTGATTGTGGATTAGGAGGTATATTTGATATGTTCTCATGAGGGGATCAAGAACATGAAATGTTTTAAATGTTACCCACTATTTGCTACTTATTGAAAACTAGTGATAACACTGAAAACATGTAGTAGGATAACATAATAACATCACAGTATTACATACTGAGGCATATAATAATAATCACTTGCTGGCATTTAAATTTTCCTGTGACATATCACCTAAATAAATACATCCTACACCTTAAACAAAGTCTTGCTTTGTTCAGGAACAGAAAACACTGTGAGGGTTGGTTTAGATTTTCAAGGATTCAGATAAAATCTTAGTATTCGATCCAAAACTCAAGGCCCATTTGTTCTGCACAGACTACACCCTGCTATAACTATTAGCCCCAGCCTGCCAGTCATTATTTCTGCTATGAACTTGCAGGGTCTTGCCTGGTATTTCCATCTACACCCACACACACACACACGCACACAAACAAGCACGCCGTATTTTATTCTTCCCTTATTATCCATAAGGACCCCTGACAGCCTTGGAACGACTTGATTGTGTTTTAATTCACCAACCTCAAGTCAATCAGTGTATTTTTTGCAGCCTTGGAGTTTGCTTTCTTGCAATCCTTTGATTTAGATCAGTATATCAGGTTATTTATTCCAGCCACAAACGTGCTATTGCTCTATGGTGAGAGTGACATATGTGAACAACTAAAACATGGATTGCCATGAAATTTTGCACAGACATTCATGGTCCCCTGAAGATGAAGGTAATTTTTTTTTCTCTAGCACAGCCATGAGTTTGATATTTGTGGTTTTGAATGAAATTTCTTTTGTTTCACGCCATGAAAATTTGGTACTGAACTTCAGCAGGAATTGTACTCACTTTGTTGATCCACTGACTTTTCATCTAGAACCATCATCAGATCAAAATCTCAGTGTTTCTGATGTTTTGGTTTATGACCAAATACCTGGAAAACTGAGTCCCATCAGCCTCAGCTGTACTAATCAGCCAATGTTAGCATGCTGACACTAAACTAAGATGGTGAATATGGTAAATATTACACCCGCTACCATTGAGCATGTTGGCATGCTGATGATAGCATTAAGCTGAAAACACCAGTGTGCCTAAGTACAGACTCACAGAGCTACATGGCTGTAGACTCTTAGTCTGGTCAAACTGTGTTTATCTTATTTTGGAATGAAGCTTCTGAATACTTGTGCAAGGTATATGAGCTAAAAGAGACCATCATTGTATCCTAAAATATCCCTGCCTGATTCCCTACGACTCTGTGGCGCTCGGAGCCTCTCCCTTTGGGACCACTAGCCAATAACAGCATACAATCAGTGAGTGTATCACTTTTTTGTCATATTAGGGCATATTGAAAAAGGAAGAGCGAGCAATGGAGCAAGAGAGAAAGAGAGAGAGACAGTTCCTCCTCCAGATTCTCAGGCCTCTGCAGGTCTGTCTCAGTGGCAGAATGGACGGTTCCTGTGTTTGTGCCTGTTCCTGTCTCCTGCTGTCACCCTGAGGCGCGTCGCCATTGTTTCCTCATCTAGCGCCGGAGGTCAGGGCTGCTCCCTCATTTGCTCATGCTCTCTCCCGACCTTGCGGCCCAGGAGAGGGAGGGGAGCTGGGAGAGAGCAGGAGGCGAGGCTCCAAGCAGGGCTGGTCACACCTAAATGAAGTGGAGATACAGTTGGACAGCGCGCTGCTGACTTGGAGCGCTGCTGCCTCTGAGAGTGAATGAGGGCACACATACACACACAGACACACACACATACAAACACAGCTCACTTGCACGTCCACCTTTTGTTGTGCAGCAGGGGGATTCCAGCTTTTCTTGTAAACACTGTACAGGTAAACAGACTCCCTGTCTGGCACATCGAGATTAGAAACGATTGACTTTAGTCTGCTGTACTCTGCTATTCTCTGCTCAACTCAGAAGTACTTTGTTTGTTTCAGAGACATTTGCTTTGGTCTTGTTCTTTGGCTACAACTGTGCACATCACTTCTTTATTGATCTCCAAACCATCCCACTCAGTTCTTCTCTACTTTTCAGATTTCTGCTGAATTCTACTATTACATCTTACTGTAATTTCTACAGTAATTGCTCTGTTCTGCTTTACTCTGCCATGACATTAAATTATTGATGTGCACTTAGTCACCTCCTGTAGGCTACATCATGATCTACGAAATGCCAGTGGTGTACTTCTGCCTTTCCTGTCTTCACCAGATGTTGCTCAGAACAATTTTCTGGTTTCAACGTCATATAAGTGTGTGAAGAATCTGTATCTGGTTCAAATCCAGCTCTGATATTTCAATAAATACAGATTTCACTGAGCTGCTGAATCTTGGCAGCTCTGTAGGATTCAGACTGACATGTTTATACAGTCTTCTCACCTCACAGAGTGTGTAAATTGGGGTAATTTACACATAAAATTACCATGATGTTTGTACTGGAATATGCGTCCGATGCTCTCATCATCCTCCCTAAATAAATTCAGCGTGGTCGTATGATGGGTCATGAATTATTGTTTTTAGGGAAATCATCACTATGATGATGTTAATGGAGTGTTAAGGACCTATCATCATTGCTGAATTCATCTCTGTGCTGTATCAACTTGACAGCAGTGACACTGGAACTTTCTAAGCTGTGGTCGACTTCCATACAGAGCTGTACGTGTTATATAAATTAGAGTGTACACATTTGTTTATTCAGGGAAAGTACACTGATCAATTTTTTTTTTCTAGTCAGCCTGCTTCCTGTTCAGACTCACATCTGGGAACTGCTTGATTAATCCTCAGTCAACTAGTTTATGGGTGGCCATGGAGCAGGGAGAGTCAGTGGAACATCTCAGTGTGATGTTTTAATCATGAGTACTTATGGTGGCTGCTGAGAAAGTGTAGAACATTACAGTAATCTATTCACCATTGATTTTACTTGTATACTGTTGCAAGGCAAGATTTGCATGATTTTAAAGATTTACATGCAGGCCGTAAACAAAGCCGATGTTTAGTCGAATAATGGCCCTTTCAATCAAAGCAAAAAAAAAAATATCCTACTTAGAATACTGCTGTGTGATTTACTGTAAAACCAATATTTTACCCTCTGTGATCTCCTGTTACTCAGATGCTGCTGCATGTTGCAGAGGCCGTAAAAAACTATGTCAGGCTGCAAACTGATCTGCTCAGTTCTGCCTTAGATCAATCTATGCATACACTGTGTTGCCAAAAGTATGTGGACGCAGTCCAGCATGCAGTGACTTACAGACAATGGTGTGCTTTCAACTTTCCCAACAAGTTCTTGGGAAGGCCCACCCCCTTTTCAACCTGACAATGTCCCCTTGCACAAGCAAAGAAATGCTTTTCTCAGCTTGGTTATGGAAAAACTCCATAACCGTGGCCGGCACAGAGCCCTGAGCTTAACCTCACTGAACACCTTTGGGATGAACTGGAACGCTGACTGGAGCGCCAAGCCAGGCCTTGTCACACAACATCAGCGCTGCAGTAATCTCTCCAATACTCTTGTGGCTGAGGTTCAACCAGGTTCCAAAATCTTGTGGAAAGCCACTGTCCAGAAGAGCAGATGTCGTTTTAGCAGCAGAGTAATGGCCATAGTTTTGGAGAAAGATATTCAGAGTGTAATGTTCACCTGTCCACAAACTTTTGGCCATGTAATATACAGGATCGCTACACCGCAGGAGTCACACCCACCCAGTCTTCCATCCATTCATCTTCATATGTCTCCTAATAAAAACAGTGAATAGAAATGCCCCTCCACATCTCCTCTACTTTCTGTCCTGTGGTGTTATTTGCTCAGCTGGCGGCAAAGGCCTGGACTCTATACTATGCAGACATACATAGGTCCCAGCTGACTTCATATGTTATACTGATCGACATCTGAAAGGCTCTTTTCTGTCTACCAAAGCATGCATCATATTTTCTTTAACACCTTAGGCTCATTTCACCTCACCTAATGGCACCTTTTTATGTGTATATTCAGTTTGCCTAAATAAACAATTCAGACTGCAAGGTCAGGTAGCTTCCGGGGAAAATGTTCCCAAATGTGATTAATAAGACTATAATAAATACTGTAGGGCATGTTTATCTTTTCTGTTGTTAATATATGACTATTAGAAATGGGTTGAAGAGCATCTGTGTTGCATTGTCATGAACTGCAGGTAGCTAAGTCACATAAGGCTTCAGATTTGACTGTGAAATCCAACATTTTCTGGATGAGCTCAAGTTCTTAACTAATGGCTGGTGCCATCTGGTCCTGATGAGGAAAGGAAACACTCTGTAAGCTTTACATAAAAAAGCCCGCCATTTCACTCTTCATGGGGTGTGAGTTTATCCAAACAGAGGCAAAGTGTTAGTAATAGATTCCAATCATGATAAGGTGGTTTGTTTTTACTATGCCATTAGCAATCTCCTATCGATCTCAAAGCAGAAGTGAGCACTAGTATGTCATTTTTCTTTTCTGGACATTAATATAAATATAATTGCTCATCAAACATACACAGAAGCCTCTGTGGTGAAAGATCAACAGCAATTGTCAGATGCTGTGTAGTATGATTCACACAAGGTGAAAAAGTGCTGAACAGAAAGTGTGAAATTAGTTTTGGTGGAAAGCTGATTAAGGAAAATCTAGTATCACACAGACCAAAAACATGACTAACTTGATTTGATTATTATACATTTGATAATGAATTCCACCCACAGCCACTTGGCAAGTTTTTAAAAGCAATTTGAAAGACTTTATTTCACTGAAAACCGCAATCAAATTGGTAATATTCTAATTTGAGAAATGTATTTCACGTTTATTATTTTGGCCAGTAGAAGTCATTTTTACAGGCAGTTCTTCGTAAACCAAGGCACAGGACACATTTTAATTTTGAGCTTATGATTGTCAGAGGATCACTGAAGCTGTTACACTCCATCCTGAAGGGGATCTGGATGTGTTATTTCATTGCAATCACCCCATTAATTATCAAGACATTTCAGTCAAAACCACAAATGTCAACCCACTGATGGTGATGCAGGATTCATCCTCAGGGGACCATGAATGTTTATACAAAAACAGCAAACTGATGTTTCCATCCCTCAAATCAAACCTAAGCTCCACCGACATTGAATTAAACTCCATTCGTCCCACTGTTGCACTGCTATAGTTGTGTACCACCACAGGCCTTTTCTTGGCTATGCAGCACCTTGCTGTCTGTCTTGAAGCTGACAGTGAACAGGATTTTCTCCTGAGGTCCTACATCCTCCTGCACTGAGCCTCAGGTGACCTTTCATCAGTGAGCTCAATCAGGAAAAATCCCAAATACAGCTGATGTGAATGTACAATGATTAATGACTTACATGACTACTCATTTTACATGATGACACACATACATTTCTGCAGAGCGTGTGTTACATGCTGTCAAAAGAATGATCCCACTTCCCCTTAAAAACCTACGTAATTGTGTGCTAATTTAATTTTTAACAGCTTGACCCTCTTCAGTGTCCAGAATGGGCTGACAGGGATCTGAGCACAGTGCATCTGCTCTCGATGGATTTGAGCTTTTGTTTGAATAAAGTGGTTTTGCATTAACAACAGGGTGCAGCACTCCTGGGAGGTGTAGGAACAAAGGCTGCTGTGTAGACAGGCTGTTTTAGTGAACCTGACTGTTTTCAGATCAAGGAGAGGACAGTTAAAGTGGTGCTCATGATATTTTAGACTCATTGTAAGTGTACAATTTAACTACCCTAGCCTTCTGTATTGGTGTGGTAAAATATATTGAAAAGTTAAACACATTTTGATTTTAGGTTTCAAACTTCAACATGGAATTTTAAAGGAATTGACTAAATCTCATTTACCATCTTTTCCCAAGTCCAGTCACATTTTTGGATAAATTCAAGGTTCACAGCAGGACTTGGTTACACAGGATGGTTAAAACACACTAGTTGTCTTGGCAGAGATTTTTTGTTTTTTGTTTTGCATTCAAACTCCAGATACTGGGAGAACTGGTCATTTTCCATTCCATTGTTATCTTGCTTTAACTTCAAATACACACAGACCTGTTTATACTATTATACTGAATAGTCAAGGGTGTTTTTTTTTAACATATCAATCATGCACCTGTGAACTGTAGCAAAAAAGTGCTTATCTACCCACCATCCCAACCCATCACGTTTGTGTATGTTTTCCACAGTTGTGTTATATTGAAAACGTAAAGTGTGCCTTTAGCACATTATATTTTGGTTTACTGTGACGCACTTTCAAGTAAAATTGACTCATGCAAAGGCATGTCTGTGCCAGGAGGAGCAGTTTGCTCTGGTTTTCAGCCTTTGTTAACTTGTTCAGTCAACATTTGCCAGAGCAGATGGCAGCATTTTGGTTCTGCTCATTTGAAATTGAATAATTACAAAGATAGCTGATCAAGACTAATGACTTTTTAACACACAAGTTTTTTCTTCAGAGGTGATGGCTCCCTCCTCAGTCAACAGATAAAATGCGGTGTGAACGGTCATGGTCTGTTGACAGAGCTGTCGACAGAGACACCAAGGCCTCGGTAGACACCCAGCATATGGTTAAATGCCCTGTCATGCTGGAGATGATATGCTTAGCACACACATGCATGCATACATGTATGCACACATCTACTCCCCCAACTCTACCCTGTCAGGGCTTAAAGACTCCTCATTTTGGGTTAGAACACATTAATCACTGTGTAATTGGCCTGGGAAGCAGCGCTGGTCAAAACAAACTGGACAGCTCAAAGCTCTGTGGATAGAAAAGACTGGGCATAGATGTAGACATTACCAGGACAGCAACCCAAAAAGAGAAAAAGCATTTACATATGTTCATATTACCCACAGGAGCAATTGTATGGAGCCCATAATTTGTGTTCTCAGTTTAGAATAATTAATCACATTCATGCCACTTGTCTTTTCTTGTGCTTTTCCTGCACATCCACAAAGACCTATGAACTGGACATGAACAAAGTGTTAAATAGCTTTTACTTTGGAATTTTGATTCTGTTTTATTAAAAAGTAGATTGGCTGGAGGAGTCCACTTTTGAGTCAATACTCACTTGTTCTTAATTTCTAATGTAAGAATAAGTAAATGTAAGGGAGTGCATTTCTTACCGTATTTGAACCATAACAGTAGTATATGCTGAGATCGAAAGGAAGTTGACACAAAGAAGTTCAGTGGCTGATTACATGGATTCCCCCACATAGCATCAAAGTAGCATCTAAGCTTTTTAAGTTAACAGCTGTGCTGTCTGATGATACTGTGAATGTCACCTAACAATTCCCAATTAGCTTTAGGTTTCTGGAGAACTTTTTGGATGGATGACGAGTCATTTGGATAACCTGCATGTCCTGTGAATCCCCTGTCTCCCAGTGCTCCAGCTCTACTTTCCACCAGTACAAACTACCTCTTTATTTGCAATGATGTTTCCCAGATGCCATAATCAGGTACTGGCAGCCTGATGATTGACAACTGTGACAAGCATGGCAACACAGAATGATGGAATCATCAGAAAAGTTTGTGCAATACAATATATCTTGAATGTTTCTATGGAAGTGATTTATTATTATGATCAGCTGAGGACAATACTCCACAGTGAGTTCTATTTTAGAAAAAGGACAGATTACTTATTGGACTTGCACACTTCCAGATCTCTGTCTTTGCTCACTATGCAGACTTACACATGACTCTAGTGTATCTCTTGACTTCAAAGCACCATATTTCTCCACAAAGAATGTACTGCTTTAGTGAACATGGCAGCAGTGACACTGAATTCTCATTTCTCATTTCTCATTCAGATTTACATCTCCATTCACTGTTCCCAAACTAATCTGGCCCTTCTTTGAATTAATCAAAGTGCTTTATGTGTGGCGGCAGCGGGCTATGTCGAATGCTGTCTCTGTCTAGCCACAGAGACAGTCTGTACTCAGAGTTATGGATCTACCAGCTGTTTACAAGTGGCTATCAGGCCATCTAGTGAAGACTGGATGAGGACTGAAGGGTTAGGGAAAGCACCAGCAGTCTTTATTTTGGTTTAGAGGCCTCCTGTGGCCTTCTGAAATCCCCTTTAGAATCAACCTTGCCCCGCCTGCAGACTCCCTCCCCTTATGTCCATTCAATATCTGGGCGATTGTCTGATAATTGTTGTGTTTATGTCCTGTGTTCTCTAAAAAGTACTTTGTTGTAAACCTGTATTGTTGGAAACAATTATATAAATACATTTGAGGTGAACCAGGTTACGTTCATACTCACGTACAAGGTGAACCATATGCATTGCATGCACCTGAAATAAAAAGCACGCACACAGATTTTAATTTGGAGTGAATTTTCAGCTCATGTGTGTTCGAATAAGCCAAACGAGTTGTTGTTATTGTTCACTGTGGTATAGTTGTTACAAGGAACCTGGTTAAGATGAACGTAGACGTTAACTGTTGTTTCACTCTCTGCGCATCTCACGATCACAAAGGGTTGTAGGTACATTTTATGAATGACCCTGGGTGATTGTAATTTGATGGATGGGGTGAAAAAAATGTATTGCTCGTTTGTCTAATAACAAAAACTTATGGAAATAAGTAATTGAAAACCCAATCTTAACTTCACAGTGACAAAGTCCAAATAGGGAAGAGGTCGAGTTGAATGGATGGGTCAACAAAACCCATTTCCTATTGACAGTCAGAACTGATATAATAACCAAGTCATTATTGTTGTAACCATGACAATGCAAGCATGCATACAAGCCCTAACCTTTAGTAAATAGTTACTTTAGCCCAAACCTAAACCTAACCATGTCATTTTGTGCCTAAACCTAAGCAAACCTTAAACATATACTTAAACAATATATTTATATTATTTTAGAAACAGAGATGTTGTTCTTTCAATAGTGCATAACATCAAAGAACATAACATAAAATCAAAGATGCTGCAGCATTTGTCCATCGATTGAAATGCTTCTCAGCAGATTTCTCCAGTGACAGATTTTATTAATTCCTCAGTGATGCAGATTGTTTGACAACAGAAACTGAACTCTTTGTAACTGACAACACAAATTGGCAAAATTAACACACAAAGCAAGTCTTGACAAAGAGACTCGAATGCTACACAGTCATTTGTCAGAGTGAGAAAGCAGATTTTCCACCAACTCAACCTTACCAGAATTAATAAGCAGTTTTGTACTTCATCAACTGCCTATAAATCAAAAGAGAAGTAAAAAAGAAGAGGAGAGAGTTAAGCTTTTGGCATAGATAAAGTTTTTTAGAAAACTTTTTTTCACATTGGCATGCACGTACATGTACATAGTCTCCCATAACTACTTGTGCCTACAATAACCCCACAGGGCCACTGTCTGTCTATTGTTCTAAATCTATATGCTCCTTATCAGAATATCTCACCAGCTCTTTCCCAGTGCACTCTGATGTTTAGCAGGGGAATAGTGTGTAGATTTGCATTCGCAGCAGGGTACTGAGAGATCAGCATGTGTTTCTCCATGTTCACATCTATTATAAGTCTCCTCATGGCTCCCTGAGGGAGGGTTTTGCAGGGGAAAGCCAAACTATGCCACCCAAGGTAGTTCCACAACCTCTGACCTGTGTGACATCCCTCTCTGGCTGTCAAATCATGTGACCTGTCTCTCCACAGGAGGGAGTCACGGCTCAGTTCATTTTCACTGTGGCATTTTATTGTACTTTCCCACCCATAGCGAGCACTTTGAGTTATTTTTCTACTGTAGCTGCAAATCGATAAACCCTGCACTCTAAGTTACACCATGCATATTTGTGTGTGTGTGTTTGTATGCATGCTTGCATACATATACAGTAAGAGGCTGACCATGTATTTAGCATTTTTAAATGGGTCTTTGTGGTCAACCAGTGTTTCTCATGAGAAGGAGGATTTCCATGTTATGAATCAAGTTTGACCATCAGGGCCAGCGGTCGATGTATTTCACTTGTTGTCAGTTTAATGTTTATGACATAAAGCTGTAACGCTGTCAAGTCATCAGTCATGAGAAAACTTCTCATGACTGATGGAGGGGGAAAAGCTCCAGTCTTATTTATAGCTAACGTTTCTTGGATGCCATGTAAGGAGGTGCCTCTGCATTGTTGCTGTAAAGCCAAAGGACAACAGAGTTGCCAGTTAATATGTGCAGTTTTAACCTCCTATGGTCATACCCTGTTGCAGGAGAGCCTATTGTCCAGTTATGTATCAACATCATCTTTAGTGCTGAGTGAAATGAAGTTGAATTAAGTGAATGAGTGAAACAAAGTTCAACCATGACCATGAGTGCTGCCAAAGGTAGATTCTATATTGGATGTGTGGCGATGCTAATGTGACATTTCAGGTTATGGAGTCCCCTATTGTTAGTGTGTTTTGTTTAAACCTAGTCAACAGGATTAGGGATAAGGATTAGTGCTACCACTAACTGGCCTGCAATCAAGCCTTGGGCTAAAGCTTCCTGGAGTACCTGAAATACCCATAGTAGCAGAGAAAAGCCTTTCTAATATGAGAAACTATGTTAGCTGGGGAAGACTAGAATTTAAGGTAGTAAGCTAAGCTGGACAGAAGCTAAACTAGAAACTTAGAAAGTTTTTATTAAGAAACAGACATTTGGAGGTGTGTTTACTGGGTTGACAAGTGTGCATTTTCCCAAATTTGGCCTTTTTGGCTTCACTAGTTAATGAAGACTGCAATAGCCAGTAAACTCAAATAAAACCTTACAATGCTGTATCCACACAGCGTATAGTTTTCCTCTGTGTTTGGTGCTGACCACTCATGATAAATGCAGCACAACCATGACTAATAAAGCCTTAAACTTAATCATGCAGGGGCATTTTCCTGTGATCCTGTCTCCTTATTCATTTCAGCACACGCACACCTGGAGGCTGCCCTTTACAGTGCACAATATTGGCTACTTGGCCAGGTGTGTTGTAATAGATGGAGGTTAAGAGTATTGTTGATGGGTTGAGTGTCAGTGTGTTTTCCACCCCACATTTCTAAGCCGGTCTAGGGATTTGAACTTGTGACCTTACAGTTAACAAGCCTGCATCTCTAAACTTGATGCTTCTGCTGCCCTGCACGGATAACTCTGAGCGAACTTCAAAAACTTCAAAAGGTTTACTGCTTATTGAAGCAGAAGTACCAGGGGAATCCATCCAATGGTTGTGCAACATTAACGTAACATTAGCATTTGCATAATTATGGTTCAATTTCACATAGGAATAAGCGCTGAAGGTATGTCTGAGATCTTGGAACACACTGAGTGACCCAACCTCCTGTCTGAGCCATGAGAATTTCTCCACAAAAAGTCTTGACGTAAAACGAAGCCCATAATACTGAGCTCAGTGCTGAAATACATGTGTTGGACTTGATTGGGTTGATTTGACATGATTAAATGACTGTTGTCTTCCAGTTGCCTGCAGTGGGAGTTTACAGTATGTGTGTTTACATTTGGTCACTTCCTTTGGTGTTTGTGTCCACCCATGACTCCATACACTGTATTTAACATCACACCTACAAAATGAGGCCATATGAGACAGAAACTTATGAAACACATATGAGGATCTCACCATGCCCTTTTCCCAAGTAAAGCGAGTTCACGATCTGGACTCCATACTGGGTATGAGAAAAACTTAACCTCTCGAGGGTCAGCCAGGAAAGTCCAGTCCAATATATTCTGATGTCCTACTCCAATAACCACACTGGAAAGAAAATGTTGGGAGCTTGTTTGTGTTCCTCTTTGGGCCAAAGCCTTGGAAAATGTGCAGGAGAGACCAAGCTTGTCGTTACCTTGCTCAGATTGCTGGTTTTACAGGAGCTGACATGTTTGGTAACATTCTCATTCATTTAATTTCGCTTTAAACCAAATCTAACTTGAAAACAAACCACTGAAAAGAATTTCAAGATAAAATTGAATTGAATTGAATAGGATTTTTTGGGAGGGGAATTTGAATTTTGAACAATACATCTGATGTTTTAGTTAGGCTTTTCTTCAAAAAGCAAGAGGATCCATGTGTAGAATGAAAACATTACGTTTCCATAGAATTTTTACTTTTACAAAGATTTAGTTTGAACATGGTCTAAACTATAAATTGAACAACCACATTTTTTGAAATCCTACGGAAAGAAAACTCTTTAAAACAAACTTATTTTTCTCCTTGCTGAATACAGTGTTCAAGGCTTTGGTAGGATGGAAATCGTTCTGCTTGTTCTCCCACATCACCTCTGTGATGGAGAGCTTCCTGTAGCACAACAGAGAAATTTCACACCATCTTCTGACATCAGAAAGTTACAAATGTGTCAAAAAAACTCAGTAGATAACCGATCAGATAGTGAATGTAATAATACACTGAGATTAATGGTAAACAGTGACGAAACTGAGAGAACACAGCAGCTGTAATCTGAGTTTTCTTCAGACCTCAGAAGCAAATTATGGCGTGCTTCAGAGAAATGTTGGCGGATTTGCCTGAACTCTGCTCTCTGTGGTTCATCAGACTTCAGAGAAATGTCGTTTTCAAAGGCCCAGCTTTTAAATGCGCTTGCGTGCAATTACACTACAAAAAATGTGGGTTTCAAGCAATTAAATCTCAGTCTCTGAGAATCATCAGTCTTGAGTCACAGTCTCAAGCAGGTTTTGATCCCTAAACAGGTGATTCTATGTGAAAGTGTGTTTTGAACACTGATGAAGTAATGTTATCTTGAAAATAAGTTGGTAGTGATGTAAAGAGTACCAGATTAAAATAAAATTATCAAAAAATAATTTGGCCAAAAATGGAAATACTCAAGTGAATTACAAGCGTCTCAAATTTACAGCATCAAATTTGAATACAGCTCTTGAGTGGATGCACTTTGTTACATCCCAAAACAAGTGCTTATTTGTTATTTGTTGGCTTGTGAAGAAAATGTGAACCTGTTCATTCATCATTTGCATTGTCCGAGGAAGCAGTGTAGATTTTTGCTCCAAAATTTAAAAAAAAGAAAAGCTGACTTTACATTTTAGAAATATGAATTTTTCCTTTTTTTATTCATGACAAACTCCATCAAACCCCTGCATACTGTGATAAATGTCTCGTGGATAACTGCCAAATTCTGCTTGTTGCACCTTAAATTGTGGCTAAATTGTGTAATTGTTTGCCATCTTTTACAGTGGAATCAGAGTGGGTCAGTAGTAACTGCCTGCAGGGCATGTCATGCCTTACAAAAGGAAATAGCTGGGAAGTCAACGCTCCCCCAAGTTAATGATGCTTGTCTGTTGAATGCCAGCAGAGGAGTCTGATAACCAGGCAACAGAGACACAGTCTGCTTAGTCCTGCATCACAGTGGAATGACTCATTACATGAGGATCGTTGCAAGCCTTTTGTACGTGACGTCTCCCAAAATGAGCCGTGAATGATGACATCCCAGTTTTTCTCTTTCAGGCCTGCTAATAAACAAAGATGTATTACATCCTTTTCTCTGCCATGGAACAAGTGGGACTCATTCCTGATAACTGATGATTTCTATCTCTTTTCTTTGCTTTCTTTCCGCCCTGTGCTCCGCCTCGACTATTGTTCAAACAGATGGGATGTCCCTGCATGGGAACAGTGATCAACCTGTTTTCAATAGCATCACCCGTGACCATTCTAGCCACTGTAAAGTAAGAGAAATGTTGAATTCGTGGTCATGATGGATCTGAGGACATTCCAAAACCCCCCGGAGCTGTTTACGCTAATGCCTATGGATTAGATAAAGACGAAGGGTCTTTGGGGATATGTGGTCCCCCCCCCACAATGGCACTGCCTTTGGCTCTTTCAAAGTAAAAGAGTGATCACTGTAGGCAGCTCAAACCTTGTCTGTCTTTTTGACGCTTCGTTTGTTGATGCTGATTATTGATAGCGTGTTTAAGCCTGGAGCTAGTCGTCTGCAGGGGGTAACTAGGAATTGTATGTATGTAGAGAGGTCACCAGACAGTCAAGAGAGATGAGGGACTCAAGTGCACGTCGCTGAAGGGATCAGAGAGTGGTCAATGGCAGGTCAGCTGTGGCTCAGGAGGTCAGTTTGTCGCAGGGAAGTTTTTTGCTACATAAAATCCTTTCCATTTACCTGACTCAAGGAAGAGGCTAGTCAGTTGTGCTGCCTGCTGCTGCCTCACATGTTTCAGTGTATTTTCAAAGGGGAAAAAAAAGACAAATTAGAGTCAAAGACATCATTACAACAGCCTGCTCTGAAGTGTGTGAACACAAATTACAGTTTGACATTATGTACAGAGTCCACGGCTCTATTTCTCAATTTTTATATAAAATTCGGAGGTAAAAATGATCATTTGTCAGTTAAAATTACTATC
The DNA here is from genome assembly GCA_037833715.1 of Toxotes lorentzi. NCBI lineage: Eukaryota > Metazoa > Chordata > Actinopteri > Toxotidae > Toxotes > Toxotes lorentzi. Next base: position 17,757,992 of record JBBMJY010000020.1, on the reverse strand, counting down.
CAAGGTTGATAAAAGTTTACAAAATGTAACCTACCCTAATGTAAAGATTACCTAAAATCCCTTGAACTGTAGCGACTTTTCATCGGTAGGTGGTAAATTTAAGTTTTAAAAGTTAAAATTTTCATCTTGTGTTTGTGTTTGCATGCAGTGATCTTTATGTGTGTTTGCTTTTGAGTGTGATTTTGATCCCATTCCTAGCATAAATTCTTCACCCAAACCAGATGCCTGGCAGCCCGTTCCTGTGTGTTTCTGAGAGTGTGTAGCCTTTCTTTAGTGTTGTGTGTATGTGTGTCTGTCTTTTAGCAGCAGGTCCATGTTTTCATATCAAGAAACATCATGTTAGCGTTTACTTCTCCCCCCCAGTTTTTTTTCAAACAGTGACTTTCTTCAGGAAACCAGAGGAATTACTCTCATATTCTTTACCTGTCCCACTGACATCCTTCACTTTCACCACACACACACACTTGTACTTATACAGTATCTTTGTGAGGACACTCATTGAGATAATGCATTCCCTAGCCCCTTACCCTAAACCATCTGAACTGAATGCCTAACTCTAACGCTTACCCGAACTCTATGCAAAACCCAGTTTTAACCTGTACCCTAAAACCAAGTTGTAACTCTCAAACAGCCTTTTAAAGTTGTGAGGACCGACCTAAATGTACTCACTTTCCCCAAAATGTCCTCACTTTGCAAGGCCTACGCTCAAATTGGTCCTCACAAAGATACATGAACAAGTACACACACACACACACACACACACACACACACACACACACACACACACACACACACACACACACACACACACACAGCCCTGTGTGGTTTGAAGCCAACATGTTTCCTATTAACATCCATTTAGCCGTGCTGGGTATTAAGTTGTTCAAAGATGCACAGTCGAGAGCCTCAAATCACACTGGATTACCCACAACCTCCAAGACCAAATCAGCCGGGCAATTTGTTGTCCAACTTGGTTATGTTCACTGTCTCAGGTGATTGGAGTTGAAGGCTGCTGTGTGCTGTGAGTGAAGCGGTGTTGTTTTCATGTGGTTACCGTTTGACTCAAGATGAGAGAAGATCAGAATGTAGAGAAATATCTCTCTGTGTTTCAGGTGTTTTACTGAACATCATCTTCACTGCAAATGCCAAACTAGAAAACGTCTGGAGCTTTACATCAGTGATATCGAAAATAAAGAGTGTAAGGTTTAACACCACCACTCCCAGCTACCTCATTCCTTGAATGTAGATCTAGAAAACTGATTAGAAGTAATCTGAGTTTTTCCTCTATTTCTGCCCTGTTGTGCAACAACCTTCCCTTAAATATCAAGTTGGCACAAACAAGAGGGACTTAGAGAGGAGTGTTCAGAAAATATTTTTTTTCACCAAAGGACCTTACAGACTGTTTGTATGTTAGCATAATGCTGACTGAACACACACACACACACACACACAGAATGGCCTATTATGTTGCGTAATGCAATAAGTGTGTTGTGTGTTGTTCACTGCATCAAATATACTTTGCTCTCTTCTTGTGAGGTCCAGTTTTCCTTCACCATTTGTGTCACCATTCACTCTGCTGCTTCATCTGTGGACGTGTCTTTTCATCAGTCTGTGCTTTTATTGTTCTCGGTTGGACAGCACATGTCTGTTTCAGACTCTAATTAGCCCACTGGACATATTTTATTAGTCACACATGGCTTGTAATGTTTTATCCAGTTTTATTAAGAATATTTAGACACACTGACCCGACACCTCTTTGTGTTTGGTTAATTTTTTTTCTTGCTGTAAAAATCTCCAAATTCCTCAGTTGAACTCGATCAGAGCGATGTGTCAGTAAAAATACATATTAATAAACATTCTGTACATATGTCAGCCACCTCCATCATGGCCGAACCTCAGCTGAGTAAGCATAGTATAGAAATCCCATAATCATTTCTGAATGTGCCCAAACGGCCCAAACATGCAACTCTGACCCTCTAAACCACTTGGTCCATGTCCAAACCATGTCTCATGTTCCCCTTATGTATCTACATAGAGGTCAGAGGAGAGAGCTGTACCATGAAATTAATCTGCTCTACATGGTTCCACTTTATTAGAGCTGACAGCTTCATAAAGCTATATGGGCTCCCTGGTGCTTTGGTCGAGTAATGAACCAGCACAAACGGATACTTTCGAAATCGTAGGTGTTAAAATATCAGACAGGGATGTTAACGGGCATTGCATGTGCCTTTCCTCTTTACTCCCTTACTGGAAAAAGAGGTAATGAATAAGTTTCAGTCCTAAGGTGGATAAAGTCAAGTGATAGTCCCGTTGAATTATTCATTGTGCCTCAGAGTGATAGTTCATACACAACGGCAGACTGTTTGCGTGAGGTTTTGACTTGGCAACGCTTTTCTATTTGAACTGCTTTATTCTGGTGAACCCGCAGCAGAAAGTCTGGTCTCCAGTGTTTTATTTCTCTCGAAGGAAAGAGAGGTTGCATGGTCTGTAGTATAGCTTATTCCACCTGTCAGGTGTGGTACTGCCACTTTTTATTAAGATCCAAGTGAGGAAGTAACGTCTCAGGCCAGTTCTTGAAAGAGAGAAGTTTCTCAACCTGCCCAGACACTTCTGCCAGGCATTTTCCTCTTCAAAACCGCTTTAAGTGATATTTAAGATATTACTGTTAAACCAAATGACTCCCTGTAATATGAAATGTGTCGCTCATAGTGTGGACCGCAATATTCGACTCTACAGCGGTGTACCTGTTTTATTTTCAAGCCTCCACATTGCAACCCAGTTAAGTTAGTAATATTCTGAGCTTGTGAAGGGAAACATAAGTTTGTGTAGAAAAGATTTCTGAATAAAATGTGTACAAATGATATCAGTGGTGAGGTTACACAAAGATACTGTGATACCCTGACATTAATTACGTACTTTAAGGGCCCAAACTTAACCATAAAAGAAGTTGGGTTAAAAGAAGTACTGAACCACTATGAAGACCTTCGTCACCATGGTTACAATAATAAACACTCAGGTGAAACAGTCATGGTTAAAAGAATTTTCATATATATATATATATATTTTTTTTTTCTTCTTTTTTTTCCACATGTTCTTACACACTTTATATTTATACTGTAGTAAAGTTATTTAGCTGGTTTCGTTTAGATTGTTTATTTATTACTGTATGCACATTGCAGAGAGAGAGAAACATTTCGATTCCCCTGTATGTCTGACATATGGTGAAATTGACAATAAAAAGCCTTTGAATCCTTGAAACAAAGTTCACTATTGTTTTCACACAACAAACGACCAGTGGTCTCCTGTGTTATGCTGAACCATCCATCCACAACAACCTGCTGCTAATGTGGACTTTCATAAGAACTGCGGCAGCTAGAGGTCACCTAACAATAAAATGCACAGATGACCTATGAGGTTTTTTTTTTTTTTACAGGAGGAAAGTCTCCAGGAACACATTTGTGATGACAGAAAATTTCAGATTGATTTTTTTTTCTGAAATAAAGACAAATAGATTCGTATTTCATATGACTTTATTGAAAAAAGAGCTTGAGTATCATGGCTAAAATACTGCCTCTTGGTTTACAAACAGTGAAAATACACAGGGTAATACTCTAATACATCTCACGTATATATGAAGAATATGTGTCAGAAGCTGCCTCAAAAGAAATAAACATATTTCACATTGTCTTGTCCAAAGCAAGAACACATGCACCTACTTTGATGATTTTATTAACACACTACTGTCAAGTAGATGTGAACCTGAATGTATTTTGACATTTGAAACTGTTCTGCACATTTTGGTCTGAAATGTACATGGTAAACGCTCTGGTGGCATTAATGCAGGATAGTAAAAATTGTCTGTATATTTGGCTGATACAGTTTAATCATACTAAATGTTGCCAACAGTGATTGTTTGATGAGTGTGGCACTAACACTACAGGGTATAAATGGGACCACAATATTATAAAAATGCCCTTTAAGTCTGTTTAGTACAGCTAATTACTTGTTAGGGGATTACTTACAAATGTGTCTCATTTACATAAATCATTAATGAAACAAATGCTGCTAACAGTGTGGTAAACTCATTTCCCATTAATTTAATAAAATGTACCACTTTTTAATGACGTGACATTTTTCCTGTTATTGAGATAATTAGCACATCATATTTAAGAAAGGTTGAACTTTACAGTAACTACACTATCTTTTAGTGTAATGATATGAAAATTTATGTCCATTCATTACTTCCATTACATTAATGGGAAATAAATTACACTTACAGGTTTATTGCACTATTAGCTGCAAATTGATAAGATTATCACCTGTTACAAGTCAGTCAGCAAATAGACCACATAAAACAAAACAAAGCAAAGACCATAACAATTACTACAACCACCAGGACTTCCACTATAATTTTAGAGGGAAAAAAAACCTCTTGCTCTAATTTTGCGGCATGGCAGCAGTTGAGTGAAACTGAATGAAAGCCTGTGGGGTTCTGGGAGTGTCCAGATTGAAAGCACATGTTGGTTGCTCAGCTCTCAGCTCAGAGGTTTTGTTCTGTCTTGGCCCGGTGGCTCTATTGACACATCATACATCAACCTCAGTAATGCTATAAAAAAATCAAATCAAGTGGTCGACGGGGGACGACTGGTGGGCTGAACTGCATATTTTCCTGACTCATGTCACACAATGACAATGTCCTTTGTTTGTGTGTGTCGGACTTCACAGATTTTATTCAGCACACCCATTTAGCCTCTGAGATATGGAAACAATGTGGTGAGAACATCAAACCAATGATAGAGTTTATCTTGTTTGAAGGATTTTTGCATCCACACTGTAAAAAATGTCAGCAGATAGCGTTTTGTTCCTTTGGAGAAGGAATGTGTTGCATACTGTGTACAACATACTAGCAAACAAGCCATTACACAAATGTGAAATATTGCATGAAACCTTAAAAATGAAGTTTAATACTGTTTCTTGCATTTTATGGAATAGCCTTCATTTAGTAGCTACTGCCTACTGTACATTGCATTAAAAAAGATTTAGTAAAATTATAAACAATATAAAAATAAAACCATTACATATAAAAGACACATCTAATAAAGTGGCTCAAATATATATAAAAAGTATGATCAAAAACTTTCTTTTTGCCTCCATGAACATTCCCTTTGTGACATTTATCATTCAGCTTAATGTTTTATATGACAGCTTATTAGCTTTTCATTCCTACCAAGGACAGGTGTTGGTATGAATATACTGCCGGTAAATTGCTCAGTTGTCATGACATACATTTACCCAGTCTCTTTGATAAAGTGTAGAAAAAACTGTTCACAATTATAATGCTCTTCTAACTTTTTCTAAAAATAAATGAAATGCATTTTGAGTTTCACAGGTTTCTTTATAAAGTATGTTTAACTGAATAAATATTTGGTCTTTGTTTACTGATATGTTCAATCTGCAAAAAAAAGCTGCATTGATAAGTGTTTAATTCCACTTCTTTCTCATCTTTATCGGCACCGTATGGCCTTCACATCAGCGTCGCATCAGCTTTCCTTTTCAACTTTCCACTTCAGACTCCAACAACAAGTATTAAGTATTTTGTGACTGGTAAGAACATAATTGTGTTTCATATTATACACAGACGTCACAACATCCCGTCTTAAATCTTGCATAAAATAAACAGTGAAATACAATTATGTCAAAGGCTCTGACCCTTTATAGAGAGTATATAGCACCATTAGATCAGTGCGTGTTTCTCAAACAGTTTGCGTGAGCTTCTCCTCTGTTTTGTTCCTGCATCAAGCTCAAAGACAATGCGAGACCTGTGGTAGCATAGCCTTCCCTGACTGGCCACCGCTTGTGGAGGGTTAACCTCACTGCTGAGCGTCTAAGTCTGTCTCACGACCCCTCTATCTTGTAAGTAATGCCACGTTCAAATTGTAGCAATAGAAGCTTTTACATTAGTCTGTAACATCCCCATCCTAAATGTATTTTTAAATGAAAATGTGATCAACAAAAAAGTAAATACACTTCACTCTTTTTGAAAAACATTAAAGTTGAGGTAATTGTATTGTTGTAAATACACCAGATCATTCTCACTTGTGAATGATCCATTTATTCAGTTTGTTAGACCAAATTTTGATTGTGTAGACGGGACCATGAATGTGGCATTACCCACAAAACCTTGCGAGTGAGACAGAAAGCTCACTTTGTTCCTTCATAGCTGTGTGAAGTAACAAAATACTATATACAGAAGCACAATCAAGAGTTAGTTCATGTGAAGCACATAGAGACACACACACACACACACACACGCACACGCACACGCACACACACACACACACACACACACACACACACACACACACA
>JBBMJY010000020.1:17740461-17750461 GCA_037833715.1 Toxotes lorentzi | reverse complement strand
ATATAAATGTAACCTATATGTAACTGTAATTGAAAATGAGAAAGGGTGATGCTGACAAAGAACAGCCATGCTCGCAAAAACCTTTATAAAAAAGGATTTAAAAAAGTATAGAAAAAAAGTAGATAAAAGTAGATAAAAGTAGAATTTCGGTTGTGATCTCCTTTTATGTGAGGACGTACATGCAAATATTGTATTCTTATAACTGCAATATTTCTTATACACATATGTATTTTGCATTTGTATAATCACAAAAGAGGGAAATAAAGTGTACTTAATCTCAACACATGTCCCACACTAAAACTTGACCGTATGTAAAACCTCTCTGAACAAGCTCAAAACGCCTGGTGGAAAAGTTTAAAACAAGGCAGCTTGTTTCAGCTGACACACTGGAAATGTTTTGCTGGACAGTTATGATGTGTAATAAATGCCCAACTCTCTTCATACAGTATTCGCTGATGCACAGTAGTCTGAATATTAAAGGTCAGTGTTTTGTTTGTGTGACAAACCCAGTCTCCAAGAAATTGGGTTGATATACAACTAAACTGAAACAGCAAGACATTTTGTAGGAAACCTATAATTTTGACCAAATTATATTTTCTGTTAATGTAATGAGAGAGTGTTGTTAACTTATGTAAATGTATGTAAAATGTTCACATACAACGAGTCGAGTTTGTTTTCCACCATCCCATCTGATCTTGCAGTAAAATATCCACTTGTAGTGACTACAGGCTTGTTAAAAACCTTTTAATGGTTATGTTATTAGTTTAGGGAAAGATTGTGGTCTGGTTTAATATAGAAAAAAATTCAGTGACCGTGGATGCAGTGTGTTTATTCCTGACTTTAACCAAAGTGCTTTTGTTCCACCACAACCAGCTGCTGGCAGCTCAGTGTCTGTAATTAAATGTGGTACTTCATTCATTCAAAAAACAAAACAAAACAAAACAAAAATGTCTCTGAACGTATTCGAGCCAGTGATTTCATTTCCCACAAAACGTATTAGCTGTTGCGGTTCAGTTGTATATAACAGTCATTTCTAGGTGACAGAGCTGGTCTGACAGACTGTTTGCTGCTGTGCCACATGCCAGCCTCAATGAACGATGACCACTCCCATGATAAGACGACAAGATATTTTGTATTCATGCAAGTTCTTTTCTAACACGATAAACGAAATCTCGTAATTCCCCAGAAATTACTTTATTGTTTGTTTTCACATTGTGCACTTAAAGTGTTTGTAGTGTTTTAAGAAGCGGACATACTTTGGGGAGAATTTTTTTTTTATGACACAGCTCATTAAAAACTGAGTGAGCTGTTTCAGTTTTTACTACAGTTTTTAACCACAGTGCTGTTCCCTGACCTGAACAACTCCATTACTGATGTGCAATAAATGATGATAATTATGGAAAATGTTTTTTTTTCTTTTTTTGTGAAAAAAAGTCATGTTAAAACACTAATAAACATGTAAGCTAAAAATAATGAATGTTTGATTCTTCTGCAGCTTTTGCTAAAGTCTCAGACACGTGCATATGAGAAAGAAAGAAGCAGAAACACCAGTGGCAGATTTATCACTTAGCTCTTACTTGATGCTAATTATGTCGCAGATAATAACTCAGCTGCTTACATCAACCGTGTCAGTGATTTCAGAGAGTAATTGTCAGCGGGAAACTGAGAAATGGCCATTTTTAAACGATGGTTTATTTCTCCTAAACTCACGCTAAACTCAGGAGAGAGCTGTATTTCATTTCTGTCTCTGTCAGCGGTGCTTGTGTCTGAGCAGAGAGAGAGAGAGGGCAGTGTTTTCTTACTTGTTAAAGGCGTTCTTTAAGTACTGCTGCAGCCACTTGGTTTCTGGGTTGATGCAAACTTCCCTGTTGTTCTTCAGCTTTGCACTGTAGGAGAAAAAAAAGAGGGATTAGACTCCAAATTTTCTTATTTTGTGTGACTAACACATGCAGATCTGGGTTTGCTTTTATCATTTCTACACTTGCACTAAAAACTAAAGTTCCCGTGCAGCAGAGGTGGAGAGGTAGCTAAGTATTTGAGTCTAATCTAAACTCACATGTAATAAATCAGCTTCAAGGACATGTCGTGTACTACAGAATATTTTCACCTCTGGGCTTCCTTTGTTGCTGAGCATCCGGTGATGGTGCACAGTACAGAGATCGTATCTGTGTTATTAGTTGTGTGGTCAACCAAACAGTTACACGACCTCTCAGTGACCTCAAGAACACATTACTGGCATTTTAATTAACACTGATCTGCAAAGAAGCTCTTTAAGTTCCTTAGTTGCTTTTATTTTGCTTCCATTTTAGTCATTTTTCTGACTTTTCTGCGGACATTATCAACAGAGGTAAATGACCCTCTAAGGAACACATTAAAGGTGATTTTCCTGACCACACTAAGTTGATTTCCCACATTTCAGGGAGCCAGCAGTTTGTAAAAATGTGGAACTTGCTTGGGACACATAATCCATCACCACAAACTGTCTATCACCTATAATCTTTTCAAAGTTATAATATGGCCATTTGGAAACCTTTTTAATAGCACCTTTGGCAGATTAAATTGTCTGATATTGGTAACATGAGAGTTGTGAGACACATATTGTGAACACTCTCGAAAGCTTTGCTGATCTTTAGTGTCAGATGTTGGAGCGAGCTTGAACACACAAACACAATTTTCAGAACAGTTCCTGCACACAGCTGCAAGCAACAACCAAACGGTGATTTTAAATAAATATGACAAATTCTTCACTGTGATGGATCACCTTTCTCAAGCAAGAGCAAGTTTCTACTCTCTATTGCAGTAAGTGCTGAAATCTGTGGAAAAGAGCGACCTACTACAATGTAGGAAAACTAACAAAAACTCATTGTAACCTATAATTTATATAATGGTGGTCGGAAGTGTATAAGCAATTTGCAGTTATTAAACATAACTGCAAGTTGCATGCAAACCACTGGTATGGTCTTTTAAACTCAAGGGTACCACATGGAACATGCTATAAAGACCAGAATAAACGTTTGGATGGGTAATAATGGCACAGTTGAAGAGACAGTGCTCCAAAGATGCTGTAGATTAAGAACTATGTATCTACATGTCTTTATCTGTGGCTAATAAATCACAATAATGTCATTTATTGATTTTTTTTTCTTTCTTTCTACAAAAGCTCAACTTAATCTCTGAAAACCGCAAAACATCTTACACCACATCCCAGATCAAACCAGAGGACTAGTAAAAAAAAAAGTAAGGGGAGTAAAAAAGTAAAAAACATCACAGCGGTGCTTTTAATTCAGCATCAGCTGACCAGCATTATTTTTTAACCAAAAAAGGAACACAGATCCCTTTGTTAGTGCTGATCATAACGTGATATAAAAATACCCGCCGCATTTAACGGTTCGAGTAAATCAAAGGACCTTGATGTTGAAATGAGCGCAATACGTCAGGATAATCTCTGATACAGTTTATGAAGGCTGAGCTCAGAAACACCTCCGCTAAGCTCTAAAAACCTCAGCACGTCATACAACACATCCAACCTGAAAAGCCGGGGATTACTGCACATAACTGGCTGTCACCCTCCGGTTGGTGGTGAAAAATCACAGCTCTCTATTTCCACTCAGGGACAGCTGGGAGGGAGGCTCACACTGCAGATCACACTCTACTGTAGGCCTTGTAAACGTGTCTCTAACTGCACACCAAACATCTTAACACATAGTTTGATGTAGACTTTGTGTTTGACTAAAGATTTTGGTCAGGCTGTTTTGGTTTAAGAGTCTTGAAAGGCCCAATTTAACAGCGATGTTGGCCTTAATTAGGGGAAGCATCTCACGCTGTAAAACAGTCGAAGCACTAGTTATCGAAAGATTGCTCCTGCAAATTCTAAGAATAGCGTTTTATGAGTGAGGAAGGCAGAACATCTCAATGGCATTTCTACTGAATTAAAAAACATCCAAAAGTCCTCTTTAAGCTCTCAGCCACTGTTGCTATCACATCGAGGCTCTTTAAAGGTGGTACTGAAATCTATTGGAAATTTTATTTATAATGGTGGAATTGCATTACTGTTTATTGTTGTGTTAGCTCGCTGAAAGAATGGCTCAATGAATGAAAAAAAAAGTTTCTTTTAATTTTTTTTTTTTTTTTTTAGAGCAGGGTCACCAGATTGATCCCACTTTCTGATTAACAGCTCTGCGGTCACAGAGAGTGTGTGTTCTTGCGAGTGATGTTTGACCTGTTGATGAAGAGCTGAGCCAAATATTTAGGTGAGGATTTGTTCTGTTATCAGACACTGCTGGGTGAGTTTCAGATCCGCTGGGCTGACCAGGGGGGACAGGCAGTGGGGTCTCGCCCCCTCTGAACATGTGGGTCTAACACCTCGGTGGCAAAAGGTCATGTATGTGAGTTAACAACTCAGAGGTGTAGCGCCTCACTGCTCCGCTTTCTCCTCCCTCCAGCTCTCCATCACACGACGCTGCAAATTAAACACATTCCTCTCCGCCTCAAACTGCTTTCTGATTCAATTTGTTCCCCCAACCCTCTCCTCCACCCCTGCTACTATCCTTTAATGTGCCGCCTCCCTTATTCCTCGCCCCATTTAGATGCACACACACAAGCAAATGAGCAAATGGCCCCTTAACTTAAAAGAGCGGTTCAGGAGCATCAATCCAAGCATCAGCCCCAAATCCCCCAAACTAACGTGTGAGTCAGGAGGCCAAATAGCTCAGTAACTTGATCTGTGTTTGCTTTTCCTCCAGGGATGTCCCCTTTTTCCCCTCCACTTTTATTTTATTAGGGACGGCCAGCTCATCTGCTCGGGAGCTCTCTGCTGTTTTGATGTGTCTCACTTCATCCTGTTTATCTGTCCTCTTGTCTGGATGACCAACTGAGAGCCTAAACCCTAATTGACTTGGCTGGAATTTGAGGGCTGGAGTTCCACAAGCAGCAGGTAGTAATTACTTCACAGCAAGTTAATACCAACAGCATGCTGGGACAGGTTGGGGGGAGGTTGTGGGGCAGGATGAGGGCGCACGGTGGGACACAGGGAGTGGGGGACAAAGGAGGTTTGGGGGAAAGAGGCTATAGTGTTACTGGCTTTCTTTCATCTGTCTCAATAGAGATATCGGAGCAGTGCTCTGTGGGCTCCTCGTCTGAATGACTTCTTGACTCCTCTGCCAGTTTTCTTGAGGGAAGCTGGAGGGAGTTTGTGGCCCCGGCCGGAGCAGTGCGTGTCCTCTCTGACCTTTCGCCATTCAGTCACCCCTTCTAACAGTCACCAGCCCGCCTCCTCCCTTTTTGGCAGAGGCCCCACAGACTTTTAGCCTTTTGGCTGTGAGGCTTCTGCCATGCCGTTTTCTATAGCGAACAAATGAATGAGGCTTCTTAGTTAATGTGTTCCAGACCTCTGACATTATACTCAATGTCGCTGGGCAGTTTTAGTTGGGAAATTAAAAAAAAAGAAAAAAGAAAAAAGTGAATAAGGGACACAGGGGTCAGCAGAAATACAAAGGTAATCACTTTGACCCTTAATTATTGCTTCCTTTGCAAAACATAAATGGCCCCCTTGAGCTCTGGCCGTCACCGCTTTCCTCTTTCTGAGCAGATCATGTTGTTTTAAACTCAGGCCTCGCACTCAGGAAACAACAGAAGGATATTAACATCATACGTCACACATCCATCTTTAATCAGCTCTGTCTCTAATTGATGGATTTTTTATTCAATTTGTGTGGTATTTTATTCACCAAATAAACTTTTATTTCTCAAAACATGAGAAATAAAGGAGTTTAGATGGAAAAAAGGTGGAAATAAGAAATGCATATGGGAAATACAACATTAGGCCTTTACCATGTGATCAGACTGATAAGTTGTTGATTAGAAACACAGTTCACAAAAACTGTACAACTCTCAGCATCAGCTTAAAGACAACAATGCAAATATGCTCTTGTTTTGAATCAGGCTTTCACAGAAGTGGAATTGAATAAATCAATAGAATAACACGTACGTATTTAGATTACTGCTATTTTCTTGCATCACACTTTCAGTAGCCCACTGTTTTCAGAGCATTTTGAAGTGAAACTGTTGATTATTGATACTTGTGATTCTTAAATCTTTTATTGTACAATGTTGGAGGGCATAGATTTTTTAAATCATTATTTTAAAATACAGTAAATAAGAATTTGGATTCTTGTTGGATGTTATTCTCATGACGCTAATTTGTAAATGATGCAGCACTTTTTATTACGTAATTTAGTTGCGATTTAATAAAGATTTAACAGTAATTCTTTGCAAACGTGAATAGGTATTTCTACAAATATCCCAATAGAATTCCTAAATGTTTAGTGCCACATTACATACTTTAAATTAGTATCACTCCTGATGGATAAACAGAACGCAGCATCTCATTTCGACATGATGCTCAGCAGTGTTCAGGTGCTACATATTCAAGGAGCATCAAGCCCCTACGAGCACCGTGCATGGACCCAGCGAGGATCAGCCACACATTGTCCTGTCACTAACCAGCTATTTTATACCAGTGAAAATCCCTGGACCCTAAAGTTTATTTGTCAGTGAGTTGGACCAGATGTTTAAATCTTTTGTTCATGGAAAGGGGCCTTGGTCTGCAGTATTCTGAAAGACCCCAGGACACAAGAAGTTTGACTTGTGTTTGATCTGCACAGTCATTAAAATTCACCTAAATGCACTGACATCTAAAAAGAATTAATTTAAGCAAGCCACATGAGTGGCAGAATCATCTGAACCATCATCAGACGATCCCATCAGGAAATACATTTGTTCAAGTTAATCGCTGCTGTAATTTAATACTTATTTACTTACATGACTTGGAAGGGGCAGTTGGGTGTGTGGAGGAACTTGAGCTCCTTGATGGAGCGCTGAGGAACCGTGTTGAGGGTGGAACGACACCAACACCGCTCGACCAGACTGATGGGCTTTGCTGCAAACACACAAGGAAAATGACAAATTAGCAACAAAGTAAGAAAAGAAATGTGATTAATTCACAAGGGAATAAGAAGCTGACTGAAGCACTGACTGCATCTGAGCTAAATCAGTTGAATGATGATTCAGTTCATTAGCAGAACAAAAATGATAAAATGTTCCACTGCACACAGAAGAGGTTGTTAAGGTTCATATGAGGATTTAAATATTCACATCAACATCCTTTAAAATCAAAATTCAAACACAGAAACTCTGACTCCGCTTCAGTTGTAATTAAATGCATCACTTCCCTCAGAGGATGCATTAAAAACATGTTTAATCTACTGTAACAAGTCTTAAAAAGCATGGGAACGTATGAGTTTACCTGCTGCAGCTCTGAACAACATGTTCATTAAAAAGAGATTAGCCCTCCCTGACCACTCACACACACACACACACGTATGCAGAATTTCAGCTTTTCACTTCCAGAGCATTCAGCCCGGCCATTCTAAAGGAGAAGGGCCCTCAGCGTTCAATTTCCAATATTCGCCTCTTTTATGAAAGAGCACTCTGCGGCTCAGACGGCATCAACAGCCTCTGTGGAAATCACCTCAAGTACATTCTTAAAATGATTACAAATCACCCCTGCCACCCCCATGGAGGCTTGTGGGGACCCAGACGACTGCAGATGCACACGAATAACCCCAAATACAGGCAATTAGACAAACTGACTGCGGTTTTGTACTCATGCGCTCTCTTAAAATACAGCAGAGTTTCCAAAGAGACTGTGAATGTTGTGAAACTGTCAGTGCAAGGATGAAAGGAAACACGCTGCACTACACCATACCCAACAAAGCAGATGCTGATTTTGAGGATTTTCTTAAAATTCCAACAACTCATTCTTTGTATCAGACATTTCAATTCACACAAATCAACAAAACCTAGGGCAGCAAGTGGAACTAACAGATTTTTGTTCTGGAGTTCAACATATTCCCATTGATATGCATGTTTTATAATTCAGCACCAAATGTCCTGAAACAAATGGCTAAATCCTCAGTAATATCAGCCTAATGATTCACACCCATTCAGAGTCTTTTCTCATGCAAACTAAGGGATCATTATGCAGCACGCAGCACCAGGGCCAGAAGCGAGCATCCACCGCTATCACCGCCGCATTGTTTATCCCTAATTAGAAACTAATTTAAAGAAAGCAAAGAGAAAAGGCAAATACACACATTCAGGCCTTACTCTTTAATGTGCAATCAGAGGTCTTACTGGGGCCGAAACAACAAGCTTAGCATAACGCAGGCCAGGAGACTCAACAACACTCTGACTTGTCCCCTACCAAGGGTAACATGAGGGAGATTAGTGTGGGGTCAAAACTGCACTCCACCTCAGAGACATGGAGGATTTCAGCTCAAAATACTGAACAAAGTAATTAATGGAAAATTTTCACCTTGATTTATTTCTCATTAAAAATAATAATAATAATTATATATATATATATATATTACAGTTACTAAAATGCAGTAGTAATGTAGATTACAGGTTACACTCACTATGTTATAATTAAACTTCTCTAGTAATCCAGTACTACAACTCATGATCAACATCATTTGTGATTGATTTTCTGATTATTTTAATTGTTTATTTCAAAGTTAACATAATCAAGTAGCTTGTTTCCCGAGACCGAGTCCAAAACCCAAACATAGAGATCTCAGAAGATCTCACACTTGAGATGTCACAATCATTTTTATTTCTGGCACTGGTCCTTAAAGAATGGCTTAAACAATTAATCGATCATGCAATAATGGCAGATTCATTTTGGAATAATCCATAAATCAAGTAATTGTTTCAGCTCTACGGTAAGCATTTTATACAGGTAAATCATTATCAAATAAAAGTCTACCCTGAGCTCAGTACTTTTCCATGTTTGAAAATCATGAGCTGTAACAAAATAGAAGCAAAGCAGGGCAAAAAAAAGTTTTGGAATTTACTGTAACAGCCAGAAACGCGACAACACTACAGGATTTGTCAAAAAGATATTTTTCTAGTCCGCAACAAGTAAGACTCATCAACCATCAAACCATGAAAATCTCAAGGCATATAATAAAAGTCTATACCAACAGTGTCATAAGAGAAAAGAAGTTAGAACATGAAGCCAAAGAGGATCTTAATTTAGATTTGAGACATTTGGCTGATTTTCTAATATAGTTAACATAACTAAATTATATAACATAGCTAATATTACTAGTTCCTACAGAGGCACTATCGGTTCAGTCCAACAGAAGCCAAAGCATCCAACGCATCCAAAGCAGCAAAATCCTCTCCACATCTTTAACAGTAAAACATCTCACGTAGCAAAATTTCCACAAGAAAAAAAAATCAGAACTCCCAGAAATGATCAGTCTGTCGTCCCTGAGCTGGACTTACCATTGGAGGTTGGTACATATGTGGCCACGGCCAGCAGAGCCATCAGTGCCAGCAGTTTGACATCCATGGTGGTTGGCTAACAGGCTGCTGTAGGAAGGCTGCTCTCTCTCTCTCCCTCTGCTACAATCCAGGGCACTACTGTGACTACCAGCCTCGCTCTGCGCTGAGTTAAATCTTCAGATGGGAGAGAGAGAGGGAGAGGGAGGGGAGGGGAGGAGGGAGTCCCACTTTCTCAGGAGGGAGGGGAGAGAGGGGGGCCCAGCATGAGAGGAGGAGAGGTGAGAGTAGGGTTGGGGAGGGGAAGAAGGGAGCAGTGGCAAGTCAGTAGAGACTTCCTCAATTGTAAATGTGTTGGCTGGGAATCAAGAAGAAAGTCTGAAGGGAATTCTTTCTGTCTCTCTCTCTCCTTTCTCTGAATTCTCTCCATTATTCAGTTGTTCAGTAGTTAGTTTTTTTCTCTGTTACTGCTCTATTTCTGTCTGCTTCATCTCTGTTTCATCTTCTTTGTCACTCTTGTCTTTCCACATTTTCCATTTTTCTGTGCATTCTCTTTACCTCTTCTTGCCATCTGCCACACGCACGCACACACACACACACACACACACACACACACACACACACACACACACACACACACACACACACACAC
>JBBMJY010000020.1:17647966-17728520 GCA_037833715.1 Toxotes lorentzi | reverse complement strand
GTGTGTGTGTGTGTGTGTGTGTGTGTGTGTGTGTGTGTGTGTGTGTGTGTGTGTGTGTGTGTGTGTGTGTGTCACTGAACTCCCTACAGGGGAATACTGTGTAGACATCTGCCTCTATGGTTAGCATCACTTATCAGATTCAAGGTAACATACTTTACTGGACTAAGTGTCCACACATAGAGCAGACACACAGATATTTATCGACTATCTGCAGCTGTTACTCTAACAAATTGCGTCTTTTTTTCTAAAGGGTGGCAAGGTTGTGCATTGCATGCTTCCTATAAATCAAACTGTTTCTCTGTTAAAGACAGACAACATATTAGCAGATTAACAGGAAAATATCAGCAGGCCAAAGGAGAAGTGTTCTCATGTCAAACAAGACAGAAGGACCATTCCCTTGCCCCATCTTTGTTCCTGTACTCAGCAGCTTCTATAAACAGATCTCCAAACCAAGTTTCCATTAGATTTGTAACTTTTAAGCCCCAGAGTGCGGAGCTATGCAACAGATAATAAAATGTGCCTAAAATAGTGGCAAGGGCTGACCTTGGATCTTCCTAT
Organism: Toxotes lorentzi; assembly: GCA_037833715.1. Taxonomy (NCBI): domain Eukaryota; kingdom Metazoa; phylum Chordata; class Actinopteri; family Toxotidae; genus Toxotes; species Toxotes lorentzi. Next base: position 17,727,962 of record JBBMJY010000020.1, on the reverse strand, counting down.
TGGTAGAAAGTTTCCGTAGCTTTGGCAATTCTCAAGGGGATTATGGTTTCCCAGATAATTAAGTTAAAAAGCATCAGTGTTGCAAGTTAGTGCCTGAATATCAAAACCATTTGATATGTGGTTGACAGAGGTGAAACGAGGATGTACGTAGAATGAAGACACCTACAACTATGTACTGCTCATTCTGTGATTTGCCCAGACCTACTGACTGAACAATGCAGGGAGTCACAGTGATCTTTTTCTTTTTCAGCAGCACATGTATTACAAAGCTCAAACCAGTGGTGCAGTGGAGCTCAAACAGTGTGTGGAAGGTCAGAATAAGTCGCAACCAAGCTAGAAATGTGAGATGCCCACAGCCATGAGACAAAGGGGGGTACTGAGCATGCTGCAGCACCCCCACGTGCAGGTGGCTGAGGTGTGCTGTGTTTTGTTGCAATTTTTTTTTTGCCACATTACATCAGACTTGGGAACAGAAAGCCTGCACCCAATCATTGAAAACATGGTTCCACAGCTATGGTGATGCTTAAGAAAATCTTCTGTAATTGTAGGTTCAGAAATGTATATCAGAAAAAGTTTTATAACTGAGCTAAACCTGCATGATTGCCTTGTTGCTAGCATGATCCTCCCTCCCTCTATCTTTCAGTGGTTTCAGTGACACACTTTTACTCATATATTTTATTCTGGAGTATCTAAGGGAAAAATACATCTGTTCTTGTGATCCCAACTATATATGGTATATATGCTAATGCAGGCGTGATTTGTTTTTCAGAGGTTTTCATACCTCATATCTGTGTCATCACGGATTTAGTAGTAGTTGCCACATGAAAGTAAGACTGGAGAAGCTCCAGAAAGGAAGGAAACAAGAAGCGAGATGAGGAGAGGAGACACCTGGTTTGTTTTCACATCTTTGACTAAATCAACACTCACTGTGTGGGACCAGCCATCTGTTGACAGCTCAAGTCACCATATTGGCTGAGGTTACAGGAGTGAGAGGAGGAAGGGTGAAGGTGTGCGATGGAAGTGGCTGAGGTGCATGAATGCATTCATGTCTGTTTTATGTGGTGGTGTAGATGAGCACATGCTTGTCACTCACTCATACATGACCTCGCCTCCATCAAGACCATCAGTCACTAAATAAATAAATAAATGTCCAAACTATTGAGAGCATGATGTTAGCGAGGCAGATGGCGGGGGATACCAAGGCAAAGTGGAGGCTCAGGTCACCAATATGAACATTTACAGAAATTCCAGGCACACTGGAGGATGAGTTTGCTCTATGCAGCCTCCAAAATAAACACAACAAAAAGCACTTGACATGTTTCAACATCTGCTTGTCAACATGTCGGATGCATGCTTACACGGCTTCCCCCACCACCTGAAAACATTCTGAAGCATCAGTGAATCACCAAAGTGTTTACTGTTGGGATCGAGCGTGAAGAGGGGTCTGTGTGTAGCTTCATGTGCGTAGAAATGCGTGCCTACGTGCTGCTGCATGTACACAGAGCGTGTGTGACAGGAGGAGAATCTGGTAGACATTATCACCACTCAGCTCTGCCCACAATCAGGAGGCACTTAACCGCGCGAAACAATCACTGCAGGGTTTGTAAGGTCACCACATCAACCGTGCAGCAGCAAACAAAAGGAGAGCATGTTGGAGGTTAACACAGGAGCCGGCTGCATTGAAGACACCACTTACACAGATGCCCAGGCAGTGGAAAAAGAAAATAGCTGCATGGATTATACGGTCCAGCTGAAAGTGTGTTTGCACTGCGGGCGTCAAACTACTTCTTGTTGTTTTAGGATCCTTTTGCCTTTTATTTGCACCAGTTGACAGTGGTAGGATAAGAATCTAACTATCTCTATCTTAAATCATGAAATACATTTTCCATTGCATCAGGCTACATCCTAAGTGGTTTACTGATCAAGAACAGATCTTTTTTTTTACACTTATACTGCACAGCAACATACCTCCCATTTTAGATTCACAACTTTCACATACAATGCACCATGATGGACAGTGGTTGCTTTCCCATGTGAATGGTGGCTCTTCCAAGCCAGTGGAATCAGTCTGCCACCTAACCCCATATAAATACACTTAACTAATTTAAGTTGAAGGAAACCCAATAGCTGCCTGGATAAACTAAACTTTTTTTTCAGTTAAGGAGGTGTTACATTTGCAATTAGGCATGTGGTGAGAGTGTGTGAGGTTAGGTTTAGGCAACAAACCAGTTTTTTGGTATAATCATAATAAAGTGAATTCAAGAAAAACACAAATGAAAACAGCAGTTGGTATCACCCTGGTGTGCTGGATAAGACAGTGGCAGCTGGTTTTTAACCAGTGCAAGTGGTCATCTGTCCTGTTGAAGTGTCCCTATAAGCAAGACCCCGTGTCCCCTCCAGGTCCAGGGTTGGTGCTCTATGACTCACCCTGTGGTCTGGGTGAAAAAAGAATTTGCCTTCAGGGATCAGTAAAGTAACACCTTGTGATTGATGGCAGGAAAACTGATGAAATTGGCAGATGGAAAGAACGGAACAGTGTCTTTTTTATTTGACTGCAGCTTTTCCACATTTTGCACCTTTTTATTTTATCCATTCAGCTGGCTGACTCACAATGAGCAAGCTGTAAAATGTCCTCTAGTTTACCAAGACTGTGAGAGGTGTATTAGAGCCACAGTCACAGTGTCCTGAGAAAAACTGTAACAAAATCTTCCTGTGACCTCTTGTGTGATCACGTGGGATTGAGAAATGCTTGGAATAAGAGAAAGAAGAGCTGAGGAGGAGATTAATACAAAGGATTGTTTTGTTAAGATAAAGTGTATCACAGCATGTCAAGGAAGAAGATATGGGAGAATGGAGTGTGATTCAGGAGGGACTGGGAGGTAAGAAATAGAATACACAGATGAGCCACAACATTAAAACCAGTAATGACATGTGCTCACTTTGATATATATAAAACATAAAGCATGCACACACACAATAAGTGATGGGAAGAGTGTATGTGTGTGTGTGTTTCTTGTCTGGAAGTCAAATAAAAGCAAGTAAACAATGGCAACAATTAAAGACAATGAATGTATAAAAATAAGAATAAAAAATACTTCAGAACTGTGCTTTAGTATAAGTCTTTAGTAAATGTCTGACACACACACATGCATACACACTCAGATCATAAACTTTGACTTCTTCCCAACCACAAACCCTGTGAAAGAAATCACCCCTGAGAACAAAAGCGCCAAACAGATTTTTCCAAACATGTCCAGAGCATTAACCCTCAGCGACCTGTTACACAAGTTTACACCCGAGCACCAACCTTCAGCTAATTTACTGTTTTCCATCGGTCTCAGCCAAGCTGAACAGGTTAGTAGGCCAAATATCGGGACCTGTCGCCCAGGTGGAGAGCTGAACACATCCGTCCACAGCAGGCGGAGCCCAGACTGAGTTATGGAAGGAGAGGGAGCTCGGTGGGGCGCCAGCACTAGCTTTACTGTTTATTTATCCTCCTGTTTAACGAGCTTTATGATTCATAAGCCGGCGCTAAAGGCCTTTATGGGACCAAATATTTATGTAAGTTGGACCTCTGGTCACTGGTGAGGAAACTCACAAACACACAGACACAGACATGGAAACACAGTGATCTGTTTTTCACTCTGCCCAGGAGCAATTTCTCATTATGAGCACGTGGCCCCAAAACACCTCAAAGCAGACAACCGAGATTAGCTGCTGATGAATGGCTAACACACAAGTCTCTGTGGTGTGTGTGTGTGTGTGTTTAAGATAGAAAGAGAAAAGACAGAGAGTAGTAGCTTAAAGCTGAAAGGGGTGAAATGAAAAAACAGGGAACATAGTGACTGTGCAGTAAATTCATAAGAAGGATGAAAGGTGAATGCAGCAGGAACCAGCTGGGACTAAACTCAGGCCTCGGTCGTATGAGGAGAAGAAAGAGAGAGAGATGAAGTGACACAGTGAGTGAGCGATGATGCTGCTGTCTTCACTGGTGGCTGCGTATGATTAGCAGAGGAAGCTCTGGTTCCCATTACCACCCAGTTCATTCCTCTGGACCTGTGTGGTGCATGGAACAATGATGTAGGCAGGAGCGGATTTAGTGATTTGGGGGACCAAGGCAAACTCCAATATGGGGCCTCTGTCCTGCCCCTTTCACCTTTTCTCTAATTGAGAACGTCTTTATTGGCAGCGGGTGAAGGAGAACTTGAATGTTTAAATGAAAGTGACTATAACTGATATTTTATAATGAAAATACAATGCATGACACTGTGAAAACAATATGAAAGTGTGACTGCAGCTTTATCTTTCTGATTAACTCTCACTGCTCTCCTAACTTTGTCCTCAGCAGCAACAACATGCAGCTGTTTTTTTTCTAGCCCTAAAACCCCACTGAACTCTTCCTGCTCAGCACCAAACAGCAGTCAGACAAAGTAATCGACTAGCTGGTGAACACAGTGGAACATTTAGCGGCTGAAGAACCAAATATTCCATTTCCCATTCACCTAAATGGGAAAATAGTCTCACACTTTTGGACCCAGTTTTTCACATCTTATGTTTTTGTTCCAATAATTCCTACAAATTACCCAGTAGATCAGGTAATTAAGATAATTACTAATTGCTATAATTACAACATCTCACATTCTGGAGGTGGATAACGTGACAAAATGTCCCTGCTCTAAATCAGTCCCTGGATATTTCTGCTACATTGTGTTTGATCCTTGAAATGCTTGTCCACATGGTGTTTTATATTTTTATATATTTTTGATTTGGTAGAAATAATTTGAATTAAAATTTAGTTCATTTTTCAGTATCTAAATTTATCAAAGAACTGGAGAAAATGATTATGTAATGACTTTATGAAAGATGTGATGGAAATTAGAGCCTGTTTGTGAACAAAATGACAGAAGAACATTAGAACAACTACATTAGAAACAAAAATTGAATTTTGTTGTAAAGCTGTCTGACCATTGCTCTTTCTTACAACACTGTGACTTCATCTCACTCTACCACTTTACTAACTCCTATTTCCTCTGCATGGCCAAAGTACAATTGCAGACTCATCATCAATCTCATTTTTTCAAATTTTACTTACAGCAAGTTATTTGGAGGTTAGCTAAACGGACATGTCTTCCTGGTGTGTCATTTTGTGCTGTGGAATGTGGACTGGTGTTGATTTGAGTGGCAGTGTTGGTTAATCTTCTCCAGACCCGTCCGTATAACCCTTTCGAGCCCTTTATAATCCTTTAATAACCTCTGACCAGAGCCCCTCTTTATGGCTTTAATCATGATGGCCGGGGGTCAATCCACTTAGCACCAATCTGTCCTCCATCACTTCTCCTTCACTTCCTCTTTCACCCGACTATCATGAGGGCACAAAAATAAAAGCCCTGCGCGTTTTCACCTATCAGATATCTGATCAAGCTGTAAATTCTTGTAACGGTCTCTAATCCATGATGAGAATACAAATCAACTGATATCAGTTGATATCATCTTTGCTTTCCAATTGAAACAAGAGTTTTCAAAGCTACTACCGGGCCTGAAAAAATAATCTAAAATTATTTTAAGTTGAGTGAATCTAAAGGGCCCATAAATGTCAAAATAGACCATGTTCCCTTGTTTTTCACAAAACGCTCTCCCACAATCAGGTGGTCGTACATACCGATTCAGTTCAAGACGAATGTGGTAATTCCTAAAGCACAAACAGTAGATTTCAGTGATTAGCACTCAAATGCTGCTTTGGGATTATTAAATATACTCACCAGCTGCACTGCAGATGGGTCCACCACATTGCAAAAGAAATGTACGGCCAGTGTGGATTTTTATGTGTCCAAAGTGATATATTTTAATCGTCTTGCTGTGCCAAAGTCATTTGTCTGTGATTAGCCTGAACAGGAAACACTCAGCTGTGTCTGTAACTGGTCCAATTTAGTTTAAGGATGATTTGAAACATCAACAAATCTATATTGTTTTAACAAAAGAGGGTTCATGCTGTGCTCAAAGAGAGACGATAGAAATAAACCAAAATGAAATAAAATAACAGATGCAAACTGTTACATGTTCACAAATGGATTTTTCATAGATTAACATATTCTTGGTGGAAAAATTGTAGACTTGTAGAATTGTAGAATTGTAGACTACGCTGCAGGTATTTTCCAAAAAATGTATAGTGAGTGTTTCAGAAATGAACTCTCCAAATACCTTCGGTGGACAGAAAATTGGCCCGGGTGAACAGCTCACACTTAAACACAACATTTACTCCCCAAACAGCTAATGCTCATCAGCCTGGAGGAAAAACGTGCACCCAAACCAAATCTAAACGTCTCAATCACTGAGGCAGTTTGAGTTTCGACTCAGTGTGTTGGGAGTCTCGTCATGCCTCCATGTCTGAGGATTAAGGGGTCTGTTGGCATACAAGGTCTGTTCTCCTATAGTCCTCCATACTCTCCTTTTTTACACCTCAATAAAGGCCAGTTTGCTAGGAGCTAAAATCCCCCCATCATGAGCCTCCTCTGCTGCTCTCAGATAACCATGATTACTTAGCTGCCCGTGTTTCTCTCTGATAACTCAATAGAAACACCTGCCAAGAAAGTGCAATTACACAAAAAAATCATGGAAAACTTATTATATATATATTTTAATATAAGCATATCAAACATGTTGATCTGCATTTTTCTATGGTTAGGTTTGTCATTTCAAAAAGTAAAGTTTGAGAAAGAAAGTTGAAGATGAAGCTGTGAAAAGAGGAAAGGAAATAACTGTCTCCAAACCTTTTCTTTGTTGAGCTGAAGGGTTCAATAGAAGTGGATAAAGCAACACAGCTAATACGCTATGATACTTTCCTTCACTTTGGACCATCCCCACTCTGGATAAGTCTGCGATAAGTCACGACAGCCAGCTACAGGTCAACAAATTTAAATACGCTTAAGTCTGGTAACAGAGATGCGAAAAATTTGTTCAGATTCACCTTTCCCCTGTGAGAAAATCCACCAATGGTGCCCAGTCCACTGAAGTGAATTTATTTCACTGCCAAATTTTGATGTTTTCAACGCTGCTGAGACCAGGCCTTATGACATTTGTGTTTCATGCTATTGTCACACGCTTATTTCAGGCTGAAAGAACCAGAGATTCACACAACGCATCAACAGTGTTTCAGAGTTTCACTAACTGAGACTGTTAGTTATTTTCGCATTTCCTAATTCTTGTACAAACACAAATGAACACACATGTTGATTGACGTCTTCACACTAGTATCAGCACACCAGGAAAATGCATAGACACACACACACACACACAGAGTCAACAAGGACCACTTTACCAGACAGAACAACCAACTGGAACCCAGGTTCCTCCAGAATAGCATTAACCCCATGACTTCCAGAGACAAAAACATTGGCTTCTATAGAAACCACTCTATAGGATGTTAGTTTTGTGAAGTCTCCAAGCAAATCACAAACAGGAGTCCTCTTTTGCCCTCCTTTTCACTTCACATTTTTACTTCACACAAACGGACAGCAATCATTCAAAACCCATCTCGTTCCAGTGGCCGAACCACAAAGGATGTGAAGCTGCCATTGAGGGGAAAGAAATTGCAAAAAGGGAGAGTTTTCATGTGTCTAAGTCCATGGTCAACCTTTGAGCACCGGACTGTGAATGAGCCTTTGGTCGTGTTCAGGCTTTTAATGAATGTCATTAAGAACATCTTGAGCTGCACCAAGGTCCAAAGGCCAGGGAAGGCCACCTCTATTCACTCCTTAATGATAAAGCTTTTTGGTTGCCCTGCCCTTGCTTCTAGATTACCAACCTCTCAGTTTTGCGTCTTAGAAATGCCAGTCAGAATCAAAGTAACTCACGCTCACAGTCTGTCCATCTGCAAAACGTGCCTTGGCTTTGGAGTAACACTCAAACAACTGAGTCTTCGACGCACAGATGTCATTTTGTGACTGCTTCCCCATAAAACGTAAACATGAAAGATTATGGTGTGCTTCGCACTGCAGTAAAAATCCACAAAGTGTGGATTCTGTTAAGGAAATGAGCCCTGTAACACATCTGCTGCAGTGTTTTAGGACAGTCTCCTTCATACCTCTGGATCTGGGCAACAAAGAGGCAAAGAGCATCTCAGTAAAAACCTTTAAGAGGCATGAAATCCTGCTGTTTTTGCAAAGCAGAAGAATTTCACTGGAGGTATTTCTCCTTCTAGTCTTTCATTTACCTTGTGTGTTTAGAAACCAGTGTTGGACCGGTGATGCTTTTGTGCTCCAGGCACATTATATGATACATTATATTATACCGGGAATCTTAAAAAAATAAAAAAGAGAGAGAGAAAACTCTATATTTCAGTTAAATGAAAAGTCTGGGGTTTTAGCTCTTGTCAAAGACAAAGTGGAGCCAGTAATGGTTGTTTCTTCACACTCCATTTTTTGTTTTAGTGTGTATTAAACAAACAAGATATAATGGGTTGAATCCTGGCAATAATTTCTAGATTTTGTTTTACCTTTTGACAGAGCTAAGCTAACTAGCTGCTAGCTCTAGTAATTGGTTAGCTTAGCCCATTCATACTTACAGGTATATAACAACATAATTCACAAAATATCATATTATTGCTTTACGTTTTTTCTAATTTAGTTGACTGACAGCATTTGCTAATGTCATTAAGTCTGCTGGTGGGGTGATTGACAGAAGCTGACTATGCGGTTCCTCCATGATGTCTCTGTCACAGGGTCACTGAGTGTGGGTGTGTGCGTGAGAGGTTGCGTGCGCACCGACCGGAAGTAATTGAACACCTGATGAGACACAGGTGTGTGTGGTGGCGGGAGACATTGTTTTTCCGTTGTTAGTGGACGCAGGCAGCGGGAAAACGGGCGCGGCGGACAGGAGAAGTAGCTGGGCTGACGGCGAGCAAGAAACGGCCGAGAACGCGGTGGAAGACTGCTGGTCCGACGGTCGCCACGGCCTCTTGCCTTTAGAGTCCGGTGAACAGCGCGAGAGGAGCGCTTCGGTTGAGTCGTGTGTGTCCGCTGCCGCGTGAGGATCCAGGACGCCGCCACGCCGCAGACGCACGTTGCGAGAGGGGGAAGCCTTGGATGAAAGTGGAGGGGCGGGGACGTGTTCCACCCTTCCTGCGCTTAAGTACCGCTCTATTTCTTTGAATGCATCGATCGAAATAGCTTTTAGTGACGCTGTATTTGCTGTGACAACTTATTCTGTCTTTCCTTTGTTCTTGGTGGTTTTAATATTCTTGGAAAAATCTGGCATATCATGTTCAGTCATTTTTTCCCCCCAAACAGTTCCAGTAATCTTTGTGGATTGGGCCTTATTTTATTTGAGTGGATTTACTTTGAATAGAATAGTTTTATTTAATTTTGGTTTGTGTTGGGTTCTTGAATTTGCTGTTTTTCCTTTTTTGTTTTCTGGGACCTATCAGTTTTAAAGACTGATAGGTGGCTGACCACCCTGAATGCCCTATTTTGTTTCTCTCTCAAGTTATCAACCGATAGACATGTGGAGACCTACTGTCCAGGGAATCACCTACACTGTGTCCGGCAAGTATTAGTAATTTGATCCTCCAGAGTGCTCTTTTTATCTATTGTTTTTAGCTTATTTTTGTAATAAAGATATATATATAGATATAGATATATATGTATATTGGACCTTCCCCTGGGCTTTGTTGTCTTGGTGTCTGCTCCCCACAGAACCGTATTTTATACTGTCACGGTCACTCCACTCTGTGACATTTCCATTTTTTTTTTTTTTCCCCCCTGTTCTATTTCTACAAATCACAGCAGAATTGTGCAGCTTGTAATCTGGCACTTTCACACTGGGTAATATTAAGGGCCTGTGACTTGAGATGGTCACATTGGTTTGGGCAAATTAACCACATATAGTTCTATTTGGGGCTACGGTACTAAACACTGCTCTTGAAGCATTGGCTCAGATACAACTGGAAGTTTTCCAAAAACATCTACAACATCTAATCACTGAGTCAGAGTCTTATGTACCGAGTTGGAACGTGTACAATAAAGTTACTAAAGAATCTACTTGTGCATTATTTTTTTTACCTTTGTAAAAATGTATAGACTATGAGACTAGACTGTCTGTTTATATATTGAATTAGACTTGATTGCTCTGGTTTCGTTCTTGACTTGGTCTCAGCCCCATCTGCACGTGCTTTGGACCCATACTCGTTGATGTAATTCAGTTCCTTCTTGTGAGAGAGATTTATAGACAGTTTAAAGAAACCATCACCTCAACTCATCACCTCATGTACTAAACCATCATCCAGAGCTTTTCAGCTTTTCACTCACTTTCTCACTCCCTCTTTCCCAGTCTGTCTGTCAATATCTTTTCATTCTCTCTTCCACAACATGTTATCTCGTTCCATCAGCTCTTCATCATGTACATGGATCAGTCTCACCCTCTGGTCAACAGCTTTGTCTTATCCTATCAGCGAGTCCATCTGAGTGCCGTCTCAGATCGCTGTTACATCCCTGACAGACTATGATCACAGACGATCACAAAGGCAAATGCTGCCGGGATCTCCTTTCATGCCTCTTTCTATCCAAGAAGAATGTGTTTCCTGAAGTTTAAATTGTGCCAGGGAAAGCATCCAAAAGATTGAAAATGTCTTCAAGTTGATAGTCACCAGCTACAGAGGGACTATCTACTACTGCTGTCTGAACACATAACACATGTTCAGTTTTTGGCATTTAAGTTTAATTATCAAAAAATTTTATGATTTTTTTTTTTTTTTGAATTCCTGTCTCTGTCTCCCCCTTTCTCCAACAGGTCTATTTTTTCTGACTTGCTTTGTCTCTCACTTTGTGTCACACTCGTCTCACCTAGTCACTGATCCACATAACTGCTGAACATTACAGAGCGGCTCTGATTGGTGTAGATAGTGATAGAGTTAACAGTGCTCCTGACCCCCAACAGGCTGTAAACCAGAGCAGATGACTTTTAGATGAGAGTTATTGTCCACTTAGAGGGAGCGAAGGGTCAGGCTCTGGGACACAAGTAAGCATTTAGGAAAGTGTTATTAGGGGCCTGACATGTGTTTATCATGGATTTAGTTAATGGATGGCTGGATTATATTCTGACAGCTGAGGTGCTGTGGTGCTGGAGGCAGCTGTATTTCCAGGTCTCCATATACTGGGTAAAAAATATTTGTTACAGCATCTGTATTATTTAAAATACATGCTGTGCTGAAAAAACAAAATGAACCATGAACTAGATACTGGATGATGTGTTGAAAAGATGGATGTCTTTGTGAAGTATGCAGGTTTGACAGCTGAGGTGCTGTGGTTAGGAGAGGCAGATTTTTCCAATTCTGTGCTTTTGAGATATAAATTTAGAACAAGTCAGTTATTTTATGAGCTGATTGAGATGAGATGATTTATAGTCAACTATGTGGTGTTAATTCCAGCATTTTAAGTGCATAAAATACAATACTGTTGTTGTTTCAATAGCTTAACTAAACATCTATTTTAAACATGGGTCACATTGAGATACCACGCTGTTAGAATACAGAATGGTAGTGCTGAGCTGACTGACTCACCGCCCGAGAAGTAACACAGATAAAATCTGACACCATTAAGGTGTTTTTTGTTTTTCCGCTTTGAATCAATGTGTATTTTAGAAATTAATTATAGATTTCCAGCATTTCAAAGAAAACAATATTTATAAGGATGATTTTTGACAGTAACTGATAACTGTGTAATTGCATATTTAATATGCCTATCTTGCAGTTAAATTTGATTTTTCATTATTGCCTCCCTCAGTAGGGAATTATACCTGGGCTCTCTAAATTGAAAGTCTTTCGTTTTAGGGCTATTACAACATAAAGCAACTTCTTTGTTGCACAAGATGTTCGACTCCATCTTTCTGTAGCAGAGGAACAGTAGGTCGGCTCCTACTTCTTTAATACAAAGACATGAAGTAGTAAAGATGTTTACATACAGACAGCATCTGGAGCTTTGGCTGCTGCACAAAGCCGAACATAATTCAGTTCATTTTACTTTATTGCCCACACAGGGACTGAGTCTCTCTTTGAGTCCCTGAGTCCCCCTGCATATATCAGAGAGACAGAATGAAATAGGTCAGCTGGAGGATACCAGTGTAAAGAGACAGCATTGTCCTAACTTTACTTTGGGCTTGGTTGTGCATTAGTGTTAATGAGAAATGAATCTAGTCGTTACTGTGTGTCTTAAATACACAATACAATAGAGACACAAGGTTGTTGCATAATTGTATGCAGGCCTCATGACAACACACAGTGTTGCATCTCTCCACATCCAGGATCCTTCTCACCTCTGTTTCCAGGGGAGAGTGAATATCATTTGAAAGAAATAGTCCCTCGGCGGAAGCCAATACTTTGTTTTCACAGCTGTACAGAAGAAAGGGAACATGCATGAGTGAAACAACTTCATTAAAGCATTAAATCATTGCTCTGCTAAAAGCCTGGAATAAGGTCTTTTGCTGTTCAGAGTAAAGAGAATTTACTTGTTCTGTAAGACAAGAAAAAACAGGTGAAGTGACTTCCTGGAGGTCATATCAGGCCTTACACAGACCCAGCCTACATTTTGTCATCCATCCATTCAGACATTTCAAGTTATGTTTAACTAAGCATGTGGGCGGCCCATTAGTCTTAAGTAATAATCCTTACTGAGACCATAAACTCTGAACTAATAAATGTAATATTTACATCTTTCCTTTGACTGAAAAAAATCTACAAGTTTGTTTAAAATTAGTTTCAAATTCCCAATTTTTATATTTTAATTTTCTCTTCATTAACATCAGCAGTGGTTCATCAGTTAACCATACATTTTAGGCAGGCTATCCAAATGTTATGCATATTACTGAAAAACTGGCATACTGCTTCATTTCCAGGTTTTCATGATGCTGCTTTTGAAAATATTTTAGAGCAAGTTTCATTGGAACAAATAATAGTCTTATCAGGCAAACTGTGAAAGAATCCAATGTAATGAAACCTATTAAAGTAGAGAAAAAATGGAGAAAAGTGCCGTATCAAAACACTAATTATCAAATCTCATTTGCAGTTGAATACATGCTGCTAAACAGAAACCAGCCTATGTGGTTCGCCTACGTGGGAGTGGTTGTAGTTCACTTATTTCAGGGTAGACTGCAAAACATGTTAAGATACCAAATTTAAGCATTGAATTTGGTTAAATCGGGCTGCTGTTTTCAGGTAAAAAGCTCAAACTCATTTTATGTCATATGCCCAGCACCTCAATAGAAGAACAAAGTTGCTGAATGTGACTTGAATCTACAGTCTCTGCAGTCCCTGCATTGAAGCCTGTATCCTGACATAATACAAAAGAAAAAATAATGTCTTTTTAATATTCTTTTCTCAGTTTATTTTCAGTAATGTAGAATAATGATAGATCTGCCCGTACAATGATCACAATTCTTTTAAATCTTTCGAACTTTCACAGCAGGCAGATTGACACATTGTTTTTACTTTTTTACTGTACACATTGTTTTTTAATTCAAAGTTAAAATCAAACAAACATTAATACATTTCAGATTAATACTATGTAAAACTGAAGACAAAGGTTAACTGGTACCGCAAATTGGGAAAGAACTAGAATAAAGAATTAGAATAAAACCTTAAGTAACACAAAAATACAAATTCAGACACCTCCAAATCATCCCCCTCCACGCAGAAATGTATGAGAAGACAACTCCTAACTGCCTTGATGTATGTGGGAGACATGTTGATTTAGCTGTAACTCCAACATCGGTCATGTAAACCATAACCAGAGATGTAAACCTACAGCACTGACCCCAGCAGCTTGTTTTTATGGACGACCCGGACCACGTTTAGCTGTCCAGTCTAAAACTGTCACCTCCAATTTGCCGCTGAGCAAGTAAGAAAACAGTGGAGTGTGTTTGCTTTGATGGACATAATGAGTCAGGAAAGGTCATCCGCTGTAAAGTTTGGTCACCGAAAGACACAAAATAAATGGTGAAAATGTGTAAAACTGTGTGCTGTTAATGAATGAGAGAGAAAAAACACAGGGCCTTAAGAAATTTAAAGTGAAATCTAATCAAATCCCTGAATCACAAGCTGAACAACCTTCTCAGTTGGTCTAAACCTGAACAAGAATTCAGAGACCATCTCTACTGTTTGTGTGTGGATGTTCATTTGGCACTGAACCATTCGGCTGCACATGACCTCAGCTGTTTCTACTGGTTTGGTACACCGGACAAGGCATTGTTTAGATGTTGTGTGATGTTTTACTAGAAAGATCGGGCAACTGCTAGCCTGGTTGCAGATAACCACAGATGCACAGGTAAGAAAATGTGCCTGTCAGCATCTCTAAGGTTCACTACTGTTGTACGTTTCTTTTTTCTTTTACTTTCCAGGACTCTCCACCTTTCGCCTGGCAACCTCCATGGTGATGACAATACTCTGCAGATAAGCTCCCCTTCATCCTCTTTCCAGTCTTTGTGCTAAGCTAAGGTAACCCACTGCTGGCTCCAGCTACATATTTCCCATACAGACATGATCTTGTCTAACTCTAGGCAAACAAGTGAATCAGTGTTTCCCAAAATGTTGACCTGTTCCTTTAAAGAAACGCTGTGCTTAATTCACGACATTTTACGAACTGATTAAGCCTCAGATTATCACTTTACAACACTGTTTATCATGACAGCTTTGTGGTGATAAAAGACATGGCTGTCACACTGTAAACTTCTAACCTGGCCTCAGATAACATGGGAGATAAATGCAGGAGGCAAATGGAGTAGTAGTGGGGAAAGGGTGCTGAGTTTATTGGGGTCTTCTCTAATCGTTGGAGAAGGTAGAGCGAACTGGGGGTAGGGTTTGAAGAGGGGAGACGAGTTAGGGAGCTTCCGAATCACAGCAGCGTTTTTATTGGTCACTCGTAAACCTCTGATGATTCTGGGGCGCACAGCTTACCCATAAACTGCCATTTAAGAGCGTCCGGGAATGCTCAGAGACGAGACTGAAGCTACGTAAGGTAAAAGGACACCGTCGGATCTGACAGGTTTACGAGACCCCCCAGCCCTCTTTAAAGCAGACAGGCTTTTAGCTGTCTCAGAGGACAGAGAGGATTCCTTTCCTGTTGATCTGAACAGGGATTCCAGACATTAGTGAACCAGAACAAGTGGGATCAACGCTTTTTTTGCATCAAACCAATGAGGTGGAGACAAGGAGGTGAGGCAGGGGTGTCAGGATGGAGTCAGGAAGACAGAGGAGAAGAGGCTCTGTGTTTACCTCCACACATGACTGCATGACATTGTCAGCTTGTTGAGAGCAGTCGAGACGTCCTGCCAATTACATGCAGTCCCGCTTTCCCATAGTGTGCTTTGTTTGTGTAAATAAACATGGCATGAGAGATTTACATGGCTTTTGATACAGCAACGTTAATCTTTTCATTTCTGTACTAACTCAAAAGTAAATTTAACCAGCCTGTCAGATTTCAGGGAAGAAATTGTTATAAATCCATATTTACTCTTTCATAATTTTACTGGCTTAAAATTGTTATCTGAATGTTTGACCGTCTTAGGGGAAAAGAAATTATAATCACCCCTTGTTTATTTACATTCTCTGGCCATCATCCCCGTCACCTCTTCTCACCCAGATGTCGTGTCAACTCTGTTTTCTTTCTGTTGCACTTGGACGTGGTGCACATGAAGCTCCTCGCTTTACCTCAAATGAAAAGGAGGAAATAATGTCATATCAAAGTGGTCTTAATGGATCTGCTATCAAGATGATCCACATGTGATAATGTGTGTAGGCAACTGGCCATGACAAATGGTTTCATTCAACTCAGACTCATTTAGCAGACCAATTCACACAGTGCTCATTTATCAAGCTCTCAGTCAGGCCAATGCCAAACACACAGGCACTCCCAGTTTGGAGAGAAAAAAAAAAGTCCAGCATTTTAAACATACGATTCCTTCTCTGATTGAAGACTATTTGCAAAAAACTTAAGCCATTTAGCTTAAAAACCTTTGCCTGACAGGTTAGCTATCTTTTTGAAATTTTGGCAGAATTATTATAGGATTTTAGTTCTCTCTGGAAATAGAGAGCACTTTTGAAGAGAAATTCTTCATTTGATTGTAGCCAAGCAAAGCTAAGGCTGACTGAGTCGTCAGCTAAAGGGCATCAAAATAAAAAAGCGATGTTCACTACATTGAAAAAATTTCCCCATTAAAAAAAAAAAGCAAACAAAGCTACTGCAGTGTTGGTGTGTGCAGCAAGACAGTTGTGTTTTTCTTTCAAGTGTAGAAACATGATACACAAAATGAAACGAGCACTTTGGCCGCAATGTCTGCTGTTATTCAGAAACAGCATTTATGCCATTACATTCCTGTCGCATCGATAGGAATCAGTGCAGATCATTGCAGCAAAAATGGAAACTAAATCTGGAAGCTCTGTGAGTTGGACAATTTCCACAGCCTGCTTTATTGAATCTTAAAAAAAAAAAGAAATCTCTGTTTAGCCTTCAGGGTTCAGAAGTTGCTTTGGAGACATACTGAAGGAAGACATTATTAAAAATGATCTCAGAGCTGAAAAAAAGGGACCAGAGAGAGCACCCATGTTACCATAACCTTCTGCTCAAGTTGTTCATATGATGTGATGAATGATGGAGGTTGACCAGGGAAGGAGACGTGTCAGGCATGTGTATTCATGTCAGCAAATGAGTGTGTGCATAAGTGTGTTTACTTGCACCCATATGTTTAAGTAGTAACAGATAAGGTAAAAGGATAAAAGTTTACTGACTACTAAGAATGGTAAATGTAATCTATTATCTCAATCTGTTGCTGGTACTGTAAACATTTCTAAAACTGAACTTTGAATCATGTTTCAGTTGAAAACAGTGATTTATACTGTGAGAACATACATGGTTATTAATCAAATTTTCATTTTATCTTCACCAGGGACCGCTTTTCTGAACCCACATTACATCCTGTTTCACATAATTTTAAACAATTAAATGCAGTACACAGTATTTATACCAGAGCAGCTCCTTACAGACATGAGACATGATGCCGTGCCCTCTAGCAGAACAATAGTGTCTGCAAACTTGTAATAGGTTATAGTGCAATAGCAGGATGTTTTATCACTTTTCATGTGGTGTTGATGAGAGATCACAGAGCGCTCCCCAGTAAAAATAGAGCCACAGGCTGTTTATTGTCCTGTTAAATCCACATGAGCAAGTCAGCAGACAGCAGCGAGCACCAGATGGATCACTGTGGAGACACACATCAAAGCCTGCTCAAGGTGACGTGATCTGATTTTAGCTTATTCTGGGAGATAAGACTGTTCAGCCAGTACTGATAAAATACTCGAAATGTTCTAAAAATGTGCATGAAATTCCTGTCGTGCAAGTTGAAGACAGGGAAATCCAAATCTGACCCCACTAATGAAAGCTAGTTCATTTGTAAAACCAAACACCAGACTTTCTCTGATGATGATGTTTGTGATAATACCTGTGATGATGAAAATTAGCATAGTGACAGAAGCCCTTTAAGTTCCCAACACCACAGTATCGGCCAGTTACTCAGCACACAGAGGAAACACCATGTACGGTCCTTTAGGTCTTTGTCAATACCTCATTTCCTCTTACCTCTGACCCCCTGACATCCACGGTTTGGTCATCTCAACTATTTACTGGCTAAGCTTTTAGCCCCACAGATAGCTGAGGCCAGTGGGGATACATGCAGTTCCTCTGAGGTCAGAGGTCAAGTTTAGCTCCCTTAATGGAAAGTTCTCCTGCGAGCTGCCGATCACAACTACATATGTCTGAGTCAAACACCATGTCTTGTTTCCCCCACTGGAACTCAAATTAATTTGAACCTAAAGTGCTTTTGGGAGCAGTGAATGGAGCAAAGCTGCTCTGGATGATGATATAATGACTGAAGTGCTATCACTATGGAGAGAAGATATGCACATGGGAACGTGTAGGATTTATTACTGAGTTATTGTAGCAAAGAAGACAAACCAGACGTAGCACTTTAAGGTACATTCTTGGTACACTAGCTCATATAAAGCGATCAAGGAGTACTTAGCTGCTGCATAAACCTGCACATCTATATTACTTTTTTATCCCATGCATTTACTATATGTTACTTTAGCATTACACTAAAGACCGAGCTGCAGATTCAGTACGTCCCCTACACTTAAGCTTCTTATACAAAGAACAATAAACATCTTATTACAGCAATATCAAATCTTTGTGGAAACTCCGAGGGGGGTCTTCCTAAAAAGATTAGCCAACATGCATTCAGCACCAGGCTAAAGCACGGGATTAAGTTTCAATATAGCCAGAATCCAGTGAACATCAGCCAGATACCTGACACACTCCAGAATGAGTGTGTGTGTGTTTCATAATACAACAAATCTATCAACTCTCTTTAACATGGAAAGGTTTCTATTATTCTCTGAGGATTCAGATAAGAATATATTATTTTTTTAGTTGATCAAGAAGCCTGCCAGAAAACAATTTAATAAAATTCTTGGCCAAGTCACAAGCTGTAGTGTGGACATAAAGCTGAACATAATAAGAACATGCCGGAGGAGAAAGCCAAAGCCTACTATTGTGAGAGCTCAGAGAGTATTTTACATAGAAGTAAATTAACCCCAAAACATTTTCTTGGACAGATATCGCTCCCCTTTTATATATTTTAATGAAATGTATAAAACAATGAATGGCTTGACCGAGTTAGGTGTCGGAAAATCAACACGTCAGTTTCCAGTTGGGCCGTAATGTGAGCTCATGAATGGATAATGAACAAAAAGCAGCTATCTTTGATTCAAACTGAGACTTGGGCAGTTTGATGAAGCACGTTCATCCAATGATGAACGATCCATCATCTAACAAAATCAAACACCCCTAACATCTGAGCACACACCACCAAACATCCCCCTGCCTGCCGTGTGGGGCTCTTACATGAGAGCGTGTGTGTGCGTATCAAGCTGTGGTTTAGTTTAGAATGTGCAGTGCATTGAGCACTTATTCATGCATACACTTCGTGTGTGTGTGTGTGTGTGTATTACATATCTCATATGGAAATGATTGAGCCACGAGAACCTGTTTCTCTTTAGAAGGCAACAACTCCGTTTATCATGATTTATTGCCTCTGATGGATGTCAGATAGCATTTCTTAGGTCTTTTCAAAGTGTCCAGGATGAAAAAATGTACAGATATTTGTAGTAGATTTAAATGGCAGAGATGAGATTAAGGTCTTTGAAAGTAAGCATAAATGCTGCCAGTAATTAATGTGGAGCTTGGATTGTCTCAAAGATTTTATTGGCTGAAATTTTTAAAGAAATGAAACACAGTGAAAATCATTTACACTGACTGCACCATATTATAGTTATAGGAGATTAGAAAATCCTTAAAATGAGGCGCATTGTTTTAATGCCAGCATTCGTTTTTAAAGAGCGTGTCCCAATAAAATGAATCAAATTTTGATCAAAATGAGGAAGGCACTGTTTTGAATTCATTTCTTCAGGCTACGATAACTCATAATACAGAAACGTGTCATCATCGCCTCCAGCACTAAAACAGCACTTCCTTAAGTGTAGTATCACACGAGGCTCAGACCAAGGACTCAACTACACGACTTGACTAATACTCAGAGAGTGTAGAGTAAAGACTGATTTATTTTCTGGCAGGGGTCACTACACAGTAAGGCAATAGTAACAGGCAAAGGTGTCCAAAACATTAGGCAAAACTGAGAAAACCACAAGGAGAAAGCAAGGTCAACACAGTAGGATAAACACAAGACAAACAGGCTGGAATGCTGGACTCAAGACGACCTGGCACAGACAAAGGCGAAGACACAACTTAAATACACTAGGGGGTGGGGAGACAATTGGACACAGGTGCAACACATTAGGGCAGAGCAGGTAATCAAACAGGCGGAAAACACAGGAGGGCAGGAAGTAAATATGAAAAGAGACAGAAGGTTAGTACTAAAAAATGAAACAGGAAAACAAAATAGGATGACACAAGAGGGAACCAGAAAACATAACCTGAATTAAGGGCTAGATGTGACATTGTAGTGCACTTATAAAAGTTCCGGCTCTTTGATAGGGAGGAAAAAAATTGATGAATGATCTGTGGGGTAGATACACATGAACCATATAACAACATAAGATTGTAATCTGTGAGTTTTACATTAGCTGGAGCGGTGACTATAAACCAAGTAATTCAGAGCATTAAAACCCACTCTGAAGTTCAGATCTGTCTATTTATTTTTGAGTAGATGGGAGAGCTCCACCTCGGCTGGTCGCCATCTGTTTTGTCTGATTCATGATGTAGATCCAATCTTGTCTGCCACAGAGCTCTGTGTTGTGGTGAAAGCCGCTCCCCACTGTAAAGCCTGTGGTCAGCTGTTTATGGTTTTTGGCTCTGAACTCTCTCTCACTCAACTGCAGATTTGATTCTGTTTGGTTTTGGCACAGTAAAGATGTTTTTTCGGGGCAAAGCAGGTGCAGAGGCTGTCTGTGGTGCTAGATCAGATTCTATAACTTATTACTTCTGACACATGTTGTGACCTTAACTGACAATTAAGCAAATTAGGCCTGTGGCTGAATATTGTAAGAATAAGAGTGTTATCCACATAATGACATTAGGTGCTATAAAAAGGATAATGACCTTAAAAGACAGCAAAGACTTGCTCAATGTGACTTTGAAGTGGCTGTGAACGGTTGTAGAATCTGTGCTTTTTTTCTAACATATTTTGTTTTGATACAATTTGATTTATGGTTAAAAAACGAACACATGTGGGGGCTCAAGACAAATAGAAATCGACAGAAATTTTCCAGACAGACTTCCAGAGGAATGGTATACAGCAGTCTGGCAACCATTGGCATTTAAAAGAATCTGAACACAGATGATGAGCAGCACTGGTGCCAGTTACAGTCTGTTACAGTCAGCATCTGTTGGCACACAGTCACAAAGGGAGTAGTCCAGATTGGGATGTCATGTCTGATGTCACCGAAAACCACAAATACAGACTGACAATCGAAGTGTGGAGGACCATTGTTTTTCTTCTTTCATCACTGCTCTTCTCTGCACTGCTACCAGTGTTTCTGTGATTACAAGGAGAAGGGAGGTATTGTCAATGCTGTCCCTTCATAGAATAAGTTTTGAACAGGGGCAGTGCATTTCATGTGAATGCAGAAGTATGGCAAAAAGAGGAAATGACACTCAATGAGACCGGGCCACAGAGGATAATAAGGTTTAGGGACAGTGGGTGTGCAAAATGAATCCATCATTGCAAAGATGGTGGTTTTATTTCTCACAGTATCCCAAATGATCAGACTCAGTAAAGTATGCAATGCACACAATGATCATACTTTGATCATCAAAAAAAATAATAAAAAATTCAAGGGACTTCTGTAAACCAGAGTTGTTAATATAGCAAGCAGCTGAGCATTTAAGAGGTAATCAGGAAGACAGACTGCAGAGAAGGAACCTGCTCCAGACAGTCATTTATCAAAAGGGCAGAAACATCATGACACCATGTCCCGAAGTTGAAGAGGAGGTATCTGGTAAATGTTGAACTTACAGAAGGACTGGTATTTGAAAGGAACAACAGAAGAAAACTAAGCCACCCCCCAAATTTACTGTACATTGCATCCTGAAAAAGTGTGAGATGGAAACCAACTGGCCCTAAAGAGCAACCGTGCTCCAAAGAGGGGTCCGCTGGGTCGTTATTCAGTACAAAAAATGTTTATCGACTCAATCAAATTAATACCTCTGGACCACTGTGATTCTCTGGGTGTTTTATTTCATTACAGCGGTCACACAGGCTCTACTGGGTGTGTTTGCATTTGAATGCATGAGGGTCTAGGTTAGGATGCATGTGCAAATGTTGATGTAAGTGACCCTATACGTGTTTGCGTGTTAGCATGATTGGATTTGTGTGTGTGTGTGATTATGTGGACGTATGTTTGGTTTTGTGCCCTTGTGTGTGGCCTGTTTTCAGTAGAATGAGGTAGGCAGGACAAACACTGGGTCTAGTTTATCTAGTATAGCTAACACTGCAGGAAATTTAACCATGGCAATAAGAGAAGCCCAGTGGCTTATTTCAATGTCTCAACCAATTTTCTCACTTTCATCTCAGCATTATTTTGATAATGTGTAATCCTGTGATGCAAATTAAAAAAGACAAAAAAAAATGTGTCACTGCAACTTTATACGTATGAGTTCAATTTAAATGAATTTCATGAGCTTAATTTAAGAAAATAAGAGAAAGAAGATAAAGAGAGAGATAGAGATCAGAGCAAAAGGATCTCCCATCTAAAGCTCTCCCTTTACAGGCATCCTCAGAGGCCACCTAAATTTCCCATGGGGTCCTCCTTCTATCAATGCATTCATTCTTTGTCTCCACTGGTATGACTGTTTTTCCATGCTAATGATCTACCGACTGGAAACTGATCTGCCCTCACACCCTCATACTCCTGCAGGCCCCGCAGGCTTCGTGTCTAACCAGTCTGCATTTTAGTGCTTGGACATCAACTGTCTACACACCTCCATCACCTTAGATTTCAGTCAGTTTATTGTCAAATGTGTTATGCTGGTTCTGTAAGTGCAACGCCCAGCCCAGCTGCTCGGATTGAGCGGCTATGTTTGGCGAGCTCACTGAGCTGGTCCCTTTTCACTGCCAGCCTGAAGTCTGTGTTTGATTTATTTCAGAATTTTTGATAGTATAAACCATGATTCCCTAACAGTACCCCAGATGATACTTCTGCTGTTGGAGGTATGTGGAAAGACTGTGGAGTAGCTCAGCTTAAAAAATACATATTTTTTTTTGTCCAGTGCCACCAATGTAAATGACTGTAGATGCAAATCTAATCTATTGAAGTTCAAAAGGAAAAAGAAGTCCGCCCCAAAAATTCCATTTAACAATAAAATCCATTTAAAATGAATTTAAATGAACACGTTTCAAACATGTCAGCTGTCAAGGGGAACATGATATCATCTAATGAGCTGTGAAGGTACGTCAGACAAAAAAGGTTGTGAATGACTGGTATAAACTGTATTTAGGATGGTCTGTAACATCACTCCATTCAGACGCTTGAACATTTTGATGCCCCTTCAAGAATGAACCTTGTCCTGCATAAAATGCAGTCTCAGTACTCTTGGGCTAACTTAACCCAGGTTTCAAAGTTGAAACCAGCTGTTTGTTTAACTGTCTCACAGAGCTCATGAACCATCACCAGTCAGGATGATTTGCATTTTGATTAGTATGTATTCAAAAGCTAAAAAAAATACCTTGTGGTGTCCTCGGTGTAATTTCAGCCTTCTTTCCAACCTTTATCAAGGCCACGGCTCCATTAATTGTTTTCTCTGAGGACCTACAGATCACAGTTCCACCCCTCCAATAATCACTGCTGCTCAATTTATTAGCTGCACAAAAAGTTTATGTAAGCTTTAAAGTGCCAACTGTGCAGGGCGCTCAGCTGGTTTCCATTTTTCTGTCATCATGGCTTTGTGTTTAAACGCAAAAGGCTGCAGAGCATGGCGAAATCAATACCTTATGACCAAATACCATGATAATTAATGGTCATGTTGCTTTCCTCCAGTGGTGAGTACAAGATGTAAAAGGCTTATGGGGACTGGGATGTTGCACTTCTGGAGGGCCTCAAGACGTTCACTTCCACTACATGTTGGAGATGTTTTTTGATGTTGTGATTCAATGGTGTGATTGTTACTATAGAGACAACATGTTTCTGAAGCGGCCCACCTAGTGGTTGTATATTTCCAAATGAGAACTTGATAATAACTTACCGAGCCAAGTGTCCCTCTAAGGCCATCCTCAATTACTCTAATAAGGAAATAATTCATGAGCCACTTTACTTTACTTTACATTTTCGTATTTAGCTGAGGAGCTAAAAACGGGCCCTTCGGAGTATCAGGTTAAACTCTAATTGAGTAAAAATAATAAACTCTCCCCAGGTTCACGACTTTGGCCGAGGGGGAGGTGTGGTAAAGCTAACACAGCCTGGGGTCTCCACAGCATTTAGCACGACACTGAAAAAATGTTTGGGGTAACACTTTGTACTTCTGAGGCGTACCGTGACTCTCAGAGAGCTGCTCTGAAAGTCCCTGTTTTTCCAGTGCAAGTGGGCTTTGAGAGGTGGACTCATGTCTGAAAGATGTGGTGGGAGTGAGGCCCTCAGATGCAAAGGGTCACTTCTGTTTTATGTTCACCCAAACCTGCTTGTGTAGGCCTCATTGTATTCAGGAGAGGTGAGGATCCATGTGATTGCTCACTTGTCCAGAATTAATCATGTTTCGTCATCCCTTCCTTCCATCCAGAGCCATGTGTATGTAGCCTAGACACATTTTCTAGATGCTCTCCTCATCTCCTTTGACAATATAGTGACATGGATTCATTCCTGATCTTCATTTGCAGATATGACGTTTGGCCATTCAGGTATGAACTCATGGTGGAATTTAGCCTTTACAACCCGATGTTTGACCTTAGCTTTTCAAAACAAACCCTCTAAGTGGAGTTAGTCATCATGTGGGCCTGCGGCTGCTCTACACTTGCTGTTTCACTGAAGTGTGAAATGAGTGTAGTTATGGCCAAACCAAACCACCTCAAGTGAGGCTGCAAATTTATGATTACATCAACCACTGACAAATCAGTTAAATGTGCATAAACCATTTAGAAATGACATAGGCCAAGTGGCCTTACATACTGTACACTCACACTCATACTGTACACTTTCTCCCACTTAAACAATTACAGTCATAATGCATTTCCGTGGCCACATTAAGCATGTTGTTTAAGATCTTGGCAAAACAAACAGGCTGTAATCTTTGACTTCCAACGCTTTCCTCTCTGTGTCGGCATAAACACTGTTTACAATTGACGATCATGTGCAGAACTGGTTCCTCCATCTGGCAGTAGGCCAGATGGAGGACCCAGTAGGAACTCAGAGACTTGGAAACATACCCAGTACATTTGCTCAAGTGCTATTTAGTTATAGTGTTATTTATCTAGTTTATGTGAATTCATATGTATACTTCACTTAACTTGTAATGTATGATACTTTGTTAAGGTTTCACAGCGGTGGTGGTATAGTGGTGAGCATAGCTGCCTTCCAAGCAGTTGACCCGGGTTCGATTCCCGGCCATCGCAGTAATCTTTATCTTAAATTGCCCCCCGGGGACAAATAAAGTTTTCTGAATCTGAAGGTTTAAACAACCCAACAGCTAATAAATTGAAAAGCTGCTTACAGTACATATTAATACATTTGTAATAACTGTCCAAGAACGTGATATATAAAAATATAATTGTGTAGCAATGACAGTACAACTGTAAGATGCACACTTTATTTTTTTTTTTTAATTTTAAGTACATTTTTCTTGACATACTTCTGTATTTTTACTTGTAATGGAGTATTTTTCCTCCGAGGCATCACTACAGTGTGTTAATTAAACATGAAAGATTTAGAAGCATGTGATGAGTCCGTCTGATCCTAAATCTACATTCTCAAACACACGTATTAGCAGGAATATTAGATGTCCTATAGATGTGTTTTCATAGCACAGTATGAAAGCAATTATAATACCAATGTTCTGTAGACACTGATTCACGTCTCAGCAGCCATCATCACGGTGATGACGATTCAGACTGGTGCTAAATTCTCCATGAAGACAAATATGTACTCAGGCCGCAGCAATTCATCATCACTGATTGTGATCAGACAAAGCACTTAGAAAGCAGCACGATAACAATGACACTAATTTAGAGGCAGGGATTTAAAGGGCTTACCACAAGTACCTTGATTCAATGCAGTGAAACACGTGTGTTCCTGATAAAGCTGTCACTAATAAAGCTTTAGTCACCTTGCTAAAAGCCCTTAATGATAGATAAAAATAAATAATAACTGAGTGAATGATATGGATGTGAAATTGCAGCTGTTGAAATGACCTTTAGGTCCTAAGTGATTTCTTTTTCTTGGGGAAAAATATCCATAAATCATCAAGAAATGATATGACATCTTCACTCATACCTGTTGACAGTGTCATTCATCATCACTGGCCAAATGTCACAGTGTGGCAATCTGCACCTGGGTCTGAAGAAAGGAAAACATAACTGAGCATCTTAACAAGTTAAATGCAGGTCTTCCCATGTCCGACAATATATAAGTTGGCTTCAACTACAGTCTCCATCACTGTTAGAATAATGGACACAACACTGGTATAACACTGAGAATGTATATACAACATCTATTAACACACAATATGATTTACTTATACTTATCTGTGGTTGTGAAAAACCAAAACATGAGAACTTGCTAAAAACTTATCATGCCAACTCCCCCTACATGCCAAAAATCAAGCAGATTCTCACAAGTCTGAGCTTTCACATCAGAGGTGTGATGGTTTGCTTTCAACAGTCTGTTTTCTCTAAACTTGTGTTAAGCAACTGCCTATTTCTATTTTTTAAAGGACCAGTGTATAGGATTTTGTGGCCTCTAGCAGTAAGGTTGCAGATTGAAAAAGTAGATATGAAGGGCTCATACCAAGTTACTTATAACACAACGATTCTTAGTTTCAAGTGATTATGCTTTGATAAAACGTAATTATGAATATTATATTCCATTTCTACCAATAGATCCCCTAAATCCTACACACCGGTCCTTTAAAGATATATTTTTTTGTATATCTGTATATTTCTGTATATTTTTAGTATATTAAACATATCTATAGGTATTGCCTGGCTCATTTCAAGTGGTTTATTGGCAGCTGTCATAAGCTAGATGAGGTGCCAATAAGAGAGAGAGACACTGTTCAACACTCTAAAAATAATAAAAACATGGTGGTTAATAAGGTCCAATTTACCTTATGGATACAGCTGAGATGGTAAGATAACATGTACACAAAGTGCTTTATGATATAATAATGATATATAACATAATACAATTGTACAATGTGGTACAACATGTTGCATATGTGTCAGCCAAAAGGTGAATGTTGTGGATATGTAATTTTGGAATTAGACTAATTAGATTATTAAATGAATATATTCCACCCCCTCCCCCCGCTCCCCACAGTGTTTCAGTCATCAGTGGGACCTGAGGAGTGGAGGATCTCCATCACACAGGCCCGTACAGCTGGTGGAGACCTTACAAGCATAGCGCCTCCGGTGTGTCTGATCTCTGGGGAAGAGAACTTAATACCTCCCTCCCTCCTTTTCTCTCTATGCTTGGACGAGTGCGCTCACTGTACCATGAGCTGCAGAGTATGGGATTGCACTGTTTGGGTTGGCAGCCCAGACCGAAACTGTCCGCTTCTTTAATAGCAGCCTGCCGGTCTGTGAGGGAAGAGACAGGCATCAGAGAGCAGCTATGTGAAAAATCCTCCGTTTCATTTGCTTTAGCTGTGCATTGTGTATTCTGGTTTAATAGATGCATGATTCATGACAATCACTTTCAGTGAATGTAGCGCTGAGGTCACGTCTAATAATGGGGGTCATACACAGTCTTTGGTTATGAGGTGTTCAGGCCAAACTCTTAGAGCAGCTATCGGTGCTTTTTCATGTTTAAGCTCATTGACTACAAGTATTCTTGACACTAGTGCTGACTGTTTTTCAAAGTGTGCCATTAGTTTGAAAGTAGCCAATGGACTTCATTAATTCCAGTTCAAACCTGGACACTTTGCTTTCAGAGAATGAAAACCTTGAGATAGATAATCCATTGTCACAAGTAATGTTTTGTTGTCTATATTTAGTTTTTTTTTTAACATATTGTCAGATAGTAATGCACTAACTTACTTTATCAGCCAGTTTATCATAATCACCTGCCAGACAGCAATCTTTTGTTTCCATATCCAGCCAAAATCACATCTGTCTTCCTTTTGGCTCGATTTACAACAACATACCTTGTTAAACTTTAGTGAGTGACTCATCGATGTCTGAACTTCCTTGAACAGGCAAACAATAAGGGTTTTCAGAACCCAGCCCATGTCTGCATTACGACATGATGATTATACAATTCTTATTCCAATAAATGAAAATGTTCACTTTCACGAATAATCTATCTCATTCAAGTTCCAGGGCTTTTTAAGATGATTTCCATTTGTTACAGAAGAGAATAAAAACCAGCTGCTGCCTGACTTCATGAAATGGTTGATTATAGTGTTGAATATATATGCTTTGTAATTACTGAGCTAAAAAAATGCAAAACTGATGATATTACTTGTCATGGCATCATGTTTTTTATGAAAATTATGAAAATAGAGCCTTCAGCTAAACACCCTTTTCATCATTTAGACATTTCATTCAATACTTAAGAATAAAACTTGTTGTTTTATTCTTAAGTTTTATTTCCTTGATCAACCAATTTAGTTTTGGGAAAAGAATGTAGTCAGTTTGATTGCTGGTAATCAAAATGTAGAGATACTCCCCAGGGATGAGGCCTGAAGAAAATTCCCAAATTTTTAAAACTTAATATGAAGGATGAGATTAAATGTAGCTGGTGCTTCAGCAGGATCTATGCCTCTTTCCCGTGTCCATCCTCTGAAAACAAGTTGACCGGGGGGGCGCTGCATTCCTCTAACCATCTCTAAACAAGAGGTCTGTATCTATTTTTGGGCACAGCTCCTGCGTCCCACACATGCATGATTCCCCTGGAGTGTCTGGCGACATCTTTTTCCCAGAGATCTATGTATACACGTGTCCTGGGTCATCTTTATTTGTCATGTAGGCACTCCCAGATCAAGTATGCGGTTCCCAGAGACAGTGTTTGCCTTGTGGAAGTGGGCAACATGGTGAGAAAATCAACAGAAATATAGTTGTGTTTGCAAATGCCAGCATAAATCAGTAGGATTTAGCTACTGGCATCAGAAATTGGCCAGTTTCCTTACTCACAGATTAGAAAGATATGGAATATTGAGCCCATAATGTGACACAGCCAAGATTTACTGTTATACTTACTAAATCAAAATCGGATCTTTGATTGTGAATAAATCTCAAATTCTCTGCTCGTTTTGGGTTTCCACTGTAGTTCCAAATAAACCTGTCATGTCTAACAGTTTTCATTTGACATTCATCAGAGGGCTGGTCACTGTGCATCCTGTCCAAAGGACCATGGTGGAAAGTCTCCTTGACAACAGCAAGGTCTGGATTCTATCTAACAAAAAAAGTGTGGTTGTTTTCTGTTGTTTTACATTAATTGTTAAAAGAGGGAAAATGACATAAAAAGGGCCAGTTCATTCAAATCACAAAAAACCCCAAACTAAACACATTTTCTAACTTGTTGTATTTATATCATGAAGTCATGCAGATAGTTTCAGGCTGAGATTGCAAAATCTGTGTTTCTGCAGAGATTTCTGCTGCCAACACAATATAACGAAGGTGAACAGAATTTATTTTGGGAGGAGAAAAACACTGACAAATAACATCTGAAAACTTGAGTTTCAAGGCCAAGTCAGCAAACTTTGCAATTCATCAACTGAAAAGACCCAGTCACTGGACTCACTAGACTCTAGGCTGACTGACTCCAGACTGAAATGTCTCAATAACTGTTGGATAGTTTACCATTTGTAACAGCAACTTTGGTTTATTGCCAGATACCTAAAACATTCCCATCAGCCTTAGCCATTTTATTTAGTGCTAATTAGCAAATGTTAGCATGACAACCCGCTATGCTCAGATGGTGAAAATGGTGAACGTTTTTTTCTTATGAGCATGTTAGCATGCTGATGTTAGCATTTGCCTCAAATCACACTGTGCCAAAGTACAGTTTCTCAGACACTAACATAGGTGTAGACTTTTAGTCTCGTTCAAAACTGAGAGGTCACTTTGAGTTAAACCTGACATATTGTTTTGGGAGTATTGCATACCATCACAGATTCAAAACCTGATAAAAAAAGCAGCATTGCTTACATTTAGCTTGGGCTTAGAGCCACCTTTACACTATGGATACGAATACAAGACGAGGTGAAGCTCCCTGCAGTGCTGAGACGAGCCATCTGACTTGTTTTATGACAGTTCATGTTTTCATCTTTCCTTGGTACTTCTGCCAAAATCTATTTTCTTGGCTGAGTAAGAGAGGACACAACTCCATTTTAAGAGCACTTAAAAATAGACACATACTCCTTCTTCTGTAGATGTGGAGATAACTAAACTATTGAACAGAATAAGTGGCTGACCCACATAAACAATCTGAGACTGACCAAACAGACCGTCCACTTTCTTCCATTAAAATATAGGGTTTCAGGTTAGTGGTTGCGACTGATTCAACATTTTTTCTGGGGCTTGGTTGACAGATCTGTGAGCCTGTGAGTGAGTCAGCAGTCCTGGATGTATCAAAACTCTTGGATACTGAATTTAGTCTTTATTCGGAGGGACTCAATGCCAAATTCCAGTAACAAAAGAGTTTTTCATGCTTTTTATGGTCAAAGGAGGAAAAAATTCACAAATAAAATATTCATTCAGCTGAATTATTTTGTTAAAATGACATTAGACACCTACCTAAATTTCAAGAATTTTTTTTTTTTTTTTGTTGACCGATAAAGAGTTTATTAACTCTAACACCAGCTACCCTGCTGCTAGGTGTGACCATTCCGTGGCAGGGTTTTCTGTGCAGGGATGACTGATTGGGAATGTGAGAGATAGTTTTCAGATGAGTAAGACATTGCACAGTGAAGAAAAATGACTGCATTGTCTAAAACAAAGACACAATCATCTGAGTCAAATATGGTTTCAGCCTGCCTGCACATTATTCATGCCCGTCATTTATCAACAATAGGGCAACAGCCGGGACAAGAAAATCATTTTTTTGATCCAAAAAACAATCAATCACTTTGACTATTTACTGTAAGTGTATGATAATTTGAAGGTGAAGTTGAATTGCAAAAACTCTTAGCAAGAGAACTTGAGCTGAAGTGACCAATAGGAAAGACAACTTTATGGAAAAAAAGGAAAGCACATGCAGCTGCACCTTTTTTTTAGTAGTAGTTATCTAATAAGAAACAGTTGCTTGACAGAGGAGATGAGTGTGTGAAAGGGTGTCTGTGCAGTAGTGTGTCCTCCCATCTATGATACACTACATTCCTCCTTGACGTCATTCACAAACCTTTTAATTCCCCTGTCCCATTAAATCTGATTGTAATAGCTTCTTTAGACAGTTTGAGGCTTTATGGGCCTGACAACGCTGGAGGTCCTGATCTTCACACAGCACTGAACAAGGCAAAAATGGAAACGATTTGATTTGAGTGAAAGATCCGCTTTACCATAATAGATCATTTTACAGAGCTTTCTTTCTTCTAATCACTGCAGTCTCCTCCACCACACAGTACACTGAATCCAGTGTGTCGGTGTCTGGGCTGCTGTTTGCAGTGCCATGGTAGAGCGAGCACTATAAACACAGTAGCTACAATGGACTTTTGGAGTTAGTCCCACAGAATTTGAAGTCATTGGTTTCTTTTTCTTGATGGTTTCCTCGGGGATGTTTGAAAGTTGGGTTTGCCATTCACCTCCCATTTCCATTGTCAGTAACGGCATCTACAAAATCCACATTTGGTCAACGAGTTGGAGCCTGAATGGAGCTTAGGAGGGTCAAGTGGCACTGACCTCTGCCAAGTGCTAAAACTTGACAGACCTGTCAATCCAGGTAAATACAAAGCAATGACTCTGATGCGTTTGTATTTGTACTGAGAAGTTGTGGGGTTTCTAGTCACTCCAGTACAGCTAGAGTTTTATTTTGGACCCAACATCTAATATCTAACATAGAGAAACTACATTTACTGGCCCTGGGTTCTACTTTCAGCCATTGTAGATGCTGCTGTTTGAGTTTTGAGACTATGGTGTTAGAGCAATCACATACCCCTTCTAACATTTGCAAACTAGTTAATGTTATTCATATGTGCATACAGATTTTAATTGCTACCATCACCTCTTGGGTCTTGAGATGCGTTCAAGATAATGTGGGAGTTTGCCAAATGAGTGTAGGATGGTTGTGTTGCAACCCTGAATCCCGGCTTAAGTCCTGTAATGCACTCAACACTTCAGACTAATGAACAGTATAGTGGCAAGTTCAATGGTGATCTTTTCCTCAAAGTCAAACTTAACAAAGGTGGTCTGGACTATAGTCCTGCCACCATGTCACCAAACAGATTCTGACATTACGCTGATCCATCCTTTAGAGGTGAGAGGGCAAGGATAAGTGTTCCTGTAATGCACTAATGTATAATCCTGAACATGGCAGAATGACAACACATTGTGTAAAAAGAACACAAATTCTTTAAGCAACATAGTAAAACTATATTCTTATAGTAAGTAAAAGTAATTTTATCAAGCTCATACTTGCCTTTGACATGATGTAAACCTAAGCACAAAGCTATATTCTATCATTTGGTAAAGGCAGGTTAAGGAGGTGTAAAAATATATATGCATGAAAGTGTTTAAGAGTCTAAATTAGATGTGAGCAGGAGAAAATTAGGACCTCTCAAATTCTGGATGTGGTTTTATTATAAAGCTAACGAATTCCATGTTACAGAGTCTCAAAGGGTTATGAACAGTCAGAGCACATACTGCATCTCTCTCTGGTCTGAAAATGTATTGTCATCTTTATTAATCTACGAGACTAATTTTCATTTAAGTTCATGAGGCCACTTTTCTTTTTCTTAGACATTAAACAGGTTGCTGAAAGGTCAACAGTGAAATTCAGCTAATGACATTTTTCCCCACATAGTGCACTGTCCATTTATCTTTCTTCAGATTCATGATAAATGACTCATTAATCTAAATACAATCTACGCTCATGTTATTTAGATTGCTACTTCAGCGAGTGACACCATCACTGTACATTTTCCAGTACTGCTTTTCCAAAGGTTCCTTATCTCATCTGGGAGTCGTTCAAAATAGATAACCTAATTTGACTTGATGGACTGCAGATAGTAGTTGTGCTATCACGTCCAGAGGTTAATACAGCAAAATTGGAGGTGGATGATCAAGACGCAAGCTGCCCCAGCCCGGGCAGGCTTGATAAATACACTACTGTCAAATGCGGTAAATGTGTACTGTAGAGGAGATGAAAGGATGAACTGAGAGAGACGTGGGGATAAAAGTTAAAAAAAGGTAAAGTTATGAAAAAGAGCATCAGGAAATGTCACCTTCCCAGTCCCACATGTTTACATTTACTTTTCTGCATTGACAAAACTCATACTAACACAAACACATCTCCAATAGTTGAATATTTCTCTAATGTTGTCTTTTACTCCTCTCATCTCCAGAGAATGGTTCTTTGGCCTCAGTTCCCCTCTGCAGCCACTCCAGCTTCTTCTGGCCAACAGCAGCTTTGGCAGAAGGAGTTTGTTTTGAAGAAACTGTTTGACTAAGACTCCCCAGTCTGCTTTGACACACATACCAAGATGAATAGATGTCTGATGGGTTTTGTTCAGATAACAGAATTAACTCATTGGGACCCTGGAGGGTCTACACACACATGCACACACACAAACAAACACACATCCAAGTCTGTGAATGTGTACAAGTGTTCAATACTAGACATATGGGCAAGTGCAAACATGTAGTCCATGGACATATTCAACATGATGCTGGAACCTCAAACTTCTGCTTGTGTTTGTGAGTGTGTTGCACTGGGACTCCACAAAAGACCACACAAACACCATTAAACTGTCGCCTCCCTCAGTTCAATGTCTTGCAATTGTTTTGGAAATATGATGAACAAGCCTTATTTCCCCCCCAATCATTACCTTCTAACTTTGTTCTGAGTACATTTAAAGATAAAAAAGGTATACCCTAAACAAAGATACTGGCAACCTCACTTTCAAGTACATGGCACTATTAACAGTTGCTAACAAACATAGCAGCAGTTGTCAAAAATGCATTTTAGTCTATTTTGCTCAAATCGTGTGTATATATATATATATATATATATATATATATATATATAATTTTAAAAAAGATATAGTCTGTATTCTCACACACAAAAAAAAATTACAGTTTAGCAAGAGACCGAAACCCCCCAGCAATTACCCTCATCAGTCACCTCCCCACCTTTAACCTCACTCTATTAAACTGACAGGCTATTTGTACTGTAATGTTGTTTTTGAGGCTGATGTGAAGCAATATTGCACTCCTTGTTTTCCCCGCACTGTGTGGAGGAAAGACAGTAGGTGGTCTGGTTTTATGGGAACTTTTTACATGCAAATTAAACCAAGTGGCATGATGTGATAAAGGATGAACTTGCCACTAAATAGAATAATCTTCCAATAAAATTCTGCCCTGCTCTTCATTCGTCACATTCAAACAGGCTGTTGTTGAGTATCCCTCAAACGTCACAGTGAGTTCAAGTGGTGGATCATTGTTGACTTTTCATGGGGAAGCTGCGGCTAGGAGCACCTTCACCCCTGTTTGAATCAGTAATCACTCTCCATGTTGCCTTTCAACAACATAACTACATGAATTGAGAAATCTGTCTCAGTGTTGACTTGTGCTGAGTACTCGCTAGAGTGCGACCTAAAACCAGATGCTCCAGGGGTTTCAGGGGAATGTACCCAAGGAAATCTATTTATCTGTCACCTCCAATGACTTTTTGAAAACAGGATTTGAAAACTCTGTGTTTTACTGAAACAGCAGGCATTTTATTATTATGCTATTGTATGAAGGAGAAATATAAGCTATGTGCACAAGCACAAATGTATCACATGAACCAAAGGAAATAATGCACAAGAGGTAAAAGGCCATTTCCTCGGTTTGGGAAGAAGCTTCCTTGCAATTTCTTGAATTGCTTAAAGGTTTTTTAAAAACAACAGGCTGTTAGTGAGCACCATAAGAATAACTTGCACAGACTCAGCGTCTTCCACCATCCTTTCATGTGCATTCAATAGGGTTTTAAATGTTTGAAGATTTTGATTTGGCACCTATCACTTTTGAAATTTGCAGATTCCACTTGTCTCAGTGAAACTTTGCACAACTCCTTCTCAGCTCTTTTTTTTGCCTTAGCTCTCAGAAGCAGTGCTTTACAAATTTCAGCTGATCTTTTCCTCCCCTGTGTGACAAATACTTAAATTCATTCACTCCAGAAACAACTAATTGGGGCATATCTGTCATGTTTAGATGCTGATAGTTCTCCTTCTCCTCCCTCTCCAGACATCCAGTCTCTTCCAACAACCCCTTACAGATGACCGTCCTGGTCTTAAGTAAACCCTAGACACTGGATCTATGTGGAGATGTCAAAAAGCTACAGCAAGTGTGTTGCAGTTCCCACACACAACCTCCAAGGCCCATTTGCCAAACTGTATTTACTACTGGCAAGCAGAAGATTAGGCCTGGATCTCCTCAAAGGTACAGCAGGCTCTTGGTGTCCAGCCAATGGTGGACTGAAACTAGCCTGGCTGAAAGTGAGCACTGAACTGCGGGGGGATGAACCATCCCACTCTGTAGTCTTGAGCTATAACAGTTTAGTTTGGTGGTTGTTCATGATTTGAGTGACAGATGTGAAATTGCAGGTGGTAGATTAAGACGATGGGATACTCCCATGGGATTATAGTGAATTTTATTTATTATTTTTTTGTTCCCAGCAAAGAAAATCAAGATGCCAGCTTACCACACACTGTACACTAGATCATGTTTACACTGTACACTAGAGTTTTTACTGATTCAATAAAATCTTTGAAAATGTGAAATAGCATGACATTTAATAAAATATGCTTGTTTGCTTCACATACAGTATTACATACTGTATTCATCTCTGTGCATGTGGTACAGATCTGGGACCTGTCGCCCGACTAATAGCTATGACTGACAGGCTGACGTGTATCTCAACAGAAATATAGAAACTAGACCAGGTGACTGTTGTTATTGGTGGCTGTTTGGTCACTCAATCCAGTAATGGCCTTGTGTAAATAAGACAAACACTGGATTGCTGGAATGTGCATTTTTGTTTTTGACAGCACAGTTGTCAACAGCTAACTCGCCAAAGTCCTATCTTTGTACTGAATGTGGCATTTTTTTCTAATTTGACTAAGAAAGCAAAGAAATGTTTCTCTAAATATTGAAGCATGTTCAATTCAACCAGCACAGATTAGCAGCTCATATACACACAGTGACTGACCCATGATACACAGGTTTTTTCACTTACCTGTGTAATTAGTGCTCTTCGTGTGTGTCAGATTTTCATCTGACATGAATTTGACCAGTGAATTGTTTGCGTTTATTGAGCATAAACATCAACACAGGTTTAAGACCTTTGAAACAAGCTAAAACCTGTTGTACTATTTAAAGCTACTAATACAATTAACATTTTCTTAATTGTTCTGCTAATTCTGGTTTTTTTAAAAAATTACATGGTGAAAAACATGCTTAACCTTAGTATTTCATATCTGGCAACAGGAATTTGCTCGAGTTACTACATCTTAAGCAAAACTTTGACTGCTCCAGGAGCCACACAGGCTCAGGGGCAGTGAACCTCTGAACTGAAATAGAGATTTTTCAAAACCCCTTAAATGATGTTGTTAGATATTAAGAGATTGCAGATGGGCCACAAGGCTCATGACAAAAGCTTGTTTTCATAAAGGGGAAATTAAATAATGGAGAGTAAATCTCTGCTGTAAATCTTCAGGTCAAGCAGCTTAAACAAAATATATTCAAGCTTTCTGCTACAGTGCACACAGGACACACACACACACACACACGCAGACTCTGGCCCAGTCACATGTTGGTGTTATTCCATGTTGCCCTGAATTGTGTTTGTCAGCAGTGATTTGTAAATAAACTAAACTTGATCTGGCTCAGAGGACATTTTCTGTGTAGTACAGTAAGGCTGTCCAGGGCCAGATAGGGGGAAGGAAGTAGCCCATTACTGTGTTTTACGGGTCACGCACCATGGCCGAGCCTCCTTCTGATACTGCTTGGTAAAGTTTCACCGGCGTCCACTGAGGGCCACCATATCCTGTGTTGGAGACTAATTGGACAGAACAGTGATGACAGCAGGAATCATTAAATCACACATTTAAATATGATGTCTGACTTCTGACAGCTCCTTGAATGTCTCCTGTCTCTGATACTGTAAATCCAATACGGGTCGTTCTCTATTTTCCTCACTGCCAAATATATGTTTTACCTTCATGCTGCCAAGAGAGCAGATCATTCCAACGTCCATCAGGACGAATAATTGTGTCTCAGTTTCACCTTTTAAGACTTTTCACAGAACCAGGAAAAGGTCTGCCAGCATTGGTGTAATTTCTCTTGGTTCAGGAATTTTCCAGAAATCACAGCGAGTATCTTGACACCACTACATTTGAGCAACAGGCTGTGCAGATACATAGATGTTTTTATTTTTTCTATTGTTTTATATACTTATGGAAAATTATACAGACTGATGAACTGAATACACAGGCTTCTGCTATTCAAGGTGCCAGTTCAAGTGTGATGTTCACTTTAAATTAATTCCCATAATTTAACACAATCTGTTTATTTTAAAGTTCTTTGAAACCTGCTGACTGAGTCAGGCATGCACATTAGTCATACCCTATTTCTATTTTTGTGTTGTTTTTTTTTGTAATACGGCAGGAAATAACAGTTATTTTCATTATCAGTTTATCCTCTAAAGATTGTTATCTTTATTTATTGATTCATAATTGTTTGGTCTATGAAATGTCAGAAATAATGATAAAGGCCTGTCACAGTTTTCTAAAGCACAGGATAACATCTTTAAATTGCCCGTTTTTGTCCACAAATGTTTAAAACCTAAAGATATTCCATTTACAGTGATATGAAACACAGAAAAGAAAAAAAGCCTCAAGATTGAAAAACTGAAACCAATTATTTATTAAAACGTTCAATAAATATTCATTTTCTGTTGTTCAATTAATCAGTTAATGAGCTGTAATTAGGAATGTGTGGTATTTAATGGAGTCTGATCAAAGGGATTCATATTTTCCTCTACTCATGTACATACAGTTTTCTGTAGAACTTTTATAAATATTTATAAAAAAAATCATGCAAACTAATTAATACGGGCCCTTATAACAATAATCTTGCACTTTCCTGTAGTGTGTACATTTCTCATATCCTCTATGTGGTGTATATATTTGATTTCCATCAACAGTGAGTCTTTCATCATGTCATGTTCATCTCTGCCTTTGTGTCTGAAAATGTACCTCCAGAAGTTTAACTGACAAGAGTAATAAATCAAGGCAGGACCTTCCCGCTGAACCACATCAGAACAAATGGATCACGCCAGAACGCTAACTCCCCCACCAACCTCTGTATAAACACAGAAAGGGGGAGGCAGAGGAGCAGAGTGGACTTGAGGGTGAGGAAGGGTGAGGCTGGTCGATGAGGGATGGTCAGGATTTCACTGGCGACCCGGACAAGAGTGAAGGGGATGATTGTAGGAGAGATGATTGATTGAGTTTACTGCATTTTTCAAATGCAGTAAACTCAAAGAAAATATGAAGTTTATGGAAAAGCCCACGTCATAAAATATTACCCTCAGTGGATCCTGTCTGTAAAAGTATTCACATGGTCAACCAAGGCCTTGTGATAGCGTTTCAAGAAACCAAAATTTAATTTAATTGTGGGCGATCAATGATATCATTGGACAGTTGCCAACTTTTTCAATAGGAATCATATTTTGGAGCAAATAGAGGATGAGACACGGGCCAAAACAGGAGAGAGGAAAGGGAGGAAGAGGCTGAGGAAATGAGTGAAGGAAGTAGTGAGTTATCGTGAGCATGTTGGGAACAAGCCAGTGTGTCTAATAAGTGTGAGTCATTGAGCAAGACATTACAATCTCACCTGCTTAGTCACTGTGAGCTGCTGCAGACGGACAACATTGCTTAAAACCTAAATGTAAAAACACAAAATGCTGATTCTGCCGGATAAAGGGCCTCATGGGTGCGTACTGAGGAGACTTAGTAAAACTGATGAGACAGCATATTAACGGTGTGTTTCCCTGATGCATGAGGTGCTGGTTGTGGATGGGCTGTGAAAATGAGAGCATCCATTAACACTGACATTAAATAGTTTTATTCACCGGGTTTCCTGAAGCTGACACACTCACAGATTCACTTCTTATTTAACATGGCAGCACATCAAGAGGGTTTATGTTGTATAAACAGCATAAATACTTTCCCTCCTCAGTACTTTATTTCTGTCTGCCTCCTCTAAATGCACCCTGCAACAGCAGCTGTCAGATGCAGCAATGTCTGTGATTGTGCAAGGTAGAGTAATAACATAATGTGCAATGGCCTACTCAAAGGAAACTAAACTTAGGGAACATTTTAAATTGCATGAATTGGAGGTGATTCGATTGAGCTGTTTGTGTTATCGGTATTTTCTGTGTGTTTCATAACCTTCATGATTTTGTGCTGCTTTCTTAGCCAGGACACTTTTACATGCAGTAAAAGAAAAATTTTATCTCAGTGATGTCCTTTCCTGGTTAAATTAAGTTTCATATATTTATATAAAAGTGATATTTCACTGAAAATCAGCTTGAGTAAATGTAAACAGCACCTCATTCAAAATGCCCTCATCAAAGTTACAGGCTAACATTTTAGAAAAGGAGAACATTGTCGGGTGTAATTGCTTTCACATGCCTCTTAAAGGACAAGAGGCCAGAGGTGACTCTGGACTATTTTAATTGGAAATCAATTCAATAAAATGCACAAAGAAAGACCAAACGACTCTCATCTCTTTTTGTTGGCTAAGCATTGTCAGTTTATGACTAGAGAGGGGTTTTCCAGCACTAGTGCTCAGTCAAAACCAAGCACGTAGCATATAGAATTACAATGAATACTGATCCGGGCTATTCAATTTGTCCCACCTTTATTCAGTCCCTGACACCTGATATTACAAAATTAATTCCCTCCCATGGTTAATTAGTGTGCTTGTTTAAAAGAAAAAAAAAGTTTAATAATGGTGTAAAACCACAATCATCTAAGTGGTTTCCTCAGTGAGTACAGGGGCATTATTAGAAAATAAATGTAACTTAACCTTAATCAGCAACAAAACTATAAAATACAACACTAATGATTCAAATTACTCTTGGTGTGTAAACAGCTTCATGCTGTAATTGTTGTAGTTTCTCCCACCACAGCAGCTGATTTAACGTCAAGATAAAAGTAATAGTTTTCTC
Organism: Toxotes lorentzi; assembly: GCA_037833715.1. Taxonomy (NCBI): domain Eukaryota; kingdom Metazoa; phylum Chordata; class Actinopteri; family Toxotidae; genus Toxotes; species Toxotes lorentzi. The sequence goes on along the minus strand of JBBMJY010000020.1, from coordinate 17,687,836 downwards.
CACAGGATTAACATTTTAGTTCTGGGTGAATGTGGAAAACACTCAGTTGGGAATATTCCCAGTCTCCCTCCCATGATAGCTGCCACAGACAGAGTTGGTTTATGCGTACTGGTCTGCTCAAATAAACCATACCAGCTTAATGCCACCCACATGCCCCTCAAGTCAAAACAGCTTAACTCTGCAGAGAACCAGGATGGATGTGAAAATTAAACAGACTTTAAAGACATTCAGGAGGCTAATAAACAGATATTTCAGCCTCTGTGTCATTGCTTATTTCTTAATCAGTCAATCTCTCTTTGTTTCTGATAAATACCATGGAGTTGACCTTCACAGAGTCGATTGTAGACCGAGTTGCCGTCACACAGGCGAAGTCTGACACCTAGTGGAGGATTTGTTGAACATAAGGGACACTAGTTACATGCTGCAGTTGGGTATTGTTTAGATAGACCTGGCATTTTCTATGATGAATAACTGTTAGAAGTCTTACTTTAGTTAGTAGTTGATGTGTGAAAGGTGGAGGCAGCTTGACACTGTGATACCTAATAGTTATATGTATGGTATTAAAATCTATTGCAAACCTGTACACAAGGACAAGGGAAGAAGGCAAAAGGTTAGAAAACAAAGGGGAAACAACTTTACATTTAAGAGGGACTCCGTCATGAATTACTCTGTAAGTACATCTTTAATTACTGACAATGTAAAAAGCTTTTAAATATGGATTACTTATTATTAATAATAGAATTCTAATAAAATTCGACCACTAAACTGCAATGTACTCCAACAGCAGTGTGTATGCACAGTAAAATAAATACTGATGAGTGTACACTACTTTGGTTCCAATTAGACTGAATAAACAATTGAACGTAAAAGAAAACTAATTAAAATAATCAATACTTTTCTTTGCATGAAAACCAGATTAGCAAAACATTCTCCATCAAAGTGTAATTGATTTTTTTCATTTACACTAAATAGACTTTCAGACACTCTCCTGATCATATCTATAGATCAGAGGACACATGGTGAATCATCCTATGCAGTAACCTCTCCCACACCCAAGGACACAAAGATCACTCAAAACAAAATTCTCTCCAAGTCCACTCTATACAGCAGCTCGACCTTGTCAAACAGAAAAACAAAACCCCCTTTAATTAGATGCTCAACTAATTGCATAATATCTCCCATGGTGCTGTGGGGTGAAGTGAAGCATAGGGAGAAAGGAGAATGCTGTCTTTGTTGCCTTTTTGCTGGCTTTGGTTCTGGCAGTTCTTTGGAAATATTGGCCAGTGGAGCTGGTCTTGGTTTCCTGATTTGAGGGGATTTGGTTCACGATACTCCTGTCTCCAAAACAAACAGTGATAAACATAAAGACAAGATGTGTAAAGAAAAAAAAATGCAACAGATATGAGCAGAAATTTGTGGCACAGGGGATTGATTGTTGTTTGAGACTGATCAGCTAAATTTCAGTAGTGACAAAATTTAGATTTTTTTTCTTTTCTTTTTTTAAATTTTGGCAGTTTCTTATGATATTCTGGATAGTTTTACATCTTTATACAAACTATATGAATATATTTGAGCTGTTTGCAGTGCATAGACACATGCATGGAGGTCACTGGTAGACATTCTTTGCTTTAAAGATCATGAGTCACACAGTTTGGGACTATGATACAGTTCATACATTATGTAAAAGGGCACATGGTACACACAAACCGTTGATTACTGAAGGCAACAGACCTTCATAAATAATCTCTCATTCATCTCACACAAAATATCTGATTTAATAGAATAGCTTTTACATTACTTTAAGAGCAAAGTGAAAAAAACCCTGTTTTTCATAAAATTACTTGTGAGTTTCTCCTTGTTTCCTCTCACACATTTTCAGTTGTGCTCTTTGTAAGCTGAGAGCATGCAAACTCTGGTTTTGGGTCACCACTCAGAGCTTACAAACAGTATAAAGGACCCGATACGCCCCCCCTTCCAAAAAAAAAAAAAAAAAAAAAACTGCACAGAATAATGAGCAGTAAACAAGAGGAGTAGCAGAGAGGGAGAAGAGGGGGTGTCCTACACGAACTGAGGGGTAACAAAAGAGAGGGTGTCTCCGTAGCAACTCAGTCAAGTTGTTTGAGTCACATGGCCTGAGTTTCTATTGAAGCCAGTGAGAAGAGGCTTGAAGCTCAGCCTTTAGTTCATGTTTTTGGATGCCAATGGCAGCAACATGAGTGGAGCCCAACAGGACCGAGCAATGGCAGCAGACAGTCTCCATCTGAACGGCACCGCAGCTTTGGGCCTGCATGACGAGGAGATCGACACAGCTCTGTTTGGTGTGTTGTGACAGTTAAGTTTATTTTATTTCTTGCAAAGTGTATCTTGTTTATTAAAGACTTCTGACCAAAACTGTTGGTTTCTACTTAGGAGCAGCTCTTTGCTTTGCTTTTTCAACACTGTTAAACATGTCATCATGCAATTTATCTGAATGAAGGATGTTTCAGTGGCTCCTCTGTTTTTTTTTTCTTGTACCCAGAGTTCAAACTGTTTAACATTGTCATCATTGCTCTGGCCTTGTGTATCCTCACTATCACCGGCCTGTACTGCATCACAGTCTGCTACAACCGCACCAGGTGAAGATCAGATATCATGGTTTGCTTGCTCTGACACTTTAAAGAATTACCACTGTAAATTATTGTGTATGATCCACTTTCTTACCTTTAGTAGGATACATGGATCTTTCAATTGAAGGCACAGCCCCTGGTCTAATATACAATGGCATAGCCCTATCATATCCTGTGTACTGATTTATAGATGATTCAGAGAAAAACTGTTGTTTCAATAATGATTAACTGAACCGCTGAGTCTTTAAAGCTACTGTGAACTCAGAGTGGGTCATTTGAAATTACAGTTAAACAATTAGTGCAATTAGTACCATCTTCTTTTTCAGGCAGTCAAAGAGGGCCCATGTGTATGAGAGTGCAGTGACCCGAGGGGAGCCGGCGGACCCCGTGGCGGTTAAAGCAGTGAAGAGGTCGACCAGCTTCATCAACCCTCTCGCCTTCTTCAGGAAACCAGAGGCGGCAAAGGACAACTCCAGGATCTATTACATCTACAGCAACCCGCTGCCTGTAGGGGTGAAGGAGGAGGAGGAGGAGGTTAAGGTCCCACAGAGACCTGAGGAGCAAACTGCACTGTCGCTGCCCCTGTCCTTTCAAGAGTACGCCAGCGACCCAAACAGTGGCGTCATCCTGGACCCTCCGATATTTTACATGCAGCTTTAAAGGGTGGTGGAGAATGAGGCTATGTGGGTGGAGATTAGTGTTGGGGTTAAGGTTGGTTAGAGGCACTTGTCCTCAGGTAAAGGTTTAAGCCCCCCAGCTATGGCACCATGTGTAGGGCCATTAAAGGGGCACTCCACCAATTTTACGCATTAAGCTCAGTTTAAAACTGCTAAGTCTGTGAAAGCAGTTGTATAATGTCTTCTGTGGAAGCTGTGTAAAGTCATGAGGGGTTTCTCTTCATAGGCTTGGAGACTACAAATCTATAACAGAAAGTCTGCTTCATGTGAAGTTATGAAACTATAAATTTTGAAAGACTTGCAAGTTTATCAGACAAGGAAGTTAAGACTCTAACAAGCTGCTTTACAGGAAATGCAGGATCCAGTGTTTTAAAATCATGACACATACCAGGGACTAAAACTGAAGACATTTTGGGAAGTACTCCTTCAATTTAAACATTCCTCTTCTTAATCAGTCTCTTGTGAGTCCCCCAGCTTCATGAAAGATCAGTACAAAATCACTGGAGTGCTCCATTAGAACCCTAACATGTTTATTTCAAGTGACTCCAGAGTGCTTAGTGTAAGACATCCTAAAGTGTTTAAGACAGTTTCTGCCTAATTCTGTTTCTGAGAACACAAAGATGTGGACTGAACAGGACAACTGATAGCATCCAGCTGAATCTGATGCTGTCCTAAGTCAAAAAGTTTTGACATCACACAGTTTGAGGGCTCAGCAAATAGAAAGCAGTAGAACAACATTTTGTAGCAATAGAGGTGGATGAAGGACTCTATTGATTAGAGAGGCCTAACAACTCTGTATATGACATACTAGGTGACATTTTAGGATAGTCCCTTTCAGCCATTTCTTTGAAAGCATATTAGGATAGTATTTAAATTCATATACATAAATACTGTTATGCAAATGCATATGCAATCGTGATTATTCCAGTTTTCATTTTAATTTTTAACTTCATGTGAAAGGACTATGAACTTTTCTACTTGAGAAACTTTCACAGGATTCTAGTTTTAAAAGCCTTTACAAAACCTCACTGGATAGCCTCAACAATGCAGGATTTTAAAGCTGAACATGAGACTGCCGTATTTCTTTAAAAACGGATGTTTCTGAGACACAAAGTAGTATAGATATGCAAGTGTTTCTTGATTTTCATTGATCTTTAATAAAACTGCAGATACAATGTGCTTTACAAAAAGAAGCTGAGTGTGAGACACAGAAAGATGAGAAAGATACAAACGATTATCACTGCAGAGCGATCGATCGTACACTGCTCCTTCGCAACATGATTGGTTTGCAAAAGAGTCCGTCCTCAGACGATTGGCTGGGTCTCTCTCATCAACCACTCCAGTGCCTCCTTCCTGCCCTGCCTCTCCAGTTCTGCCCCAACCACTTCTCGGCACTTCCTGTGGTACTCATTCACCCAGTCCCGCTGCAAGACAGTGAAGTGATGGTCAAGTCACTAAGAGACTGTGTTTAAGTAACGCATAATGTACTAGGAATAGCTGGAAATATTATATTATATTATATTATAAACATTAAAATGCATAGTTTATGACTTTAATGTAGGTCATTTTAAGCTAAACCGTTCCTATTGCTAAGTAAGCTAAATGTAATGTGTTGCTGTATTTGAAGTGTTTGTCACATCACCAGTAAAAACCTTTTGAGATTAATTTTTAATTTCTTAAGGGTGAATTTTTCTTTGATTAACATGATCTTGCTGGATATTCCTTACCTCCTTCTGAGTGAGCAGCTCTGTGCTCATCATCTTGACTTGGATAGGGACCAGAGTGAGGGGCTCAAATGTCAGGCTCCCCCTGTTTCTGTAGTTGTACTGCACGCACAGATGAGAACAGATGAGAACAAAAACATGATGGTTTTCTAAACCAAAACACCGCAACTAACCAACATTGTGACTTATATACAACTAATCAAACAAAGGAAATAACATCTTAAGGAGCATCAAGACTTTAAAACAGTCAGTTTAAAGACTTACTTTAGGCTTAGCTGGTACAACAAGGACCACATTTTCCAGGCGAATGCCGAAAGAGCCATCTTCATAGTACCCAGGTTCTAGAAAAAAAGACAAGAAATGAGATGGCGATTTAGAACATAATCAAACATCAAAAAATAATTGAGCTTCGCTGGACCTAAAAATGCATTTGTTAAGGTGTTTTTCACTTCCACTAGGACGACCACTTCCTCTCAAACACAGCTCCATCCCCACTCACAAATTTCTGTAAGAACAAACAGTTGTTCATTCCTACACTGCAGCAAGAAGCAAATTTCTGACACCACTGAGGCATGTTTGAGGTATTATTTAATTATGGTATGTTCTTGTGTCACTTTGGAATGCTTTGGTATGCCTTTGTCTCTATGAGTCACAGGTGCTGTGACAACTGCTTCATGCCTGAAGTTTGAAGCAGTTTCAGTATGAAACAAAGCAGGAAACACATCAATCAGTTGGAATTATGAGCGACATGTTTGGACATATACTGTTGCTTTTCAAGTGCGAAAATACAAACAAAATGTATAATGTGTTTACTTAATACTTAATACTGCTATCATTCACTTGCTGAATTTAAAAACCCTGCCATACCATCACTGACGATCATGCCGGCCTCCAGAGGTTCATCAGCGAAGGTCTTGTAGCTGATGCCGCAGGGTCCCTCATGGACGTTGAGGAAGCAGCCCACGCCGTGGCCTGTACCGTGAAGGTAGTCCAGCCCCGACTCCCACAGGGCTGCACGGGCAAACGAATCCAACAGGTGGCCTAGGGAGAGCACGGAGGTTTAGAGTTAGCAATCACACTGTAAAACATTATAAATTATTAACTGTTTTTCTTCTCCACATTTTTTTTATGGCACAAAATTAAGGAAACATAATTTTGCACACTTCTCCCCTGCACTCTATCCACTGCATGCTGGAAAAGGGAAAATGAATGCATAGATCTATGAATAACTAACCTTTAATTCCCCATATGATCAAGAGGGAGAGCTATGATTTACCCTTACTGTCTGAGACTAAAAATAAAAGATCTATATTCAACACAGGACAGACAGAATACTCGAGAAATACTGCGTATATACACGTGTTCTGAAGTCAGAATGTAATGTTTATATACTGGTGTGCTATATACAGTGTAAGATCACCCTCATGTCAGAGAAGAGTGTAGCACCTTTTGTTCCATTGGGGAAAACAGCAGCACTGACAGCTATGTGTCCCTTCAGTACATACGTAAAGCATTCCTAGAGGAAATACAAAAATAAAAATTAAGTAATAAATAAAATCACGGCAAGAGATAATTTCAGTCAACGTATAATGACACTGCACCGGCTCTTAGTTTAGTTTTTACATGTTACTAATAAGAATCATTCGAAAAGCTTTAGTCAGTTAAACCTGAGATCAGAATTATTTTGCAAATACACAAATTCACCTTCTCAAAAGCAGATGGTGTCCCAAAGTGCACGGTGCGTGTGACGTCTGTGGTTCCATCACTGCCAAAGACAGAAAAGACAGAATATGAATGCAGATGTATGCGTGTCATGCACAAAAAAACACAACAATTCCTGTGTTGTCTGTGTTCTTGGTATTAACGGGCATGGCAGTGATGACTGTCTGAATTAAATCATACTAGTACTAGACACGGCTGGTTAGTCCAAATGCATTTGCTGTTTAGAATAATTATCTTGCTTACACGTATTGGGCTCCAGAGTCGATCAGGTACACTTCATTCGTGGTGAGGGTTCTGTTGGTTTCAGGCAGTGGTCTAAAGGAAAAAAAAAAAGTCATGGATAAAGGATTAGTTAAGTATTTTTTAAAGAACAACAACATAAAAGAAAATGCAGTTACATAAATTTGTTTCTTTGGCCAACTGACCTGTAATGTATGATTGCTCCATTTGGACCAACGCTGGAGATTGTGGGGAAACTGAGGCCGACAAAATCTTTCTGTTGACTGAATAAGACACAATAAAATTAAATTATTACAGTTTTGAGCGATGAAACTTTACTGTCACTCTAAAAGCAGCACACTGAAAAAAAAAACATTTTGTAAACCGAACAAAGCATTTTAATTTTAAGGCCTTCAGTGGACAATTTGATTCACTTCGATGTCCAGCAGAGGGGGCTTGAACTCAGCTGTGACTAACCATAGATAGATAGATATACTTTATTGATCCCAAGCTGGGAAATTACCGGACAAATAACAAAAGTTAAAAAACACGACGGGAGCTGCGGCTATAGGCTGCCACCTGGAGGGGCGCCATCTGACCAGTGTCAGATGTAACCATGTCAGCTGTCATGCAGCATGACAAGCATGAAAGGTGACATGAAGTTAAACTGGATGAACTTGTCAACCACATGAGGAACATGGGAAAAAAAAACCAAAACAATAATAAAAAAAACCAAAAACAAAACACCCACCTGCGTAGTTCTTCCGCCTTATCCGCAGCAGAGATCTCTGTGACAGTGCCTTTTGGAATCTGTACAACAATAACAGCAGCACTCAATCATGAAAAGGGAGTTAAAATAAACCCTGAAGTTCAGTTATAACCTCCACCTGAAATCAAGGTTGCGACACTCACATCTGTGACTTTCCAGTAACTGCTTACAATACTTATTCATAGAATATAAGAATACAAAATTAGTAGGCTTTGGAGGATTGGTCAAAATAACATGTACTGTAATACAGTGAATTAAGATTATGATCAATTAATTATTATTGTAGGAAAATAGTATTTTTTGCTATATCAATACAACAATCTGCAACAGGAGTTTTGCTCAAAGTGTTTAGCAATAGGACAGAGAGACATTCAAAGCCCTGTGAACACAGACTAGGAGAATCTGTTCTTTTTCTCTTATCAACCTTAAAATGTATGGCCTCAGAAAATAAAAAAAAAAGAAAATACCTCCTTTTCCAACCAAGCAAAGAGTTCACAGAGGGCAACTGCATCCTTGATCTGTTGGTAAAAGAAGGTGAATATTCAGTTCTTTATTGGGTAAATCAGACATTTACAGAGTTTACAACGATGAACTGAATAAAAGACATGCACTAAAAATACTTACATGGGCCATTTTCATGCCTTGAACCTCAGTGGCATTCTTCACTGCCTTGGCGAGGCAGAGCGGAGTGTAGGGAATTGGGGTCCTGTGGGCCTGAAATACATCAAGAAGAAACATTTGCAAACCTAAAAGTAACTGATGTTACGTTGATATAGAAGTAACAGTAAAATTAAATGTCTATGTGAGAAATATTTCATGTTATGCCAAGAGAATTAATGCAGATCACTAAAATGCCCGTCTGCCTTGGCAAACAGTTCATTAAATTAAGTGCTGAGTGAATGTTTTCATACCAGTAAAAGTCTAGTCAACTGAATAACAAAATGCAATGGACTATGTCTCTGATAGTGAGATGTCTGAAAATGTACATCTCTGTCCTCAAATCTGCAATGCAGGTTGTTTGTGAAACAACTGTGGGAGACAATCACAATATGTGTCATTTAAAATGTGTGAGGATACTGATGACGAGATCTGAAAGGCAGCAATTTATCATACTTGGAGAGCACTGCCAATTTTATAAACTAGGAAAACACAATGGAGACACAATCAAGCTATTTCTATGTCCTCTGTTGTGAACACCAGAGACAATTAATGGTCCTTACAATGCTACTGCTTTGTGGGTCTGCTCTCTCACCTTGGGGATGACCTGTGTGAGAGCACAGCTGGCCTTGTCACAGATCCACACTTTGTCCTTGGGGCCGAGCGCAGCGCAAACAGCCTGGAGCTCGGTGTAGACCGACTCGTACGGAAACGTTTGGATGCTCAGCTCAGGCTTGCTGGGAGAGTCCAGCTGCAGATGCTCTCTCAAAGCGGGATCAGAGAGACGTTTCAGGTCCACAAAAAGCCTGCAGAGAGGAAGGAGTTGGTCAGTGAAGAGGCAAAAAACCTGTACCTCCAATTTTGGTGAATTTAAGGTATTAATATGATTATGTGTGCCTCAAGGGGAAAATAAAATAATGCTGGATTTTCCAAACAATTTCTTACTTAAAAAAGAATGACTGCAAATCTAGTTGCTACTTTGTTTGTGCATTTTGGACACTGAATAACAAAGAAATGTACACCAAGGTCACATTTAAAGGTGATCAATCAAACTTCATAGACAGCCTGAGAAAATATGAATTTAAATTTTTTTGGAAACACTATATGGTGTTCAACCAAGCAATCTCCTTCTGCCTTTGTTGGATCTTAATTCATTCTTCTTGTAATTGACTACTTCACAAAAACTTTTAGCTTTTAACTTTTCGGTGGAGTCTGCAATTTTTTAATAATTAAATGTTAATGTGTTCTTGGATCTTTTTGTGAAAATTAAATATAAGAGTTTTACTTAACCTCAAATAGTAAATGTAATGCAATAAAAAGAATAATAAACCCATTATGCCTTAAAGTTATAAAAAATACTACTTAAACAACACATTGTGTTGTGTTAAATATCCATTACTTTAATGTGTTCATTCCCACGATGGTATATGCGAAGAAAACTGGGTTGTACTCGATGTCGGCACCACGGAGGTTAAAAAGCCCTGAGAAAAGAAAAATAATTACAAAACATTACATTTTAAAAATGTTTCAGTCCCTTAATGACAGTGACGATGTCAGTCACCACTTGACTATCTGTCCTATTTTTAGCCATTTCAGTGTTTGCATGATTTGCCTAAAAATCCATTTCAAATACTGCGTCTCATCTCAAACCTCCATGAACATTGTTTGGTGTGAAATATCAATGTTATTATTAGACTGCCACTCATCCTCTGTAGATGGCTGAGCAAAGCCCCTTCAGTTTAAAGCCCATTGAAACTCTCTAGTCTAAATGCTACTCGCTGACAATAAAAATCAGCATTACTCTAATTAACACAAGCTCTCAGACCAAACAATCAGAAACAAGAGCTCATTAGGCACATTCAACAAGGCGCTCAAATAGACATCTAGAGGGACACCCGTGTATCCCTGGGTCCTTGGATCGTGATCATGTATCAAAGCGGACTTATGTGAGAGAGGAGAGGGTGGGTATGGCTGCTGCTTGTCTTACACTAATAACTAAAAACTGCCAAAACCTGGTACCCCCCCCCACCAACAAAAGCACAAATTCTTGTTTGCTTATAACAAACAGATCAGCACGAAAACAACATAATGTTTGTTGTCCAGTTCAATTAAAAACTGATTTCAGAGTTGAAAATCCATTTATGCAACCAGTTGGAAAATAACTAAGTTAATTTACTCAAGTATTATAGTTACAGGTACAATTCTGAAATTCCTCGTAAATGTACTTAAATATCTCCACTTTGTGCTCTTCAGTGGCATGCACAGCTGTCTGCCACAGGGATTTTTTAAAAATATAACCACTGAAGTATGTACTTAAGTGTATAAGTGTATTTCTGAAAAATGAACCATACATGCAATCTCGTCCAATGCTGTAGCAACAAACCAGCTGATTTTCCTCTCTGTCATCTTGGCCCGCAACGTGGTGACCTTGTCCTGCCAGGAAACACCTACAGGTAGACAGCATCAGCATGACATGGTGCTTAATTCATAATGCCCAAAAAACCTGTATATCTAGTTACAGTGAAGTGTAGCCAAGGGTTTTTTTGGCTTTGAAACAATAGAAAACAAAGATAAAACCAAAAGCAGTTAACAGAATCGAAATTACAGGTGGTACTTCTGCTCACAATTGGATAATTTATAAGAGTAAATAATGATGTCAGTGTTCTTGTGGGATCTCTAAAAATATTTATCTCTCTGTATCTCAGAAACAAAACCCTAATTAGCTAAAATGAATTAACCGTGAATGTAATAATGGTGTTAAAACAGTAGGGGACTGACCAGTGTACTCTAAACCCAGGTTGCGGAGCTGTGTGCTGGGTCTTTTTGGACGGTCGGTCCAGACCGCATCGATCAGGTTATCCTGCACCGCCACCAGAGAGTGGCCTGCACTGGTCAGAGCCTTGGACATGTTCTTCCACTGGTCTGAAACATAACACCAGAGGATTGTGTTAAGATGCTCAAACATGGGTTAAAAACAAACATTTTGTTGACAACTAGAGAACCAGAATGCCCTTTGTGTGTTTGATGAGGAGGATCTGCAAGATGCAACATCAGCTTCACATCATGAGAGCAACTGTACGAAAGCTTGTGAATTTTCCATTATTTGCTCTATAGTCAGACTAGGTAGAAATGCACTGGAGACGAGTGGTATGCTAGGCCCCTGCTGGGCATGCAGGAAACTAATGTTCCGTTCTTTGATGGAGAAAATAACATTTTTTAACAGCTGTTGTGTTTGACAATTTATACTTTGATACTGCACATTTTAAATCTGCAAAGTACTGAGCAAATTTCCTGCTGCACACTACAGTGTTCATACTGCTCTTACTGTAATGTCACTGTGTTCTGCCTTCCTAATAATGCTGATCCACGGTGCTGAGAGGGAGATGTTACAATAACCTACCAGCAGCAATGATCCAAGGATCTACTCCCACTTTGGAGTTCTCTGGCAGGATGCTGATCAGCCAGTCCTCCTGAGAGGGCGTCTCTTTCAGTCCTGTGCATGATTATAAAAACATGTTCATCACACATTGAAGACATAGAGATGTACTGTAAGACTGCCTCATATCAATGTGGAACGTATAGTACTAAAACGTTTGTCCCAATGTTTGTCTTCACCCAGTGACGAGACTTGTTTTTCATTCTAAAATCTTCTCAAAACATTATGATTTGCAGTACTCAAAAAAACCCACAACTTTTAAAAATGAGGGGAAAAAATTAAGATTAACAGTCAGTGCTTTTATTTATGGTTTACATAACATTACTAAGAGGCAGACGTTATTTTCATTATGTACAAAAAAAGGCACCAAGTAGGATTTTACCCATCTTCATAAGGGTCCAGTTGTTGTCCATCTGCTGGCTGGCCTGGAGGAAGTACCGCCCATCAGTCCACATTGCAGCGTACTGCTCTGTGACGATGGCTGTACCTAAACATCACAACACACAAAGTAGCTTTGACATTTCCAATGACAAATGCATTGTTGGATCCAGTTGTCTGCACAGTGGATGAATGTGAAAGTAGCCTGTTACTTGTCTGGTGTGCCAGTTGTGTTTGTACTGCAACATATACAGTATATGCATCTGAAATTACAGCAGTGAAAACGAGTCTGAGACTCTCCTCCTCTCCTTTTAAACTGTAGTGTTGTCTGGGTGAAAGTCAGGTTTTCCCACAGGGTTTTATTACAAAAGCACTTTACTAACTAATCTGAACATGAGACGATCTGGGAGGTTTACACTGAATGGGTGAACACAACAGAATAAAAGTTTGATTGTCTTATTTATTACATTGTCCTGGGTTTTTCTGCAACTGAATCTGGATCTTGGCCTCTAGTGTGTCCAACTAGGATTTGATGCTTTGACTTTAAAATGACACTTTAGTGTGAATTTCCACTTGCACACAAGGAAAACATACCTGCAGAGCCATTAAATCCACAGATAAATTCACGTCTGCAGTCACACGGTGCAATGTATTCACTCTGAGAGACACAGGGACGGACAAAGAGAGACAGAGAGAAAGGGAGAGATCAGCTTCATTAACAATCAGTGTGAAGTGGCCATTTTAAATGCCACCTTTGCTCCTATTCTCACATCATGTCTTATGCATGGAGAGGGGAAAGGGAGGAGCAGCGGGCAAAGGGCTACAATTAATTGCGAAGGTCAGACAAGACGATCAGAAGTGAAACAAGACACACACATGAAGTGAGATAGACAGGAGAGGCAAATCAGAGACTATTGTGAGCTTGTACACTCATGTCTTTGTTTAAATTTAAGATTTACTTTAGTCATGTAGACATGTATTAATGAAGTAAATGTGTGTTGTGTATGGTCTCACTTACCTGGTGGGCATCTCCAGAAGGGATGATGTAGGCCTGTATAGGCTCAGAAAAGTATTTGCAGGTCTTCATCGCCTGGCGAAGCTGCCTGAGCAGCTCTCCAGTGATCTTAGGAGACATGGCTGCGTCTGAATGGACAAATAACAGTGACATACTTTATGATGACGATAAAGTTCAAACAAGCTGATGTTAGTTCATACCACACTTTTTCTAAAAGGAGGTACAGTGGCCTCAATATGCGATAAAACACAAAATGAGCTGAATCTCAAAAGTTAAGGTAAAGGCTGCTGAGATACGACAACTGCAGACAGTGTCACAGATAGGCATTTCACGATATGAAAAGAATCAGTTTAATCTCCAAAAGAAGAAACAGCAATTAAAGACAACCCGACCATTTGAGCAAAAAGCACGAAGACATTTGCGCATTCATATTTTAAATCCCACACTAATTATCCACAGATTACCTGACTTTTGGGAAGCCATGCTGACTTTAAGTGCCTGGAGCTGGACAGTGACTGAAGCCTACCTGACTATTAACGTGGAGCTCAAAGTCACAGTCCACACCTGGATCTTCAACCTGCTGTAACATGCTGATTAAGCAACTGTCACAAGAGCCAGGGTTAAATATTAAAAGAACAGTCTAATTGACCCGAGTTGGGAGGTGATTGACCCATTTCCACTACAACAAAGCTCCACGGCCTCTATACGGCGGTGTAACTCACTGTAAAAAAAAAAAAAAAAAAAAAAACCAACAAACCGACCAATCACATTGCAGCGTTCCTCAGCGATGAGCTCTCCTATTGGCTAAACGCTCCCCATGCGATTGTTGTTTACAAGTTGGCTTTAGATGAAGCAGGGGTATTCAAAATATAACTCAATAACTAGCTGCGTAGCTACAATAAAATTAAACACTTGCGTCGGATTTTTCCAAAAGAAACAACAAAACCAAACAGCTTGTAGCTTAAGAGGACGGGCGATGTTTTTTTTTTATTCACACATCATTGTTATCAACAGGCCAACCATTACACATAATAACTAATTCATTCGGCGGTGTGGCCGTTGAATTTAGTAGTGGGTGTGGTAGCACGCCAGCGGGACATTCGCGAAGTTTGTAGCCAATTTCCCCAGGTTTACAGCTCTGTGTAAACGCCTTTCTCTCCGTTTTCGTAACGAACAAAGCGTTACGGACACAGGCGTGGTATGACCAGCCGCTTCCCCTCGTTTGAAAACAGTCAACATCCCCCTGTGCTCGCTCCGTGCAGCCGGGAGACGTTAGCTCCCCAAACCGCCGCTAGCTAACGCTAAAGTCCCCCCCACATGCAGCCCGCGAACAGCTGAATACACACCCGGTGGTTTCTCCTTGGAAATGTGATTCTCGGGGTTAAAAGAAAAACCAAACACACAAAGCGAACCCTTCACCAGCTTGCACCTTGTGTTAATTTACAGGAGGCTGCCATTTCGTTGTTGACGTTCGTGGTCACGTGACTGAAGTTTCTTCCAGTAGACGCAGAGGGATCGAGACTCGCCTCTTTTACAGTGAGTAATCATACACAAAGGAAACAAGCAGACGTAAACGAGATTCCACAACTTTAATGTTTCACTTTATGGAAACAAAGCAGTCATATACAAACCACTTACGCCTTAAATCCACAACACTGTACTGAGCAGCAGCATAGGCATGTGGATCCTCGATCCTCGTAACTGACTGATAAAAATATAACAGAATATACCAGTGAGTAATACAAATAGAAAAAGAATTATAATGGAAAGTAAGAGTAGTACAACGCTTTACACTCTTCCTTCGACCGCCAAACAGCTGTCTGAAAAGAAAACAGCATTTCATTTTTCTACCCCCAACCATCAATTAAAAAAACAAAACAATTAAGACTTAACTAAGAGTAAGATCTTGGCAGCACAAAATTTAAGGCCACTGTCCTGCTAAAGCATGGTATACACTGTGTACAAACACTTACTCATGGGCTGAGATGTTTGGGGATTTAAAGCAAGGGAAAAAATCACAGTGATTGTTGGCACAAGGCATACAAACATTATTGTATTTTATTCACAATTTTCCTTATATTTAAACATTTCACATGGATAGTGCATACATAAAAAAAAGTCTGGAAATCTGAAAATGCAATGCATTAAGTCCGCTCACCCATTTAACAACCCAAATGAATATAATATGAGCAATATCAGCTGTGGGAAAAACCTTACACTAAACAGTTAATGAACAGCTTGTTGCCTAAAATGGTTATTACAAAAACTGACTGTAAAATGTCAATATCTTTATTGGATGACAAAAGCTGTACAAGGAGACAAAGTTAATATTTATTTGATGATGAAGCAGATGGCCATCGTCTGACTTGGTGGGCTGCACTTCATAAACATATTCACAGTTTTACAATATGAGGATCCATGTATCCCTTCTGACGATGCATGAATCTCTGAGCTATGAATAAGATCTAGATGGCAGCAGGCAGGCAGCAGCGAACATCAAGCCAAGAAGAAAGCTTCCTGGCATCAAAGGCAGAAATCCACTTCCTGTGGATATCACATCTGGTTAATCAAGCAAAAAAAAGAAATTAAATATTAACAGAGGCTGTAACTCTGTGTGCTCTTTTTCTTCTTACATTCACTGCAGTTCAATTCTGCCATGTGTTTACTGTAATTTTTCTTGTCAAATCTGAAACTAATCTGGAGAAGATTACCCATACTAAATCAGATAGAGAACTTGTTCAAGATGGATAGGTGTTCTCTATTTCAATCAAATATTTGTGGAACAACAAATGTTGGTTTTAAAGAGCGGGTTGTGTTCACAAATACATGTTAAACTACACAAGATAGTAGGAGTTCTGTTGCTTTTCTTTAAATATATTAACAGTGTCACATTCTTATAATGGAACTGAAGTGCAATTTAAGATACTGTGTGAGTATAGTATGGAGCATACTTACTTTTACATGAAACAGACTCTCTGAACATGCCCATCTCCTCACTGGTTTTGACAGAGCTCAGAAGTTCAGCACTGACATTCCCTTTGAGACACAGACAATGTGCAATGCTCAGTTACACGTAAACACAACTGCATGTTTTTTAGACATCACAATAACTGTAGCTGAGTCTAAAATGTAAAATTCTCCTGTGTTAATCAAACATGTCAGAAATAACAAATAACTTCTATTACATTGTGTAAGTAAGTACTGCAAGTGTGATTGTTTTTCAGGTACTTTTCCTTCCACATGGAGAACATCTGTTAATTATTTTAGTTTTCTAGTCTGTCAAGTGAATAAAAGTCTGTTTTCATCATACACTCTCAGGTGTACACTCTCTGAAAACTCTTGTATGTGCATCTTTCTGCTGTATTACGGTCACACACATAGTCACATTAAAGGAGGCCTTCTCGGGAATCATCGCAATAGTAAACTCTTCACATTGTGGAAGTCCTCTGAGGGCATAAATGCCTTTCCTGTGCTATACTGTGTGAAACCTCTGCACAGATACTTCTCTGTTCTCCCCTGGGGTGAAGGAAGGCATGGAAAATGAGACACACAGACACTCAACTCCAGCATCAGATTACTGAGCAATTTTTGGGGTTTTCTAAAGATTTTCAATGCCCATAATTGTTCATTGTCCCGATGCATGCAGACACTCTGGGCACACTGTTTGCCCAGATAGCTCCTGGAGGCCTGAAGTATCTAAAGCGTTTATAGACTTACATGTTCTCCATACAGTTCGATAGATTCATATTATATCACACACAAAAACCTTTATGTGTTTGTGAAAAAAGAACCTACTAACCCTGACCATACTGCAGACATTATTCAGTGTGCTGTGCTATGGTGATCTAATCTATTTCATTCTTCTTTCTTCCATATGCAAATTTACTTTTGATCTTGATCAAAAGTATGAGGAATACAATGGGGAATTGTATGGGGAAGAAGGAAATGAAATTATTTAGATTATTTTATTATTAGTTAATTACTGTTGATCATTAAGATTGTGATATGGCAGCCTTTTTCTCTGTTCCCTGTTCCTGCTTCTGCATCAACCAGCTTCCTGTCTGATCGTGACCCTGAAAACCTGGAGCAGAGCCCTTTCTTTGGGACTCACCTGGCAATTTCCCACAGATATGAAGGGAGTCAGGGCCCCTAGAAGGAAACATGGATCCTGGCGCCCCAGCTGCCCAGCAACCCTGAGCCTCTGCTGGAACCCGAGCCAGACCTGAGACGACCATCCCTACAGACAACCTGTCTACTCCTCGGAGGGTCCCAGCTAATGCCTACTCTGCTCCTGATCGCCAGTCGGCAATCTAGCCCACACCAGCTCTTCATCTCCAGCTGCCTGCATACTGTCGACCTACAGCTGACTGCCTCTTCCTCAGCACTGTAGTGGTCTGTCTGCCCTCCTATCAGTTCTGACTTCCCCTGAGATCCCCAGCTCCACTCTTCAGTATCCTGTTCCCTTTTTTGTTGTCTCATCTGTTTTGCTGTGTTCCTTAGTTTTCCCCATGTGCATTTTTCTGTTGTCGTTGTTCTCTTCATTCCTGTCTGTCAGCTTGTTCACCTCATCTGCCTGTAATCTTGTTGTTTGCGTGATTAAAAGTATCTTCACTGCATGTGCCTGCCTTTGAGTGTGTTTACATTTGGGTCCTCTCTGCATGAGCTGTTATGGTTCCTGCCTTACCAGATACCATGAAGTTGACTTGCTGGCACCTTCCATCTGCTGCAGAGAGGGGAGAGCCGGGCAGGATAGTGACTCTTGACATGTCCAACTGCAGGACATTTGCAACCCTCCTACGGAAATCATATCTGGGCAAAAAGAAATAAACATAATATAATAATTACATGGAGATATGAGGAAATACATTGTTTTCACTGCATTTCCTCTAATCACATCCAGATACAATTTAACTAAGATGTTTAGTGTATTTCTGGAAGTGTAATTACTTCTTGTTAACACTTTACAATAAAGATATAAAGTATATTAATATATAACGGATTACTAATACATGAGAATCAGTGGTGGATGTGAATTCCTGTAGCTCACCATTAAAAAATAATCACACCACTCTGAGTTTATGTGACTAGTTAATGCATAATAGATTATCAGTCAATGAATGTAAACCCAGGCCACAGAATTAGCTGGAACCCAGTTACACAGAAAAGTACATTTCAGATCCATGCATTCGATCAGCATATCGGAAAGCAGAATGGTCCCTGTTCTCATAGATACTGGTTTTAGTGTAGCTTTTGATAGTAACTCTCATTTAAAATAATGCAATGAAAGAAAAATGCAGTGCACATCATCAGTGACTTTGTCATGACAGGTCACTTTTATTATATGTGTAGATGTGAGGGCCAACATAGAAGTGATTGAGTATCAGTATGTTATGTGGGTATGTTTCTACATACTGGGTGCTTCCTATTAGCAAACAGAATTTTGTTTAAAATCAGTTGACTTATTATGTGGTTGCCAGTTGTGGTCACAAATTGTGCCATTGTTTCCTCAATTATTCAGATATTGTATGAACAGTCTTGATGAAATCCAAAACAGGGGTTGGATTGTGACATTTTCTCTCACTTTTTATTTTATACTTTAACTAAAAATGAAACACAATAGAGTAGTTCTCTTACAAAACAGCCTGAAAATTTTTTGCAGTATATCAATGCAAACTTTCTACTTGAGCCAAGCCAAGCTAAGTACTTCTGAATTATTGAGCTTTTAGTAAGTTAACAGTTTACAGACCTCAGTCAAAATATGCAATGCACAAATCTGGTACAAACACATTTGTGTACTGTATATTTTAACTCTTCTGTTATAGGCCTAATAGTAACAGTTTACTCCATTGAGTGTAGGAGTCTTTGGGGTCATACAGCATGATCCATGCCAGTACAAACTACTGTGCATCACTGCCAACTATGGTTTCCATTCAGAGTCACCAACCAGTTTATGAAGTCAAAATAGTTGCATAGAATTTATCGGAACAATCACTTCTATAGAATGTATTCTCAGATGACCAAGCCTTTCAGTACAAACCATAAACCCTGTGTGTAAACATACAAAACAATATAAAGCACGTTCTTCTCAGGCAAACATGGAAAATCTGCCAAGAGACTTAAGATCAAAATCTGAAGAAAAGGGTGTTAATCACTCTGAACGGCTTTTTATGACTTTCACCTGCTGAAGTTAGTCACACGGAGAAAGGTCTGATCAGCTGCAGGGGATTCTGGGAGGATGTTGGCACATGCAATGATGCTGTCTCCGTTCTTCAGCACTAGAGATCTGTGGACCACTAAAAGCACAAAGAAACATTAACCACATCTGCTCTTTTCAACAGTCAGGGTAGATCTCCAGAACTTTTACCACAACTAAATACACACATTTATTATCATTTCACTAAAGCTCTGTCAGCATGGTACCTGTGTTGTCTCCAGAGAGCTGGATGATGCTGTCAGTGTAGAGCTGACCCTCATTCAGCGTGACTGGACCTTGCCTTGCAGATATCTCCCCCACCACACAGCTCAGAGGGTTTTCCAATGAACAAGTGGAGCCCTGAAAGGGGAAAGAGAAAGAAGGAAGCAAATCGCAAATCCGCCATGAAAGAAAAAGTTTGGCATGATAATTTCAGCTTGTTATGCCTGTTCGCTCACATTTTCATCATAATGTTTTTGTTGCTAAAGAAAGAAACTTAGAAGTAATATACTTCCTTCCTACCATGACACTGTAATATGCACTGCTAAAAAAAAAAAAATGTCTGCAAGAGATATCAGGCTGATGCTGGGAAAAGGAGCTGCTGTCAAGTTTTAGCACCTTGCATGTAGAAAGTTTAGTTTAAAATCGCCAGAATTTAAATCAGGGAAATCACCAGAGAACACAATGATTACTACGCTTAAATATCAGCTGTGAACAGCTCTGCATAAAGTCTCATAGCATGATGCCTAAAATGCCCTAAAATGTCCACAATAATAAGCAGCACACTGATTTAGATTTACACTGCTGATTTAGCAGCTTCAGTACTGAAGTACTATTATCAGCCTTCTGTAACAGTTAACTTCCAGAACCAGGAAGACAGGAAGCACAGAAAGAAAAGAAAAGAGCGTGGACTGACCATTGATGTCATGTTGAAAGGATTGTATGTGTCCCCCAAAGCGTTGCACTGGCTGTTGTTAGCGCCCATACGGTTGTTTGTGATGAACAAGGATGCCACAGTTGTCTGTAGGAAAGGGTTCAACACAAGTGTGAGTATGTGCTGTTTTAATTACTGCGATTGATAGATGGATACTTTATTGATCCTTTCCAGCAGGTTACTTTTCTTACGGCAGATACACTCACAGTCAAGACAAACACAGGAGAAATGTCTAAACACTGAATACAGAACTGCCAAAAAATGTAAATATATAAATATACATGTATAAACATATATATGCAGATATATGCACAGATTACAATGCATGACATACAACAGTAAATAAATATATAAGTTATACATACCAGACTGTGCATACACCACACTAATAATTTATGTGCATTGTGCATACACAGCAATGGACTTCAGACAAACATTTATAATCCTTTCTAGATCCTGCTGTTGTTGAAGGGGAGGAGAATCAAGAAAACAGGCAACATTTGTTCTAGTGAGTTCCTCTTGCCACTGGATTCAGACTCTTCCAGCAACTTAGAGAAGAAACTTCTGGGTATGACAGTAAAATTAAACTTAACACTGTTCTTTTGTCACTGTCATAAAGCCAAGCCTGGTACTCAGTGTGGATCGTTGTGTGTTTCCAGTGTTTCTTCCTTCTCAGACACTGGCATCTACGTGGGACCGGTTGTGGGACTGAAATGAATCCCACCTGGCACTGCGTGATAGTGCTCTCTTCCTGATCACTTTCCAAGTCATTGGCCATTTTACTGTTCTACCTGGTGCGGCTTAGATGTCTCACCTATCTCCTAACTTTTCCCTGAAGGTTGACTTTCCGCGTTCTCTATTTTAAAGGGTTTAAGACTATTGGTGCTAAATGCATTTAGTTTTCTAGCTGATTGCTGAAAACCTTTATCTGATTTGGACTTTGGTTCCTTCTTTAGTTGCATTCATGCATTTGTGAGCAGTAAATGACTCTGTACTTACATTCTGTCTTGTTGATGACTGAAGTGTCACCTCCAGGGTGATTTCAGTGGTACTCCCATCAGGAAACATCTGCTGGCTCTGGGAGAAAAATCAGAATGTCCAGTATTAGTAGACACTTAGAAGGACCGAACTGGAAATGTACTACTGTATTCTCATTGTAAATAATTCAACCAGAACTATTTGCTATTTACTAGGTTTTGTTTTTTTTTCTGAAAAAGAAAGGCAGTTAAAATTGTTGGATACTGCATATGTTCAGCCTTCTAACTCACTCTTTGACTTTCTGCTTAATCCGATTGAGCAAAATTAGCTGATTAAGCTTGAGGGAACATATCTTATTCCTAAAACTCTTATTTCTTTCCTCAATAATATGGCCTTTTTGGAGATATGAGCTCTTATCTATAGAAGCAGAGAAGAGCTCAGTATGGGGCCCCTGGAGGGCAGCTGACAGAGACAGCTGTTCCCTTGGTGAGCTTCCTAGTTTAGGGGGCCGGCAGGTTTGACTAGCCATAGCAGACGCATGCTATGCTAAACTAATGATCTCTCCCCTGCTTCCCATAGCTCTTGGTTGCAAGCCGCCACAAGCATAATGAATTCACTCTCTGTCCAGTGCAGCAGAAATACTGTCATGTTTTTGTGGCAGCTTGGCTCCTAATAAGTTAGCAAGAAAGAAAACCTTGTATGTGTTTTGTGAAATCTTGTAACCTTGCTTCTGGTGACAGACTGGACCTGATGATTTTCACTTGAATTGATGATTACATGGTCTCTAAAGGATTTTTAACCTTTTGAACTGAGGAAACACTTTGAAATATCCATAACACAATGTCAAAAATGGACCGTCATCAAGTTAGTAAGACAAAGGATGAGTTACTTCTGGAAGGTGATATATTTTACAAGGCTAAATATCAGAGCAGTGCCATTTTCAGCGCAGAGGACAATGTATCTCTGCTTCTACATAGGCAACATACTGTATCTCAGCTCAATATTTATTTAATGTAGCTAAAGCTAAAGCTGACTTCCTGGTGTTTCTCACTTCTTTAAAATATGTTTTGACATTTTTAACTGTACCGAAGTTTAGCAATCTGAACTTGTGAAATAAATGTTGTGCAGATATAGATTAAGATTAGTATAATTGCTGGTGTTAGCCGCGCACAGATAAATGCAATCTTTGAAAGGTTGTCCCCATTGGGAGATGGGGAACAGTTTACAGGTGTTGGGAAGTAAGATCTGCAGAAAAAGATCTGCAGATGTGGAAATAGAGAGAAGTGAGAGAAGCGCTCCTTCTGACTGTGGCTAGTGGCTTGAGGCTAGATTATCCGGGTGTGTTTTGCTTTGAGATTATTTTGTGTAGTTAGAACCAGGTGTGTGCTGAACAAAATAAAAGGATCATCAAAAACACTGATACAGTATATACTGTAATTTAAATGGAAATGCATATGTTGCCATTAGTGGAGAGCACTTTGTGTGTTGTTGGTTCTTACCAGTCGGACTGTCCCAGTCACTGTACCGTTGAATACAGCCCTGGCAATGGTCCATTGTCCATCTGCATTTCTGTCAGCTGAAATGTCAGAACACCTCATTCTGCAGAGGAAATGCAGTTACATGTACCCATATGTGCAGAAAGACACAAAACCCAAACAAGGTGAGCAAAACATATTCTAATCCTGCAGGGTTAACCTTGAGGATTTTCTACTTCACAACATATTTTGTTGAGTCATTCTTGATGAATAAGGAAGCTTATCTAACATAAGGCGGATGTGACTCAATATCTGTGACATTGTTGACCTGTAATTGCAAACAAGAGTCTGCTGCTGTGCCAAAGAGCCAACCAGGGCGGTAAAGCTTGAATTTCAGCTAGAACGGATGCCATTCTGTATACTGTTTCTATATCTTATGCAAATTCTTCTCTTTTTTGAAACAAAAACCAGAGCATTCATGTTATAGGAAAAGTCTGCACAGTGGTTACATTGTTCACTATTTCTTCTTCAGTTATAGGAACCTGTGGTCATCCTAGATCTTCTCTGTTTCACTTTGACCTTCTTTGTTGCATTCTATCTCTCTAATAAGCACAAACAGGTTCTCACCTTGATCCATTGGCGTAGTGAACCACCAGTGACCTTCCCACAATGCTGTAGGGTCCAGTTAATGGCATATCAGGGTCCATGTATAGAGCCTTAGACTGGTTGAGGCCATTCAGGACCCCAAATTTCCCACTGATGTCGCCAATCTCGTACTGGTCCACAGTGCCAGCTCCCGGCATGGGAGAGTTTGACACGTTCCAGGCCAACGGGTTGAAGTGGCCCATGATGTTTGCATTAGAGCAGGGCTCTGCCCTGTCAGGCTTGATGGGCAGTATGTGAACATGGTAACCCCCAGCTAAGGCATTCAGGTTCATCAGGG
Organism: Toxotes lorentzi; assembly: GCA_037833715.1. NCBI lineage: Eukaryota > Metazoa > Chordata > Actinopteri > Toxotidae > Toxotes > Toxotes lorentzi. Next base: position 17,664,110 of record JBBMJY010000020.1, on the reverse strand, counting down.
ACACGTTTATAGTTGTGGGGCCTTGAGGGACAGCCTGGGAGAACTGCACCTGGCCGTTGGACATCTCAGGGCCAAACCAGCTACCCAGGCTAGCTTTGGGGACCCGCACCATTGTAACATTGGCACAAGCAATCCTTGGCCCTCCTCTTTCTGCTTGATGGATGACCACAGAACGACCGAGAATGCCTGACCCTGGCAACCAGGAAGTGACATCAGTGAAGAAGTTTTTTGCTTCCACGCTGCCCACTGTGGTGCCAAGGTTGATGGTGCTGTGTTTGCCGGAGAGATCTCCCACCTCACAGGATAAGGGACTGGATGGGGCACAGTGGAGGGCATAGCTGCTGTCTTCTGTGTTGATGTTAAAGGGGTTCCAGTGCCCGCCTGTTGTGCTACAGCGTCTGTCGTCATCATCCCTCTCTGAGCTAATGGGGAAGGTGTGAACATGCCAATTGTGGTTTCTGGTTGGTGTCACTGTGGAATTTCCATAGGAGAGATCCATGAAGATGGATACGTCAGACAGAGGGTTGTTCTCCAGCTGGGTGAACCAGATCTCACCAACCACAGGGCTCTGAAATCTGGCTTTGGCAACGATCACTTCACCGGGATAGCTGATGCTAGCGCAAACATACCTGGCACCGTCTGGCTGGTGAATCACAACTGAGCGACCTACAATGCTGTTTCGTCCAAACAGTGGGAGGCTGAAGTCTGTGAACATCATATCCACCTCACTTTTACCTGCGAGGGACATATGCTTACCGCTGAGGTCACCTATCTCATATCTGTCATGTGTTGACCCAGGAACTTTTGGGTATGTTGGGTCATTAGTGTTGAGTTCAAATGGGTTCCAGTGGCCCCCCACATTATCATTTGAACACAGGCTTGATAGAGGAGACCTGACTGGTGGGACAGGAAACCTGTGGACATGGTAAGGGCCAACTTTGCTCTGTAAGTTGGTCAGGTTCACCCTCAACTCTGTTACATCAAATGGGGAAGCCTGACGGAAGATGAAGTATCCTTTGATCCCTCTCATGTTCACAACTGCAGCCACCTGTTTCCCTGGCACATTATATATCTGAGCACACTTGTAGCTTGACTCCATACGGAAGAGAAGGAAGCCAGTGCTGATGTTGATGCCAGTGTGGTCTAGACGGGACTTCTCAGGTTGCAAAGGGGTTCCAACCTTCACCACACCCAAATTGGTCAAAGAGGATGTGTCTAAGCTTCCAAGTAGAACATTGCAGCTTGCAGCAGTGCTCATGGATCCAAACAGAGTTATATTGGTTTGTGAGGCATTAACCTGACCGATTGTAACTAGGTCTGCAAGAATCCTGGGGTTGGTCTCTCCTGTGTTTAGGCGGATATAAACATTACCGGCAATACGTCCAGTGAACCTGGCCTGACGAGTCAAGAGCACTTTACCTTGACTTATGACGGTGCATACTTTAGTGCCATTACACGTCTGCAAAGTCAGTGAGAAGTCGTCCAGGTTTGGTCTTTGTTCAAACAGGCGCGACACGTTGACAGTGGAGTTTGAGGCAGGATCAGCTGTGAAGGTAAAACTGCTGGAGCCAATATTTGCTTCTGAACAAGGCTGAGCAAAATGGCCATACATGACGGGGAACTCACTGAGGGAAACATTAAGTGGACCACAGGATCCAGCACCAGACACCATGACAGTGGCTGTCTGGGAAGTGGAGTCAAACTGCACCTGCCCTGTGACTCCTCCCATGTTCAGTGGGGCCAGAAACTGAACACAGGAGATGGAATCTGAAAAGAACAACAAGGAGGAAGTGATTATAGTTTGCGTTCCTACACTTGTTAATGCACCACCAACCTCAACAAGTCATCCAGTTGATACTGGATGATCCTTCAAATCCTTGAATTATGCTTTTGAATTTTCAGTTGCCAATTTTAAAATTGCTTCCATTATATCTGTGCAAATAACAATATGGTTAAACTAGAACTAAAGCAGTTGGTTAAGGTTAGTGAAAGTTTCTCATCGTGGATTAAAAAGAGAGGAAACATTAAAGATTCCCCCCAGACATATTTGAGGACATGCAAAAATTGCATGCTTGGTACAATAATTTGTGTCCAACAGAGATTTTCCACCAAAACTCATTAAGAATTCTTTTAAATACATCTGCTCTTTCTCCCTCATGCACATAATGGTCATGTCAAAGTTCTTTCCACTGTTTTTTTTTTTCATTTCCTATTAAATTGTGTAAAATAATTAAAAGCTAATGTTTTTTGTTTTTTTTAGTTTTTGTTTTGTTCCATGTTCATAGTGTATATGTAGTGTATAGTATCCGTTTACTAGTTCCCATTGTTGAGTTCTGCTTGAAATTTTACCTTGTTGAGGCCCATTGTTTTTTCTGCTATGCTGACCTTATTTCTCCTCAGGATTAAGTTACTGGAGAGAACTAGAAATGGCAAGATTTTCTGAAGATAATTTATGTGTGTGTGTTGCTGAAAACTGGCAAAAGAAACATTTCAAGAGTAGCTGAAATACTGTAAAAAGTGGTGGTCGTAATGTGAAATCACAAAATGCTTAACTATTGAACTATGGAAACTGGTTCTAAGATTGATGTTTCCGAGTGGAAGTCTAAGTCTGAGTATGAAAGGGTTCAGAAATTGTTGAAAAGGTTCAAAGATGGATAGACTTTCTGAATTAGGTTTCAGTATGAGGAAGTAAGAGCCGTTTTGAAACGTGTCCAAGAGATGAAGTGGAAGATTATCAACAAAGGTATTAAAAAAAAAAAGTGTGTGTTTCTGAAGTGAACACATATATTAAACCTATTGCATTTTAATGGTCACTGGCTTGGTGTAACTGTTTTATTTATGGGTGCCACATTAGTGGCAGCACACTAATAGGAGAGTTCAGAAAATTAAAAGTACATAATTTGAAAATCTCTTTACTAATCATGCCACATTTGGCACAATGGCAAATGCACACATGATGTGGCTTTAATAAACATGCTGACCTGAATATTTGTTAGACAAGACACTATATACAGTAGTAGTAGTGGTAGTAGTGGTAATTTCATAGCAAATTGCTCAGATCATGTTCTTTGGTTGGCACACAATAGCCTCCATATTGTGGAAATATTGTTAAAGTTCATTTATACACACCTTTTAGTTTCTATTCTCTGTACAATGCTATTTATAGTAGCCACTTTCACTTCTTTATTGTTAACCCATCCTTTGAACTGAGAGTTAGTAGTGGAATTGCTATTTTAACAATGTGACCAGAGCATAGGTCTAAAATGATCTTCACTGACTTTCATATTGATTTCAATTTGAATTCTGTTTATGTAACCCCCTTTATAGTAAACTATATCAAATTGAGATTGCGCAAGAGGAAAAAGAAAATATGTTATTGTATAATACAATAAGGAATATGGGGTAAACACATTGTTACATTGTTGTTTGGTAAGAAGGTTGTATCATGGATCGTGCCTACTCATTAAAAGTGGGAGGTTTAAAACTTAAAACTGGTTCCAGGAATGAGTCAACATGCCATGCACACGGTTAGATTCAGGGTTTAAGTTGTCACAGAAAAGGACATGAAGTAAACCTGGATTCTGGCTTGAGGTCTTTTCTGTGATTCCATTTTTTGGGAACCGAAAATCCTTCATGCAATCCTGCATGATCCTGCCAACTGGGTAACTCTTCTCTCTTGAAGAGCACCTCAGTATGATAAACCCATCTGGTAAAACCTCTGATTGCCTGTGCAAGATGAAACAGGTGTAAAGACTTACTTCCATATAATTTGATCCAGGAAACTACAAATGCAGAATGTCAGAAACGATGTACAAGCAAATTGGTTGGTTATTGTCTATTACCACATGCTATATCAGCAAACTGTGCATATCTGGGATTCACTATAGTTGTAGTTAGTCAGTAAACTAATATCACATGTTTCATCGTTTAGAGTTTTAAGCCTTTTCACAATACGGTGGGATTCTCAGAGAGAGATGCAACCCACTAACCTTTCATCAACAACACTTCTCTACTGGTGTAACTACTGCACATTCAGTCTCAAAACCAGTCATATAAGTTATCTACATTATAAATAAGGATAACCAGTTTTAACCAAACTCAGTAGTCTTTGTCCACATGCCACAGAGTAACTGAGAGTCCATAGGTTTTCCTTCCAACAGAGAAAACAAACAGCTGATATCACTAACAAAATACATTAACCAGAGCAGAAACTAATCAGTGAAATTACATGCTGTAAGAAGAAAACTTGCACACTCTCTGTCCACCATGGCACATGGTTTAAAAACCAGGCATTACAGATTACACAGCTGATTGCATAAATCATCCATGAAGTCAATGTGTTACTCTAAGCATAGTCAAAGATTGTAAAATACTCACCAAGTAAAGAAAGCAGCAGAGCAGCTGTCAGTAGACGCATGTTGCAGATGTGTGCAAGACACAGCAAAGAAAAGGTGTAATTAGAATTAAAACTTCACTGCAGTCATGTAAATCCTGACTGATGGTGTAGGTGAAAAATATAAAGAGCTCAGTTAAATTATAACAAGTTCAATGAATGCAAAATGTGTGTGTGTATGTGTGTGTGTGTGTGTGTATATTTGTGTGTGTCTATGTATGTTCTCCAAAAATGTGTGACTGGTTTTCAAATGTGGGCAGCCTCCGTTTTGCTTCTGTTTTTCTGCTGCAGTCTTTCTGTGTCAGCCTGTGATTGGTCAACAGGGCAAGTCTGCCTTATGTATGGAGGCAGGGGAGGGAGGAAGAATATTTGGCAGCCAGGATGGGTGGAGGTGGCTTGTCCCTGGTGTAGCCATGCTCACCTCGAGAGATAAAAATACAGGTGTCAGGAAAGCACTTGTTAATCATGCTATTCATGTGTTCAAGTGTTCTGTTGGGCTCAATCAGCTCAAAATGCAATGAAACAATGATTGTTTGTCCATAAGGGAAATATCTAACACATTTAATACAGAAATATATAAATCTTTTGATCAAGCTTTTTTAATGAATATTTTTGGGGGACGTACATAACAGTGAACCTCCTCAGTTGGTTGAATTGAAAGTGAACCGGTCCTCGTCATTTGTTTGTGGGCTTTGTACTTTGCTAAGATAAGATTACACTCTAATACTTTGTTCAGTACAAAATAAGCAGGGCTTAAATTTGACCTACCTGAATGTTGCTAGAATGCATTGCTAATATATATATATTTTTAAAACCCAGTGATTCAAGTGTTCAACTTTTTTATTACCCCAGTTATTCCCCCAGTTTTGGTTTGCAGGTAGGAATTAAACACACAGGTCACAGGAACACACTGATAACAATGAACAGCAGCAATATAAAGCCAAAGACATAAAAGTAACATAATATAATAATTAAATGTTCAGAAAAGAAATACATAAAAATATTAAATATCCACAACATATACATGTATATATAAACATCCTTCAGGGGAATAAAGAGAAATAAGATGCTCAGAATCACATTTGTAGCCTCACAGTTTCAGGTTTTTTTCAGACTGTTGCTGTGGCTCTTTTAAAATTATTATCATTCCAAGATTCCCACCCCACCCCCCACAGCTGTCCTTGTGACAGGGTTGAGGGAAAAAAAAGAGTGAAAATAGTAACTTGTTCCAAGAATAGCAGCCCAATGGCCCATCATTGTGAGCTGTTTGAGCAGCTATTTACACGTATTGGAGGGCCGGTGAAGTGGGTGAGGTCCTTCACTTGGCTTGTTTTGTTTAGATCACTGATTGCAGCAGAAGCTGGAATCATGATGTGACCACGTCTCTTTCCCTGCACGTACACACAAGTTTTACCACACAGTTTTACCGTTCATGCACACACATGCATCAAACAGGCAGCGACTGCTTACGCCCGGGACAAATGGAAACAGAGCACAGACATTACATTAATTATTAAGGAGACTGTTTTCTCAGTGAGGCGGTCCCCTCCACAGCATTTAACAAGGTGATCCAAGGAAAAGCTTGAGTGTATCAAAACTTATGTAATACCAGCAACGACTTTATAAAGTACTTTATAAAGAAATTATAAATAAATATTGGAAGAACCAGAATAAATCTTTGAAGATCTTCTTTATCATTTTAATGACACCAGTAACTATATTCATGTTCCTTTTAAGTATAGAGGAATTTTAAAAACATTGTGTTGTAAGAGGGCAATTAACATTCAAGTCAAAGTCTGTGTTATCATCTTGTGGAACCATAGTTTTATAACTTATTTACATGTGGGTATCATTTAGCATGGAAAACATTTTTGAACTGTGGTGTTTTCTGTCAAGCACCAAACTGAATTACACACAAAAATGTTTGCTGGCGACAACCCTATAATGTGACAAAAAAAAAAAAAAAAGGTTGATTATACAATGCTGTTGAGTTATAAGATCAAACTCGATTTTACAGTATCTTGCTGGTCACACAAGCTGGAAGAGTTTTGTGTACATTCACGTTATCACATGACCTGATCAACCATTCAAGATTCTTACTACAGCGAGCATCAACACTGAGTGGTTTCATGAAATTCTTTGTCAGTTGTTAATCACATTTGCCAGAACATACGTCAGATGAAATGAATACATTACACTGTTAACACAACAGACATGTCTTACTTTTGCCAGGGATGTATCAAGCCAGACATTGATCAAAGTGTTTTTTTTTAATTTTGGCATGTAATTCTTTTGAACACCAGCTGGGCGTGGAGGCCCAGAAAGGATTTAAATTAAACAATTGGGCATTTATTTGAAAGTCAATTTAACATGCCATCCTCTCTCACATGCCCCATTTCTCTGGTGCACTGTTTCCCTTTTGTTTTTACATCTGTGGTTGACTCAAGTATGAGTATGACTCAAGATGCAAGAGATTGTAAGGTAACACCCAGGATCACTTGTAAGCCATAAAAAAAATACAAGAGGAATCTAATGTTTAACATGCTGAGATGAGATTGTGTGTCTATCAGCTCATAGAGACATGAACTCATGTTCCTACAGAACAGGTTTTCAAAGATACTGACCTCATTGTGTCACACTTATAGTGAGATTCATGTGCGGCATTGGATGGTTTCCAATGTTTTTTTTTTATCAATAAGGGCTGGCAACCAAGGGCTTTAACAAGCAGTTTCAATGATGTATACCAACACTCTGAGTTTTTAACATGTAGATGTGCTACAGATTTTTAAAGTGCACATTTTTCAGCTTGATATTATGTCCAGGAAGACAATCAAATCAGATTTGATGATCAGAGGTTTTTTTTCATGTTTTAGCCCATAAAGTACAATTTGCGTATGAAGGTCCTGTTATGTTTTGTATGTGACTTTGGCTTTTATTTTGTAATCTGTTCTCCCTTTGTGTTTCAGGTAGCTTACCCTTCCTCTTGTGTTCCTGCCAGTCTGATTGTCTTCCACCTGTTCCCCATTACCTAGTTAGTGGTGCATTGCAAAGCAAAGCACACTATTGTTCTCCCGGTTCTTCTTTTTCATCTTCTTCTTCTTCTTCCGACCACATTTTCGGTTCGCTACTCTTCCCACACACCGTTTGTCGCACATCAACAAATGATACATCAAATCGTGCGGCTCGATCGGACTCGGTGTGCTTGTATTTTTTTCTCCAGATTTTGTCTAGTTGCGAAGTTATTCGCGAAAAACTGCGCAAAAATGTCCCATAGAGAATGCATTGGAAAATTTCTGAAAAGTCACTAATTTACCCCCTGTTTCAAACATCTACTGCTCGGGCATACTTTCACCTAGAAACACCATTCAACCTTTAAAATGTAGGAAAAATTCTTGTCGATATGGGGTGTAAACAACTTTTTCCTAAGTTGTATAGTTTTTGAACTGTGAGCCTCAAAGCACCACGAGTGATTTCTGTAAATTTTAGATTTTCCTATGTGTGTGTATTGCGGACTGTTTGAGCCTAGAGTGAGAGGCTAGAGTGGAGAGGCTTTAAAAAATGCTCTGAATTTTTTTTTTAAACTGCGACTACGGCCACAAATTTTACTCTACAACAGTGAAACTTTCCACAGTTGTAGCCACACTTGTCTTGATTCTCACAATGTCTTTACTTTTTCCGTAGGATTTACGGTTTTCCCGGGGCGACTGCTTTAGTGACAAGAGTACCGCTCAACTCCTCCATTCACTCCAATGTAAATCGCGACGAGGATTTTTGGAGAAAACCAGAACGTAGCCCGTTTTAAACTCGCTGCAAAATCCACATTTTTCACACTAGGAAAATAAAAAATACATCACTGCGTTCCTCAAGGTCTTGTGGATTTCACTGTGCAGTTTGTTTCGCCATATCACGTTTGTTTTTTTTCACAAATGGCGGTAGTTCCGGGGGTGCGCATCGGCTCAAAATGAGCTGATCAGAGCAGCTGTGAGCTCCGTCAGCGGCGGGAAAACTCGTCCCCATGGCGACCGTGCGTGCAGCAGCAGGCAGGGCTCTCTCTCTGTAGTAACTCTATGTCTCTCTATCTTTGTATTACAGCTATAGCAGGGCTATAGGGGCTTCACACAGACACACAGATAGTCAATACAGACACACACAGTCAATAGCACATACAGACACACACAGCCAGCCACAGACACACACAGTCAAACGCACATACAGACACACACAGCCAGCCACAGACACACACAGTCGCACCGCACATACAGACACACTCAGATACACACAGACACACTCAGATACATACAAACACACACAGACACACTCAGATACACACAGACACACACACACTCACACAAACACGCATAATACGCACACAGACACACACAGACACACAACCCACTGTTGAGACAGACTCACAAATACTAACAAAGAATCACACTGACACTCTGATACACACAGACACGCACAATACTCACACAGACTCACACATGGACGAACAAAGCGCAATGCACCACTCTCGCGATTTCCCGCAGGGGAATTGTCTAGTGTCTATATATTGTCTGCGTCTCCCTTTGTTCTGTGCCAGTTCGTCCTGTCTCTTGATAGTAGAACTAGCATGTCCCTCATCCTGTCAGGTCTTGTCCACAGTTGCTCATTCAATCCATTGTCTTGTTTTGTTGGTACTTTGTTTGGTTTATTTTGTAGTCTAGTATTTTTGCTTGCCAAGAGTGATTTTTATTTTTGAAATAAAGATTGTTTTTTTGAACTCCATTGTTGAGTCGTGCATTTGGGTTCAAACCTTTCTCAGCCGTGACAGCATGTAGAAGTCGCTATTTAACATTGGCACAAAAAATGTATCTAGTAAATTCAGGTTCTCTTTAGGTTTGTTCTGAGATCTTACAAATTACACAGTTGTCCTGCCAGTTCAGCTGTCATCAGAACATAAAGGCTGACAGTTGTGGACTGGTGTCCTTATGATACAATACGACATAGAAACATTTATTTGCATTTCAGTGTGATGCTCTAAAACTGTTCAAGAGTTTTACCTGCTTCGCTAATGTCAGACGCACACAAAAATACCTGTACTACTTCTATCTTTGTGAGGACACTGACTGAAATAATGCACTTCCTAGCCCCTTACGCTAACCTTAACCACCTGAACTAAATGTTTAACACTAACCCTCACCTTAACTATAACAGAAACCTAATTCTAACCTGATCCCTAAAACCAGGTCTTAACTTTCAAACAGTGCTTTAAAGCTTTGAGGACTGACCCAAATTGATCCTCACAAAGATAGATCTACAAGTATACACACACACACACACACACACACGCACACAGACTGTTTTTCAGTCAGAGTCTGGCTCAGCCTTTACACAAATCACAGCCTCCCACAGTTTATCAGTTTATCTTATGTAAACATCAGTGGGACTTGTGCCTGATGGCCCTGAATCTGCATTCACATGGTTCATTTTCCATCAGCACCTTCAAGGCCACTAGATGGAGGCAGTGCAGCATATATGTACAAACCATATTTAACATTTCTGTACACGTTACATTTGGCTGAACCTCAGCTGATTCTGTCTTTGCACATATATAAATTATTAAACTGCACAACATGTACTAATAGACAAAAATGACGTATACCTTATAATATATAGTAAGAATAAGTACACCAGCACATTAAATTATGGTCTGTTTGGACGTGTATGACAGATATTGTCCTATTTTTGATGTATTATCATGGAGTGTCCTGTGAGTAATATGCAGAATGCCAAGTGTAGCCAGTTTAAAGTGTCCAAAACATACTTTACTCTGTCTGGTCATTTTACTGGTTAGATGTTTAAAACATGTAGACTATTGTGGAACATATTCCAGATTAGGTCTGGTGAACCAGAGCTCATGAGGATCATATGTACTCCTTCTGTCCGAAATAAGGACAAACATAAATAATAAACATAAACAACAGCCAGCCTGAATCACGTGTGCTCACTTTGAAGCAAGGGATTTGCGAAAAAGTGCGCTCATGCTTTCAGTGATGGGGACTTCACTTCCTGCCATATTGTGAGCCGGTGTTTCCGCTTCAGCCGGCGTAGTAGATCTACACAACATGTGCGCTGCTGGCCCAGCCCGCAGGGAGCGAGGCCACACCATCATACTGACTGAACATCGGTGGAAGTGCTCGGACACGTCGTGCTCGAACGGAACCATTGAATTCAAACAGTGAATCAGGGTCAGAAATTAGGTCCGGGGACACTTGCGTGTCTGCAGGTCGACTGTCAGCGCTTAACCTGGGACCTCCTCACAGCAGGTATGTGGATGATTTTCTTCATATATCTGTGCCGTGGACTGTATAAAAGGTTTATACAGTCGTGTGAGTATTGCTTCGCGATTGTTGCTCACCATCGCCTGCGTGCTTGTTAAAAGCTGTAACCGCCGGCGTTTTAATGAAAAACGTGCGGTAAAATAAGTTTATGATGCATATGCTGCCACTGTGACCAGAAGTGCTCGGTGCCCCTGTTTTCGAGTTATTGTAACAATCATTAACGACATTTTGTCCAGCAGCCTGTGAACATGTGCAGTCCTGTGCACAGTGTACGAGTTATCTAGGACATCCAAACAACAGCAACGTTGTTTACTTTATCAGTCACACAACAACACATCACAAAAATGCTGCTGCTCCTCTGTGTGTGTTGGATGTGAAACAAATTTCTGTTAATAATGCCAAGGTTTTGCAGTTCTCTTTTTATTGAGGGAGGTCAAAGGTCTGTCAGTTATAGCACAGCAGGTCCTGCAGCTGATCACAGACATGTATTGTTTAGCTGAGTATATGAAAGTGTTGTGTTCTTTCCTGTTTTTGTTTTATTTTATTATTTTGTGGTGTTCAAGTTAAGGAGGTGTACAGTTTCTCACATATATTTTCTTTGAGATGCAAAGGAATAGGGCTGAAAATAAGACGCCTCTATAAAGACCCTATGTGTACATTTTCTTTGGGTGTAGCAGCATTTGTACAATCAACAGCACCCTGCCACACACGCTGTAATTCCAGTGTCTCTGCTATAACATGAGAAATATTTATGTATTACTTATTACTTATTTATTACTACTTACCCCCTCAAATCACATGCTACCTACCTATACCTCCGCAGCTCCTCTGGCTCTTGGATATTTCTGAACCAGTAATGAATTTCTTAAAATAAACATTTCCACACCAAAGGCTGGTCCTCTGAACTTAGAAAGGGCCTCAAAAGAATGAAGAGAATGAACTGATTTGATTTTGGTGTTGGAAGGTGAAAGGTCACTGTGACCTTCCAAAACACAACTTTTTTTTTTTTTTTATTGACTAATTATGGTCAAATTTAAAAGAAATGTCTAATAGGATTAAATGATGAAGTCATGACATTTTTTTAATTCAGCAGGTCAAAGATCAATTTCACTGTGACATCATAATGTTTTGCAAGAACCCTTTTCTGGCCATTATTCAACACCATAAGTGAGGAACAGAAGAGAAGATTCGAAATTGCTCAGATACTAAATTGGTGACACTCATGTTAGGTGACCACCTTCGCCGCGTACTTCACCAAAAAACACAATTCCTTTTATTAAATTCCTTCAATGTCTTCACTACATATATTCATCTGGACAGACATGTATGTAAATTGAAACTTTGCTGGTTAGCGGAGGCATACAGCCGCGAGGCAGTAATTCTAGTTCATTCCTGTTTCATTTTTTTTTTCATTCCCTTATTTTGTTTCACTGAGCTCTTTGAAAAACTGTGACTGTTCACCATATGGACCTGAAATCCAAAACGTTATTCCCCCTCATTCTCGGGGCCCAAATTCACGATTCTTCATGGACTTTCTAAAATTAGCTAATGAAGGGATAGAAAAATGCAAACATACTCCACATTTACTTTTCCTCCACCTACACACATCCTCTTTGATGTAAACCTATTTTCTTTTTTGTTTTGATCCAAGTGTTTCATAAGTCCTTCATGAATATTGCAGGTGCTCAGGGCCCTTGGGAGGCAGGATGGAGACGTTCTGGCTCTTGTAGCCAGTCTTACCGAGTGAAGAGGAGGAATATTACCTACTTGAAATCTACCTCAGGAGAACACTTTATCCAATTTGAATTAGATTAGGTAGATTAAGTATTCTTTAACCGAACATCTCATGTCATCACGGCTTTATTGAAGTCTATGAAAACTGATCTCACCAGTGTCTGTAATCTAAAGTTAGCATTTGACTGATGATAAAGCCATCTTTATGCAGCTTCAAAATATACATCACAGGCTCATGAGATTCCTCTAAGCAGCTTGTGCAGATTAGCCATTTGACTGGGTTTAAAGGCCCAAACTCTAATTTATAATCCGAGTTTTCTCCATCAGTGACACTTTCCTCTGCAAATCCCCATTGTCTATCACACTTGTGTTCATTTAAAGCCACTCTCTCAATCACTGCTGACAATAAATGTCATGCAGTTTAGTTGCCTGGAACACATGGGCTTACAACACCCTGAGCATCTACAAATCTGCTTCACACAACCACTTTTGATGAGGGGGCGTGCCAGAGTCTCCAGATGTCAACCACTAGCTTGCCGAAGAATGTGTTTGTGACACCAGTGATTAAAATACACTATGGTGTTATTTGTGTTATTTGGACATTTGTATTTATTCAGAACAGCAATGTATACATCAGCGCCACGCGGCTGTCTCCCAATAATGCACCAGTCTTCTCCACGGCCGTATTATATTTTTAATAAGCTTATAGTGTTGACCTTTACATTACTCACAGAATAACATTTAGAGAGGGCTGAGCAGTGGGGAATCTTTTGTTTCAACACATCTGCAGAAGTCTGTCTGAGCAGTTCTCTCTTGTTTATTTTCTCTCCCCTAATGAATGGTTTTATAATAACCCAAGGCGCAATTAAGCTCAGTAAACATTAAGGCGCAGGAAGTATAGTGTCCTCAATAGAGGGGGGAATGGACTGACAGTCCCACAGATTAAGTGACACTAATAACAGAGTGGCAGGGACCAGTTGAGTGGGTGCAGTCTGCATGGACTGTTAATGATGCGTGTCCGAAGTAAGACTTGATTGCCTGGGAATGTTTTAGGGAACTGAAGAACAAGGGGGGAGGTCTTAAGGTAAAAAATATCTGAGGATGTTTTTTTTTTTTTCATGAAAGAGGAGCTGCTTGAGTTACAGGTGTGTAGAAGACAAGGTAGCTTGCTCACAAGTTGCAGCTCCTTCACATATTTGGTCTTGACACCAAAAGTTAAGTGAGAAGTTTCCTTTTTTTAACAGTACATTTTTACTGCGTAGCACACCAAAAAATTTGGAAATGCATGTGTGTGTTGTTGAGCCTGAAGCCATTTAAAATGCACACAGCCCAGTTGAATTTGAACCTGTCCAGAGGACAGAGATGACTTCATCATTACCTCACCCCGCTCTGCTCGAGAACTTATCAAAAACATGTGGCTCCACTCTGCCTGCACACTACAGATTGACTGAGTCTTGGATTCCAATGTTTTTCCTTTTGTTAGAGGACGTGTGTGTTTGCGCGCAACCAGGTCTCATTTTATTATGTTGGATTTTCTTGTCTCTCTCTGGGTTTTGACTTCATCGGCCATTCATTTGGCTTGTTTCAGCGTGTAGCTCTGCGCTTTGGAGAGACAGGTCCGAGGCCTGCTGAGTTGGACAGGATCGTAATCCATGCCTGAACATTTGCGCTTGTATGAACGTGTCTGTTACACCCAGTGAAACCAGATGAAAACCACATGATAGGCATTATTTACCTTGTTATTAAACACTACAGTTAGACATACTCTTGCTTGCTTCCCTACTGGCAGTAAATGATCAGAGGGCACCACTCTTGGGTCTGTGCAGCAAATATGAAGCCAGTGCCAGCACTTTGGTTTTATCATTCAGTTTAGTGTAACCTCCTCAGGTTATACTCCATCACAGGAGGTTAATGAAAAGTGCAACACAATATAACCTTACCTAATTAGGTAAAACAACTTATTTTATTTTGGACACTCTGGCTCACCACTCTCCATCAGTGGTCAACAATGTCAAAATGGATTGTTCTTGGTTAACAAGAGATCAAAGTTCAACTCATCGCAGAGCAGCAAATTGAATTTATTTTGAAATGGTTGCTGGTTTACCTGTTGTGTGCTTGCTTGTCTAGCCCCGGTCGGGAACTGCTGTAGGTCGTTTTGATAAGGTGTGATTGAGCTGCACTGCTGATCTATGACTGTGATGTTTTATTGTTTTATGCTCTGATTTCTCTGACTGAAGGAGTCTGTCGAAGCTGAATGGTCTCTTGTTTCATGCTATTGTGCATCCACAGTCAGACTGCTGTTTGATGCGATACATGTGTGGGCTGAGTGTTTAGATTCCAGAGTTGTTTGGTTGCCAGAACTCGAGGTCCCAGCGGGGTGGGGTTAGAATAACCTTATTATACACTTGTGGGTGGATATATTACTGAGAGCATCCGGCCCGACGTGGAGAACAGCTGACTTCTGCCCAGCTTGGGAATGTGTGTACAACCATATGTGCATCCATATGCAATAACCTTGTATGTGCGTGTGTCTTGATTTGCACACGTGTGTCTGTTTTACGCTGGGTTCATAATATGTTTGTGTTTACACAGGCCTTTATCTGTTTGTGTGTGAGGGGTCTGTCCCTGGCAGAGTGTCAGCCTCGGCCAGCAGTGGGTCTTCCCATGCAGCGAGAAGGCGTTTGCATAGATATTAGAGTGGAGTAACCATGGCAACAGGGTCAGCCTCTGACCATGGGAGACGGAGAGGTGCCAAGTTTTGGGCCAAATGAGCTTTTGAGGCAGACAGCGGCTCTTTTGATCCCGGTGGTCGTCACCTTATTAAAGTGTCTCTCTGCGGGTCAGACATTGGAGATTGTGAAAGTTCAGGGCTGACATGGGAATGTCGGCTCCACCAGACGATTAGACTTTTAATCATCTGGAGCGTTCATGAATGATGAGACTGAATATGTTGTAGCTTATCTCAAAGTACACTGTCATTATTTAGTCACTGAGCTTATACACTTCTGCGGATGTGAGTTGAAAATCAACAATTCTGTCATGTGGAAATACCAATGATCTGGTCTTTTAACATCAGTTTTGATTATATAAGCTGTCCATGAAGTCTTGAATCCTTATTCAATTCATCAGGCTTAATTATCAATTTGATGACTGATGAAATGCTGCCATTGTGACCAGAGAATGGCATTGACTTGGTGTGCTGTTTTTTCTGGGCTGCTTGCCAGTCATGAGAGTGAGTGTGCAGTCTCTGTTTATGGATGAAGGGGGGGCTGGGGTGCCCCGAGGGTCTGCATTAATATGGAGATTAGATTAGAAATCTTCCAGGTCACCTAATCTTCTCAATTAACAGACTGTCATTTTGCATATTTACTGGCAAAAGAAAAATACAAGCCTGTACAGTGAGCCGTTGGAGTTTGTGTTCATTAGCCAATGTGAATCCATTCGTCACAGTGTGTTCATGTGAGGTTCATTTATAGCTGAGGCTGTGTCTGTGTCTGTGTCAAGCCACGTGAGTAGCTTCTATGGATGCCTTCATTATGGGCGTTGATCCCCTTGCTGTTTGGGGATCTGGAAAGGATGCACTGTCACTATTTCTGAGTGTGATGGAAAGCTCAGCTTGTGTTTATGTGTGTGTGTGTGTGTGTGTGTGTGTGTGTGTGTGTGTGTGTGTGTGTGTGTGTGTGTGTGTGTGTGT
>JBBMJY010000020.1:17617960-17647866 GCA_037833715.1 Toxotes lorentzi | reverse complement strand
GTGTGTGTGTGTGTGTGTGTGTGTGTGTGTGTGTGTGTGTGTGTGTGTGTGTGTGTGTGTGTGTGTGTGTGAGCGCACCATATCTAAATGATACTGCCTTCTTCACTCTTCTGTTCTCTTCTCTCCATTGAGCTATGTTGCTCTGCTGTTTTATTACCCTGCTATAAAAGTCCTACTGAACAACATAACTCTTTTATACACGCACACACATAAAACACACACACACACACACACACACACAGAGTTAAGCCCTGAATCCTGCAGTGACATTCAGCTCAGATGGCATGTTTTGTTCACTCTGAGTGACTTTTACTGCAGTGCATCCTGTGTTTTGTCATCATTGTATAGAAAGATATATCACTCAGTACCTGACCTTCTGTGTGATTACATGTTGGTTTGCGTGTATTTTCTAAAGGGACACACACCGGAGTTTGAATTCTTACCAGTCTTAGACCATACGTGCTGAAGTTAGTACTGGGCTAGTGAAAAGCATTCTGGGTGATGAAAATAAAATGAGGTAGCACTTCTTGCACCAATTACTTTCTCAGTCGGTTGACCAACAGCTGGGTGATTTCAGCATTTTTCAAAATGGTATGGGTTTACTTTTAACCACCGTATTTGAATGTGGATGCTTTTATTGGTTGCTATTTGAATGAGGTATTTGAGGTGTGAGAATGTGAAGCAGGGAAGGGCTGAATGACACAGTTATTAATTAAGTTATACACCAGTGAATGCATTTCCTTTCTTCTTGTTTCCTCACTATTGATATGTTTTTTACTGTTTTGTTACAATACGACTTGTTAAAGACGTGTAGCTGTTGACTGATTGATTGGTTGGACTTCCCGGTCAATATTATTGATTGCTGCAGCGTTTGTTGAGCTGTGATTAATTGCAATATGAATACATTTAGATTTATACTGTTGTTATTTCAATAGATATGGTTTATTGTCCATCTCTCTGATAGAGAGTGTTGTGGATGGACTGGAGAGGCTAAATGGCCAAACATCATATGCATTTATATAGGACTGTAACAACTGATTAATTTTTTCATTTTTGATTAATCTGCAGATGATTTTCTTGATTAATTGGTTAAGTGTTAGGTCTATAAAACATTAGGGAATAGTGAAAAATGACTACCATAATATCCAGGAGCACACGGTGACACCATTAAATGTCTTGTTTTGTTTGACAAACAGTTCAAAACACAAGTATGTTCAATTTAATACAATGTAAGACTAAGAAAAGCGATAAATTACCACAAAGGAAAACCTGGAATCATCCCATTTTGACATATATGCTTGAAAAATGAGTTAAATGATTAATCAATAATCAAAATATCAAATTTACATTTGATCGTTTCAGCTCTGCTTTAGTAAACGGGTGTTTGTGCATATATGAACTTTTGGCCTCCTGTGTCCAGGAAACACGCTGTATTGCCTCTCTGACCAAACATCTACATTTACGACATCATCTGCCACTGTTTTAGCGGGCACACCCATGGCTCGGTTCCTGTTTGTGGACACACACACATGCACCGTGGTATTGTCACATCACACACCCGGTGACAAATCACAGTTGGCAGCACTGAGCTTAGCTGGCTGCTGAATCCTGGTGTTAGTGTGGGTATGTACTGTGCCGTGCTCCTCTGTTGTCTCGTCTCTATCTGGGTCAGATTGTGTACTGAACGAAGATTCTCATCCTCGATGCCACTGAGCTAAAATGCAGTGTCAGCGCTGCCCAGTCCGGCCTTGTGTTGTTGTGTTTTGGCAGTTATTTGTTGTCCTTAGTCGTGGTCCTTAGTCATGGTCGTTAATTGATTTAGTGAGCTTTATTTGGATGTGTGGTGCGGTAGGGCGTGACAAGATGTGACATGCTTTCGAATGTCATCTTACAAAACAGTTACATGGGAGACCATCAGAGTAGTTGTTGTTTTGACTGCAGTGTTTTTGCACTTGTTCTTCCCAGAGAGCACTTGTCAGTCAGTTGTGTGTTACATGTGTGTTTTTAGCAGGCTGACAGAACTGGCCATAGTGATAGGTTGTATTTGAAGGTACAGTACACAGCTGTGTGGTGAGCGTGAGCTATGTGGGTGGTGACATTAGATCCAAAGGACCACCATCGTGCTAATCCACAGTTACTTTATTTCTTTCTCCTGCTGAATCGCAAATAGTCGTCTTGCCCTTGTGTGTGTTTATTGAGTAACATTTGCTAATGTGACCTCACGCCCTTGATGTCCAAAAATACCACAGAGGACACGATGCATCCAAGAGTGAACCATCAGTCAGTCTGTTTTTCACTGGATCCAAGGGCTGCAACTAATGACTATTTTCACTTTTGATTAATGTATATAACTTTCTTTATTAATCAATTAATAGTTTTGTCTATAAAAAGTCACAAAGATGCTCACTATAATTTCTTACAGCCCAAGGTAACATCTGCAGAAGTCTTTTGTCCGACCAACAGACCAAAGCCCACAGATTTTCGGTTTATTATCATATATGACAAGGAAAAGCCTCGGATCCTCACATTTGAGAACTTGGAACCAACAAATGTTTGGCATTTTTGCTTCAAAATATCTAAGACAGTTATGTGACTATCAAAACAGTTGCAGATTCAAAAAAGCACAACTCTGCTTTTCCCCGTGGTAATCTTAAATTTGCTCCATGTGTGCACTGTGGCTGGACTGCTTCCAAACAGAATATATACATCTGATTACAATGGTGTTGATTGATTATTAGACTGTACCAGCCTGAGCACAGCCTGAGTTTTCTGAGTCTGGGCCTGTCAGCTAATGGATCCTGGCGTGACTTGATGTAATAAAAATTACAACGACGAGATCCTGTAGCTTGTAAAACTTCACTCTACCTGCAGACTGACGAGTAGCTGCAGGTTTCCTTATCGAATGTTCAGCTCAGGCTCCTGAGGATACTATTTAGACCATTAACGAAATGGAAGACCATTAAAACACTAAATTAACATAGACTCTTGCCACTTCAGGGCTGCCATGAATCATCATAACTTCTCTTCTCTCTTACAGCTCTCATGGGTATATAATACTACACCACATTCATAATGAATCAGATTCTTATTGTGAATTATGTAAGACCCTACACTGTGTTTGACGTCATAGCCATTCATGGTCGCCCTTTGTGCTTTGAGGTGGTATGTGGAGCCGTGACCTCACCTCATACTTGTATTCAGGTCAATGTTTCTGCAAGACAGTTCTCACTACTCTACATATAGGAACAGTGTGTCTTTACACTGCTGTTGTTGATGTTGCTGGGCTTCTCCCCTGCTGGAGGGCCGATGCTTGTCATTCTGTTCAGCAGCCCCCTGGGCATCACAGAGCAGGTGTGTGAGTCTGGGTGTGTATGCACTGAGTTTGTTTGTGTGCACGGTACATAAATGTAAGTGTTTGGAGTGTAAACCTTCAGATGTGCAACCAAGTGAGTTCTCATCAAATTGGTTTGAATTCACTACCAATTTTTAGGTACAGTGTAATTGTTTCTCCTCTTACAGTTAGAGAATCAGTAGGTGCTTTTGTTTGTTGGCATATTGACAGGGTTTGGAGTTTTGTAAAGCCCTAGTATTATACTTTGATTTCATCATTGCTTCAGAATCTATTTTCAGAATTATGAAAATACCTCTGAAACAACATTCGGATTATTCCATGACTCTAATCAGCTTCACTGAAACCCAAACTGATGAGATTCTTTAAACTGCAAACAAATGTATGTATCTGTGTGTTGCGTTGCAGCACAAGCACACAACCAGGCCTCTCCATCTGTCTCTGCTCCCACCGGCCGTCTCTCATCCTCTCCGGCTCTGTCCTCATATTAGAATCTCAGTCACGATAAAGGAGAACCTGCTGAGCCTAAGCAGAAACAAACAAGGTGATCGTTAGACAGCAGATTGCAATTTCAGTTAAAGAGTGACGTTGCATTACATCCTGTGCATTCAGATGGCAACACAACCCTGACTATAAAGGAAAGATCCGCCCTAGTCTTTTCTCAGTTATATTAAGTTATTCTGGAAGAACAAGTAGATATAAGTCTGTATGGTTGATTTGACATGCATGAATAATTCATTTAACCCATTTCTATGGCATTGTAAAACTCTATAGGAATGCTTGAATTCAATCACAGTGGAGACTGCCCTTTTTTTTTTTTTTTTTTTTTTTTACAAATGTGGAAAAAGACAATGTTAATGTGAGTTTTATTTTGAAAGGGGGCTCCCATAATGAACCCCTGACAGTGGCAGTTTCTATATTTCATGAACCACAAATTCAGTCAGTTTTCGCTTCAAGCCAACAAACAGATTCTCATGACAAATAAACTTTCCGCCTTATCAGTTGCCTCCACTGATAGATGGACGCCTACACACACACACAGACACAGACACACACGTATGCACTCACAAAGTTTCCACTGAGGATGTATCTGGACGGAGTCAGGGAGAGATACCCTGTCAGGGGTGTGTTTTGTCGTGTCACATGTCTCAGACACACGTCGCAGGATGGGAAGTATGGGAAGGCCGTACTTCCTTCACCCTGAGCAAAGGAAATCACTGGATAGGACCCATCTTTTGTTTGGCCCTTCCAGGATGGTCACTGATTCACTTTGAGTGGGAGGTTAGACAAACACAACATGTAGCACAAGGTCATGTGAGATCCCCACATAGTATGTTTCTCTGCCCTTTATGGGCCAGTGAAACAGTGTGGTGTTTCAAGAACAATTGTTTACAACTCGGACGAGTGATGTCATTCAACTTGTGGGTAAAGGGGGTGCGGTGTTGTGTCCTGAAGATGAAGTCATTATATCGAGCTTAACTCCGAAGTTGTTCTGTTCCGGAAAAATCTGTTTTCATGGCCCCTGGGATGTGAGAACGGAGGGAAATGGTGGTGGATGTTTGTATGAGTGTGTGTGTGTGTGTGTGTTAGAAGTTTTTCAAGTCCAAAATATTCTCATCGTGGTTTAGTTGGTTTAGTTGTGGTAAGACTTTACAACCAATAAATCACATGTAACTATGATTTGTTACGTCTTTCATTGATTTTTGATTGATTGATACCTATCTGTATTTAAACACACACATACACAGCTCCTGCCATGAAAAGCCTGAGTTATACTGGTGCTGTTTTCACTGGCAGAGCTAAAACTGTGGCCTAACAGCAGTCCAAGCTGGTCCAGATTAATAGATGTACATTATGGTGAGAAATGGCCTATATTGTGTGTGTGTAGATTGACGCTAATCTGTCAGGGTTATAATTGAAGTGATAGTTGGACGTTTTGGGAAATACACTTATTCATTTTCTTCCTGACGGTGAGACGAGAAGACTGATACCACTGTCATGTCTGTCTGTTAAACATGAAGCTGGTTAAAGACACAAAATCAATATCAGCCATCTCATCAGAATTTCTGCAATAAAGAAAATAACCGTGTTTCCCAAAAGTATTCCTTCACGAGGACATAAAATGAGTGAGGCCACATTTGATCCTTTTGTTGACAAGTCTAATTCTACGTTATTTCTAGGCTAGAGGCTAGCTTCAGTGCTATAGCTACAATTGTGGTTCTGATTGTTAGGTTTAAATATGGGTCATGTTTGGGTGAACTTTTAGAGTTGATGTCAAGTTTAGGGAAATAGGATCTAGAACCTAAATCTTCAAAAGAAAAAAAGGGCATGTGTGTACAGATATGCCTGGGTATTGTAGCCACAGTTTTATTTGAGGGTCCAGTGCTGTAAATTGCTTACTATGATTTTCAGTTAAACTGATCTTCAGTCATATGATGATTTTGCGCATCATGGTTCTGGGGACTGGCACTGGTTTCTCCCTGAGAAGCCTGTTCGAGTGTACACTGCTTCGACCTGCCAGTTTGTGGTTTGGATACTAGTGGTCCATGTTTAAAGAAACATTAAGCTGACTAAAACTAACATTGGCCTTATTCAGCTGCTTGGATAGCCAGTTCACACAGTTATAATCTTACTCTTTTTTTTCTCTGATACATCAAATTAGTGACTTCATATGAATGTAACACATTAAAAAGCAGTAACAGTAACAGTTACATTACTTTACAACCATTTTTGGCAGTGTGGTCGGCTACATGGCTAATCGAAGACCGACCCGAGTTTCTTTGAGCAAGACCCTAACTCTGTATCAGCTCAGAGTCGCTTTCGTACGGCTGAGCCTGACCACTGACCTCCCTGAAGAAGAGTGCTTGCCTGTTGGGATTAATAGCATATAACATTTTTCAGTTGTTATCATTAATAAAAACAAAGGAAAACAAAACTGAGTGTTTAACGGGTCTGTATCCAGGCTAGTTGTGTCATGTACTCTGCCTGAACTCATCCTTCAGCGAGGCTCTCTTCCTGTTAATACAGCTGTCTGGGTGATCTGTTCAGAAAGGCTGTGTAGAGAGTGGCCTGCTGCCAGAAGTGAACACACATCAACCTGAGCGGGAGAAGCAGAAGACTGTGTCATCTCACAAGCACAACACACAACAGTTAACATCTAACCCTCAACTGCTGAATGCTTGTCTTGTATTATGAATGTAAACAAACAGATGGGATGTGATCAATAGAAGCTGTATTGTGTTTCCTTTATCTCACAGTTTCACATTAAGTGGTGCTCTGGTCTAGACCCATCTACACTGTTGAAAAAGGTTTAGTCCAGTACAACATTAGCTGTTGCGGAGGTCCAACTCGCGACCCTTTTGTTGCAGTATCATCTTTCTACCCATGACGACCTAAGTCTTTCTCCACAGCCTGTGTGGTGACATTTTTCTCTAAACAGTTGTTTCTCAGTTAATCATCCATATTGAATTATCATGTTGGTCTGGGATGGAGAGGTTCCTGCTAGGCTGGGGTCTGTGTGTGATTATTTATTGGTGCATGTGTGTGTGGCCAGCATGGTATCCTTACCACCAAAACTAAAATTTAAACATTTAAAAAAAAAAAAAAAAAATTTAAATAATGAGCTTAGGCAACTGTCATTGTCTGAGGAGGAGTCTACATTTGCCATAATTACTTTTGGCTTGTGTTTGTGAATATTTCACTACAAGTTTCCATGCACAAAGCAAACTCTCTGTATATGAGTATATCTGACTGTTATATTGTGGAAAAAATATCTGGATAGGAGCTACAGCACTGCAAATGGCTTTGTGTTTATGGATGGGGTTCAACTTGTAAAATGAGGTTGTTAGTAGTACGAAGTTTACGCTGCTTACTTCTTTTTTTTTTTTACTTTGGGAGTAGATATGAAGGGACATTATAAGCTTGGGTTTAAGTCTTTAATTGTACTGTACCAAGCACAGGAAAAAAGAAGGGGAAAATCCAAAGTGAGTTTGTAGGATAACTTGGAGAAAAAAAAGAGATGATGAAGCAGTCAAAAACCCAGAGAAAGGATATGTAAATGCAAACCTCATCACAGATAGTATTGTGTCTTTCGGTGCTTTGGGGTATATATTTGTTTTTAATCTCTTAAATCGACAAGTAGACTAGTTCAACTTCTAACAGCTCCCAAAAAATAAATTGTTCATTTTAGGAGAGGTGGGAACTGTAACTGGCACACCTTATTGTGTAATACACTTTATTTCAACAGCACCATAAACCATGTACAACTTAGAAAGTGTTGTGTCACAATTGTACCACAAAGATAGTTGTGACAGTTGTGTTAATTATAGAGCAATTGCACTGAACTGGATCATATTGTACTCATGTCCATCCCTGTACGTGTGCCATCGCTAAAATTTAATTTTCACATGCACCGTTAAGACATCTGTATGTTTCCACCATTTTCTGGATGATGGATCACAGACAGCTTTGCATATACTTATAGTTGGCCATAGTTTCAAGTGAAACACTTGCTTTCTTTCTCTTATGCACACACACACACACACACACACACACACATACACACACACACACACACATATGCCGATGTAAAGCAGAGTCAACAGTAGTCAGATTAGGGGGCTTTGACTGTACAGTGGACAGCAGTACAGACAAAATCACACCACCTGAAAAACTGCTGCTACCAGGCAAAATATCCAGCTTGCAAGTCTCAACTCACAAAGAGATAATTAAGAGTGAATGCTAAGCAAACTGAACATATTATCTACTAAATTGTGGACTTTTACTGGAGAATAGGTTTGACAATAGATAGAGTCCATTTCAGTTCAGTCTGCCTTCTGCACATCAAACTGCAGCCAATTCAGAGTATATTCACCTCTTTGCTGTTCTCTTAACCCAAGGGTCACGTGAACTGAATATTCTCCACGATTGACAAAGTTAAAAGTGACAGAAAAATCTGAAGGCTGTCTGTTATTTTGGCAGGTTAGAACAGAATTAGATGGTAAGTACTATGGCCTCATGCTCACTCAGGCAGAGTTGCAGACCTTTTCCATTTTGCGCACAGAGTGCATTGCAAAGGTATCTAAATCTGTCAAAAATAGACTTGCCTTGAAGCATGTTGGTATCATTGCTGACCTCGACACAGTACTCAACTATCAGGGTGCTGACAGCACATTGAAGAGCAATGAATTGGAGGCCTTGGAGCGCATCTGCGACCACTATGGGTGACAGAGGGGTGCAGCAGCGACCATAGCGCAAAAGGAGCGCATGCTGTGGCATTTCCTCCTGGTGAAATGAGTGATTGCAGATTTGGGAAATCCCACATTCATAGAGTCTTACCGACTCTGATCAGTTCTCTGGGAGAAATGGATTGATTTTCACGCCCAAACAACATTTCAGGAAATGTCTAACATCCTGCTCTGAGGCTGATGTAAAGCTAAACAAATTCTAACACAAGCCTGATTTTGCTTTGGGCTCAACTAGACTGTTTTGCCTCAGTTCAAAGTTTGACCTCTGCTCTGATGTTAGCTTTGCCTTCCCCTGTGTCTTAACCTTCTCATTTCACTCACT
Source organism: Toxotes lorentzi (assembly GCA_037833715.1). NCBI lineage: Eukaryota > Metazoa > Chordata > Actinopteri > Toxotidae > Toxotes > Toxotes lorentzi. Next base: position 17,638,949 of record JBBMJY010000020.1, on the reverse strand, counting down.
TATCCTCATTAAATTTCAAAGTCACAAGGTAGACAAATCCGCTCAGCAGCACTGAAAGGATCACCTATCATCCCCTTCATACTTCTGAATTAAGTGAATCTCCAACCATCACACCATCAGAGAATGACAGGCTTAAACAGACTGGACACTGCACCGTCTCTCTAAACTCATCTGACAGAATCAGACTAATGAGACATTGGTATTGTTGTGTAACTGTGGCAAAACAAGCTAAATCAACTCTGATCTCATCCAAGGGCTTTTTTTTTTTTATAAAGTGGTGTCTCTTAGAGCTTGGGTCGAGCCAAAAGTTTAAGACCTGGAGGTGTCTGTCCATTAGAAGAGACCTCACCTCCCCTAGTAAGGCTAAAGTAATTAGTTAGAAATAACATTTTATATAATGACACCAAAGGGGGCCATGCTGTCTGGCTGGAAAAGTCACATCCACCAAATCACAGAGTCAGCAGAAAAGGTTGTTATGTAACTGTGCTGGTTTTCCTTGTCTCTCTGCATCTTGCCCAAAGAAAAATTAATTAGTGTGTCAAGTGCAGTGCCTGAGTTAGCTAGTGACTTGAAGTGAGTTCATTCTGGTTGTTCCAATTGCTTCAAGATATTATTGCGGCTGACAGTGAGCCCAGTCATGAGACTAATGTCCAGGCTGCCATAGCCCTTGCTGTGGTTCTTTGTAGCTCAGTAGCTAGAATTTGAAGCATCCAAATCACCCCAAGATGGTGGAGTTGAATTCCCAAGAGGACTATAAATATCCTTCTGGTTTGGCCTCATCAAAATTTGTTTGTAGAGGTGATGGGTGGTAAGGTGGTGAGGATCCTTGTTGCAGCACTTAGGTCTCCATTTGGAATCTATTCTGACTTAGAGTGGGTGATAGGGTCAACAAAAAGCAAAAAAACAAAAACTGACCTGCAAGAAAGGGAACCCAGATGTAACCTTTGTAGGGACTGTCCCAGTAATAAGATACTGTGCTCCAAATGGTACAATTCTGTTCAATCTTTTTTTTTTTCTGGGAGTGTGAAGATGGGGCAATGTCTCCCACCATTATATGACAACACCAGTCTATACTGCTTTTATAATCCCAGCAATGGTACAGCAACAGGTGCTGCATTTCTTATACCTTAATTTAAAGGAATCACTCAACACTTTCTTTGACTACTTCAACTAGTAAATAGGCTGCATTTCTATCCAAAAGACTTAAGGTTTTGCCACCCATTCCCACACACAAGGCAAAGCTTTGACCTAAACATCTTGGGAGTGGGGGTAGTTTCTTCCACAACGACATTTCAAGGACACAGCATGTGGACACGGGGAGCCAGGGATCGAACGGTCAAACCCTGTGATAATTGGACTATCCGATATATCTTTAACCCCAGCCAGCCCACAAGTGGTCAGCTGAGAGCCATCTGAAACTGAGACTCTGATGTCTCTCCATAACAACTTGATCAAGGCACGGTCTCGATACTATATATCTGGTTACAGGAAACTAGGTTCAAATAGGCTGTGGGTGAATAGATATCCAAGCTAGATCTGTAGATCTAGTAGAATGTGTAGTCCTCTTTTGTGTTGACGCTAAAATTCATCGCTGGATTTTTGTGTCAGGCTCTAACCAATGAGCTGAGTGGTCCGCGAGCTGCTTTTTACATGGGCAGATGGTTCTGAGCTGTGAAAGAATGTAGACTTGCTGTCAACAAGCTTCTCACACTTCTCACTGTCATTGCACACCTGAGAACTGAAGGAAAATTCATTTCTCCGCTAACAAAACACTCCCGACAGATTCATCTGGTTGTTTTAATTTCAGTCATTCAGCCAACCTGGACAGAAATGTTTCCACAATTGCGGTGCCATCTGGGGCTTTTCAGGTGTTCTGCAACCTCTCACAGAACTCCCAGTAGTGGGAGTCAGAGCACTTCCAGTCATTGAGCCTGCAGTTGCATAATAATGTCATGCAAGAATCAGCTTTTAGCCTTTTTACTAAATACAAACTAATGGGTCCTCTGGTTTCAGACAATGTCGATCAGGCTAAAGGGACCAGTAAACTCCGTCAGAACTGCTTGTCAGATGGTCTGCCCTCACCATGTTGTAACCCAGGAGAGACCATCTGAAACATAACTGCTATCCCCATATTTAAATAATTTCATGTCTACCCCCAGCTTTTCATCCCACCTTCCAGTGAACCCGCTATCAAAACCTTTGATTTCTGATGTGGTTGGAAAGCATCTCTTGCAAACTAGTTCTGACTGAGCAAAACCCAGCCCTAATGTTTATGGTTATGGAAGTTGTTCTCTGAGCAAATTGTTCCATGATTCTTTCGGACATAAATTTGGAATATTTTTGTTGTGTTATTTTGGACCAGTCCCAAAATTCCCACTAGCCAATTATCATTATAACGGAATGCAGGCGTAGCACCCTCAGCAATAACACATCTCACATGCTATCAATAGCCCTCGTGTTCTCCTACGGTGAGCTGTGCTCCCTGGTGTTGACACAGTTGGTGTTTGTGCAGATGACATAGATCGCTATCAAGGGCAGACCGCCTGCTGCTCTGTGTTGCCACCAGTACAGTACGGAGGCACAGCTCACTCTCCGTAGTGGAAACTAAATAAATGCAAAACTTGAACAATGTGTCTGTTTGTCTCTACAGAGACTTTCCTCCTGAAAATGGCTCATAGGAGAGGAGGAAGGCATTTAACATTTCCTGTGTAAGGAAGCTGGAAGTTTACTGTATCTCGAAAAAGCGCAGCTGGTTTGTATTTTGGCCCATGAGCAAAAAGAGACACCTCCAGCATGGGATGTAAAAGTAACATAAATGCATATTATGGATAAATCCATATTATGGATTTATCCTTGACGGGATCAAGGAGGAATTGAGGTGACATAGCATACAGAGCGACAAGGTCCGAATTAGGAGCAGGTTGGATGGGGTGGATGGAAGGGTCGACAATACACTGGACTTTCACATGGTGTTCACTTCCTGTGTGAATCTGACAATCAGTGTTGTTCCTTTTGTCCATGACCGTTCCGCAAACCTTAATCGCGTGTTTTGTAACCATGGCAACAAAGGTCCTCTAACCTTAAGGAAGTACTTATTTTAACTCAAACCACAATCTTTTCCTAAACCGAAGCAAGTAGTTTTTGTGAATAAATCCAACTAAGCCGTGACCGTCCCACAACATTAACTGTGTGTTTATTACTGTTACCATGACAACCAAGACCTGGTAAGACTGCAGCTGGTACGTTCTTACAGGTTGGAATATTGTTACCATGATGATGATAATGGTCCAATATGTTTGCTGCTGGTCTGACCATGGGTTTTACCCGAGGGTTTGGACCAACGACTGATAAAGGCATTTAAGTTTATGGACTTGTTGGACAAGAAAACTTACAGGGCTTTGCTAACACTGAGTATCTGCTTTTTTTCTGTATGTCACATATGTTGAATTACAGAGCATACAGAGTTTTTCAAGGATAATGAAAAGGCTTCATTCTTCAGGATTTAAAGTAGACTTTATTGTTGGAACTGTCTTCTTTCATTTCAGGTTTTTACTTCACTCATGCCTGCCTAATTTGTGTCTTTGTACCCCGGTATTACAGACTTCAAAAAACACACAATGAGTAAATAATATTTAAAGCACATTTATGTCTGCTTCTAATTGTGAGAGGTTTCTTCACCTCAGACACATAATATGGCTCAGAGTTTTACTGTTACCTGTATCAGGCCCCAGAAGACTTGGATCCAGAAAGTAATAATGTGTTTGTGTCTGTTTTTTGTCCTAGTTGGCGAGACATCATTAACTTAAGCAGTCTCCCGAGAGGTAAGTCTTTCTACATCAACACGCACCATTTCAACTCCTGCTCAAGCTTTTAAAACACCTGTTGATTGCATCAATAGCACCACACTGTTAGAAGTATTATTTTATGCCATAACACTCATAGCTGGTGGGAAATAAAGTGAAAAAAAAAAAAAAAGTCTGACGTAGTGTTGACTGAAGTGAAAAGTTTTTGTCTGTCAACCAAATGCCTCCACCCTCCTTTTTTTTCCATGTACCTCGGAAGGTACATGGAGTGTATTAGTGAGCAATTTTTGGAGGGCCTTGAATAAATGACACGGCTTTGGTCAGTGGTAAGCTTACAAACTGCTTCTGGCCAGACATTTTACTGTGCTGGAAGTTTTCCCGTGAAGGAAATAGTGACAGGCCTTTCTCCCTCCCTCCCTCCCTGCCTCTTTCTGTTATACATATATATATATATATATGTGTGTGTGTGTGTGTGAGATTATATATAAACGTTTGTTGTACTTTACTACCACTTTTGGTGGCTGAAGTAAATCTTAACATTTCCTCTGCCTAAAACTTTTTATTTATCACTCCTTCAAACCTACATCTTCCAAGTCTTTGCACTTACACCTTAGTCTATTCAGACTTGCTGTAAGTCAAAGGTCCCATCTTTATTGTGGGAGAACACCTGTGTATTACCCTGTCAGCCCTTCGGGATTTGAGAATTCAATAGCTTTTGCTGCACATGGCTGCACAGGCCACAGCTGCCATGCTCCATTTCCACTTTTTGATAAATGGTGCTCTCCTTTTTTAAAAAAATACAAATTCACTTGAAACTTATACAAACTTAACTGAGGTAATCTCATTTGTTGCAGCAGTTCCTGCTTTATGTAGCGTTCATGCATTTTCTTGGCTTACCGAGTCTGGGTCTGATTTACTCACGCTTTTTCCCCCCTTAATAACTCCTCCGCTTGACTGTCTCTGCCTGTCTTCTCTTATCTTTTTCCCTGTGTGTCTCTGTAGTGTCGGTTGGATCACTTCAAGCTGTCAAAAAAAGTGAGAACTAGTTGTGTTGAACTAGTTGTTTTTGGTCTTTGGTGTTGGTGAGATTTCTAATGTACTACAAATGAATGCACAACTTCAACAGACATACATTCCATGGGTGTAAGAGAAGCACAGTGTGGTACAGTCAAGGCCAAGGACACATTTGAATCCTTGAATTGTTGTGAAATGACTTAAATGAATTGAAATAAACCGATGTTTATACAGATGTGGCTGCCGGCATAAATTTTATGAAGTCGGTTTTCTGCTTCTGTTTAGATTGTCTAATTCAAAACAGCGTATTTAAAGATACTTGGGTGGAAAAAAAAAGGTTGAAGCTGATGGTTTATTTTTCCTCTTACTTGATGAGAATCATAACAAAAAATGGCAGGCTGATCTTTTTGACCTTTGTCCTGGCTGTCTCGCCCTGTCTTGAAGAGAATGAACTTCTCAAGAAAGTGCAACAATCTCTTTAAATTCTTCTTTTAGTGCGTTTTGGAGCTTCTCTTTGGTTGTCTCTGTTTATCAGTTCTCTTTTACCACCTTTGTGTCTCTTTGTCTGCTCTCGCTCAGTTTTATCTTACCCTCACGCTCTCCTTCTTTCTCTGTCAGATACTTTTAGAGCATCTCTCTCGTCCTCTCAGTCCCAGTTTGGCAAACCTCCCAGGTCCAGAGCTAGCGAGGTCAGGGGGAAAAAAAAAACACTGCAGTGCTTGCTGACGTGTCTCATAATGTTTTCAGATACCTCTTGGAGTACTGCTGCAGTCTGAGCTGGGCGACAGTTGTCCTCATATCTGGGTTCTTTATCCCTGCACAGGACTATTTGAACCCTCACCAGGTTTAGCTGCTCCAGTTGTGCTCATGATTAGTGTGTATCGTACATTACTGCCGCTACTTGTGCTGCTTGATAATACTGTGCTTTGTGTTTAAATCAGTATGTTGGTTAGAGATATTGCATACAGCCTTATCAGGAATTTCCTACTTTCTATGTCTTTAGGAGACATATGCTCAAATGCATTTTTCAAGGAATAGAGAAAGAGGTAGCTAATACGAGGCGATGCCGCTACAAATAAAATAAAAATATCATGTTATCAGCTGCCTCTTATCATCTGACAGTACCAAGGCCCAATGTTCTGAGGATTTTTTAAATTGTATGAAAATTTCTAAACATTTTCTCATTGGCTTCATGAAGCACTTGCACCATCTGCTCTGATCTGAGACTGAACATGCACTTCTGTGGTTTTTTTCTTAATTTGTACATATGTAATTTTTTTTGCATTTGTAACAAATCTCAAATTGCCTCAGTGGGTACGTTTCAGGTTTTCTAATTTAATCTAATCTTGTTTTAACAGACTGTTACATTTCTCTCCAATAAGTTGACTCAGTGTAATTGTCAACACGGACTCTCAGGCCTCAGGATTCCCACTGGAGCTGACAGCTTTGTGATTTGGACATGTTTGCGATTTAGAGTGCAAACGACAGCTAAGCCATCTGGCTAAGCTCCTAATGCTCCATTTATAAATTACACCACAATAGAAAGTGGATTAACAGCTGTTGATGTAATCCCTTAATGAGTTTCATAGTGCTTTCTGTGATTTACTTTATCCTGCACTGATAGCAGGACTTCAGGAATAATACACACTGTTGAATCAAATTAGGCATTTTTGGCCTTTTGACACCTTGACATTTTATGGTAATACTCAAACATAATGGTTCTCAAATGAGAACAAAACAATTCTGCCTCTTCTTGTTCTTTACAGCTGCATTAATTGATTTTTTTTTTGGTTGTAAACACAACTTTGACCTATTATCACCTTATACAGTTGGCAATTGTGTCAGCAACAGTTCTCCACTATGTCCAACAGCGAGGCAAGTAATGTACAGCCAAACATTTCTGATGAAAACAACCTCAGTGAGCAGTGGGACTTTCTCTTTCTCTTCAGTCTGCTTCGGTGTAATGAGACTAAAAGCAAATGAGAAATGTTGAAAGTGAAAGTGCAAAACACTTGGTATCCCACAAAGTAGTCTAGGTGTCCATGTAGGGGTAGGAAAAAACAGAGGAGCAGGTTCCTGAGGGTTTTCCAGGGTGCCTGCACAACAAGGAAAGCTCTAAAGACTAGCCAATAATACAAAGGAAGAGAACGGGGATATAAAAGATACATGACTGCTAAACCATTCAACTAGAGTAGGAAAACTGAGGTCAAAACTTTCCATCGGTCTTTGCTTTATTTGTCTTTTTCTCTTCTTTTCTTCTTTTCTTTTCTCTGTCTCTGCTTGTGTTTTTTCATCCTTCTGCTTCCAGCATCTGCCCCTCTCAGTTTCTCTTTTGTGTGACTGTTCGTCATCTTTTCTCCTCCTCCTTCTTTCCCCCCATCTTTTTCTTCTCTTTTACGTTTCCTTCAGTGAGACAAGCTTTCCAGTAAAAGGCCCGGTCCTGGCTGTCTCGCCCTGATAGTGTCATGTACCTGGTTGTAATGTCATTATATTGAGTTTTTGCAGAAGGAATATGAACTTTGCAGATGACAAAAGGAGTGTCATAAATTTTTTTTTTTTTTTTTGAATTTGGCTTGTTATTTTCTGAAGCAAATTGGCAGTTTATAATTAAATGCCATTAGTCATTGTCCACCCCAGTCTGGCAGTAATAACAGATCAGTAATAGCACCATAAGAAAAAGAGATTTACTTCATAGTATCTTGTTCAGCTTTTTATTTTCTTACATTATGAGAAAGGCTTGATGATTAATGATTTTAAAAAATGTTGGCAAAATAAATCCACTGGGGCTAAACATCACCACCTTCCGAGAACTTGTGTTATTTACCTGAGGGCACTACAGAAAATGTTTTTCCACTCCTTCATTTCCTGTTATCGAGATTCCCCAGCTGGTGTGGAGACTCAAACCTGCCACCAGTCTCGTCTCAGTGAAAAGGAAGCTTCTCAGAGCTCCAGGCTGCCATCACCACAGATAGCTTTCCCATGTTGAATACAAGGTGCACTTAATCAGCTCTGCGACCTGAGACACTGGTTTAACTTGGCACCGACTCTGACTGACTGCCGTCTCCTCTTCATCTGGATGGCATCACAGCCGCTCTTATCTCACTGCTGCTCCAAATGCCGCACATGCTGGCTGCCCACATAACTGCCCCTGTATAAACACACGTACACCAGCTGTGTGTCTTAGAAATTATGCTCTACTGAATTACGTACTACTAAACTGTTTTTGTGGCAATGTAAAACATTTTTTGTGCAACATTTAATAACAGCAGTGGGGTCACCAGGAGTTGGAAGCACTGGAGACAGGGCTCACAACTATCACAACAGAGGCCGAGGTTCACACCCAGAGTCCCATCTGTGGTTAGGTTCAGGCATCGACAACACAAGCACAGACTGAAGTTACCATGAACTTTTTCTGGATTAAACCAGACCATGATCTTTCCCCTAAGCTTAACCAAGTGCTGCGAGTGCGTAAACATTAGCATAAAAAAATATTGTAGAGCCAGATCAGATATTTTGGTGGAAAACAGAAATGTCGTCCGGGAACATTCCAGCGTTAAGTTCAACATCAACGTAACAACATTTCCTCATAATAACAGAAAACATAATTTGCTTTTGCAAAGTAGTGTCTAGGAGACAGGCTTTCATTCACAGTGGAGTTCTTGAAATTCATCAGGAAGCAGTGATGAGGGAAATTACCCTGCTTTTGAGATGTGGTGGACCATTGTGGTCTGCGTGAAAACCATATTTGTTCACACATCGACCATTACTCTTATCAGTCTGCATTTAATTTTACTACTATAAATGTATAACAAGTGAAGCTCAAATACAAATTCCACATCAGCACAAATAGGCAGTAATATTTACCTGATATGATTTTAGAGAGCTGATAGAGGCTGATAAAAGAAGAATACAAACATATCAATACATTTTCAGTTAATTAATTTGTAGTTTCAGTGCAGGACAGCTAGATACAGAAGCATGCACACTGAGAAAATCAATACCCCAGTTTATTTAAGCCCGTTTTATTTCCATACAGAGAGTGGCCTGAACATACCTGACACTTAATGAGCCTTTCTCAGGGTTTGCTGGCTTTTTGTCTGCATGTACTACCTTGCCATCTGAATCGTTCTTCCTTTTCCATTGGCAGTGCAGTACAGTTTGGGTCTTGTCCATGAGTTTTCTTTACCATGTGGTCTAATAATTTGTGTAAAAAGGTGTCTCTCTGATGCATTTAAATGGTTCGTTTCTCCAGTCATTCAGACAAGTCTTTGCCTCTCACTCACTTGCTCGATCAAAAACAAGTCAACACACATGCTGGAGGCTGGCTCCAGTTTAGAGATTACTGAGGTGAATCTGCAGGACAAAGGAGGTTTTGAATTATATGATTTTTTTTTTTTTTTTTTTACTGCAGTGATGGGCAGCTGTCAGTGGGTACACGCAGTGATACAGAAACATAAGAAAGGCTGCAGGCATCCAGCCAAAGGGATAGATTTTATAGAGGGTGGAAACAGTAAAAGGCCTGCAGTTCTTGGACTTTCAGGGAGAGACTTTGGTGTAAATCTTAAAAGGCTGGGCACATCTGACATGGATAATGGTGTAATGATGTTCAGCCCAGGCCTCCAGCATATTATTACAAGTTTATTCTTGTTAATCCCGTCTGTTGTGTCAAATTTACTGATCGTAAGTGTTTGCATATAAAATAAATAAAACTCGTGTCGCTGTTTTAATTTAGATATGATTATTATTAGATCATTTAATTTGGCTGAGTCACTAGAAGAAAGAAAACAGTGCGGTTAGACAGAGATGAATATGGTAAAGGTGAAGTACACACCCTGACCCACTGCTCTTACTACAGGCCTGGACACACACAGATTTTTGGTGTAGTTATAATTACAATCAGATCGGGTGTTTCCCTGAAAAATAACATCTGTCTCGTCGGTGACTCATCAGCCCTGAGATCAGTTGAAGGAGTGTTTTGGTTTGTGTGTGTATAAGTCTGATTGTGCATGTAATGTATTTGGTTTGTGTTTTATGGCCATATTTGATATGATGTTCTGCCCTCTGTTTGTAGTTGTATCAAAATGGAAGAAAGCGCTCTGGTCTTGTTGCAGTGGTCATATATCTTTAGCTTTATGGCTGTCTGTCTGTGTGCCATGGTTTTGTGGTTGAGTTTCTGTTTGACTCTGGTTCTGGGCCACATGATGTGTCTTGCAATCATTAGGCGCATCCAAGAGAAATGCAGGCTGGGTGTTGTGGCCACAGCTTGACCACATACGCAAATGCACAGTATATGAAGAAATATGACAGCACACATGCACTTATTCTTTGATTCCTTTACTTATAAACACACATACGCTCATATATATTTGGTCAAGCGCATATGGTGTAAGCATATAGACACACACAGTCAAAGACACACTAACTCACACACGTTCAGTTTCAGCTCTGGTGGCCTTTGGGGCCTTTGTAGAGCTGAGAGGCCACAAACAACAGCTTTGTGTACTGGGAGGCTGGGAAAGTTGGACCACAACACACACACAGACACACACACATACACACTTTGGCAGTGTCAAAGCCAGTGCACAGTTCTGCCCAGCTCAATAGGCTGATTCATTAGAGCCTCCTCATGACACCAAAAGAGAGAATGGACTTGCAGTAAAGGGAGGACAAGGAGACGGGAGTGTTACAGCTCAGTGCACTGCAGTTGAAGTTTGACATGACCTGACAGGTCAGGTCAGTCCTAAAGGAAAAATCCACCTAAAAATGTATTTTTTTTCTCATCTTAAGCCTTGCATTTCCAGGTATATTTAGCTGGTATATGGTGTATCTCTCTTAATCATGATGTGTTCCCTCTTTACTTTTCTTTCCTTAACTAGGTTTTTAGTAACACTGACTTGTAACCATAAAATGAGTGCTGTATTCACTTCTATTGGTCCTCCTTCAGGTTTGTCTTGAAGTTTAGTGTTTTACAGGTGTGTGCTGTAAAGGAAACTTGTTACAATGACACATCTTACTGCTGATTGTTTCAAGAGTTGCTTGTGTCCTGCATTAGGAAGATAAAGCAGGTTAACTTCAGTCACATTTACATGTACTAAAATTCTTGCAGTCGTTTTAAATATTTCTTTTATTCTTTGTCCTAAATGAGAAACTTCACACACTCAGCTCCAAGCACATAACCACAAACCCTGCAATTTATTTACTATCTCCATTGTGGTCCAGTTCTGCTCAGAAGGTCCAAATATATTATAGAGAATATCCTTAGTAGCCACGTCATATCTGTCACAAAAGTGCACTATACAAACATCATCACTCTTTATTTTACTCTCTGGTTCATCCAAAAACTGAAAATTTAGGGGGTACTGACATCCTCCATTACGCATTATTATTCACAATGGAGCCACACGATGATTCTAAAATATTTACACTCATGACTCATTCTGTCCTAATGCATTAAAACCCCTCCGAAAATGTCCAAACCCTTTTGTTTCCAATAGCGCATCCCAAATTAATTTTATTTTTCTCTGCTGGAGAGATTTTTTTTTTTGTATTTTTTATAGAGGTTGTTTTTTTTTTTTTATCTAATATCATTACTGAATCTGGCAGCCAGCAGTGGAAATGTGCTGTGGAGTGGAGTGGGTGTTGTAAGTAACGATGCTTGGCAGCAAGCTGTGTTTGTCTGGATCTCTCCCTCACTGTCTCCACTGGAGTCAGGCAGGCTTAAAGGCCGGGCCTCCTGTTGATGATGGTCTCTCACGGCCCGACCCCCCCACCCACCCTCTCTTACCCCCCACATATTGTGATGTTTACTTCTTGTTTTAAATGCTCCCTCTGGACCGCACTGGGAGATTAGGATGAACTTTCACCGTTAGAGAAGATGACTTCTATGTTCTCACTAAACCTGACATCGTTATTATGATTAGTGCCAACATGTGTATTATTTTTCTGTGCAAAGGGTTATTGAGTGTACGTTCAACTGATCTAAATTCACTTTCAAACAACATGTTTTAAGAATTTGGATTATCAAATTTAAGTTAACCCTGGAAGCATGTCCTAAGTCCCTGTCACAGTGTGCATTTTGACCATAATGAGCACCTCCTGACCTTGTGCCAGACATGGACTCATTAGCTGAAACACTATATTTACCTCTGTCACATGGTGTTACAGTCAACATGGGGAATTAAAGCACACCCCCCGCCCTACGTAGGCTATGAGTCTCCACACCCCACACTGTGAGGGGGCGGGGGTCGCCTCATGTCGACCGAATTTTCTTGAATAAACAAGAAAAATAAATCTGGATTATTTATAAGGCTAAGTGTTTCAGGCCATTTTGTCAGATTTATTTATTACGAAGTATGACATTTACCCATGCATTATTCATTAAATGTAATTTTTTGGCAACAGCTAGAGTTATGAAATAAGAAACCTTACAGACTCCTGATACATACATACACTTCCACTATATAGACACATACACAATCCTCTCCATTGTGCCTGCTGCAAGTCCTTCCTGTATTATCTGTTCAGTTTGACAACACATTCCTCATATTTCTATACAAAAGCAGTCAGTCACTGCGACATAGGCCTTACTGCATCGACTTCACTCTAGTCCACAAACATACTTTGCTTTCCATGCTGGACACAGGCCAGCAGGCCACTGCAGGTGAATCCTAGCACTTCCTCTGGGTTTTTCAGGGGATTTGAGCTTGCGTCAGCAGTTACGTTGCTTTGCTATCCTCTGGTTTTTGCAGGGAGTAGAAAGGGTTTATTCACTCTGCATGCACAGAGTTGGATTCCAGAAAAATTATGTTTTCTGTACCCACTTGATCTGATTTTTAGGAACATCATGTTCTCTTTCATGAGAATGCATGCGAGCAAATAAAAAGACAGCTATTGTATTGTTGTTTTACTCTCGTTGATGCTGCAGTTGTGTGAGTATGGTCTTTTTTAAGTTTTACTGCTCCTGGCTGTATACTTAGTTGTTTTTGATTAGGGAAAGCTGCATATTTGTCACATGTAACAGTGGAAAGAATTGCCGGTTATATCCACGAATCAGTTATTATGGCTCAAGATGGGACAAATGGCAAATTGGAATGGATACAATGTCAGGATGAACATGGGCGAATGCAAAACTGTGGTCCAGATTGTCGAGGACAAAACACTCTGCAGGGTAAATACTTAAAAAACACTGGCCTTGCATCTCTGTCTTAAGTGTTGACAGGGTAAATGATAGAAGTCTGTTTAGACGCTGTCGACTGTGGTGTACCAGTGGTGTTGAGAAGCCAACTTTCGGTTGCCTCTAACTCTCTTGGAGAGCCTACATTTTAAATGCCACTACAGCCTCTCACAGTATAGTATATGTTCTCATGTCACAGTGGGTGTTTAACCCTCGCTGTCCTCTTCCTTACCATTTGGTGACCTTGATGCACAAATTTGTTTTTTTTTTTGCCAAACCAGAGAGGAGAGAGACGACGATTTGTTGATTTATAATGCTTGAATTTTACTATAGTGTGTACAGAGACTTTAGAGCTCATTCTGCTCTACTTGATCCATATAATTACCTACCAGCATAAGTGCTTATTAACTTACACTATGCATACACCATCTACCATTTTCAAAGTGCACTGCTCCATCTTCCTCCTTCATCTCCTTAAAGGAGGTAGCAATCTCACTCTTAAAAAAAAATCTAGGCATACATCCCTTTTTAACCCGTGGAGATAGATGGGCCCCTGCACAGTTCAGTCAAATTTGTGCTAATGTTAGACCAGGCATCCAGCTCCAGCTATGCTGCGGGAGGCCAGAGGGCGAGGTTTATTCTTGGACAGGTATGCGCAGTGTGAGAGAGCTGGAGGGATGTGGTCTTGGTTCTTGTGTGTGATATGCCGTTTAATAAATGCATGTGTGAGGTGTTCACATCTGAGGTGTCTTAAGTCCAGTGAGGTCCGTGCAGGACTGTACAGGTTTAATATACTTGTGCAAGCATGAGTCATTAGCTGTCAGCCACAAATTATTCCTGACAACTCTGAGATTGCCGTTTATTCCAGTGCAGCTCGAACACACCACAACTAAATAGTTTCCAGTGTGGGAGATTCGCTACTTTCAGCACTGACGAGGGACTGATCCTCTCCTCCTAGACGTACTTTGATAAACATAAAACCACACTCACCGCATAAACAAGCAGAGCAGGCAGGGAATCCCTTCCACTTAGAGATTGACAGCTGGGTATAAAGTTGCTTGGCTGGACTGCATCTCCCCAGAGCCCCCTCTCTGAGCTTGAATAATTGATTCTGAATTGATTTAGACTCAGCTGGCTCACTTGCTTTTGGACACTAGGATGTATTTTTGCTTCCTATAATTATTGTCTGCCTTGTTTCTGTGCTGGTCAGCAATAAAGCCAAGCTTTTACCTTCCAAGTGGAGGCATTTTCGAGGAAGCAGCAATTAAAAATTCATTTGAGATTTGTTTGTTGCTCTGTCTGACCATAAATTACACACACCAACAATTTGCTCTTTACAATGGGGAAGTTAAATGTCTGTGTATGCCCTTTTCAATCTTTCTAAACAGAGTTCTGAGAAATCTGGGGCCTCTTGGAAAATGTTTTGGTCTTCTTACAAGCTGTTGAAAACCCACTAATGGAATGATGTCCATAAAAGTCTGCAATGTGCAGCATGGCCTTTGTTATTCTCAAGTGAAAGCGCACATGCTTAGTGCAGAAAAGTTTGTTAGAAGGCATGAAAGGAAGGAGGGAAGGACTGTGGAGATGCCTCCTCTGATGAACTTTGCATGGGCAGCCTCGTCAGTGAATCAGCCTTTCACATGCTAATTTAATGCCATTCCCCTGGCCTCTTTTTATATCACCGCAGTTAACAAATTGACCTCATCACAATGATGTAACACCACAAATACATGTCCTCTTAAAGCTGTAGAACGTATAGTCCCCAGAATGTCCACAAACTAGTAATATTTAACATTTTGCTATGTATATGTTTTTGAGCTGGGCTTTAAGGCAAGATATTTCTTTCTTTCTTTCTTTCTTTCTTTCTTTCTTTCTTTCTTTCTTTCTTTCTTTCTTTCTTTCTTTCTTACCAAGAGGTAGATGAGAAGATTGAAACCACTCATGTCTGTTTGCTAAATGTGTAGCTAGAGCCAACAGCTAGTTAGCTTCACTTTGCATAAAAACAGGAAATGGGGGGACATAGCTAGCTTAGCTTTCTCCAAAGGCACCCAAAACCCATCTGTCAGCATCTCAAAAGCTCAGTAATTAACATTTTATGTATTGTTTGTAGAGTTGCAATTGGCCAGTATTTTAATTGTCAGTTAATCTGCCCTGGTTTGTTTTGCCTGTGTACTGTGTTAAAAAAGTTCTCAAAATATTCCGCATGTTGGTTTTGTGAAAATTTCCCAGTTTTTTAAGATACCATCACCTCCCTCCTTCCTTTGTTTTGGTCAAATCCTCCTCAACACCCTTTTGTGTGGAGGGAGATTCCTCACATGAGGAGGTTGTTAAGCTGTTATCAGTGAAAGTGCTGGATGTCTTTTGGAGGAGTAATGGGGAGGGAGAGACCCTTGCATGGAGGGAAAGAAGAAGGGGAAGGCTCTCTTGTCAGACGTAGTTGAAAGAAGCTGTGGCATTTTTGTGCCTTGCCAAGGACTTTGGAAAAATTAGCAACAATAATTATAAGTAGGAGAGGTGGGGATTTAAATTAAACGTTTGGTCTCAAAAGAAAGGTGGGGGTGGGTAAAAAAGTTTAAGGTAAGCTAAGAGGGAATGGGAGGAGTAAAAGGAAGTAAAAGAGAGAGAGAGGGAGTAAATTCAGAAGGTATTCTTTCTTTTTTATTTCAGAAGACTTTTACTTTTCATTTCCCTCAGATTAGTCACTTTTCCATGAAATCTGGGCCAATTAATACATTTCTTTTATGGTCTTGAGGCTTTTTTTCCACAAAAGATCATTGCAGCACCCTGGGGGCAAAAGACCCCATCATCTTACTCGTGTGTGTGTGTGTGTGTGTGTGTGTGTGTGTGTGTGTGTGTGTGTGTATCTGTGTGTGAATTTAAATCAGGTTTACCCCTCCCCCTTCCCCTCTTAAGCCCCTCCAACAACACCAGCGTCCTCTGGATTCACAGTTTTACCCCCTCTCTGCATACTGGTTGGTCCTCTGTTGCCCCTGCAGCAGATAAGTCGACACAGATAAAGCAGAGCGGCTCCTGCTTCAGTGGGGAAAGAAGAGCACGAAAGAAAAAAACAGAGGGAGATACTGTAGGAGGAGCGTGAAGGAAAGAGGGCAGCAACAGTTTTACACTGCTACAATGGGAGAGGCGTGTTAGAGAGAGACAAGAGTGAGCAGCACAGGCAAGAGGACTCACTGCAGTGCAGGTGGATCACAGTCGTCTGGTGAAGAGGAAGACTCGGTGGCAGCAGCTCAACTCTAATTGGCTGTCTGGCAGGTTTGCACTGCAGTTTCTTTACAATGACAGCTGATTGTTGCATGGTTTGTGCCTCTGTGTGCATGGTTTGTGCCTCAGTGACTGATATAATGGATGCTGTGTTCTCCACCATCAGACCTGCTATCTCACTGCTGTCCATTTTCATTGCCTCTGTGTAGTCATTTCCCAGAGCTGACAGTACCAAGAAAAAAACGTGATTCTGTGATACTCTCATACATGTTTTCAAGTTCGACTTATAGATTGTGTTTTTATTTTTGCTGGTATCACATGCAAAAGTTCAGGCTTCGTGAGAAACTTTTAAGCTGTGTTGAAAATAGACGACTTTCTGCTTTTGGTTGCTTGCTGCTAAATGAAATAGCAGAGGCCCTCTTCCCTCCTTTCAGATGAAGAGCTCTTTTACTATGGAGAAGAATAGAGCTGGGAGCTGTGAATGGCCCTGAGATGGTTTTCTGTGTGCAGAAGAGAGGTGCCGCCCTCTCAAGTGTCAGCATGCTTAGTGAGTAGGTGGCTGGGGGGGTGGGGGGGGGGGGGTAGGTTTGTGTGCTTGTAGTTTGCAGAGGGGGCTGGGTTTTAATGCGTCTTGGCCACACTAATATGTGACAAGCTATTACCTGTGTTTGGTTCTCTACATGATATAAAATGTTATGAGTGTCTCAGTTTCTTCTTGTCCTGTGACTCATGTCCCGCTCTTTACCCCCTGAGGGAAAGGAGGAGTGATACAGTCAAGTGCTGTAGTGGATCTGTCTTTTCATAGGTGTCTGTTTACTATTGACTGAACAGCGATAAGGGGCCGTTAGGAATTGCTTGTTTCTATTTCTGCCTATTGTTTTCTGCATGTTCCTTTTAAAGGCCCCCTTTCATGCTTGACTGATGGGAAAGTCTGTGGTTTGGTTGCTCATTTTGTTATTTGCTTCTAACAGTTGCTGCAGTGTATTTGATTTTTATGTTGCTCGAGGTGTTTTGCATGATCAAGGAATTGCATTCCGCGTCTCAAGGTTATGGAGCATTTCTGCTTGTTTTCTTTTTCCTCTTTAACCTCAACACAAGAACGAGCGTGGAAATCTGTACACCATTTCAGCCCAATCATATCTGATTTCAACATAACAGATCTTTGCCAAAGATTTTCCCCCCTCTGTTGAGGAGTATCTGACAGCAAACTGTAATCATTTGTTGGATTGGAAGTGAAGTATGAAAGAGATCTGAGTCCAAGTTGAATCTTGTTGGTGCTGCAATTGTTCTGGACCAGAACTTGCTGCTGTAGAACCATGCTACAGTGCAATACAACAAGCTAACAAAGCCACAAAAGGTCAGTTTCAGGTCTATGTAGAAAAAACACTCGATACATTTACATTTCACAGCCAAAGGGAAATGGTGCGTTTTAGGTGTTGTCTTACTCCGTTTCGTCCTGACAAGTGCAGCTGAAATATTTTCCAGCCACTGGCAAATAAATCCTGACTTGCAGTCAAGTTTGTCTCGTCTGCTGAAGTGATGAAGTCTGATAGGTTCACCTCAGTGACACAGACACCTGCGTCCATGATGCTGCTGCCTCCTGGAGACAGTGACCTCCTCACATATTTCCTCCTCTGTTGTTTCCCCATTTTTTCTGTTGTCTTCCCCAAAGTACATTTAGATTTTTTTGTTCTTACCTTGGCTGTATGTAGGAGTTGTAGGAGGATTTTGGATCTTGTCACAGTCATGTTGTAGATTGCTCACTAATTATGATTAGTTGCTTTGGAATCGGGTGCTGACATACCGTCTGACGTGTGCATACTTTCTACATGTCGTGCTCAAAATGCCTCAGGATTATATGGTTGCAGTTACTCTTGCTTTGCAGATGTTTAACCAAAGCGTAGAATATTCTGCTTTGTAGAGGAGTAGTTACAATCAGCGTACACATTGCTGCTTCCATGGCACTCGTTGCCATGGTAATGGCCTTGGTCCTCTAAACAAATCCTGAAATGTCCAGTCAAATATTTGTACGGGGTTCTTTTTCTAATAAGCAATAAAACAGGGCCCTTGCAACAGGGTTTGTTTGGTCTTCATCTTTTGGCCATTCTCTGAGGTTTTCTCATTCTTTCAGGAATGGCTCTGTGTGCCGGGCCCTTGAAGAAAATATTGCTGCTTCAGGCCGATTGATTTGCAGTCCTGCTGGCCTTGATTTCCTCTCCCAAGGAAATGTTTGTATCCATCTGAATTCAACACCACATGCCTGCTCTCAGGTCAAGGTTTTGAGATATATCTTTGTGGCAAATGAAGACAGATTTCGCTGTGTAACATGTGACTTATTGTACTTCAAACACGTAATTCAATAACATTTTAAAAGTAGGAAGTTACTTTTCCCCCCATGCTGAGTCTGAGGAGGTGAACACTGAGCCCTGCCGTGGTGAGGTATTGTCCCAGTGTCTCGATCAATCCCGGTGACCCAAGCACCTCTCTATCTCCTCTCCTTATGTTTCCACTTTAGGAGGGATGATAGACTATGTGTCTGCGTGTGTGTCAGTGAATGAGTGTGTGTTGTACAAAAAGACAGGAAGGGGGTGTCTTATCATCCAAGAAATGGGTGTTGCTTTTCATTCTAACTTGTGTTGTAAATCACTGGTTTATGTAATGGAGCTCTGTGTGTGTGTGTGCGTGCGTGTGTGTGTGTTAAATTGATTGGCTAGCCTGCCTGTGATTATGTCATACAGCATGGTTTCCAGCTGTCCGAGTCAGCTGCATTTAATTTTGCTTTCAAGAGAGTTATCCCCAACCACAGTCCGTGTGTGTATGTGTCGCTTGTGTGACCGTGTGTGTGTGTTTGTGTATCCACACACTGTACATATTTGTAACTTTTAAATTTGTCTAAATTGTTTGTATAAAAATGCACATTCAATAAACTCTTTGGGGTGTCATTTGCTGGCCCACAGAGTGAAGAGATCATCACTGTCAGTTGCTGGCTAATGAAAGCTGTGACTCTTTTTTTTTTGCTCCTCTTTCATGATTGTGATTTGGGTCTGATAGAAGACTGCGGTCCAGCAGTTAAGTTAAACCAAATGTATTTGGGCTGGGTCCCACCGAGGGTCTTAAATGTGAGTTTTTACAAAAAGGACAGCGCACATTACAGCTTTAATGCAGGTGCACACGCAGGGCCCCATACTCGCTGTGATCTGGTTTCTTTGCAAAAAGCAAATAATGATTTTATTTTATTTTTATATTTTTTGCACAATCATTTACTTTTATCAGCACTGAGGTCTTTTAAAGTTTGATCTTCCCATGCACAAGGGAAACCGATCCTCATTTTCCTTTGTAGTCTTCCTTGTTGACATAAGCTGATTGACTCATTGTTGTCGTCTCCCATAGATGTTACAGTCATGTTACTTAATCAGACTCTTGGAAAAAAATCTCCAAAAAAAGAGCGACTGATGCTGGGTGGTTGAATTGTGGTTTGCTTTACTGAGGATCTCTCATCCTGCTGCAGTTAGTGTTGGCTCCGTGTGTGAGAGGGTGGTGAGACAGGATCTGTGCTACAAGGAGAAACTCTACTCACTATATCCCTTGTCTTTATCCACTGGTTAATAATGTCAGTTAAATATCTAAATGCCAAATGAAATGTCTGGCTTGCTCTACTCTTTGCACCAGCAGTGGTTAGACCCTTTCTAACCTGTGCCCCCAGTCGACCTCGTAGGGGCTCGTAGGATGAAACCAATAATGTTTTTAGCTTCTCCCCACACTTTTTATAGACGGCTCTGACCAGGTCAGAGTTCATGGGAAAGCTTTGCTGTACTTGTCTTCACCAAGTACAGCAAAGCTGGATCTGCTGACATGTTTCTCATGACTTCTCACTAAAACTGGATCTCACAGTTAAGTGTTCAGGAAGAAGAGAGAATCTATAGGCAACTGCTAGACTTACTGTGGGATCTCAATAAACTGCTAATATAGTTTCTGACTATGTCCTACTTAGGACCAAATAACAATTCTGTAAATTTTCTATCGATCTTAATTGTGAATAAGAGACAGTATTTCAACATCAGCAGTGTTACAGAGTCGGGGCAGTGGACAGTGGTTCCCTAAGTGGGTGCCCTGAGGACAGACGAAGGCTTCTGCAAGATTTATCGTATCATTGTTCATTTATTGAGGGCTTTTAAACATGAAAACAAGGCAACAGCTACATTATTTGCATTTCAATATTTGTTCTGTACATTTTAGTATCTGTTCAGAGGACACATATTAAGACTGCACACAGTCATTAAATACTGCAAGAAACACTATGAGTTACAAGTTTCCACCAAAACCACCAGATGACTCAGGCCTTGGGGACATGATGCAACTGGACATTTCTCCCCAGCCATTTTTACCAACCTTTACTTTCCATTATGCTTAAGGTCCTTTTGGGTTCATGCCATTCACTAACCCATCTACAAATATTTACTCCTGTACATTAATTTACTGCACATGATCATAACTTTGACCTGAGATGCTTGATAAACATTGATACCTGCAGATGTAGCATGTTGTACATTCTCTATTCAGCCTCCTTTTTCTCAAGGACGGCTTTTCTCCCTGTCTTGGCAGTGTTTAGCAAACTAGTGCTGAGTCACAGGCATTATCATGTGTCTTACACCAGATCAGCTTTTTTTGGGGGGGGGGGGGGGGGGGGGGTTCAGGGTGTTTTTTTTTCTCAAACCTGCCCCCAACCCTTTTTCGGATTAGTTCCTCAAAAAAAAAACCCACCCCCCCCCAACCGAAACCG
>JBBMJY010000020.1:17597726-17609684 GCA_037833715.1 Toxotes lorentzi | reverse complement strand
TATATATTAAGTCTGGTAGGAAGACGGAGAGAGAGAAAGAAACATGGATATTGGTGAAAGGAAGAGAGAATGCAGGGTTAGGAGAGATGGAGAGAAAGGCAAAGGAGATGAAAGTACAGAGTAGAAAGTATGTAAAGGAGTAGAGGGGCTGGAGGAGAGGAAGAAAGGGCATCTATGAGGCCCAGCCTCTGGAGTATTTTTCTCCTCCGTGGTGGTCTAATTATCTGGAGTCGGTATAGACTACTGAAGCCTTCCACCATGATTGTGGCACAAGAGGGACGCTGATAATTGGCCTTATTCAGGTTCATCTGGAGCACTGCTGTTTAGGAGTTCATGAATGTAAACTCAGATACAGCATGAGGCCAAAACTTCTTTGATGTTGACGAAGAATTTCCGACAGTTGATGAAATGACTCCTCTGAAATGAAGTATGCTCGGTCAGTGGTCAGAGCAATCAGAACTCGGACAATTGCACATGAATGAATGCAGCGCACACACAAGGACACACACACACACTCTCAACTCCGACACACTTGGTTTCAGCAGAAAGTTGTGACTTCTGGCTATGTGCCACTGTCCCCCTGCTGGACCCCACATCCTGACAGGAAGCCTGTCCTTCCTTCACACACATTTGGACAGCTAGAAAATAACAGTGATAAGGAGACAGAGATGAAAAGGATGAATAGAATTAATTACACAGACCATAAATGGCGGAAATGGTGCCTAAATTACACCAGGACTTCTGACTGCATGTTGAGGTCCTGGCATCCCAAAAGTGTCTCTGCACAATAATCATAGTTATATATTGACTTCAGTCAGTCCTTATGCTTTCCAGGATGACTTTTGGAAGCGGACTTACCAAAGCTAGAAGCAAATTGAGTTGGACTTTTCTAAAGAGCTAAATATCCAGTTTTTGCTGTTTTCCAGTTTTCATCTTGCTGCTGTGACATAGAGGTGCACTTAGAGTTTGAGCAGTATGCTCTGTTGGCTGTGGAAGCAAGGACAACACAGCAAGAGCAGCAGATTTGACACTTTCAGAAGAGGACAGTGAAATTCTGAGTGCCATGACTCCTCACCACTGTTTCCGTTTTTTAGCACAGACCCCTTTGTACTTTTAATAGTTACTTCAAGCTCCACCTGGACTTCTTTCCTCCTCAAAGCTTAAATTCTTTTGTCGTTGGCCATGTTTGTTGGACTCTCCATGACAGCGATGCTCATTGAATGAATTGTTGATGCAGCGAGGAAGAACCCCATGGGCCTATGCAACAAGATGACTGACCTTCTGGATGTCATCAGCATCAGTTGCTGCCACTTTATTTTCCATGATAGATGCTTTGTATGGATTTGTGTCCCAGCCCCTAAGGCTTGAGCCTAGCAGTCCCGGAAACACACACACACACACACACACACACACACACACACACACACACACACACACACACACACACACACACACACACTCTCTTTTCCCTCTGTCCTGACAGCGTGTCATTGAGCGGTCAGATGTGATGGAAAGGGTCAAAGCACAGTGACAGTGACTCTCTGAGAAGAACTCTGCTTGTTTCCTTTCCTGTTGTGGTAGAGACGTGCTGAGATTTCCTTTCAAATAAAACAAGAGCTCATCAAAGCACCCCTGGCCAAGTTCCAATCTGTGGAGACCACCCATTTGATCCACATGAGTCCAGTGCTGTAGTACATAAAGTCTTGCCCACTGAGCAGCTTTTGGAGCTTGAATACAACTGTGTTTTGTTTTTGTATGGAAAAGATTCTGTTATGCTAAATGCTTAAACTTTGTGAGCTGACCCTGCTCTGTTGATTAATCAGCTAAATCAGCATTTAGATTGGTCATTACTCATTAACGGCACCACTGCTGTTTTTGGACAGCAGCTTCCTTTCAGCTTCTTTTCACCAGGAAGGTGAAGCTCATTGCTGACAGGTGTATTGTGCAGACCATCATCTAATGGCTCAGGCAGAGATGATTTAGGCTGAGATGATGCCAGTGAAGCTAGTTGGTACAGTGCAAGGAAACCATAAAAACAACATTGGCAGAAATTGCAAGAAAATATGTTAAAGGATAATGATAGATAGATTTAGTGTACATCTTCAAAAGGAACAAATAGGCTTGGGGATGAGGGAAGCCAGCAGGTATTATGAGACAGACTACAACATGGTTGGTTTTGTTAACTCTAAGTAAAACATAGCATAACACCAATATGTAGCAATGAAAGCTTTTAGTTGGTTTTCTGTGGCTTTGTGGATAATGGTTGCCTCCATTCATCCATCTCAGGGCTCATCAAGATAAGTAGCAGTTTTTATGGCAGGACGGTAACTGAATGAGAAGAGGGAAACATAATTAACATAATTCCTTAAATGCCCATTTATTAGAAGTATCAGTTTGACAGAAACATTTCTTTAAATGTAGAAAGTTTGCTAGATAAGCAGTGATTTCTATTGATATCCCAGTATCTAACCTGGTTAACTTCATTGCATTTGCACAGTGAAGTACATATAGATCTTGTCACTTTCATGCAAAGTGCCTGTAGGTTCTTACTACCTAAGTGGAATCTAACCCCTAACCCTTCACCAGCAACAGTCACATGTTTCATCTTGGACCGCAAAAGACAGAGGAAAATGCCAATAGTCCAAGCGGTCAGACTTTTCTTCAGCCAACAAAACACCTAAATGCCAGGGTCCTTTTAATGTGCGGATGTGGGCGTCTTAGACCTTGATTGACCTTGGAAGTAGCTAAGCCTCAATAATCGGCCTCCACTTTGATACAAGCTGCATGTCTATTGTTGGTTTGTTCCCCTTTTGGTTTCTGGAGCTCTAAGGTGATTGAACAGGCCTGTTGGTGGGGGCTGGTTGATGTGTGGTCGCTGTGTGTTCAGGCTCCGACCTGTGTAGTGAAACAACATTAGAGGCCCATGGGAGACTGGTGGGATGAGGTTGTTTCACAATTCCTCTGCCTTCTTGTGAAATCTAGTTGTTCCAAGTGACTAAACAAGAGAATCTGGGCCGTGGAGCTTTTCATGTTTATTTAAAATTTGAGAACGGATTTGAAGAATATGAAAGCATGGCTAAACTAAAGGTTCAACTCAGTTTAGGACCTTAATGTGTGAAGGGGTAAACGCTTGCATATGGTGAAGGGTTTCTTCAGTGCTGGTGATATTTCTTAATGTCCCAGCCATGAATAACACATAGAGCATGCAGAAAATGAAGCACATGCTGCTGCAGAATCTCATGTAATTTCCTTCATTGCTGCCTTCATCTTCGCTCTTACTTTCTATCTTACTTTTATGTCTGTTTTTGCCTCACTCTCTTGGCTTCTCCCTTTTTTTTCTGCTGGGGTGGGGTCACCACATGCACGGACTGTTTGTTTGGAGTTGCTATAGAAACTCATGACAGTGTGTGACTGTTTGTGTGCTCATGCCCCTCTGTGTATGTCTGTGTGCGTGTGTTTTGTGCTGGTGCGATGGGGCTGCAGTTGTGCTTCATGCGTAATGACCTCATCCAGACACAGACCCCGACATATCGAATCCGTCTGCTTCCTCGGATTGTGTAAGGGATAGTCCCCAAACACAGACCAGTTCCCTGGTCGACGCCCCCTCACTGCTGTGCCTTGTTGCTGGACCACAGAGCAGCCACAGGGCCCATTTGTTGAGCAACAACAGTAGAACTCCATTTGACAGGACCAATGCATGATTGCTTGATAATTTGATTTCTTAAAGTGAGTAAGTGTATCAGACGTGTCTTTTTTTGAAAAGGGGAAAGAAAGTTCAGGAACTGACGATGAACCCTCGAACTTTACTGTTCCCCATATATTGTATGTGCTGTGTTTCAGAATTTCATGTTGTTACAAAACTGCTCCCACTCCCACCTTATCACCCGGGGTCAAACACTTGACGTTCTTCAGCTGCTAATCTTGGATAGTGTGAAAGTGTGGAAGACAGCCCAACTGTTGATGTGCATTTATTATAGCTGAGAGTAGAGTCAGCGCTAAGAAATATTTACCATGTGGAAAAGAATGCTGCTTTCACTGAGGGGAAAAGTTCTGCTTAATTTCACAAAGATTTCTGGAAGAGCTATTTTCCCCCCAAAGCACAAACGTACACAGTTATTAAAGGCGCAATTATTGATCTACCATGTGACTGTGGCCTTCCATGAAAAGGCTGTATTCACTGTAAAAAGGGCTACATTCATAAACGCTGCCTCGGTGCATGCTTGAGATGAGAGATCATTGCTGCTGCATTCAATTTGTCTTCCTGATTGTTTTCACTTCTCAGTTTTACCACTTTTGCATAACTGTGTTTAATAAAGCACAGAAAAATAAATCGTTTACATTTGAATACACGTGACAACTGATCGTATTATGTGCATCTTCACAAGTCTGCCTCCATATGGTCAACATTTCATATTGGAAGGAGCAGATAAACAACAAACCAGTCCCTTTTGAAATGTTGCTGCAGGGAGTAGGGGATTACAACCAACATGCATCAGCTCAATCAGTGTTGGACAGAAGTCCCCCAAAGTTTCCATTGCTGCATAAATAATCTTCCTATCAGTTACCACATGTCAGTTCAGGCAAAGTGTGTGTTCACCAGGCGCAGGCATAGGCTTAGATTTGTGGGGAGAGATTGGCATAGAAATCATTTGTCTTGCAAATGAACCACTAAGCTTGATGGTGCCACAGCTTTGCTTTAAGCTGCAGTTGTCTGTTTTCAGTTGTCTGCCATGGGGCATTAAAGACAAATATATAGTATTCTGTATTAATTTATTCCCCAGCATACAAAATGAAACTTGTCATTGCAATATGACATATCTTCTTTTACTGGAATAGTTACACAGTCCTCCTCAGTGCTTTGCTTTGTAGCTTTTGCCCCTGAGAGTGCCACTTCAAAAAATAACTCAATCATTTGTTGGAAATCCAGGACAGGAGTTCAGGAGTGTATTCTTGTCTTTTACTGCAGGGAGTCAGAATAAGCTACTGCCATACAGAAATCTCTCCAGGGCTCTTATAAATATAAGAAATTTTAAGTTATAAATGGTTCCTCTGCACAACCTTTGTGCTAAAGGGAAACGGCAGTTTCGGCTCATGAAAACTGTATCTTGATTACTTGGCTCAACATTTCTGATAACCTAACGACTGTCAGAAAGTGGGTGTTGGGTTTCCATATTTAAACAATATCCCATCTCCCCTCTCTCCATGATAGTTTCCTTTCACCCCACCTTCTATAAACACTTTCCCAACATGATCCGACAACACGTTGTGTGAAGTAGCTCTGATCGAGCATAACCCAACCCTAGTGCAGGTTTGCAAGGCAGAGGACTTGCAATCTCAAAGATTTGAAATGACTGACCAGCATGAAAAATGTTATCAGCAGAGCTAACACATACTGCTGATGTGAACCCAGTTCATCCTTGGTCAGTGGTGCACTGGTGGAGCCGAGGCTTTGTGTGTAGAGAGTCTTAATGAACCTGTGATTTGAATCCCAAACAGGTGCCATGAAAACGTTTCTGAAGTGATTTTGTTTGTAGAAACCATCAGGGTGTAATTAAAGAAGAAAACTGGAGTCAACCTTAAAGAATCCGCATGGTTTTCCCAGTCTCCCTCAATCAGGCATTGATGTCAGCAAGAGCTTTGAGGAAATGTCAGGTAATTCACCCCAAAGCTATTTCAGCACACAGGACTCCTGTAAAACTGTAATATTGTGTTGTGTAACCTTGGAGCAGCTCAGGCTGCTCTGCTGTATTTAGCCTCTGCCCGACAGTAAAGCACAGCGTCTGGCAGTGAGGACATACGGTAGCAGTTTGCAGCTGCAACACTCGGGAATGGATTGTTTTTGTTTGTGTGGCTGAACCAACAGGGGCCTGTTAAACTGTGTCTATGGCTCTGTCATTACCAGCTATAATTACAGGGTGATTAGCAGCCAACAGTGTGTGCATGTTTATGTATGTATGTGTGTGCGTATCAGAATTTATTCCTATGTTTTGTAATATTTTTTAAATTGTCCTAAATTGCTCTAACATCAGTGCCATAACTAGTTTACTCAGCAGGCCCAGATAACTTAATTTTTACAATACTAAATTATCTTGTCCCTGTGACATAATTGCAAAATATCAGAGATAGCCAGTATTGTGAGAAGTTGTATAAATGCTAAGCTAAGCTAACCAGCTGCTGGCGATAGCTGTACGGTATAGACATGAGCATGGTGTCAATCTTCTCATCTAACTCTCAACAAAAAAGTGTGTAATACGTGTAATTTCCCAAAATGTTAAACTGCTTTTTAAATATTTGTGGGCCTTAAAACAACAGAGCATAAGAGTTGTTACGTTGCTACAAAGGAAGGGTAAGATATTATTAATGCAGGCAGTAATTCTAGGCAATAATTCATTATCGAGTAAATTATTAACTTGCCCTTATGGTCATATTGTTTTATCGTATTTAGAAAATTCTGTTGTCTAAATTAGTGATTACAAGCTCATTAGGAGTAAAAGGTATTCATATGTAAAAGTTTAACAAAGTTCCAAACATTCACTACCATTTTCGTGATTTTCTGTGTAATTGTGTTTACATTTCCATATCATGATACAGATTGATATTGGAAAAATATTATGATACTGATTTTCACCCTAGTTTGTGTTTGCTAATTAAGAACCTTAAGAGCCCTAAGGGTCGCAAACAAATACACTACTCACTGCTAAATGGTGTTGACAAGTGCTGACTATTGTGTTTCCAGTGTTTGCATGCAAGCACACACATTGTCCAGGTCTGAAGGTCATTGGCTTCTTTCATGCTACACGCACAGCAGCTTTCAGTGGCAAAGATAAAAGTGGCCGATTCGCTCCCTTCATGGCTTTGATTCAGAGGAACTGGCCCGTGGGATGTGAAGCTACAAAGCACTTTGTCTCCTGAAGGTCTGTGTGAGCCGCAGTACTTTGGCTTTCATGTCACTGTTTCACTGAATAGTCATGCAACTGACCGCCAAGCGTGGAACTTGCGATAGACTTGGTTCTTATTAGCCTCAAAAATGTAACACCTGCTTTGAACTTCTAAGGTGAGATTGAACAGCTGCCAACTGTACCACACTCATTCACAGTTTTAGCTCTTGCTCCAAGGTGTATCCGGCCATTCTGGTCTAAAACCTGACAGGAAATTTCTTTTGACATTTTGTCGTGTTGAATTTGGTCCCAGTGGCTCCTTCAAAATCTGACCATTGCAGGTCAACACGGACTAAAGAAAATGTAGTTCTTTGTAGTATCACCTCTAGAAATATCCCTCTCTCTTAACATATTTTCCTCCTTCCCCTTTTAATACTAATTTTACATTTTTATAAAATAAAATAAACTCATTAACGGATAAAGTGGCAAGATAAAAACCCACTGAACATAAACCAGAGGGACTGATATTATTGTAAACTTTTGTCCTCCTGTTGTGTTGACTCAAGGTGTCTATGGTATTCTTGTCAACAGGGAGTGTAAATGGAGCATGCATGTGTGTACGGGGTTATCTGATATGCTCTGATTGCTATGGGAGTGACAGCAGTGCACAGGTATGGCAGGCTCTGGTTAGAATGGGTTGATGATATACAGCACAGATAAAGACAAAGAAGAACTTGTGCTTCATAATAGGCTTTGTCAACAAACTTCTACATCATAAATCACATGGATATCCACACTTCAAAACTATTTCAAGAGATATTTAATGTTTTAGTTTCGGTATAAACTCCCACCTGCTCTTTATTTCCACTCATGCTAAGGCATTGAAATGCGATGCAGTATTGTTTACTGGGGGCTTTGGTTTGTCAAAGCATTGACAGGATTCTTTCCACTGTCCAGTTTTGAAAGGAAATGAAAAAAGTGGATTATACCATCATGAGGATTTAAACGGAAACTTGTCTCGGCCTATTTATAGTGACCTTCTTTCAACAAGAAAGATAAGGAAAGACTAGCTTTATTAGTCACTTGAGGAAATGTGAACACAGTGCTACTCCCACACACCTACAGTACTCAAAGTGTCACAGGCAGTTAAGTAACATGTCATTATCTTAGTTTTATCATGAGGACCTGACAGGTGAATCATAGGTCACTTTAGATCCTAAACGAACATCTTTGAGTTGAAAGATTTTCCTGTTGATGCTTTCAATTTCCTGCAGACCAACACTGTATTTCCTAAACAATCTGTCACCAAAGTGCTTTTCAGCCATCATAAAACTTGACCTGGAATAGCACATTTGACCCAGGTGACGACAGGGTGGTGACTTCCCATTGTCGTTGCCAGGCCTTGTTTCATCTGCATCAACAGAGGAAATGAAGTATTAGTGACTCACACATACAAACACACATACAAGGACCCTGCTTCCTTGCTTGCTTTCTGTTATCTCTCTACCTGAACCCCGAGGCAGACATCCCTGGTCACACTTGAGTACATCTCTATAATGGTGTGTGTGTATAAGTGTGTGTGGGTGCCTGTGTTGCGTCTCTCTGCGAAGTAACACAGCTGCTCAGACAGTGACAGCATTGTTCCCAATGAGCGCTCCAGGAAGTGAATCTGAACGCGTCTCAAACATTAGCTGCTCTCTAAATGCCTCTTTACCCCTCAAACATGGATTAGTGGATACTTAGGATCACTCCCATACAAGCGTAAAACTAGACAGGCAGTTAAGAGCCGGATAAACGGTGGAGTGACAGCTTTGCAGCGAGTGGGTGTGCACGTCTGTGTGCTGTTTCAATCTGTACACCTGGTGATTTTTTTTTCCAGCCCTGCAGGGTTAAAAAAGGATGAGGGCCTAAGCTTGCTACACGGCAACACCCACTATGACAAAATGTAAGAGCTGATGACAAGAACACAAAAACCCTCTGAACCTGGTTGTTTGCTTTACTTCTATTTCTCTGTTATTCAAACACCGTTTTTTTCCACCTGCTGTTATTGCACTTGTATATAGTTGCTGATTAAGAAATTCTTTGTATTGTGCTGTTGAACACCTGTAAGACGCTCTAGATAAGAGGGTCCATTGAATGCCACTATATAGTACACAAGGCACTAAGAGACTGCAAACTTCCTCTAACACTGAACAACTGTTCGGCGTGCACGAAAACCATTTGGTTTTATGTGGATTTACACTGTGTCTCCACAGGAGGAGTTCGGGTACACCACTGAGTGTAGGTCATCCACGTCTTGGCGGCGCTCAGAGACCAATACACAATCACTGTGTTTAGCCTCATAAAATGGAAGAAAATAGATTTGAAGCATAAAAGTATGCTTCAGATTGTGGCTACGCACATATACTGTCCTGATATTGTGCCTATCCTGGCTTATGGGTACACTTAATGGAATGGGGCCATGAACGTCTGGGAAAAATGGGTGAAAGCCTCAAGGTGAAGTTGAAAAACCTTCCCGACAGATGTAAACGTCTCATTCTGCTCTCTCTCCTTGGTTGTCCAAAACCTCCTGCAGGTTTTTACTCATGATGCGAACATGGTGTTAAATATAAACTGACAAGCTGTTACCAAGAGTTATTTTGGAAGCCGTCGTGTGGCTTTATACTGTCCTCCAGGGATCAACTTGACCTCCGTGTGATGTGGGAAAATGGTGTTTGAAGTAAAAGTAGTCAAAACAAGAAAAAATTCTCTTGTGTCAGTGGGGTTGCCATTAACTGAATGACTTTTATTTTCTTAACAATTACCACATCTGTCAATTTCTCACCGTGGGGTCTCCACACCAGTTGGTAATTTGTTTTTTCTTGTTTCCGTTCTTGGGAAAAAATTCAGAATTCCCAATAATGAGCTCAGATGTTTGCACATTCCTGAACAGTTAGCATCAGTGAACGTGCCCCTTCGCTCCTCTCCTGTTACTGCTCACCGTTTGGTGGGAAACGCCGACAGAAGGCTGATAGCAGAGCTTTGACAGTAAATGGATACCAGCATGCGTTTTGCCCAGCAGATACTCATGTCTTCCTCTGTGATTTGTGTTTTGTTTTTTGTCCACAGCTTATCACCGGGGTCAAGGGGGGTGGGGGTGACTTCATCAGAAATATGGGATTACTATGGTGTGCAAAAGGACTCATTAATCATCAGACTTGATAACTGGTGTGTGGAGACGGTGGAATAGCTCGCACGCATTCGCCTGCCTGGATTTAGTCTAACCTTGTCTGTAATGTGTCACATGAGTCAACCTAAAGCAATAACAGTAATTTGGGTTTCCACAGGGCCATGCCTAGCTATTGTTAAGAGACAAGCCTGCTGTTATCGACCAGTGAGACATAACTACTTGAACACTGTCCTGAGACTGTCCCAGTGTGACGTGTTCCTTTTGCTTGTACTTGAGAAACTTGGGTAAACAAAGACGCAGTTGAGTTGGTAACACAGAGTTTTCAAACTTCTCTTTCATTTTTGACAGTGATGTAAATTCCTAGCTGAAAAAAAACAGGGTCTTGTAGTATCAAAATTTACACACCAGATGTTGTGTTTTACAGAGGTTGTTTAAATCAATCCAGACAGAGGAGTGAAATGATTGATCGCTTGAAGGCTTTTGTTGTCTGTGCATCTAACCACAGTCTTACTCTTTCATAACAGCAGCAGGCACCAAGAGACACACAGACCACTGTACAACATGGTGTCTTCATTCACATACAACCTGTGTTTTGAGTTGTTTAGAAGTGGCAGCAATCAGTATTGTGCAGTGGTGTGTGTGGAGCTCTGTTTCCCTGAGTCAGGCCTGGCAGTGACAGCTGGGGATGGTGTGTGTGTGTGTGTGTGTGTGTGTGTGTGTGGGGTGGGGTGGGTGGGGGGGGGGTGTGAGAGAGAGTGAGTGTGAGAGAGTTTGGCATAAAGTGCTGAGATATGCACTGATATCCAGGAGAAGGAGGGGTGGTGTTGGTGGTGGAGGGAGATCAGTTTCTTCCCTATACCAGCCTGTTCTTGGCATATTCACTGCACTGCAGATGAGAATAGTGTGTGCAACATTGTACCAGCTTCAGGAAATATTAGTATATAACTGATCCTGACAGCATTTGCAGAATTTCATATTAAGCAGACAGAGTAATTATCTTTTCAGTGAAATCAATAAAGAGTAAAATAAAAATCAAACATAGGCTTCTCAAATGTCAAATGTTTTTTGTCAAATGTGATTTTCTGAAAAAAAAATGTTTACATTTTAACATGTTTGTGTTGTGCTTACAGTATCCAACATAATGACTGTATTAAAATAATTCTCAGCCTTTTGCAAGAATGAGAAATCTTCTCAAACACACAGAAAGGACTGTAACGTTTTTAAAAAAGCTGTTCCCTCTTACCTCTTAAGCACTGATAATGTAATTATGACCGATGTAAATACTTGATACAATCGCTGAGGTTTATACAATACAATATTGTGTTGTAAATGTGCGAGGACGGTTGCAAGGTTTTGGTTGCAATCGATCGATAATGCAGCAGATTTTACCGATCAGCTTATCTGCACCTTGATTGCAGACACTAATCAGTGAGATCTGCTCCGTCAGCATTTGGTTGTGTTTTTCCACTTCACCCACCACCAGTCCCTGGACATCCATTGCACTGCAAGAATAATGTTCCCTTTAAGATGACGTAAGCTGAGGAAGATGATTCTCAGTCCTCAAACTACTTCATACACGTAGCGGTGTGTTCCACAAGCTTCACTTGTAATGTAATTTTATAGACCAGCAGCCCAAGTGTTTCTCATTATTGTAATTTGTGCAGAGGACACAGCAGTGGGGACAGCAGGGTGATAGTACTTGTTTGTCGGTATAAACCAGCTGCAGCACCTCGAGCAACCACTCCACTTATTTCCTCCACATGCATGTGATGCCATTTAGAGGAATCTGCCTGTTTTATATTGCTAGCAGAACCCAGGCCATGTCTATGGAATGTATATCACTGTGTGTGTGTGTGTGTGTGTGTGTGTGTGTGTGTGTGTGTGTGTGTGTGTGTGTGTGTGTGTGTGTGT
>JBBMJY010000020.1:17573989-17597626 GCA_037833715.1 Toxotes lorentzi | reverse complement strand
GTGTGTGTGTGTGTGTGTGTGTGTGTGTGTGTGTGTGTGTGTGTGCGAGAGAGAGAGAGAGAGAGAGAGAGAGAGAGCATGCATGTGCTTGTTTCTATGTCCTGAAGGGGACTTAGACCAAGCTGCACACTAACTCATGGGGACTGGTGTCACTGTGGGGACAAGCACTGAGATTCCCACAGGTAAAGACTGCCTTTTGAGGGTTAAGACTTGGCTTTGGGTTTAGGATTAGAATTGGGTTTAGGTTAGAGTTACGGTAAGGGTGAAGTCTAGGCATTAAGTTGTGATGGTTAAGGTTACGGTATGATCAAATGCCACAGCCTGGTGAAGACAATGAAAATACAATAATATCTTTTTTAGCATCTTTACAGTGAAATTGTCAGTAGAAGTTAAAGCCAGTATAAGGCACAAATATCTGGTAAAAGTTTATTATCCTGAACTCAATAAGAGGGACAGCTTAAAGATATAAAACTGGTACAAAAGGCATTGAAATCAGAATATTTAATCTGTTCAAAACCTTTTGTAATGTTACAACCTTTTGTTTAGTGTTACATCTCTCACTTCTGGTTTTAAACTCAACGGTTTTTACTTCAGAAGTTTGCTGTCAGATACAGAGTCCCTGTCATCTTAGCTGCTGGCTCAGAGAGACATTCCACACACACCTAAACACTAAATCATTCCACATGAGGGACATTAATCTCTCCTGAAGTCAATCTCTCACCAGCGTTATTCCTTCATCCTCATGACATACATTTGGCACATTTATTTTCACTTCTTGCCCAAACATGTTACACTTTGTTCAACGTCAACCCGAAACAGGCGCAAAACGTTTGCATGTCAGCAGTCAGATTTTAACAGCCGGAGAAGCTGCTGGAGGAAGTTCAGCTTCAGAATCCAGTGCATTGTTACGAATGAAGTTTTTATTTTGGCAGCTTTTCAGCTTCAGTGCAGATCATCGGAGGGATTTGGCTTGGCATCTGTTGCTGCAGCGTTGTTACAGTTTCTCTTACAGGAGCCTAAATAAAAACTCCTTTTTTATCTGAGCTATCAGGTGGTGGCAGTCAACATGTACGGCTTTGTTACCCAAGAGCTCTCAGCCAAAATCTGTTGGCACTAAAACCTGCAGATCTTCTCATATAAATTAGAAGTTATGTTTTATGAAAGAGTTTTGTGCCAAAGTTTACAAGACAGTTCAAAGTTAAAAATTAATCTTAATAAGGGAGACAGCTGGTCACATACCAGCACAGATCGTTGTGCTAAGCCAGGGAAGAGAGTACCTTTATTTTCGACATTTAGGTGTTATTTTAATCAAAGCAGAAGAACCTGTAGTTGACTTTAAACATAAATGCATCACACCTCTAAGTAAAAGCATCTTCTAGTGTAATATGAACAAGTGTGTGAATGAGATCCACGTGTAAATTTGCAGTCAACAGTCAAGGATGGAGAATAATTCTGTGAAAATCAAACACCATCACCTATAATTTGGTTGACAGGTTGTTGACATCTCGCTGGCTGGCCTTTTTTTTTGTTTGTATGTTTGGACCACATCCAAGTATTACAGGAGAAAATGTGTGCGTACAGTGTTGTTTTTCTGTGGTGGTTCGTTAGTCCGCCGTGGGTTCAGATTGTTGTCTTTGGGTTCAGATTGTCTTTGTTTTCTTGTCCGTGAATCATCACTCATCACTTCCCTGTCCTCACTGTATGTCCTGAAGTGTCCTCAAAGACTAAACTTGTCTGTTTTTTCCCCCATAATCACATAGTTTTCAAACCTACCAGTCGGGTTTCACCAAAGAACCACCAAAAAATAAATAAATAAAAATAAAAACCAACAAAATTGGTTAAAGTTTTTCTTTCATTCAGTCATTAGTTTCATCGTTCATTGCAACAACACACCATCCGTCTGATTCTTTTTCTGTATAAATATAGTTATTGTATGTTGATTTAACCATATCACCCAGCCTTAGTATCAGTCATACTGTCCGCTACAGCTTGACCAGCAAGGAGTGAAGTTTAGTGATAAAGCAACAGACAAAACACCATCTGACAAAGCTGTATGAAAAAATGGCATTTGATCATTTCATTGATGTCTTTGTAACGTGTCAGTAAATAGTGAGCGAGAACAATGAAGATGCTTTGGGTGTTTTTTTAAGCCTTTTTAGAGAATCACTCACATCGAGCTAGATATAGGTTTGTCAGTTGTAGTTGTAGCTTTGCTGAGACACAATCAGCTCATCAACTCATATCAACAGAAAAATGGACGTGAGAAAAGATGTCTGGTTTAAAACTGAGCTTTGCTTCAGGCAAGACCCTGAATCACAAACAGCTGTTATGTGGCTAACCCCGACCTCTGACCTGGGATCATTAAATTGTGATGTTTCCATTTTAAAATCGTTTCGACAGTGTCCTCTGACTTTCAAGGCCTTTGGAGTTTCAGTTCACCACAGAGCCACATAACTTTGATTCTGAGGGGCCGAAGTGGGCCCCTGCGTAGGCCGTGCAGGTTTGTGTGGCTGCAGTTACACTGCTGCCAGCCAGGCTCATAAACACTGTCCTTTAGTACAGTCGCCCAGAGGGGAGCGGCGGGGTAGCAGAGGGTGTGAATGAGAGACATAAAGAGAGAGAAAGAGAGAGAGGATTGTGGAATGTGGGCGAGAGACCAGAACATGAATGGATCAAAGAGGAAAAAAAAGAGACAAGAAAAAAAGACTAGACTAGACAGACACAGAGAGAGAGAGAGAGAGAGAGAGAGAGGGAGCAGGCAGGGCAGGAAGGAGGAGTAGTGATTAGTGTGCGTGTGAGCCTGGGCTCTGATTGGTCTAGCAGCTTGTATATGTGTGTTTGTCTGAATCTGTGTGTGTGCTTCTAGCCAGTGGGCGGGAGATTAAGCCTGAATCACGTGGTGCCTTTAGCTTCTTTTCCACACAAACACACACCCTCATTCGCTGAGGGCACACATACACACACACGCTTGCACACACATATCCTCTCACATATACACTCACAGCTGTTGATACTTCTCTCACTGATGAACGCAGAGGCAGCCGAGGAGCAGAGTCTGCAGGAATCTGGGAGAATCTCCTGTCTGCTGGCAGCTCGATCAAAGAGCGTCTATATGGAAAATCTGAACGGACAAGTGGACCGGCTGGTTCTCTGATCGCCGCCCGACTCTCACTTTCTGTCTTTCACATCCCGCTCTTTCTCTCCGTCTCTCCTGGTTTCTCTCTGGGACTCAGTGTTGGAATTTTGAGCGCAGACAGCGAGCAACAGAGGAAAAATAGAGACATGTGTTTTGCCTTGGCTGCCTACTACTACTGCCTGTTCTCTCCCATTCACTGACCAAGGAGGAAATACAAGGTTGGTTGGGCTTGGCTTATTTGTTTATGCACAGGTTGCTTGCGTCATTATCTGGTTGGACATTTGGAGTAGTATTTGGTAATTTGATTCCTCAGGTATATTTATTTTTAGATATTCTAGTTTTTTTTTAAGACACCCAGTTCCATTCATTTCTGTTGATAAGAATCCAGTGTTTCCATCCCTAAAACCGATTTGTAGTTCTAGGGGAATTCCGTGTTAGTGTGGCTGCCCGGTGCCGTCACACATACAAACACACACTCCTGCACTATAAACACGCTTGGCAGTAACAGTGCAGTGAGTGCGAGCACCAGAGGAGATTAGCTCTGGCTATTATCCCTAATGTGTACAACACTAGAGGCCGTATGTAAAGGAAGACACAGCTGAGTGTTTTAGGGTCACGGCAGCAACAAGAGTAGTCTTCAGCACACTTTTTATTGAATATGTAAAGAAGTAATTTAGAGGGAATGCCTGCAAAAAAAAAAATCCAAATAAGATTTTGTGTGTTGCTATCTGCACAAGAACCAACTGCTGCACCGACACAAGGGTGCACGACAAACAAACTCCAGAAACTACAATCAGATGCTTCCATGTGTCAATTACAGACAAAACATGGACTGCTGGCATGCTGGTGGTCTCTGGAGAAGAGTATCCCTCGTCTCATAGTAAAGCCGCTGGAGGATCTGTAAGCCGCTGAGCATTTGGCTCCAGTTTCACTGCCAGATCTGTCATGCACTCGTGTTTAGATATATACACCTACTCCTCTGTGTGCATATACGTGTGTGTGTGTGCATGAGTTGCTCTCACAGGGTTTACACTGCAGGTCACCATGTGCGTGTGTGCTCGCTCTGCCATTTACAGTGTGTGTGGATATAATTAGCCTACGTACAGATTCTTTCCTGGTATTGTTACCGTTGGGGTTGAAACACAACCCAAAAGGCAGTTTGTCTATTTTTAGGGGTGGCAGCTCGTGGAGACTCAAGCAGCCGTGCTTTGAAGCTTCCGTCAGGAAAGCTAAAGATATGAGGTGTGAGCGGGTGGGTGGGTGGTGGTGTCCATGGGCGTTTTATCAGTTTTGTTTGTTTTCACTGCCAGTAATATTAACCAGCATTATCGTGACTTTTTTTTTTGTTTGTTGTATCTTTCTACTAAGTTTGCATAAGCCAGGAATCTTTTACGCAGTTTTAAGGACCGAAAGTAAAAGGCGAAGGGAGATAAAGTCAGAGAGACAGAATGAAGGACGGAGAGAGATAGAGAGATGTAGAGAGATGCAACAAACCAGAAAGAGACAGGACCAGACAGAGAGATGTAGCAAGAGATACATGAGTAGACATAGGTTTCCAGATTAGCCAGCTGTCATCAGATGACGATGGAGAGTTGTGTGTTGTCTGAGCGTCTGGCTCTTATCCAGCTCCAAATGTCAGAGGACTACTGAGGCATTATGGGTGAGCATTCTGTCTTAGAGAGATACTCAAAAGACTGGAACGCTTCACTGTTGCCTCACTGATGTCTCACTAGATTTTTAAGTCATTTACTTTGTGATTAGTGGCCTGACTCATATTTCGTTCTGTATCTGTCCACTGCAGCGTGTAAACACTTTCAGCTTAAAACTAATTTAAAACACGTAAGTGCTTGGTTATATCAGCACATAACAGCAACCACTTGTTACTACAGAAGTGTACGCAATATAGACGATTAGTTGATTCTTCAATTATTAGACAAGCAATTATTTTTACCATCTTGAGCCTGTATGTGTGTGTCTGTGCGTCATCATCGCACAATATTGTCCTGGACACACCTGCTGTAGCAGGAACGACCACAGACCCGGTTTTGAGTAATTTGGCAGGTGTTTATCTGTCTGTCTATCTATCTGTCTGTTTGTGGACAGATTTTGTCAGATGTGTCACAACTGTGCAGGATGCAGTTACAAAACTTAACAGGTTTGTAGTTTAGATTAAAATGAAGAGTTTGAAGATGGGTGTGGTCCGACCCACGAGTACTGAGCATTCATGTAATAATGACTAATGAGTACTTGGGACGTCGACATGTTGATGGGTGTTGCAGCTGGTGTGAATATTTGACACTTTTCAAGACAAAATCCCAACCATTTCCTAGTTCTAGCTTCTCAATTGTGAGAATTTGCTTCTTTTCTTTGTTTTAGTTACTCGAGAAAATAATCGCCAGGTTAACCAATAATGGAAATAATCTTTAGAGGCAGCCCGAGTAGAATGTAGTTTTGTCTGAGTCTTGATTTTTGTTGTCCACTTATGTATAAAATGCTCAAGAATCCTGAAGAGTATTTGGTAAATCTTTACCTGACATGCAGTAATAGCCTATTGCTGCCTGGAGTTTAAGGCCAGGCTTGATGGGGGTTGTGTGTCCATGACTCACACTGTTCACAAGTAGCTCCTAGTAACCAAAAACATGTTAAGGAGTCTTTGGTTTATTGCAGTGATTGGTTTTATGGTGCTCTTTAAATAACTGTTTATAGATGAGAAAGTTTTCATGGATAGCTTCCCCACAGATGAAGACGGCTTATGTCTGCAAAGCTGCTGAACATGGGTGAGAGAGAGGAAGGGAGAGGGGGGGGGGGGTCACTAAAGGTCACGGGGTGAGAGGTTGCAGTCACCTTGCCTCAGGCTGCAGTCACAGTCTAGCACCCCTCGATAAACATGGCCTGCCTCGTCTATCTGCCACAGAATAATGGAGCTTAAATCAATTACAATACAGCACTGTCCTCTGATGCTGATATTTTTAAAGGGCAGTTGTGTCTCAAATTTCCATTTGGTTGCTGAACTCAGTCTAAAC
Source organism: Toxotes lorentzi (assembly GCA_037833715.1). Lineage (NCBI taxonomy): Eukaryota > Metazoa > Chordata > Actinopteri > Toxotidae > Toxotes > Toxotes lorentzi. Next base: position 17,591,467 of record JBBMJY010000020.1, on the reverse strand, counting down.
CTCTGGCGTTCTTGTTTAATAATAATTAATTATAATTTGAATGTGGTTCATCAGTGAGCATCTGCCCTGCGAGGCATGAAATTTGAATTCTTAACACTGATGCTGCGAGGATCAGATTTCATTCAAACTCAGATTAATTGTGCACTCTCTCACATGCATACACACACACTCACGTACACAACCACCCCAGCCCCCCACCCTTACCCTCCTAAACCTCCCAACCGTCGATCTCTCTGGATGTGACCAGACCAAGAGGGCTCGGGACTGGGACAATGTTCTATTGACAGAGACAGAGGGATGGGGTTGAGAGGTGGGGGTGGGGTCATTCTGGGAACTGCTGGAGTTGTGTGTCTTATGACAGAGCAGGGATGGGATCTTGTACTGAGAGGCAGGGTTTAGAGCTTGGAGGGGTGTGTGTAACTTTATTTTGGTGAGGCTGCAGCTGTTGCATTGGGCCACGCTGAATTCCACTCATTCAGAAATTTTCAGACACAAGCTCCAACTGTCAGTCACTTTCTTTGATGCGTTTTTGATTTTATTCTCTACATTTTGTTTACTTTTAAACATTGTGGCACTGAGTCATCTCTAAGTAGGTGCAGCTGCAGGTCAGCCCTCTTTGAATGATGCACTCTACCTTTTGTTTTACACTAAATCACAATACTACTCCCCGATACCATAACTTTGGTTCATCCCTACCTGTTCTGTATACTCAGTTAGCAGAGTAGTGCAGACGAAGCAAGAGGATGAATTCAATATCAAGTTACATAACTCTGCGCTGCCCAGCTGCCGTCAATTAAAGATGATTTTTCACGTGGCTTTTATTCTTTTCCGTTGTAAAGATCACAGCATTAGCAGGGGGATCAGGAACAGAGCGAGAAGTTTCCTGTGTTCCCACTGGATTCTCTGGTCTACAGATAACACCATATAGGAAATGCTGGTTGTTTAAATGGGTAGTTTAAAATGTGCTTTACTGAAGCATTATACTGCATTGGGGGTGTAAGTCTGTTCTTCTTCCTACTACTTAGTATATGTGTGTTTTGCCACATCTACAAAAACATGGAGATCATCTGCAAAGCAGGGTTGAGGAAGGGTTACCAGCTCATATCACTCCCTTTTTAGATGGGAAATGGGAGTGATAAACACACTGACGTGCTGCTAAACTGCAAGGCATTGAACACTTGACTGCTCAGCATGAAATGGTAGAGGAAGCAGCAGTGGCTGTACTGGGGTAAATCTTAAGGTCTGGACATTGGACAGCTCATTTCAACGGGAAACATTAAATGGATTACTGTAAATATCAAGTCTCAGCAAGGTGGTTTTATTCCATAGGAACAAGTGGAGAGAAAAACCCACTAAAAACTCTAGATGCCAGGGTACATGTTCATCCACTTGGAAGGATTTCTTTTAGCTCGCTGTTTGTTTGGTCTCAGGATGTCTCCTCTATACGTCGAGCTGTGAGTCACTCCGCTAATCTCAACTCGTCTTTTTGAGTGGCATTTGACCTGAATGAGTAGCTTAGCGTTGTGTGTCAAACCAAATCACCTCACCTGACTCCTTGTTTCCCACCACACCAAGTTAACAGCGGAAAAGGTTAAAAGGGCACAAGCAGTCGGTTCCTGACAGAACAACCCCTAAATTTTCAACCACTGGGCTTTTGAAGACAGAAAGCAGCGGGATCCCTTTCTTAAACTCTCTCTCTCTCTCTCTCTCTCTCTCTCTCTCTCTCTCTCTCTCTCTCTCTCTCTCTCTCATTCCTCAGCTCCCCAAGCCAAGACACCATCTGGTAGAGATCCCATAAGCCCCTCCTCTCCCTAATACACCACCAGCTTATGGCCTGTTAGTATAACTGCAGCCGCGCAGCCAGGGATCCTGGAAAATGCAGTTTTATATGTTTTGTCTTTCTCTTCTCTGCCTCCTACTATGAATCCATCTTTTTATCCACTACAAGGACGTTATGTGTTTGTCTCTTAAAAAATGGAGGAAAAGTTGTCCCATTGATGAAAGTTAATGATTAATAATTTTTGGTGTCTTCAAGTGTAGATCCATAATTTTTAAAGGAAATTTTGTGCAGGGAAGGTGGGACGTTGGTCATTGGTCATTAACTATTGCACAAAACGAAAGTCTGTCTTCTTTATTTTAGTTTTTATTGCAGTATTTAGTTTTTATTTTATTATTGTTTTATTGTCAGTTTCCTCTAAAATTTCTTTTGCATCACAAAGTCAACTCTCTCACAAACATAATGAAATTTGGCAAATCTTCAAATGTATTTCCTTCTGCTTTTATTGGCAGTGTCCCTTGGCATGACAACAAGGCATTAAGTGGGTCAGTCACACTTGCTGATTTTTACTGTAACAATTCCTGCATCCGGAAAAACGTTTGTTGTTGTGCCAGCTGACCTGAGAGTGAACACTGGGAGTAAAGCCACCTGACCAAGTCAAGGCCTGGATGTTAAAAACAAACCTCTCCTGTCCTCCTCACACGCTTTGTTGGGTGTTGTGTCACCGTGACCTGGCTAATGTCACTAATACAGTGTGACACAGTGTGTGTCTGGAACAAAACTCTGCTGCCAGGACAGTGCAGGAGCCTGTTTCGTGCATCAGACCAAAGAGCAGCGTCTCTGTTATGACCACACACAGACATCTTGTTTGACAAAAACGCATTGTAACTGTGTGTCATCAGCTGATAATAGACAATTCATTATCTAATTTATCAGTAAATTGAATTGGAATAAGTTACTTTTTGCTCCCTCTGTTTGTAACTGCTTGCATTAGGAAGTTCCTCTTTTTAAAAGAATGACAGTAATAGTTTAACTTAATGAGCAGTGGATATTAGACATCAGAGGTGTGTCCATCAGTAAAGGCTTTGTTGTTTGCATGGAAGTTGTTAAAGTCTAAATAAGGCAGCATCAAAATTAAACTGGTAAGAATACATGTTGTAAAACTCTGATTCACACATTTTGCCTTCTACAATCAAATCTGTTTTGCATCTTGATGACTTGCTTTATTTGCATACCACACTGTTAAAAGTGCTGTAGTTTGAATCCTGGTACATGCTGTTCTTGTTCTCTTTGCTCTCCTTTCTTGTGCTATGAAACACTGTAGATATGAAGCTTTTTCCACTTGCCTTTCAAATGAAATGATTTGTATTCTAACATATCCGACTCTCTGGTTGTCTTCTTCTCAGGTGAGAGTCAGAGCGGCAGTCATAGAGCGAGCGAGCGAGGCGAAGCAGCCATGAGTGCGGACAGCCATCAGGGGGTGGTGACCACCCCTCCCCCATCTGGTGGAGGGACCAAGGAGCGCTACTTCGACCGCGTTAACGTCAATGATCCTGAGTACATCAGGGCGAGGAACATGTCGCCTGACCTCCGGCAGGACTTCAACGTTCTGGAGCAGAAGAAACGTGTCACACAGATACTACAGAGTCCCGTAAGTTAAAAGGCAGTAAAGGGAATATGTCCTGTCCAGAGAATATTTCTTTGTACTCATAAATGGAACTGAAAACCTATTAAACAAGGTGTCATGACACATTTAGGTTTTCTTCTTACCTTCAGTGGATTTGGGCTTTCATTTCACACTTTCAAAGTTTCAAAGTTGGGGCAATGTATGATATTAATTAATTGGGCGGGGGGGATGCACTAGAGGAGAACAAGACATGCAAATGTTAATTACCTGCTAAAGTGGCTGTTGAAGAAGACAGTCTAATAGTAATAATAGTAATAATCAGACAGAGCTTAGACAGTCCTGACATGTTAATGAGACTGATCATGAAGGGTTCTCCCTGGAGCATGCTGATCACAGATCAATATTGTGGAAGCGAAAGTCTGGAGCAGTGGTTAGTGGTTAGTGGGTTTGAATCCATCGACTGGCTCAGGCCTTTCTGGTGAACTCAGGAAGAGCGGCCACTTGCTTGTCATTATAAACATGAGAGTAAGTGTGTTTGTGTACATTTCTTTGGCCCCGTGATGGACTGGCGTCCTGTCTAGGGTGTTCCCCAAGCATTACTCAAAGCATGCTGGAATACACTTTAGCTTCCCACAACTTTGAACAGGATAAACATTTTTATTAAATGAATGGACTGGATCTTTTGCCAAAGAAGAACGGAGTAAGTCTTATTAAAAACAGTTGAGCTATCAACCTTGCAGAAGACCTAATGGAGAACTTGCTGCAAGCAAAGAACTTTTCACCTCACTTACTAATACTCTGGGTAATAAGTTCCCCTTTTTCTCTTTCTGTCGGTTATTTATTCCCCCGTCAAGTGATTTCTAAAGAAGCCACAGCAGTGAGTGCATCACATGCGCTTGTGTGTTCTGTGCTTGTGTTAATGTTGTGACACTGACCACAGAATCTCAGCAGTCAGCGGCCCACTAACACCCTGATATAACCACCAGCTACCACACCCTTGCGCAGGCTTATTGCTGGAGCTCTCCAAGTGCCCTCCAGGCCAGCGGCTTTCATGCTGGGTCAGGTTTTGCTGAAGTAAACAACTCGGTGAGCACGGGGCAAATTTCAGCCAACACAAGTAATGTTGTTGTTTGACTTTCTTTCCCCGGAGGTCTGAATTCTTCAGAATTACTGTCGCTCTATTGGCTAAACTTGATAGAAGTTTTGGAGGTACAGTTAGTTTACAGTTGAGCCCCTTTGGGACCATACATACCAATTATTAAGTCACTCTGTAAAGGCAAATCATGGGGATATTGTGTCTTTGGTGTAGCTTTGTTGGTGGCTACAAACTCTGCCAGGATCTTAATGCAGTGCAAAGATTGTGATCAAAACAGAGAGGGGTTTAAAGAGAGCACAAGCTATAGTAACACTTGACTTGACGGCGTCAGGCTTCACAAAGAAAAACATCATACGCACTAGATTTTAAGCTTTATTTAATATTTTCTGTACCTCTGGATTGGTTTGTTTCCTTCTTGGCCCCCCAAATGCATTTGCACCCCAGTCAGGAACTCATTACCTAACTTTGTTAATTACAATCAAAGTCAAAGCTCATGTAAAGACAACACAGTGGTGTCCTGTCTTTCTGTTTGTGCTGTGCCCTTTGAACAGTTGCATCACCTTGTGTGCAGATTTTACAACAAAGGCAGGGGCTTTCAGTTCAGTCGACACCGTATTAGGAATATTTACTCTGCACTGTTGACTTAAGGCTGGTCTCTGAGTGAAGTACTCCTCACTGTTTACTTTAGGATCTTACCTTTGGAGATGCAAGGTGTGGGTGTGTATGTGTCTGTAAGCATTTGTAGCTTGAATTACTTTGAAGTGACAAACACACTTTGGTGGTTTTAGAGTCATCAGTGACAGATTTATGGTAAAGTTAGGTAAAGGATAAGGTTAGATGCTGCTGAGGCAACGAATGCCATGAATGAATGTTCCTCACAAGTAGAGTAACAGAAGCGTGGAAGTGTGTGTGATTGATATTGGGTAGTGGCTGCCCTGTGGTTTGGTCTGTTCTTTTTTTAGCTTTAAATGTGATCCACATTCTGCACAGTGCGGTTTTCTTGGCATGCTGCGTTTTTGTGCCAGATGTCTGGAAGGGCAGGAGCATGGTGCTGCTGATGCAGGTTTCCACTTGATACTCTGTGTGCGTCTGTCCTTGTGTGTGTGTGCGATTAAGTACCGCAAGTACAGTTAGGGGTGAGCAAATGAGGGAGTACATTTAAGGGTCCTGCTTTATGCAGACTGCAGGAGCATCAGGAGCTGGAGCATCTGGGGCCTGGCCATCACTGGTATGTTGTATGGTGTGTCTGACACAGCTGGCTCCAGGTCATCCTTATCAGCGGCACTTCAGCATGTTGAGAAGAAGCAGAGGCAGTCAGTGAGAGAGAGCTGTCTCGTTGGCCGTTGAGCTTGTGAATCAGTGCCAAACTTTACAATGCCAGCTGCAGTGTTTTATCAGACATATCTCAGTCTGTATAGTGCTCATATATATTGCATGCCACTGTGACACCTTTTGGCTAGTTTGTTTTGTATAGCCTTTTGACCATTGTGTCATTTGGCGTGTTTTGAAGTGAGACTCTAAACCCATTGTCTGGTTCTAGTCGGTTCTAGTTCTTGGTTAAAACATTATTTAATTAAACTTAATTGTAACTGCTCTAATTAATATTTTAAATTAACAGTGGATTAAATGACTATGTGTAGTGTGAAAGGTGTAACCATCTGAGAATCATCTCTCAAAATGTTTTAGTGTCTTTCAGCTCATTGATTAGGTTTTACAACCTGCAGCTCTACTGTTTTGGTTCAGTATCACTGGTCTCATCAGTTTCTTTTCTAGACACAGGCAACACTCCACTGTACACCACCTGTACACCGCCCAGCAACATATTAGAGATAGACAACATTAAAACTAAAAACAGACTAAAAACAGAGAATAAACATTGGACTCACATTCATCAGGTGGCTAAACACTCAACTACAAATGAGTGATAATGTTGACCAGTGTCTGCCGCACCCAAAACTGCCAAGAAAACCAATTAACACTGCTTTAAGTTTACGTTTTAGCTGTTATTTTTCTGTTCTGTACAATTTTCCTCTAAATACCTTTGTTTTCAACTCAAAAAGCCTGTTTGTTATGGTGTCTAATAACTGTTATTTCACCAAATGGACATCATAGGTTACCCAACACCGTTATTTATCACTACATCACACTGTGAGCGTCTGCTTGTTGCTCTGCCTTTGTGTTAAACATGCGGTCATGCAGTGTCGTGTATGTTATTCCCCCTTGATGTGGTTTTGAACGCGGGCCAACCAACTCTCAGTCAGCAGTAACAGGTGGCTCCCTGTGGGCTGCAGAGCGTTTGCAGCCCTCACATCAGGACAGTTGGCCTCACAGTGCTCATTTACTCATGCTCAGCTACAAAAACAACAATAACAAACGTGTGTCACCAGCTGGACGTGGGCACGTGCGCTCGTTCCGCCCCGTCCCTCTCCTATCGTTTCTATTTCTTCTCAATCCTTCTCAGTCTGTTGCTCGCTGGTGTTCAGCGACGACGACAACAATATGCATGTGACCAGCTGCATCTGTACACATGTGCCTTTCTGTCCTTTCTCTCTCTGTTTGTTTTGATTCCAGTGTTATGGGACTGGTGGCTGCTCCAGATTACATGTTTTCTAGCGCTCAGATGGCAGGTTGTATTTAAAATCGGACCAATATAGATCAGGCGGGACTGAATCAACTAAACTGACTTCATCCACTCGCCTCATTCATGCATAAAGAGTGTTTTGTATGACGTGCAAGGTTTGAAATTTGCCTTGAGGCGGTTTGCAAGGCACATTGAGGTGGTTTTCTGTTGCATTTCATGCGCAAAAAGGAGCTTGGATACAGATTTTGGCTGCAAATCCAAGTCTCATGATGTCATGGTTGGTAAATCATGATTAATTAATTAATTCGTTGGTGTTCAATTCTGTGGCCAAGCCTCTCTCACTCTCTCTCTTTTTTTACTCTATAGCTGCTAGGAACTGGGTTGCAGTGTCTCTGTTTGCGACCCAAAAGTCAAAAGGTCAAAAGCCCTCAGAAGCTTGAGATTAAATCAGATGAAATTGAATTTGAGTCTCACTTCCACATGCTGCTTCTATTTTCTACGTCTCCGCTCATCTCGGTCTCTTCCCTGCTATTAGGTTTTCCTCCCTTCTCCTGCATTTCTCCTCTCCTCTTCCAGCGTGTGGCACAGTTTGTTCATCATCCACAGAAATGATTTACTGATGCCAAGTGGTAGATTTACTCAGTCTCATTTGCACTAGACCTGTGGTTTTCAGAGGAAGTGCACATTTTCTCCTCTTCCCTCCCATTTTCCAGAAAACACAAGTGGATAATTTATGGTGATTTGGCGGGTTCTGTCGAGAACCCCATCGTGTGAGGCAAATGTCACGGCTGCTCTCCATTATGTTTTCCCTTTTTCTTTTTTAAAGTCCTAAGGGCTCATTTGATAGAACATTAGTGGTTGAACTTACTCCGGAGACGCTCTTTAATAGCGTCTTTGCTCTCAGAGCCATGTCTCTGCGGCCGTGTTTAACTTTGGCATTTCACGACATCTCTTTTGTGCTGAACTTAGCAGAAACCTCCAGCAGTGGAGCAGTGCCCTCAGGATTAGAGGGCAACATACTGAAATGTTACTAAGTCCACTCTAGCTCATGTGCAACTTCCGAAGGATAGACGTAAAGTCAAAAGAATCCCCTCTGTGCTTCAAAGATAAGCTTTACACTAGTTTCTCAATCTGGCGACTGAAATGTATTCAGAACCAGGGGCAGAGATATTTTGTTCACTATAGAAAAATAAATGTATAGAAAGATTTATGCAACTGGGGATGTGCCAGTCCAAAATGCAGGATCGGTATCGGTGCTGATTTAGACCTAATTAAGTGGATTGGGCATCAACCATGGCGGGACCAATCCACATTAAATACAGTTTCAGTGTCATTATAAAATTCTGTGTTTTTACGTTCATTCAGTCACAGTCTTTGACCAGGTTTTAGTGCCACAGCAATCCTAATAGAGCACTGATACTGGTAATATCAGCACTCTGTAGCAATAATACCAGCTCAAACAGCAGCCCTTGTATCGACACGCAGGATATATTTATCCACACATATGATATTGAGTCTTTATACACTGATACACTTTCCTGTCAGTTTTAATGCAATCAGTGTAAATGATCTCCTGTGCTCAGCTTTTCCTGCACTTTCTGTCGGGGTGAACAAGTCCATCCCTCAAGAAAAAGGCCAGAGGGTTTATGCAGAGTATGGAGACGTTGCAGTCAGGGACCTGTTTCACTGACGCACACTCAGAGGTTAGGTGGGGGGAAATCAATAGCTTCAGGCAGGCTCTCTCCTACTTTGTAACACTGTCTCATAGGCGGCTTGAAAGAACAGCATTGTGCTGACACAACTGGGGAGGCTGTGGCTGAAATTACAGGCCTCACCTGGCTTGTGTGCATTTTAGGGTAAAATGCGAGTGTGTGTTTGCTCTTGAGCTTTTATCACCCTAAGTATGTTTAAAGAGGTTTTATTCAGACTCCAGTGCATTTACTCCTGAAGTTTTCATTTATTTGGCCAGTTCAGACCAAGATACCTGAAAATGAGGTCACAGTGTTCTTCCAGGTGAACTAGTTGTAGTAGTAGTTTTGAAGGACTGAGAACGTAATGCTAACCTGCTGCAGGAAATGACCCCAAAACACATTGTTCATTGGTGTAAGAAAACAGAAGTTGACATTTGATATTTAGAAGCTAAAGCCCAGTTTAGACTCTATACAATGACAAGCTACTGGACTTTATACAGCCATTGTTTTCAAGACTTGCTTTGCTGTCTTGAAAACAATAGCAATAACCACATTTTTTAAAATGTTCTTAATTAAACTCTGCTGTAGTGAATCAGATGAAACCATAATAGTGCAATTTTACATGAGGACACACAAGTGCGTTTGTGAGGTAATTCTGAAACCATAAGTAGTGACTCATGCCTCTTTGATCAGGCCAAAAGAACGGACGCGTAGGATTGGCCCTGTTCCAACAAAGTCGTAAAGAGTCCCGTCTTCCTTTCCCACAGGATGACGTACAACAGCTTAAGCATTACCTGAATCAGCAACAATACCTGCAGCAGAAACAAGGGAATCACAACAAAAGGAAACTTTTCTGGAAGTCCTGAGACTCAAGCTCTTGGAATACTAGAAACTTCCTGTTACAGTAAAAGGGCGAAGTTTCTATTGTCCGTCAGGGAATGTGAATCAGATGACCTAAAATAGGCATGTGAAGAAGTATTTTTGTTCTCTGTCCACCAAACGATCAAGTGGTGATGAAGTACTCTCATCAGGACGCATCCACCCTGATGCTAATGTCCTTATGTAAGACATGGATCCTGACAGTGGAGTTTGTCTGCAGAGTGCCCAGTGGAAGCAGCCAAAAAGGCCACATGCCCAGTAAAAACCAACAAAGTAATGTGATAAAGACTTAGATTGAAGATAAAGAATGTCTAAAACACTTTGTGTGTTGTTCCTCTGATGGACCAGTGTTGATTTCTTAAATCAACTTTTTGTTACTTTGCATAAGTGGCCATGTTTTACTACTCCCAGGTTTTGACTCCTTCATTGAGTGATTGGACTAGCTCCAGTCTGCATGTCAACTTAATACTCTCAAGACTGCTGCAGTTCCATTTTGAAAGATTAGCTTTTGCCTTTTCAGCGCTGTCACGGAAACATTTCCTCATTTCACTGATTGGATCACATTTTTCTCTCCAGTAAAGTGGAGAGCTGCTCAGCTCAGCTGCTCATCTATGATTTTAATCTGGCCAGGTAGAAGACAGACATTTGTGTTATTGTTTCACTCCAGAGGTGATTGTCCTTTAACTGTGACAATGCAATATCATTTTTTAGTGCCTGTCCTTCCTGTCCTTCCTTCCTGGTTAAAATGGGAGTGTGATAAAAAAAAAAAAAAAAGGCAAGAAGACAAGCCACAGCAGCTAAAAAACACACTTGATGTGTGATGTTATTTTCATTGCTCCAGATGTGTGGGTTTTACCTAAATATTAATGATACGATCCACTTTAGGCCCTGGGATTAATCTGTTTAGATGATGGGAATCAAATCCCTGCTGTCATAATCTTCTTGGGAACACACAAACTGTAGAGCAGATGCCTGTTTGTGTGTGTGTGTTTCTTGATGTGTGTGCTTTTTAATGGGTTTACAGCCCCGTAACTTTATTGTTTTGGTTCACTCTCACCATTTTCGGAGCATTGTTTTCAGATGTTTTCACTGAAAAAGCTCCAGGGAAAAACTGAGTGTACACGACCTACCCAGCCCCAAATGACAGACAAGTTTAGCAGCTAGCTAGTGAACATAGTGGAGAATTTGGAAGCAGATATTAACCTCAGTAGTTAGTGAATACCAAAAAACGTGTGTAAATGAGATTGAATAGTGGACGTACATTCAACAGGCAGCTGGAAACTTCACTCCAAATTAATGCTAACGTTACTTTGTGTCAGCTGAATGTGTAAATAGGTAACTGTTAGCTAGCAAGTTTCCTATATTTACTTTAAAGGTGATAATATGTCAGTGTTATATCTACAGCATATACTGCTGACCCCAAATAGTCAAAAACATACATTTATGCAAGTTTAATAGAACCGACTTAAGGGATTTTGATTCATGTTGGTTGCTATTTTGTAAGAGCAACCGGCGTCAAGCTAGCAAGAATCCTCCAGCACAGACCCAAAACAAAGACCTTTGCAGTAGAGTCACACAGAATCTGCCTGAGTGTCAAGTGTTTGCGCTCTGGCTCCATGAAACTATGCCTTTAGCACTGTGGCTCCAATGTCAGTGTGATGGCACAACAGTCTCTGGAGCGCAAATATCCAGAACAACAACAGCAACAGCTGAAAAACAAAAGAACCCCGACCCACCACTGTCAAACATCCGCAACAGGCCAGTTGCCTCAGCAACCTTGCCATTAGGGACGAAGGAATGTCTGGCTGGGGTTCAGAACCAGCGGTGCTCCAGGACTGTATGTGTCCTGACATGGGGGGGTGGGTTGGTGGTTGGGGTTGCTCCAGTTTTAACAAAACACCCCCAGATGGGCATAAAACCGAAGGCCCATTCGCGTAACAGTAATGGACCATCCCATGGGGTGACTTGAGGGGACGTGGGAGGGAGAAATGAGGAGAAGTTAAGTATCAGAGATGTTTTTGTGCACAGACACAGCTCTAATGGGAATGTGTTGACTGTTGCATAAGCACTGAGATTAAGTGAAGGCATGAATATTCCATGTTGCCCTGTTAGAGGAGTCATCGCATGGAAGCGGGGTCATGACCTATTTTCACTGTCACACTGTACTGATTTTGTCATGACTGGTTTTTAAATTTCCAGTAGGAAGTTAAAGTGGATTCCCAGGCTGTCAGAAATTGTCAGTTAACTCTCGCAACCGATAAAATGAAGTTGAGTTACAGCTAAAACCAGATTGTAGTTCCTTAAAATGTTCGATGTGCACGATAGAAGATCAAAAGGTGGACCAGATGGTGAAAACATAATTAAAATGTTCGGGAATTTTTCGGGAAATTTAGTCAACATTCAGCAGTGGTTGAAACTAAAGGAAGTCTGAGTCAAATAACGCATATAGACCAAAACCTGTCGTTTGCTGACTTGACTAACCAGGCCGGGTTAGTCATGTTTGATGCCTTGTTTTGCAGCAGAGGTTTTGTGTCCATATCATAAGCATGTAAAAATACAAATGTCTATTTTCTTGGCCAGTGTTTGTTAAAATTTTATCAATAGGACATTGTAGACAGTTTTGGCACTATAAATTTCTGCACAGGGTATATTAATCTAAAGTTAACCATTCTATATCAGAACATCATGTGTTATGCCCCCCTTGGCTGTAGCACATGTAACACATTTACTAATAGTGCTCTTTAAATGATCTGGAATTTCCTCAAGCTGAAAGATGCAGTGCAAAAAACACGAAATACAGATAAAAGTATGACATTCAGGGTGCTCCTGTGGCTCAGGGCTTAAGATGCTGGTAACAAATTGCTATGGTCCAATCTGGTTCCAATCTGTTCCAAGAAGACTTTTCTTGCATCTTTCTCTCCCTCATTTCCCATCACTGTTGCTATCAAATAAAGGCATAATATGACCCCAAAAGTAATGATTTTTTTATGTTTTACAGTTAAAAATGCATTTTCTTGATGAAATGAGATCATGTCAACCTTTCAGAAGGTTGTATACAGCAAATGCTGTACGTTTGTCTGTTTGGGTCTGCGCCTTGAAAATCCTCTGCACAGGTCACAGGTTTAATTACATTAGCCAGTGGAGAAAGGTGAGTGTGCCCCCTGAGAGGTTAACAACCCTATTAAGATTATCAGGAGCTATGCATACAGTATTACCTCGTCTACAGTCTTCATCATCATCACATTACTGTGATGACAGTCCTTGATATTTTATGTATACTGAAAAGTCTTGTGATTGCTGTTTAAACACGTGATGAGCTGTTGCACAATGAGGAACGTTTGTTTTGAAGGAGAGTGAAAGCTTTAAATCATACACAACCTGATATGATGTAATGCATCCAGCAGCGTGTATATCCGGTCTTGCTTAAGAGTATGTCAGTATATACTGTAATGTGTCTGAGAATTCAGCTGATGACTGTAGTCTGGACATGAGGATTAGCCACACACACACACTCTCCCAGTCACTTCAAGCTGCCAATCATAAGGCAGGTTGCAAGCTGGTCTGACAGCCAGTCCCATCTCAGCTTCTTGTGCAGCCAGCCTATCGTGGTCCAGCTGGACAGAGCCCTTGTAGGACGATTCAGATTGACACCAGAGGAGCATGTCTAATCTGTGATTAACGCATCTCACTAGCTCTTCCTCTTTGTATTCCCACTCCTCCTGTCTCTCTCAATGTTCCCGCATCTTTTTTACACTTTCATCGCTCTTGTCACCACTACCCCCCCCCACTCTTATCTGTCTCACCATCATCTCCCATCCTTGTTTTTTCCTTTTTTTTTTTATTTAACTACAGTTCCAGAAAGTCAATGTACCTGAAGTACCCACCTTTAAAATTAAATAAATGTTATCTTTTTTCACTGTTTAAGCAGCATAATGCCTGATTGAAGTGTCCTATCTTGTAACTCAATGTAAAGTTCTTGAGGGTTTCTGTTTATGGAAATCCAAGGGCTATATTTCTAGTTTTAGACACACTGCATCATCTCAGTCTCATCTTATTTCGTCTCTCTCAACTCTCTCTCTCTTCTCTTTTCTCCCAGGCTTTCAAGGAGGAGCTGGAGAGTCTGATCCAGGAACAGCAGCGGAAGGGGAACAACCCCACCGGCCTGCTCGCCCTCAGACAGATTGCTGACTTCTTCATGGCCAGCTCAGTGGCTGGTTTCAGCACCTCCCCCCTCAGTGAGTGCACACAGAGCTGCAGCGCGTTACTCCAGGCAACCAGACTCTAACATTGGGCAGAACATGCCAGCTTTACCCAGGGTGCAACCACTTTGAAGTGCACTGAAAAACAGAGACTCAGCATCAGCATTTAAAGAGCGAAAAGCCATACGCAAACGTGAGCTTTGTGCACTTAAGGGCATAAATACCCTAAGACGACCCAACCTCAAACTCCGGAAGAGCCGCGCATTTTTCTCTTAAGTTTTGATCCTCTGTGAGTTTTGTCCAGGAGCCCATATATGAAGTCTGCTTCCAATCAGATCACTGGAATGCACAGCTAATGCTGAATTACACATCAAAGGCAATATATTAGTTCAGTTCAACTCTTCCTTAAAATACCTGCATAATGATAAAGTCTAAGGAGGTGTGGCAGTAAACACATTTACTGAGGGTTGAGTGTTGTTGAACATCTCATCTTAGTAATCTGTTTAACATGGAGCCAGATGTGTCAGAGACAGTACATTGTTGAATAAAAAAACAGATGTTGGACGATGTTGTTTTAATACCAACACAACCAGCAAACATAGTCTTTTTTGCGTATTATTAGCTTTTGTTTCTCATTTTAATTCTGTTCCTTCCAGGTCTGGGGATGGTCACTCCCATCAACGACATGTACGGAGTGGAATCCACCACGATGGTGAAAGGCGAGAAGCTGACGCGCTGTAAACTGGCCAGCCTCTACAGACTGGTGGACCTGTTCAGCTGGGCACACTTCGCCAACTCTTACATTACAGTAAGTCACCACAGGAAGAACCCCGTCTGATTAGAAGAGGACTTACAAGTGTTGACTGTTGGGGTTTATGAAAACAATAAGAAAATATGGAGTATATGCTGATTGATTAAATTGGATTTTATCAGTGATCTGTCCCATGTCACACTCATTTGTGCACTTTGCTTTTGGTCAATGTAGTTTTAGTATGTTCTGTGTTCTGAGTAGAGACCATTGATTCAGTACAAATTCTTATTCTTTGAAAACAGCCTATCCTCACTTAGGTCAGTTGCCATTATTCTTGAATATCTTTAATTCCATAACAAAAAATCGATCTGACTTTCTTTCCTCAGGGCCGAGTCAGTAAAGAGCAAGACCACATCCTTATCATCCCCAGAGGACTGTCATTCGCTGAGGCGTCAGCATCAAACCTGGTAAGAAAAACGAGCAGCTGTGGACCATTACGAACATAGATATTTTTACTCAGCCTTAATAAATGTAATTTTATTCCCACAGTAAAATAAAAAGAGTTGGGAATCACTGCAGTAATTGAATTTAACTGGATAAAGAATACAATCGTGTCATTCCATTTCATTTCAAGCTGACTAAAGTTAGACTGGAACAAGCGAAGGATTCAGGGATGAATTACTTTTTTAACAAAATAAGACTGACATTTTTATTGTATTTAAGTGTTGGTGTAACTTTGGAAATCGAAACACAAAGAAGAAGGATAGCCACGGCACAGAGACTATTTAGAAATTAAAAGCTTAAATTGAACTTGGTCAGACTGAAACAAATAAAATAGGTTGTAAAGGTCTGTGTATGTTTGCCAACAGCAACTCAGCGTATTAAGGTTTTGGCCTTCAGTGGACAAGGCTAATGCGTTTCCACTTTGTTTAATCAGCTATATACTTCCTTGAATTGTGTAAAGGGGAAAAACAGATAATCCCAGTTTCAGTGTTTTGGTTTTCCATAAGCACAAAAGACGTCTCCCTCTCTACCGGTGTCTGCCTCTCTCTGTACATGCATTTGCTGTCTTCAGTGTCACTGACTCTCTTTTCGTATGGACATTAGTCTGACCCTCTCTCTGCCTGCTGCTTTCCTATAGCAAGTCAGCAGATATTGTGGCCGGTTCAGGTTGTTTGTCTCTCCAGTTCCACTTCAGAGAGAGCGCATGTTGTCACAGCATGCCGTGCCAATAGATGTGTAATAATCCTCTTGCCTCACATTTTAACTCCCTCTAATTCAGTTTCTATTTCTAGTTTCTATTTGTCTGTTTCCTCTTTCCCTTGCTTTCTCTCCCTGGTTTCCTGCCAACATTGTATTTCTGCTTGTTCCAGAGTATGAAGTTCACAAAGCTGAAAAGACAGAAATTAATTAGGTTTTCTCAGTGTTAGAAACAAGATTTTTCACCCTGATTTGTGGTGTAAAGAAAAGGAATTTATGCCCTAAACAGTTCTTTAAACATACTAAATAACCTCAATAAAATAATGACTAATTCTTGATATGACAATCCAGGTTAATTTCCATCAACAAGTGATTTAACAGTAATATTATGTATATATTATAATTCATGAAATCAGGAATATCAAACACATGAAATGTAAAAAAAACTTGCCCTGTAGGAACAAATTCTTTGAAAGTTCTTCGTGTTTCTTGTGGATGCGGTTTCTTTGATATTTAAGAAGCATTTTTATTTTCATCTACCAAACTGAGCCACATAACTCCCACAGAATTCGCCTTTTATATCTTGTGACATTACAAAAGTTTACATAAAAGTCAGTTCACACTTTGATCATATCTTCTGTCTTTTTCATTTCTGTTCTATTTGCTTCGTTCTACTTCCCTCCTGCTTTATCTTCAACACCTGTGCAAACACACACACACACACACACACACACACACACGCTGCAGGTGTGAGCTGACGGAGGATGTAATAGCCGTACTGCTGACAGGCAGATTTCACTGTTTGGCCAGCCGGAGTTGTTGGCGGGCGCAGATATTAAATGAAACTCAGTTGAAGTTCAGATGGTAATCTGCCTCCTGCTTTCTGCAGGTGCCTGATAGCAATGTCTTGCAATGAGTGAGGCAAATTTCCTTTGTTTTCTTGCTACACCTTATTAGCAATCCTGATTGGTTTTCATTTCTGCTAAGCACAAACAGTTATTTATCAAAGCTACCCTTGAGTAAGAGCTTTTGCAGGCTATTCTCATAGGAAATGAAAACGGAAGTTGAAGCTGTCAGTTGTTTCATAATTGTAAAAAAAATGTCAAGGCTGGTAAGTGATACCATACAAGGGAGCAAAGTTTTGTTTTAGGAGGTAAAAGGGTGCGGATATGTTTTACGACATTGACTCATCAGTCAGCATTACATTAGGATTTATGTTACATTAATGATGAAATAATCATTCTGTAACAAACAGATTTTACCAGTCCAGAGATATTTTTGCTTTGTTTCCTGCCAGAGATTATTTCAAACTGAGCAAAAGCTACAAAAAATATAAAATTGCACACTTTGAAACCTTTTAGGAGTCTTAGTGACAGAATAGAATAGAATGCCTTTTATTGTCATTATACATACATTTACATGTACGAGATGGAAAGCAACTCCTTCTCCAGTGCAAACATATATGTAAAATATCTACAACTAAGAATCGAATAAAATAAAATAAGATAAAATAAGTTTAGTGCAAAGAATGTATAAAATATAAAGGCTATATAAAAAAAAGAAATATATAAAAAGAGAATTTTAAAAATATATAAAAGGGGGGGGGGGGGGGGTAAAGTGCACAATTCTGATGCACTGTGTGCATGTGAAAGGAGAATAGACAGGGTAAAAAAGAAT
>JBBMJY010000020.1:17526500-17573889 GCA_037833715.1 Toxotes lorentzi | reverse complement strand
CCCCCCCCCCCCCCCCCCCCCCCCCCCCCCCCCCCCCCCCCCCCCCCCCCCCCCCCCCCCCCCCCCCCCCCAAACTCCACAGTTCTGATGCGCTGTGTGCATGTGAAAGGAGAATAGACAGGGTAAAAAAGAATGTACCACTGGAAAAAGTTGAACTAACACAAGACACTGTTCAAGTGTTTAATTAAAGCGATAAAGTTAAACTAAAACAACCATAGTCCATGTTTAATAGCTCAAAATGAACCTTTTTGCTAGCAGCGACTTTAAGTGGAAATAATACAGCAGAAGACAGCAAGACCTAGGCTCAGGTTAAGAAATATAAGACATCATTCAAAATTTATAGTTTGTGCATCTGGACCACATCCATCTCTGCTGTGGTTGTCTATGTGAGAGCACTGATCACAACACTGCAAATGTCGGCAGACGGAACAAAATTATATAGTCTATGTAGTCTATGTGTACGTTTTAGTCCGTTTGTGTTTTGATGCCAGCCTGTCGCTTCTGTGTTTCCCTGTTTCCCTCTAATCTCCTCTCTTCTTCTCCTCCTCTCTCAGTTTGTTTTGATCCAGTGATCTCTGTAGTTACATGGCAGAGTTCAAGCATTTAGAGAAGCGAACAGATTGATTAAGAGGAGGTCATCCAGAATAAAGAGTGTTAGAGGTTGTGTTGGGGTCAGCTGGGTGGAGGCTCCAGCATCAGAGAAAGGCTGGAATGCAGTTAGCTTTGGTCGGTTTCCATCTGCCTCTCCCTCTCATTGCTTCTGTTTGAGCTCTGAGGTGAAGGTGGGGTCATTTGAGTTTACAGAGAAGCTCACGGTTCGGTCCATCTCTGTGCCTTTGGTATATTCAGTTTGGATTTAGCCTATTGTTAAAATTAAAAAGGTTAAATTTGAATTATCCTCGAAGGATTTCAGGGATTTCATTTAAGTTTCAGCTGCCTCTTCAGGCCCCTTTCTCCTCTTCAATCTGTGCTATAAAAAAAAAAACAAACATTTTTTATCACCAAGTCAACATGTCTTTTGGCATCTTTTTATGATTAAAAGTACTATTTTCATCTGAAGGGCCTCTCAGCTGTTGGTGCTGTTTGACTGACATCGTGCTGCAGCTGAGTGAGGGAGCAGCATTTTGAAGGACGGGTGAACTGATACTGTACTGGACGTGTGATGTAACCCAGTTGATGTTCGATCGTCTGCCACCCGGCTGTGTCAAAGATGGCGCTATTTATTTACGCTTGACTGGTGCCATTCACTTCCCTCTGCTGGGTGAAAGACCAATAGACAGTCATTCATCCAAACATCCATATGGCTGTTAAAAGGCAGAGCACCACTCAGGACACATCTCAGGATTTTCAGCCTGAGTTGACACGGAGATCATCAGCAGGCTGTGAGCTCCACCCTGGTGTTTTATTGAATCGATATGTGTCCTCATCACCCATGAAACACCTGAGTTTTTGTCCTAATAGCAAAACTTAATGTTACTTTCCAGACTATAGAAATGTTCCACACTTTAGTATGTGAAGCCAAATTCATAAACACAAACATAATCATGCGAAGGCTACAAGAACCCAATAAAATGCTGTGTTTGTTTGAAAGTTACAAAGGATCCGAAGCGTTTTGTGTTGACGTTTGTTGCTTGAGAGTTTTCAGTACTCACAAACAATTTTGCTGGTAGAAAGTGGTTCAGTACTCAAGGTTAATTTGGGGGTGTCAGAAATGAAAAACTTGTGGTTTTAGGAGAAATAAACTGTTGTTTTGAATGTTAATTGAAAGAGTGAAAATATGGTGGAAAATAATTAAGAAACTGGGGATGGGAAGAGAGTAAGTAACCATGTCATTTCAGTTGTGCTAATAATTATTCTGGAATTTAACTTAAGTTTGTAGCGTGTATGCTAACGAATTCTGTTTAAAAATGACAATTATTAACAAAACCCAAACCCAAAACTTCCCAGCCTTGTGATGTTTCCAGGTATGAAGCTCCCCAGAAAAAGGATGTTTTTCTATAGCCAGTGATTAGATAGAAATTTGTCACTCAGAAAAAAGAGACTGAATATTTTAAGATCCTCTCAGAAATGCTGTTTCTCCATATTTTAGCAGAATTAAAATATTGATGCACCAGTTATTTCTAATTCAGGTGTTTGGTTTCTTGTTGCACTCGTTTTGTGTGAAGGAGACTGGTGAGGGAGCTGGGGTGCACGCACTCCCTCCCCGGTACATCGTCTGCTTTTAAAAATTACTCCTGAGTGTAGCAGAAATGCTGCAAGTTAAAAAAAAAAAAAAAAAGCTAAAGACTCGGTATATATTCTAGAGGCTCTAGCTGAACTGGGTGTAATTCATTAGCCTCAGACTACATGATGGATGCCCTTTCGTGTGGTGATAGCACACGCTTGGTCTTTGTTTTGCTAAAGAGAAATGTGATCTTGTGGGTTCTGGCTTGTATCACAGAACAACAAGTGGTTAAAGTGATGGCAATTTTGTACAAGGTCTGCAGGCAAAGCTGGGTTTTCTGTTTGTTATTTGGTTTTACTGCGAGGACTGACATCTGCACTCGGTATTGTTGTTGCTCTTCCATCAGGTTTTATGCTTCACTCTCTCTGTCCAGTTGTCTTTTCTCTGGTTATTCAACTCTCTTGCCTCCGGGTCTCTGCTTCTATCTTTGCCTCCGCTGCTCTTCTCTCCTGTCATGTAATCTAATAACTGCTAACTGGCTGGTAATGAAGTTGTCGTAGTAAAGGACGTCATGTCCACTCTCTGATTATGTTATGTTTCCTGGTAATGGTCCTATTCATCTCCTGGAGAGGAGCGGACAGAGAGGAGGAGGAATCGTCCACTATGTGATTTCTGTCATCACGCACATTGTTTTGACATATATTTATGTCTTCGTAGTTAATGTTGGAGGGTTATCATCTTGTTGTTTGTGTTTGAAGGAGTGGCTGTGGTTATGTGTCAGTCTCTGGATGTGCTTTAGTGCCTGGGCATATTTGATTACACTGATCTGGGCACAGTTAGTTTTACAGTATGTCTCCCTGTGCCCTCTTCGAGCCTCTTTATATGCCTTCTCCCCTGCTCTCAGGAGAGCCCTCTAAATGATGCTGTGATTAAGCTTTCAGTAAGCTTGTACAGCTCGTGTTTCACTGCCTTTAGACCATTTTACAAAAAGAGAAAGCTTTTGGGTAAAAACTGTTTGAGCTTTTCAGCTCATCCACCAGATCCAGATCCAGTTCAAAAATCCATGAAGCATACACGGACTTTGTCTCCTTGCTTTGTTTTTCCCCAGGTGAAGGTCAACATCATCGGGGATGTGATTGAGCAGGGCTCTACCAACCTGAGGATCGACCCTGCAGGTTTCAGTCCCCATGCTGCCATCTACTCCATGCGTCCAGACATACGCTGCATCATACATGTGCACACTCCTGCCACGGCAGCTGTAAGTTCACTTTATACCAGAAAGTTTTAAGACCTGCAATCTTGTTTTTATGGGGAATCTGTTATTGAAATACAAATATTGCATTGCGAGACGAGTTCGTTCAGGGAGGTATGGAAATTATATTGGTGCAGTTATGTTGCTGAAATACCCTTTGACATCTCTACTGAAAGGGAATAACTGTCTGTAAATAGACACTGTAATAGGAAGTGTTTATGATGTGCGCTCTACAGTGGAGGAATTCAATTACATCTCTTATGACAACAAAGAGGCTTGTCTCTGCAGCCATCAGAGAAGTACAGTTTCAAAGTATTCTTCACACAGAAGCTTGTAAGGGAAATGTCAGCTTCAGATTCAGGTGTATAAAGCATCTGTAATACACTTCTTATCTCTCATATGTCTGTACTGCATTCTTCTCCGCCTTTCCGATTCTTTAGGTGTCATCTATGAAGTGCGGCATCCTGCCCATTTCTCAGGAGGCACTGATCCTGGGTGATATCGCCTACTACAACTACCAGGGCAGCCTGGATGACCAGGAGGAGCGCAGAGAGCTGCAGAAGGCCCTGGGGCCTACGGCGAAGGTAGGAAAACCAAGAGAACCAAGCACTAAACAAGGTCGTCCTGCTTATCATTCATGAAGGAACAGTTCGATATTTTTACTTTTTTATTTTACTTTCCTGTCCAAACAACACATCGTATTTTTCACAAGGAGTTATGTGCTGGGCTATTTCTTGGGTGGTTGCAGTGACTTCCTGGAGTCTCTTTGTAATCACAGATGCGTTGTTAATCGACGACTGTTTCCCAAAATATTGAAGTATTCCTTTAACAATACCCTCTTTGATCCAAAAACTTTCTCTGAAAGCAGGAAAAAAAATATGAAAAGAAGCGAACATTTCAGAAAGCTTGGAACAATGGACTCGATATGTTGAAGTCATTTTAAAAATAATCAAGGAAATGGTGTTTTTATATCTTGTCCTTGCAGTCAAGAAAGAAAAATGATCTAATTATGAGGGTGTGGTGTATCTCGAATAGGAAACAGTAGCAAGACAGTCAAACCAGCACATCCTGTTGAAATGTCTGCTGTGTTTGGATTACCTCCTGCACCTCCTCATTTTTGTCCCTGCATGCACTGCACCATGTGTCTTGCACTTGGCTTCTGTTAAAATAAGCAGCAATCAAGAGTATTTCAATTGGCAAAAATTATGGGAATTTTTACAGCTGGTCTGTAGCCAGTCCCTGCTGTCGTCATCAAGAGGCCCAACCCCTGCTGACACAAGGAATCAAAAATGTTTCTGTGGTTACTTATTAATTCAGAGGCTCGTCTTATTGAACTCACATTAGATGAATGGACCTCTCACGGCTCTGTTTGATCTAACTGTTCTGCTCTGTCTAATCACTGTTTGTGTGTGTGTGTTGCAGGTTTTGGTGCTGAGGAATCATGGCGTGGTTGCTCTTGGGGAGACTATTGAAGAGGCCTTTCATTACATCTACAATGCCCAGTATGCCTGTGAAATCCAGGTACACACACACCCAGCAGGGCGGCCGCTTGCCCTCTAAATCTAATCTCTCCACAATCACTTTCAATTTTCCCACTCTGACTTTTTTAAACAATGCTTCATAAGTCATAATCTCTGGCCATGTGGAAAATGTTGGCTAAACATAGACTTATAACCAGGCTATTAAAAGGTTGACGAAGGAAGTAAGATGCTGAGGCGTTGTTGTTGACATCGGTCCAAAGCAGCATTTAGAGAAGGGTGTTGTGCTTCCTGATTTTTCACTTAGTTGGTAAGAGAGGGAGATGGTAGAGGGGGTTTCAGGTGGTCTGGGTCAGCAGGGAGCTGCGTTGACTACAGTGTTTGTATCAGCAGATACAGTTATCAGACGTAATCAGTTGTGTTGTACAGCGGCAGAGCTATGAGAGAAACTCTTAAACGTACTGTTATGTGTGAGATTTTTCTGATGCTTCGCTGTTGGATTCTCACGTCCTTGTGCTCACTTGTAAATATGGTGGATTTTAGAGATGTTGTTGTGTCCCCCTGCTGTAACAGGCATACCAAATCTCTTGATTGACTCTCACCAGTCGAGCAAAAGAAAACATTAATCCATCTGGCAAAGCCCGGCTTAATATCTATAAATAAATCCCCCAACCGTGTTTGCTGTATGCCACGCACTGTATATTACTTTTGCTGCTGTGGTAGCTTTAGATTGCGGGGTATCCCATTTTGGTTTTACAAAATGGCACGCAAAAGTGACTTGTGCGTGGATAATGGTTCATTCATAGATGCTACCATTGAAGGTAGAGGATGTAATGCCACAAATGTTTGGTGATAAAAAGGCCTTTTCATCTATTTTGTGTTTCATAAGCCATCAGTCTTCAGTAGAGGCTCACGCGCTTGTTTCCACTGTCCTTACTTTGTGGGTTTAGGTGAATGCCATCTCATGTGCTGGCGGCGTGGACAACCTGATCGTGCTGGACCAGGAGAAGTACAAATCGCGAGTGTTTGCTGTGGCCTCGGGGGCTGCTGTCAACATGGCTGGCCAGTACAAGTGGAAGGTTGGGGAGCTGGAGTTTGAGTCTCTGATGAGGATGCTGGATAACCTGGTGAGTCCACAGACGTCAAAGTGAGAGGATTTGTACGTTTGGCACAAATACAGAAAAGAGCACATATACAGTATGCCTTAATGCCTCAGGCTCATTAAATGACCAGACATTATATAAACATTTAACCTTCACTTTTCACTTCACATCTGTGTGTTATCTTTTTACAAATAAACTACATGGAAGATAAGCGCTCTCAGAAGATTTCTTTCCTGTTTTGAACTGCAGCGCATTGTGGCCCCATTGAAGTGTAGTTTTTCTGTTACGTTTTCTACTTCTACGTGTCACTGATCACTCACTGATAAAAATCAATAGTGACACAATCTTTAGGCATTTTCATAAAGGTTAGAGTTAGAAAAGAGCGCCCCCTACAGAAATCTAAAATGAATTGCCAGAAAATTCAAGTGAAACAACAGGACAAGTTGCTGTTAATCTGACAAATGTAATTTGGGAGGCACATTACAATGACAGGTAGTGTGTTTAAAAATTGGTTTCCATCACCAAAGAGAGCAGCGGTTTATTTGAAGGTGTTCCCCTGTTCCCCTGCGCTTCTCTTATCATCCGTCCTCCATGCATCACTATTTCTGTCTCCGTCTCTCACCTCTTTCACCCGACACTTTCCATCTTTCTCCCTGCTGCCTTCTCTTCCTTTTATTTTCTCCTGCTCTCTCCCCTCTCAGTGAATCACTGCCTCTCAGCTCGTCTCTGTGTCTCCCCTCCTTTCCAACTGTCCCTCTCTTCTCTCACACCCCATAAATGCAGCATTTCTAATCAGATGAGCTCTTGGTTTCAGTACAAGACTCAGACACAGTGATGACAATGACCTGAAAGAAAATAAAATGGCCACACATACACACTCTGTCTCCTTTAACAGCCATTATATATAGGCAGCGAGCTTTTAGCTGTGAATGTGTAGAAGTCTTTGAATATAAAGCAGGATTTTGCAGGAAAAGAGTAGGCAAGCTCAGCTGGCTGTTTCCAGATTTAAAAAAAAAAAAGGATGATGCATTCAAGTTGAAAGGTCAGCTTTGGCTGTACAGCTGAGATGAAAAGGAAGAAGACAAAACATTAAAGAGAACGGAACTTCGCTGTCAAGCCGAGTGTGGAAAAATGACTAAAAAACAGTCGGAGAAAGAGGGAGAAGAGAAGGGAAAAGATGAGCATAAAGAAGAGGGGAGAAGGGGGAAAGGGGGGTGGAGGGAGAGGGGCAAGAGAGAAAGGGTCAGACCGGAAATGACTCTCTGACTCTGTTCTCTGTGCTGCCAGAAACCCTGCAGTCACAGCACTGTTTGTCTCCTTCTTTTCCATTTCACCAACTGGGAAACTGGCAGCTTAAGCAGCATTACAGGAAGGAAAAGTCACAGAATGAGTGCTCATTTCTGTTGTGCATTTGGTTTAATTTGGTCTCTATTATTGAAAAACAGGATTAGAAATGATATAGTTATGATCTAAGGCCATTTAATGAACCTCGTGGGGTAAACAGGATGCTGCATCACTATGTAGAACAGGGGCTTACATAAACATACAACCTGACAAATTAATGAATTCGCTTCCTGCGAGGCCATGTGGTTTTGTTCCCTTGTCGTTGCTCGTTGTGAACATAAACAGACCAAATCATTTCCGATCAAAGAAAACAAACTGATGGTGTGATCTTGTTTCCCGCCGCAGGGCTACAGGACAGGTTACGCCTACAGGCACCCCATCGTCCGGGACAAGCCGAGGCACAAGAGCGACGTGGAGATCCCCGCCACCGTCACGGCATTTACATTTGAGGAGGACGGGGACGGCGGTGCCACACGGCTGCCCTTCAAGTTCTTGCAGCAGCGACAGCAGAGGGAGAAGACGCGCTGGCTCAACTCGCCCAACAGCTACACCAAGGTCAGCGTGGAGGGCGGAGAGGAGCGCTACAACAGCCGGACGACCACGGTGAGCGGTGTGGGGGTGTGTGTGTGGGTGTGGGGGTGGTAAACATGAGTATTAAACATTCCATTTTAACACATTTCTGATTGCATGAAAGTCAACTTCATAATGTTTTGAAAATATTAAGGGACACAACACTCGCTCCTAAGGTTTTAACAGACTGCATGCATATTTGTGTTTGTGTGTTTACATGTAAATATGGATCAACATAGTAAACATGAGGCGACAAAGTGTACGTTAAGGCCTGAAATGTCATAGAGTTCATTCAATCAGTCTGTGCAGAGTTTTGAGCTTGTTGTTTCCCAGTGTTTTAAACTTGATACTAGATCGCCATCTACTGGCTGAACAGAGGACTAGAAAGTTAAACTGCATCCTTTTTTATAATGAGTACTGATTGTAATAATTCTGTTTTTAAAAGTTCAATATAAATGGACTTACATACAATAGTAACAAAAGAGTTTTGACATATTTTTAAAGTGCTTTGTTTCACCCGTTTTCACCTTTTACAGTGGATGAAGGCGGAGGAGACAGGAACCCCGATCCGGATCGAGGACCCCAATCAGTTTGTCCCTCTCAACACAGACCCCAGTGAGGTGCTAGAGAAGAGGAACAAGGTGAGTCTAACTTTTTTTTTCTCAATCAGCAAGATGTTTTACATTTAAAGTTGTAGCAGGAAGCTGCCACTTGTGGTCTGAGTGAGTAACATAAAGTAAAACGTGGTGAGTTTCTTGATCATCAACATGATGAGAATCTGAAAAAGTAAAATATATATATTTTTTGTGACCATAGTTTTAAATCATACAGAGTCACTGTCAGTGCTTCCTGATGGCATCATTGTGTGTTTTCTCCTGCTACAGATCAGAGAGCAGAACCGGTTTGATGTGATGACGTCAGGGCCACGCTCTCAGCACCTCGCAGGCATCCCCGCCGATGAGCCGCGACGGGTGAGAACGAGCTCACGGCGATGTTCAGACTTCAGGGAAAAATCCTAATTCCTTTGATTTTCCAGCCTTATAACCTAATTTCTTTCCATTCAGACACTTTTATAAAGAGAAGAGTGAGTGTCTGACACCATAAGACACAGACATACATTCATGCAGTTAAAAGATAAACAGTCAAACTACAAAATCAGATTTTCATCAACAGTTGTGATACGTTTTTTTATCAGTTTATACATTTCGTAATACATCTTACACAATACATCTTTGTGGTAAGAATCAGAGACATTTACTTCATTTTAGGTCTCGGCAGTGGTTAATGCAGGATGGACAGTCAGCCTCCCTGCTGAACTGAAGTAATAGCAACATTGCAGATTTCCCTGACCACTTGTTTATTGAGCAGTAACTCAGATGTGTTTTCAATTAGCCCGGCTGATTAGTCGTGCTCAGGTTGCAGTTTGGTAGAGTTGTGCTGGAAATGACCTGCGGTGACCAAACTTCTTAAAGTAGAAAAAGCTGAAGAAACAGTCCCAGGTGCAACAAAAACAAGGGCCCACGCAGTCAGTGAGGAGAAATCTAATCCATCAATGAAAACACCTGCGTCAGGGCTCCATCATTGTGGTCAGCTACCTCAGTAGTTCACCACGTAGCTCTGCCAATTTAATGATGCATCTGGACCACTAGGGGGAGACAAGCGAGCACATTATGCAAAGAGACTCTAATATGCTGAAAGGTGCAAGATAAATGAACAAAAATAGGAAAATCTAATTTAGACATTCTAATGCTGACGGTTTTGTGGTTGGTGTCTTGTCTTGAAGGATCTGGTGCAGATAAAAGTTCTGGTAAATATCCCCGAGTGTTTTCTAACTGTTCCTGTTTGCGGTGGTATTTTTTATTTCACTCTCTTGTATTTTATGGTTTTATTTGACACCATTTTGCCTGCTCAGAACAGAAAATACTGCATGTGTTTCTCAGAGTTGTGTTTTAAGATTGACACTGAATTCAGTTTATTGAGTGCGTGCAATTCTACTTCAGACACATTTGCAGTTCTTTTTTGTTCTCATGTGTAAATAGTTGAAGTGTGACTGTGTGTTTGACCATGACGGTCTTTTAGGGCATAGTGTTTCTCACAAATCAAAGCAGACACGTTAAAAATATGTGTGTTTTGTGTGCATGTATGTGACTTCTTTTGTGGGTATGACAGTCTTCGTGTATAATGTTGATTGGTTTAGTTTGTGTGTCGTGCATTTGCTGTGTTGATTATCTCCAGTCTGTTATAAAGATGTTGGGGTTTGCAGACTAATTGGATGAGAAACTTAGCGTGGAGTTGGTGATTAGATGAGTTCTGTGTGATGTGGTCGACACTCTTGTTTTATCTTTATATGAGCAGACTTAGTTACGCTTTAATGAATGATTGTCCTTCTCAGATGCAGTGGGTGTGTGTGTGAGCCTTTGGCAGTGTGTGTATATGATTGTGTATGTGTGTTCTATTAGTTTGTGTAAGAGAGAGAGAACTGTTTTTTGCGTGTGCATGCATTTATGCACTGTGTGCTTTGTTGTTTGTATTTCAGTGAGTGTGTGCATGTGCTGCCAGACTGTTTCTATGTGTGTGTGTGTGTGTGTATGTGTGTGTGTGTGCTCCCATGCTAACCCCTCTCCCTGTCTCCTCCCCAGCCATACGTGCCCACAGAGGAGGAGCAGATGGCTCCCCTGCCTCCCAACCCCTTCAGTGAGCTGTCAGAGAAGGAACTAGAGGAGTACCGCAAGAACGTGGAGAGGAGGCAACTGGGCCTCAGCGGTACGATGCACATACACATGCATACACTCGCATACACACACTTAAATAAACATGCAAACTCATACACACCAGTGCATAAATGCATGAACGTCCATAGGTGTGTGGATTTCATGAACTCATTCATGCTCAACCTGCAAATATCGCAAGAGCCCAGTCACACTGAGAGACATATGGACTGCACACTCACACACTCACACTCACACACACTCAGTGACCTGTACTCAAAGCCAAAGATTTGTCCGTCAGTCTCAACAGCAAACAATCCAACCAATCTGAGTGTTAATTTCACAACAAAACATTAACCAGGCTTAAAACAAATCTGATCAATTATCAATCTGTAAGGAAAATTTAAAAGCACACATGGGGAGATTAGTTTGAGCCACCAAGCAGCAGATCTTTGCTGTGTGTTTTCAGTTTTGGCAGTTTGTGTTAGAGCACAACTAACTAATGTATCAGCAGGGCCAATATTATCAGCCAATACTTGATTGATATTGGTGCATGTGTTGGCAGAAAGCAATTGCAGTGCAGTTAACTGTTTTGTTTTATAAGTAGTATATTTATGGATTTTTAAAATGTAGATTATATTATGTTTAGACTTATAGTTATTTATAATGGTTCAAGTCTTAGTGTTTAAAAAATACTGTCATGTTAGGAAAATGATCATCTTTTAAATTAAAATGTATTGTTCAGCTGTAAGATACCCTGCTACTGGCATACAGTATCTTTAACAATCAAATCTGAGGGATCTTTGCCTATCAGACTTGTATAATTAGATGTCAGTATTCAATTTGACCAAGCAGTTCTTTTCTTTCCCTTCTAACTTGTGTCACTGTGCTTTTCCACAAGCTCTTTCACTTGTCTGGTGAAAAGACTTTTAACTGTAGAAAAGACACGAGTCTCCTGCTGAAGCCTGTTAAAGTTGTTAACAAGCACCGTCTGACATTTTGAAGCGCTCAAAATCGGCTAAAACAGCTGGAGCAGATTTCAAGCTGAGCTTAAACTAAATCAGGATTTCTAAAAATGTGTTCTACATTCACAAATCTGTGCGTCCTCCTCCTCCTCAAACCCTGACTTACAGATTGATTGCTGCACATTTTGAGTTTGCTCTGTTCACTTTCTCAGCTGTTTTGTTTTTATAAAAAACATCCATAAAATCCAGGGTCTGTAGCACTGTCTCCTTAGCGGCAGTCCCAGCGGACACTCTCATACTCTAACACACTGCCTGGGGTATCACGCACAGGCACACACACACACGCACACACACATATATATTCCTTTTAGCATGAGGGTTTGTCCCCAGGGGCTCCACTGATGCCTTCATCTGTGTTAACCTTGTGTATGCACACACTCACACACACAGGATAGTCAATGCTAATCATACTAGCCCTCTGTTCACTGCCTGTCAGAGAGGCAGGGGAAAAAAAATCAATAGTGATCAGATAATGAAGGGGGTTACTCACTAGTCCTCCTTCTACAGAACTCCTGTCACATTGGACCAGATTAATGTGTGTATTTGTCTACGTATATGTGTGTGGGCGTACATAAGCATGCACATGTGTTCGTGCATGCTTATGGATTCATATGTTCTCATGTGCATATGAAACATGGTGCAAGTGTTAATGTGTGTGAGTGAGAGGCTGGTATGACTAAGATGGCAGACCGAACAGACAGCAGGTCTTCACGCCCGCCACATGAGCGGAGCCCGTTGCCATGACACTGTTGCACCCATAGCCCCATGAATCCCCGGTGACCAATCTGGATGCAAGCTGGAGACCGTCTGGAATGGACCTGATACATGCATGGACTACACACACACACACACACGCTTATAGGTTTAGCCTTGTGATTAGTAGTGTCCAATCCTTTCTCTATATTAACAATGTATAGTAAAATGTGATTATTTTAAATGTTAAATGTCAAAACTGATACTGAACTGAATGTATGTATACTGGGTTGCATAATCTTCACCCTGACACCCTTCAACCCTACACTTAGAAAAGCACAACTTCCTCAAATCTCAACTTTTTTGTTTTTAAAAAAAAAAATCTGCATACAGCACATACAGAACATACAAACACGTTCACAGCACAGACCAGGCCATTATGCAACCACCTTCCATATGCTGTGCATGAAGGAGTCGTGAATGACTGTGGCATCTCAGCCAACTGTATGTGTAACCCTGAATGTGCTAACGAATGTGTTAAAGTGATATGGGAATGTTATTCATTCACACAGTGTTTAAAACTAATGAAGCCACTAATGCTGAGCTGGACTGTAACATTTTCTGCGCTTAACAAGAATTGTTTTAAAAGCTGCTGTAAACTGTCAGAGACATGAACAGTCAAGTGCTCGATGCCTTTTTCCTGCATTATGAGCCAGTAATGTGTTCTCTTGAAGATAAAAAAAAACTGATGACAGGAAGGGAAATTTTAAAAAGAAAGTCTCTTAAGTAGAGAAAAGAGATGAAGGCCATTAAAGGGTTTTATTTTTAGGCACGATTATGGCTGAAAATGCCACTCGGTTTTGACCTCGTGAAGTCTAAATCATGGCGAAGATAACATTTTCCAACATTGTATTACAGTGTTATGTGTTTATGTGTTACATGAGTCAGACATTTTAAAAACCTTGCTCTTTTTGTTCATTTAGAACCAAAAATGATACCACTATAAGCTGATATGTGCTAATAACACCCAGCTTTAGCTTTTGATAAATTTCAGGTAAAGGTGACTGAAGATTTTAGCAATTTTGTCCCATCCTGTTCATTAGTCTTTATCATGCATTTGGAAACCTATTAATAGGAGCTAATAAATCATATTATCTTTAGAAGGTCGTATATTAACAGGTTACTGGTCAGGGGATTTACTGACCAGCAAGTCCCCTTTTCAGGGCATCTGTCCCGTCAATGGGATGCTACAACCCAAACAAAATGTTACAGTTCACACTCAGGCACCAGAGGAGACACATGACAAATGCGTGATAGCTCTCAGAGGGCCTGACGATCAACAGACAGGGATTTGGGAAATTTTGTGGAAAAGCAGCTGTGCATGGCCTGATTCTAACATGTGTGTTACCACTAATCTCTCGAACCCTACTCCCTCACCCACCCTCTACTCCCTCACCCACCCTTTATTCCCTCACCCCCTACTCTGACCCTTCATCCCAAATCCCTCCATCCTCCCCCCCATTCCCTCTCATCCCACTCACCCCTGCTGTCGTCCCACTACTTCAATCCCCTACGCCATCCCGCAATCCTCTCATCATCCATCCCCTTGCAGACGGTGAGCACGAGCTAACCTCAGACGACGGCTCCACTCTCTCTCAGTCTCTGTCTCTCACCCAGTCCCCGCAAAGCACTCCAGCTAAAGAAGGTATCACTCACTCACAGGAAGAGAGAGAGACACTTCTCACTGCCATGCTGTGTGTGTCTTTAAGATCTGATGTGTGTGCATGCCAGTGTTAGTTTAACTGAATGAACTGAGAGCTCAGTATGTAACGCCTAAACTACTGATCTGTACTAAAAGTCTGTACTGAACTAACGATTGTTCATGTAAAAACTCTCTGTTTAAATCAGTCCGTGTACCCACCAGTTTGTTGTATCAATACGCTACAAGGGCAACGACTGCACAGGGTCCAAATCAATCAGACTAGAAAGTAGTATAATAAAAACAACTACATGTCCATGGTGTCCATGGTGTCCTTAGCTGTCCATGCGCACAACTGCAAGGGAGTACAATTGAGGCTTAAGAATACATACCTTACCTTATCTTACCTTTCAGAGAGCCACTGGTTTCCTTACATATCAGAACAATTTTAAGTTGTAGGGGCTTTTCTGAGATGTGTAATCAATGACAGGAGCAGTTTTGTGATGTTGTTGGTACGTCCAGAGAGCACAGATTTCAGAGCTGGATGTAAAACAGCAAAAGAACAGCAACCAAATTTACATTATTATTTTCTGAATGTAGACGTTAGCTTGTTGCTTATAGTCCTCTGACTTTAAAGGTGTAGTTGGACATCTATACCACTCTCATGTTTGTGAGTTTACTATGGAACTAGAGGCAGGAGGTGGTCAGTGTAGATTTAGCATAAACAAGCTAAGCTAATACCCTCCCGGGTATAGTTCCACACTTAATGCTCAAACATGAGAATGGTATCAATCTTCTCGTCCTGCTATCGGCAAGAAAATTTCTCGTCCTGCTATCGGCAAGACCTTTTTCCCAAATGCCAAACTATGACTTTAAAATAACACCAGTTACAAGTGATTTACAAGTGTTTTTTTCTAAATAACTCTCAGTCTTAAATTTCGGAGCATCCTTACACAGACCATTCAGTAGCTCACGACAGCAACCTTCCAGGTTAGTAGCATGAGCGAGCTAAAATGTCACCTGATGATTTCTTGGTATTAAAGTATTGCCTCTTTATGCCATTTGGATCTATTTGTATTGTGCAGCATCAACGTCTGGGATCTAATAACACAGAAAACCTTGTGTCTGACATTTGAAGCCAGTTGGTGTACCTCCAAGAAAGACAAAGATCATACCGGCCCTCTTTACAAGTTGTAAATAAAGACACTATGGGACTGACTTCCTGTTTAGCTTCCTTTCAGCACAAACACGCAAAACCACACAATGAGTAACAATTAACCCACAACATCACACTGTCTCAGGGGACCCATATTTTCTGATGCAACCGCTATGAGGTCAGTCAGTCGTTGTGTTAAAATCAGGTCAATTGTTGTACAGGCTCCTTTTTAATGTCACCCTGTGTGGATTTCTTTTCTCTTTTTTTTTGTGCTAAGATGAAAATAACCCGTGAGGTCGTGAGTGTTTTTGTGTTTCAGTGTAGTAACATGATGCCGCTGCCCTGCATTCCCTTCGCAACCTCCATTAGTAACTCAGAGGGAACGGGATGTGACACTAGTAGTCATTAAGGGAGAGGGTGTAGTCCGCTGTTCAAAGCCCCCTTTTTTTTAAGGTGAAAGGAGGACAGACTCTCTGGGCTATCAGGTCACTAGGGTTTTACATGCGGATGTTACGAAACATGTAGAGCACGGGGACAGCGTGTCTCTGTGTGAGCACAAGTTCAACATGTCGCTGAAATGGAATTAGTGTGTCAGGAACAGCAGAGCCTCATATCACCAGAGTGAGACATTCAACAATGGCACTTGTAGACTTGAAAACAGCCCAGTGTAGCGTTAGCGCAGGGAATACGACTGCTCTGTTTTTG
The DNA here is from genome assembly GCA_037833715.1 of Toxotes lorentzi. Taxonomy (NCBI): domain Eukaryota; kingdom Metazoa; phylum Chordata; class Actinopteri; family Toxotidae; genus Toxotes; species Toxotes lorentzi. The sequence goes on along the minus strand of JBBMJY010000020.1, from coordinate 17,557,992 downwards.
TTCGGATTATGTCTCACAGGTGTTAAAACACCTTTATAGCATATATTAGGTTTATGTAATGTGTGACATTACATAAACCTAATATATGCTATGGATTTACTATCTAAGTGTCACTCTTTCAAACAAACATCTTATTAGAAAGTGCTATTGATTTGTTTGTTAAGCTGAAGGTTGTAGGCGATAGTGTGCCACATTATTATTGAGTACTATTTTTACTGTGTTCTCGTGTTAATCAATATAAAGCATAAACCTTATGATGTTTTTTTAATTGTTGATGTTGTTGCTCTGTTCATAGTGTGTTAATAGTGTGAAGTGATGTGTCCCTCCTGTGTTTCTTGCTCACCTAACCTACCTCTTACTCCTCCCTCCCTCTGTCAGAGAACCACACAGGCCTGATGAACGGCAAAGACGACCACGCCGAGGTGGACGAGGAGCTGTCCAAGCGCATCAGTCAGCTGACCACCAGTGTGGAGAGTGTGGAGATCACGGTGCGCTCCGGCGAAAAGATAGAGGAGGCCCTGTCCCCAGAGAGCTCTCCCTCCAAGTCCCCCAACACCAAGAAGAAGAAGAAGTTCCGCACACCGTCCTTTCTGAAGAAGAACAAAAAGAAAGAGAAGACGGAGGCCTGAGGTTAAACGAGCAGCAGGAAGGGCGAGGCAGGCAGGAAGACCATCTGCGCAGAAGAAGAAAGATGGCGGCAGCCACCTTTTCTGTTTAATGTCTGTGTTTTTATTTTGTCTCCGTTTTCAATGTGCTTTTATGTTTTTAATTTTATTTGAATTTTTAACAAATGGTTTTATGTGCAAAATGCATATGAAAGGATAACAGAAAAAAATGAATTGGTTTGTAACAAAAAAAAAAAAGAATGTTTGGGAAATTTAGGGTGGGTATGTGGGTCCACAAATTAAAACAGCAGATGTGGGGTGACTAAGGCAAGTGTTGGGTGTCTACACACCTGATCACCTATGCAGTACTCTAACAGGGCTCCTTGGAAGCCGTTGAGTGTCATTTGAGGCCATTTAGATCCTAAATTACTGGCTCCTCCTGTGTGATTTCCCAGGTTGAAAACAGAACTTGAAACTACGTAATGTATTGCTCCTTCAAAAATCCAATTTTATGAAATATTGGAAGTTTGGATGGCAACCCGAGTGTTGTAAAACTGCACAAGTTGAAACTAAACCTCTTTGTTTCGTTTTGGGTTTTTTTTGTTTTTTTGTCTGTCAAGACTTCCCAGTCATTTAAGGTTTTGTTTTTACATTTCTGGTCACCTGACTCTGCACCGGGGACTGAGAGGCCACATGAAATTTGAAGTCACACTGGAAAGGGTTTGTGTTGATTTATTTACTGTGAGAGAAGTTTTCTCTCCGCCTCGCTCTCTCACGCTCTTCAAGCTTCTTTAGGCGCAGGCTTCTGATACAAACCTTCTCTTCAGCTGATTGTGGTTGAGCTGCAGATGAGCTAAAGCGTTACCAGACCGGACTGGACTGGATAGTGAGGATGAAGGCTGGCGGTCTATCACAACTTAGGTGACATTATCTCAAAGCGCTGCCGACCCATTCGAAAATACTTATGTAGCATTTTCATATCTTCTCTTCATCTCAGTGTTTTTGCCAAACTAAATGGAAGAATGGAAAAAACAATCTCATTTTAGTAAAGCGTCACGTTTGTGTCTAGTTTGTCATCTCATGAAATTTGATCTTTTTTTTTTTATTGAACACAAATTTGGTATTAGTCAACTCTGTTTTGTACTCATTTCTAAGCTTTTACAGAGAATACAGATGTTACGCATGTTTTCTCTTTTCGCAAGAGCTGAATTTATATGGCTGACTATGTTCTGTAGTGATGCCTGATTGCTCAAATTATATTCTAATCTTCAGAGTACGCAAATTTACCATATATCGTATGAAAACTGGATATGTTGGCTATAGATTTTTAACTATATATTTTTTATTTTATTGTGCTGCACTTTTCTTGTGGTATATAACACATTTTAGTTGCAGGTGGTTTCACCAGTGAAGGAGATTGTGAAGTATTTGGTAAAAGTTGTGCAAGTGGCAAGCAAGGAATGGGATTGGAGAAAGGTCAGGACCCAGAAAGTGAAGTAGTATGAAGACAGAAAGAAAAGTCTTTCATTGGTGTCACACACAAGAAATGATCTCTACTTCTCAACTCAAGGAAAAACGAAACAAAAAAAAAAACAAAAATAGGAAGTGTAGTGCTGAAATACTGCGTCAAACTATCTGCAGTCGCCACCTGAAATGAAAATCATGGGTCGTGGAGTATGAAGCAATTATGTCTTTGTTTGGTGTGCTTGTGTGTGTGTTTTTAAAGCCATATTGTAATTTTTTTCTCCTCCATTTTATTTTTTTAAGTGATGAGACAAGGGTTGCGATTCTCGTCTGCCTGCTCGGGCATCAAGGACCCTAACAAGACTTCTGTTAAATCACCCCAGTGACTGCACCATTTGCACCCCTCAGGCTTCCAAAAAACTTTTATTTGAAGTAGCTACATTAACAGCAGCTACGCTTCCTTGCTTAATTTGCCATTTACTTCCTCCCGGAACTGGAACATAATAAGGAGGTCATGCGGACATTTTATTGTTATTTGATCACTCTGCGAGCCCAGTCGTCATTTCAGTTTCTAGAGCTTCCCCTCATGTAATTTCTCTAGTAAACATGATCGTGTTGTAACTGTCAGATGACCCACAGTTGAACTCTGCAAAGCCAAAGTGTGATGGGTTGCCACATATCCTCCCCCCGCAGTTTAACCAGATGTACCAATATCCCAGCTAGCAATGTGAAGTATTGGATTTGGAGGGAGGGAGGGTTTAGGGGCACATCTTTAGCTGTGTTAAATGATAGCTTTTGGCTCTGGGCGAAGAGCTGAGGTCACACAACTGAAAGATGGAGAAAGGTAGGGAGGTGTGAGTTTGGAAATGGAAGTGCATATGTGTGTGTAGTCGAGATGGGGCAGGGGGTAAGGACAACCTGACACTAACGCACCATGTTTTTATCTCTCAGACTGTTTTTTTTTTCTTTCATACCATCTCTCCTGGAGTTTTTTTTTTCATCCTCCATTTGTATCGCAGTACTCTTTTTTTTTCTTTTAGTTTGCAGAGAGCACTAGGCTTTTTTTATTAACCATTTTATGAGCATACGTTGCTCCCAGATGAACTGAATGTGCATTGCATCCTTTTTCTTTTTCTCCTCTTCTGTTTCCGACTGTTTGCACCTTGCTTTACTAATGCCTCTCTATCCACCTTTTATTTTTCTGTTTTTAAAAAAAGAACGAGTTTCGCTTTGGCATGCCAGAATGAGCCAAGCTACTTTGTGACCTGTGAAAATCCTATATAAATGGTTATCTAATGGAGTTGCTTTTAGATGTATTGCTAATCAGTGTAAATTCACAAATAAAACTGTATTTTAAGAAGCAGAAGCTCATTTTTCATGTTTGTGCCTCCACGTCATTCTTCAAGTTGTTTTTAAGTTAAACAATCCATACGCACTCATTTTGCTTTATACCATTATCATGATGTGAGCATTTAAATGACAAACTGTGCATATTCAGAGGACGATTAGCTTAATGCTGCATTTTTCATGATAATTTCACAGTATTGTAGAACAGCTTCATATAGAAGGACCTATGCTGAAATACAGTTCTTGGGTGTTAAATGAGCAGGAAGAAACTCTGGTGCCTTTTTTTTTTATTCATGATGTTAAAAGATGAGAATGAATATACTGTAAGTGTGAATAGTTCAATCAGGAAGCTATGGCACATTTATGGTGGTGATGACAGGAATGCAAATGAGAATGTGACAATGATCGTAACAGGCACAGGAAATGTGAAAGCGCTTGACAGAAATGGTGTTTTAAAGTGAGTGTGAGCACACTGATACACAGGTTGTGCTTTGCTCTGTTTGAGTGAATTGTACCTACGACCATAATAATCAGGGATTTGGCCTATATGAGAAGATCTTTGTCCAAAACGCTGCATATCCATTCAGAAGATTCACTAAACATTACCACAAATTTACCCTTCTAATAATATAAGATGTATTTTGTTACTGACGTACTACAAATACCGTATGTCATTTTGTTTAATTTATGATTATTTAACCTATGGTTAAATCAGTGGTTTCCAAACTTGGGTCTGTGACCTCTACAAGGGGCCGTGAGATGTTAACTCATGTAGGAAATAACGAAAAAACTAAATTCTGCTACCCCAAATTTTATTTTTATTTTTCAGACTTTTCTCTAGCTGTTGGTTCTTTCTTGTGGAATACTGTCTAGGTTTTACCTGTAAAAAAAAATGTTCAAATCAAACAATCTGACAAAGGAAAATGAGTGTGCTCGCTCTGCAGAGGTCACATAGATTTCCTACTTTATCTTTTAGAGTACTCCAGCAGTTTAGTGTTGTGCTCCTATGGCACTGCCGTGGCCCACAAGTTTAAAAAAAGGACTATGAAACTACATATATTTTTCTCCCTTGTCAAAAAATGGCAGCTTCATTACCCATAATGCGACTCAGCTGCAGACAGTGCAGACAGTGTTATGCTAGCAGCGGCTAATGTAGCCTGCATGGAGCCTCAAGTAGAAATGAGGAGTGAGCTACAAAGGTCTGCTAAGCGCACCTCTTCCTAGCACCACTCCAACAGACTTTTTTGTTTTCATTTAAGTGGCATCACTTGAGGACATTTATCCAGTTTCACACAGCTTTTTCTGGAGCTACAAACATTGTACAATCTGTAAAAACACTCAGTGGAGTTAACTTTTGAGGGGTCATGACCAAAAACAAGGTTGGGAACCACTGCTTTAATATAGCAGTCACGTGTTGTAGTTTTAACTTTTTTGTTTTTAGTTGTGTTTTTACGATGCTTTGTTGGGTCCACAGCTGCTCACTTCACCGCCAAAGAGTCTTGTTCACTCTTAATATCCAAATCAACTGTTTGCCACCACATCTGTCTTGTGTTGGCACAAACTAGACACACCTTGACCCAAACATGGCGTCTGTGTTGCACAGTGAGCATGGACTGTCCGATGGAGTATCCAGGCAACTGGGGGACTTTGTGTACATAAGAGCAGCCAATGTGCCTTGACTGCATTTATATCCTCAGATGCAAAACAAAATATGCAAAACCTACATCATGGTAGCGTGTGCTAACTTCCCTTGTGAGATGTCTCACTCTCTCTCTGGTCTTTCAGTATCTGCCAGTTGACTGAATATTTACATTTTGAGATAGAACCAGCAGAGTTTTTATTCTTATTTGCCCCTTTTCTTCTAAGAATTCATTTTTTTATTTTTATGATGCAAAGCTGCTGCAGATAGTATTCGGAAAGACATCCACTATCGATCACTTGTTTTGATGTCTCCTTTTAGATAAGATTAGAATTTTTAAAAAATAAATTAAAAATTGATGATGCCTTTTCTCACCTTCGCCTAATTGCTAAGTTGCTATCAGCAACATGTGCTCCTCTGGGGAAAACGATACAACTCAGCTACTTTCAAATGATTTATTTAGGATGGTTGGGTTTAACATTTAATGAATGCCTGTAGAGTTGTAGAGAAAATGATCTTAATGTCATTTTAGCAAAATGAATCTTCTGACAGCCACGTGTTATTCTAAGCAGGCTAACTCAAAAACAATCATCAAATTCTGTTTGCCTGGTTCTTCATCCTCACTGAGGCCCGATAAGAGACACATCAGGGGTTTTGTTGGTGTGTAGAGAAAATGAGATGAGAGAAACTGGACTGGACCCATTTTTTTCTCCTCATTTCCCCTGTCTTTGTCTACAGTCATTTAAGTTTAACATTGCTGGGTGTAGCTTCCATATATAGTATTTGCAACACTGTAATCCTGTCCTGGCATCAGTGAATGTGATATCAATATACAGCACTTTATTTGGCAACGTTCCTGATATCAACAATAAAAGCCTATGAGCAATCATGTGACTCAGTGCATTTTGTGTTTGTCATGATGGTGGAGACATGACGGCTCCAGAAAAAAAAATTGTCTTAAACATGAAGGGAAGTTCTGATACTGAGATAATTTTATTTGTTTGTTGTTCATTCTTTAACTATATGTGGAGAGACAAATAATACATTAAGCTCCCCTTAATCATCATCAATCAATAAAGCATCATCTAGCATCATGTATTATTCTTCCCCTACAGCTGAAAAGGGGATGCAAAAAGGGTGGAAAATGTATATTCATTAGTACTATGCTGAAGTTCAGTTCTTTGAGTTCAACAAAACAAATGGAGTCAATCATCCAGTCTTTGGTCAGAAACTGAGGATTTATTACAGCTGATTGATAGAAGCTCTTCAAACTGACCACAAACCAATGCAGACTCATTCACTTACTCCTCTCCTCCCCACTCCTCTCCTCTCCTCTCCTCTCCTCTCCTCTCCAGACAGCACCACGCTGTGAGTGTCAAAACAATGAGCCTGCTTGCATCCAGATGGATGCTCTGCCCAGGGAGTGTGGAAACCATGATAGGTCCCTTTTTTTCAGGGCAACCCCCACACCCCTCCAAACCCTCCAAACACACACACAGAAGCATCCCTACCCGACCCAAACACACCGGGCTAGACACCCCGCTACTCTGTGCTTCACAGCCACAAGAGACTGCAGTGACGCCCAGATGCCACTGGGATGAATTAAGCACTGATAAACAACATAAGGGGTCAGTTAGGTCTGAGACCAATTACACACCCCATGAGACCACCCACACACAGTCATACAACAAGCTGGTGGTACATTTTCATCCAAAATGCCTCCTGTGTATTATAGAACATGATGAGTGAAGAAAGGAACAAAGGCCAGACCTCAAAACGCTCACAGGCCATGAATTAAATGTCCTCGGTTTGTCATCACCGAGAAGATTGTTGTTCTTTTTTCTGTTGCTGTGATTCTTTACCAGGCGTGTTTATCCTGATATGAGCTGGCGATTGTGAGCGCTGTTATCCAACATGCAGCACAATGAATTCAGGTCTTTAGCAGGGTGGATTGACATTTGGGGATAAATTCTAAACACATTTAATTTTCTGCACAGATTAAACAAACAAGATGCAACTCATTAATTAGTTAAGTGTTTTGTTACTCTCTGAGAGAACCAGGCAAGTTATTTCCCCATGTATCCAGTCATTATGGTGAGCTAAGCTAACCAACTGCAGGCTGCTAGCTTCACATTCACTGCATAGATAAGAGAGTGGCATATTATTTCATCTAGTTCCGCACAAGAAAGCAAATAAGCACATTTCCAAAAATGTCTGTGTGTTCGTTTAAAGGCTTGATCCACATTACGACAACCCTACTGTTACCATTTAGTCGCAAAGGCCTATCACTTTGCTTAACAAATTATTAAGTAATCTATCACCTTAAATGACCTCTTTCTGCAAGCACAGACTCACTACAATATCAAATTTTCACACCAGAGATGGGTGAGCGAGCTAATTAAAGCTCCAGCAAAACCATCTAATGAGGCAATAGATACTAGAATGCATTACACTGTGATTATAATGCTGCTGTTACTGGCTTCGTTGGCTTGAGCACATAATGGTCCCCTCATAACACTGTCCTGCATTACTGAGCAGGTGAAAAGTACAAGTCAGTATGAGTGTGTGTGTACTTGTAGATCTATCTTTGTGTGGACCAATTAGAGGATGGAGCTTACAGAGTGAGGACATTTTGCATTGACATAATGCATGCAATACATTATGTCAATAGGTGTCCTCACAAAGATATATGTGCAAGTATGTGTGTGTGTGTGTGTGTGTGATGTGGTTAATTTTTTGTGGAGTCATCGTTATATTGATCAACTGCTCTGTCACATCCTTGAAGATGTATTATGTTCATTTTGTGCAATGGGGCAGTAAGGGCCCCACTTATTGCCCCTTAATCTTTAATTCATTGAAGACTGTTGGACATTATAAATGTTGTTTGGGAAACCAAGACAAGGAAATCTGCTGAACAGCATTATCTCTGTGTTTTATCATTCCTGTCCCAATAGGTAACCCAGTGCCATTTTTTAGCATTGACAATCAGGGGACACAATGGAGCCCTCAACAACGACCTGATGGTTAGAGAAGCAAGTCTTTGACTGATGTCAGTGGTCTGAATGCCTAAATTGGCCGGGAAGGGCAGACTCTGAAACCATGCAGGAACCGATTTCGGTTTTGGAAACAAATGCAAACCTGCTTTATACTCTTTTTCAAATTAAGAGATCCATGTGACAAATGCATCAACTGCTGAGAGGAGGTAGTAGCATAGATTCCCTTTGGCCACAGTATTATTTGTTCTCCAGGATATTGACTCCTGCAATTGGTTATATATAGGTCACTCTGTCATATGCTCCTCCCATTGTAAAATGAGGCCTTTTGCTATTGGAAATCTAATCTTCAGTTGGAGATCAATAGCATCCTATTTCCTCTTTACTTGTCAAGGATTCAACATAGTACCAGAGTGGACTGGATTAATGCTCAATACTTTAAAAATGCAGGACTTATTTGCCGCCAGACCATATATGACAATTTACTATTGGTTAAACGCATTCTTACAATAGATGCCATTTGGTAGATGTGTTAACTTCTATGTATAGCGTTTGAGTCTAAGTGCCATATCCTCTGAAGTACATGAAGTACACAGCACCACGTCACCCAAATCAGCTTGACCTGATCATCTAGTGCTATAAACTGTTTTAGGGATCAATGTTATTTCACAAAGGGGGTGATGGAAGGGTGTATTTGTGCATCCTCAGCAGAAGTAGTAAGACCTGTAGCTACTCACTGTGATCTGTAGTCTCTTGCCACAGTCTCACACCGCCCTTTAACCTCCTTATCACCAGAAACCAGGGATCCAGGAAGGAAGAGACAGAGAAGGGCCTGAAGTATGCAGATCTAAGCCGGGTTTGGCACAGCGTAACACAGTTTTGTCAAGAAGGTTAAGATGACAGGATGAACTAGGCAAGAATATTCCAGGCTAAACTGGGCCAGACCACGAGGTTGGACTGAAGTGGGATAAAGTAGGCTAAATTGTGCAGGATTTCACTGCCCTTGGGATGACTCCACTCAATGAAACTGAACTGAGGAGGACTGGATTGGACAACTAGACTGAATTTTCTGGACAAAGCTGGTCTGAAATGAGTGTGATTATCCTGAAATGTACTTAACTTGGAGTGAATAAACAGAAATAATCCCACTTTATTCATTTAAGATTTAGCTGGATTTAAAGGGAATGTCCATCCATAAACATGGTGAACTCAGGGACCTATATATTGCCACATCAACCATGTGAACAAAGACCATGGAATTCTGTTTTTTTGTTTGTTTGTTTGGTTTTTTTTTTTTTGGTGACTGCAAAAGAAAAACAGAGGAAAAAACAAAGAGGAAAAGAGTTACTCTAGAGGTATTTATTGTATAGTACAGTGTGATGCCTGGAGTAACAGTAAGCCATCTAGACTAGATCTAGACACAACCTGGATGAATATGGATATCATATACCAGACACTGATGCTTATTGCCTCTAAGGAAATTCTTAAATGAACTTAGGTAGAATATTAGTTAAAGAAAAGTCTTAAGGAAAGCTGAAAGTTTTCATGCAGACATATCAGAGTAGGTAAGAGGCCATCACTGCATTTTGGTTATTACATGGCCAATTTCCAAACTATCTAGTCCCACAGTGTTTACCAAGATTAAATGGATTTTGTCTTCTGTTCCTGATGCATGCTTCTCTGAGTTGAGTGAAACACCCCTTTGCCCTGACCACCAAGAATTTCAGCAGTTGTCTGTTTCCTGCTGGACAAATACTCCACACATGTGGTGTGCGTGTTGCATGGGGTATATATCACCACTGTGCTAAATACTTGGGTCACGAGGCAACCTGAAAAGAGGGTGATGTACATGTTTACTGACAATGACTTAATAGAGAAACTGTATTGTTTTCTTTTTTCTGTCCTTCCTTTTTATCCTCCTTTTCTCTATCCGCCACACCCTGTTAAAGAAAGGGGGGTGGGGAGGAAGAGGAAGACAGCTAAGACAGATGCCTAAGTCCCTTACGAAAGGGGTGCATCTGCCATAAAGGGGGTCAATAAGGTACAACCAGGCTACTGTGAGTTGTGTCTTGTGGGCTGATTGTCCTCTTTTGTGTCAGGCACTATCTCTACAATGGAACGCTAATGGGAGGCTTAGATTTCCCTAAGTGGCACTGATTAATGGCTGAGAATGAAGGCAGATCCTTCTCCCCCTTATCAGTACAAGACCATACTTATCTAGCCTTGAAGTAGCTTTGAAGGAATGTTATGACTTTTTAGAAGCCGAATTAAATTTAATTTATATAAATAATTTTATTAATTTATTAATTTATAAATGTCTTGACAGCTTCAAGCAGCTTCAATTGTTCAGTTTTCAATTTTTTCTATAAACCTTAATCTTTATTTGATCAAGTAGTTGATCGTAGTAGAGATTTCTTTTTTAAGAGAAGCATAAGAACAACAAAACATTCACAGAGAAACATCAGCAAACAGAAATAACACAAGATACAACTAATAAAAACAAGTACAAGAGTCAAATAAAAAGCATCAAATAAGAAAGTTTTAAGATCACCCAGGGGTGAGAAGGACTCTAGTTTGAAGGCAGCTGGCAGTTCATTCCAGTTAAATGTTTCAGTGTACGAGGGCCATCCAACCTTTTGGTACAGAGAACAACGATGAGTACAACATTTATCATTATTGATAAAGCATAAAGCTCTACGAGAGAAAGGACTTAGCAGCTGAAGTAACGCTGGGGCAGCATGACAGTACAGAATATCTTTGAGTACAGGCATTAAATTTGACTAAACAAAAGCTTTACGGTTTGAAATACTCAGCAAAATTCCTGAGTATTTGTATGACTCAGTAAGAGTAATGTGTGTACCATTCAAAGTGTTTTTTAATGGTGGGGTAATTCGAGTCACTGGTGGAGATGGAGAATACCATTTACTTGGTCTTTTCTGCATTTAAAACAACTCTGTGACTCAGAACTGATAACTGAGAAGCATCAAAGGCAGACTGAAGATGAGTCAGAGTCTGGGTTGGGGTGGAGCCCAGGGAATATAAAAGCGTGTCATCTGCAAAACAAGACAAGATCAAAATCTGTGACTGGACTGCTCTCTATCTGTTCTCTCCTACTCTCTGTGCTCACATACACAGTAATTTAATTCAGTGGTATTCCCTATAAAGCTGTTCTCATTTACATGTTATTCTGTTGTCTGACAGTGGAAAAAATATGAAATAGTGACTGAAAGGCACTCCATTAAGACTACAGCTGTTTTCGCACATGCACGGCATCCCTGAGCTAATAAAGACATTACCCGGGGAAGCTATATGTGAAAACGCAAATGTCCGAATTAGTTGGACTTTACCCTGCTAGCTCCATAGCATAAGGTCTGTGTAATGACCAGCTAAGCCAATGTGTGAATAGAACGCTGTCCGGGGATTGTCTGGAGAATTCACATCAAGCAAGTGGGTGTTGATATTTCTTTCCGGCCTCCTGCCCGCTCTAATCGGGCACCACCCCTCGCCTAAACCAAACAGAGTATTTGAAGTAGGTGAGAATGCGTCTGACTCGGACAGTCTCCTGTCTTCTCTTATCTCCTATCAAGTCCAGAGTTCACTTGAAAATGGTTTATATATGTTAACCAGCAGTCACTGCTAAAATCCTGATTTTCACAATCAGCAACAATTGCATTTATAGGGCTTCCCATGCTGTTGTGGTCCAGCCAAAAATGGACATTGAAGTAAGGGGGCTTAACTGGGCACCATCATAAACAACACTGACATATCATGACTTTATGACGTTATTGTGGCAAACATGTTAGCAAATAGCTGCCTGTCTCGGGCCACTCAACAAGTGTAGCCTCAATATTCAGTCTGTTTTAGCACTAGTTTGGTCTCCACCAACTCCTGAAGGAAATGTTTTGCTTCTTTGCAGATAGATGTCCCACTATGTGAAATGCTTCTTTAAGTTGAGCCAAACTGTTGAGTCGGGATAACTCTTAGATGGTTTGTGACTTCAAGCGACATCTATCACATTAAATTTGATTAGTTGTTAATATAAAGTTACTGCGTGTAAAAATGCTCATTGATGTTTTTTATTTTCTGCCTTGTGGTTCTGAGCAGGTATGGTACATTAGAGCTGGCTCATTAGAGCCAGCAGAGCCAGGTGATAGTTGCGCCTTAGTTAAATTGTGGAATGCTAACAATGCTAGAAAAGCATTGGAAAATAACAGGAAATGCAGCTTATGTCTCAAATGTTACTGCCAAATGAGGAAAGCCAACAATAATTAAAATTTCAAGCCATCCCATTGAGTGGATTTTCACGCTGAATTATTAGGACGCGTAGAAGGCTGTATTTCATTCAGTGATTTAATTGTCTTGTTGGAACCAAAGCCTTAAGAAAGCAGCTTTGTAAATGTGAAAAAAGGAAAAAAATAAGTCCTTCCAAAGAGAAAAAGTTATAAGCTCATTCATGTTATTCATTACACTGGTATTACTGAGCAGCAAAGACATACCGTGTGAGTCTCATAATGCTATTCATTTTCAGCACTTGAGATGTGTGTTATGTACACAACGACACCATATCGTCCCCCTGGGAGCCGCCAATCGTTTTGTCTGGCCTGGATCCCTCTTTTGTCTCTCTCCTTCTCTCTCTCTCTCCTCACTCCTGCCTCCTTATCCTATCCCACCCCCATGGTCCCAAAACCTGATATTAAAAAAGGATTACCGCAAAACAACATGGGTAATTTCCTGCCGTCCTGAGAACTATCCCCCTGTTGCGAAGAAACCTCTCTCTCCCTCCACCTTCCCTCTCTATCTCTCTCTATCTTTCTATAGCCTGCCAGCAGAGATTTGGAGGTGTGACAACAGCAACAACAGTGGGGGGGTGGTGAGGTGCCAAGAGTTTGGTGGGGGGGGGTACCAGAAGTCTATATCTTTCTGTCTGCCTCTCTCGTTCTCTCCATAGTCTGCCAGCAGAGATTTTGAGGACAACAACAGTGGGGGATATTGAAGGGAGGAGGGAGGAGAGGCAGAAGTGTGACTCCCCAGTGACCATCTCTCTGCCAAGGCAAGAAGGGGGAAAAAAGGGGAGAGGCGGTTGGAGGGAATGAAGGGCACATGGAGGAAAGGTGTAACAGACAGAGGAGAGATGGAGATGTGGAGACTGCAGTAAGAGGAGAATATGGATCAGGATAAACTTGCTCAGCTTCATCTTCTTGCTATCAGGGAATTTGAGCTCCTTCTTGCAATGTGAGAGGAATTGTGACAGAGAATGAAACAGAAAATGAAACAGACAGGTCAGAGGAGAAACAGCACAATGAGGCATGGTTTGCATTTTCTGGAACAACTGCACTTTTAAATGCATCACCCTGAAGATGTAGTGTCATCCAACAACACAAACAGAAATAACTTGAGTCGTTTACCGAAATGAGTTTTGCCATTGTCACTTTTCACTTTTTGACAGCCGAACACTTAAAAATGAATATTGATGCATCAGAATCAATTTTCCTCCCCTCTACATTTGCATGTATATTGCCCTGATGCGGAGAGACTCATAATGCATGACAAATATAAGCTTGCATCACAATGGCAATACAAATACACAGTATGTAGTTCCTATTTTTTTAGTTGTTATAGACAACAGAAAATAAATATGATAAATAATGAAAGCATTAGGTAAGATGTTAAATCATTGTCCAAATTATAAGAATAATACAACATTTATTGTGGAGCATATAAACAGGGGGGAAAAAATTATGGTAATCACATTTGCTAGCAGAATTTGCCCAATTTCATGCTTCCCACAGGGGAAATCATCTTCATTTGCTGATGAGACCAACACCACTTTCGCACAAAAACGTTGTGTTTGATGTGGGATTATGCACAAGCTTTCAACCCACATCTGACCGATCGCCACGTCTGTTCACCCTTTCATACCAGAGAAGAGCAGCTTGTGACCCACATTAAACACAGGTGTGGAATAGGGTCATGGGTCAGTTTGGATGTTGACCCATTCACACCAGCGTCAAACATGCAGGGTCACTGCTGTGGCCTGAAAGAGGAACGAGAGTCTGCAGGATTTTGATTATGTCTGTGTTGACCCACTTCTTGAGTTGTTGAGCCCTGAGTTACGCTAATAAAAACCTGTAATGGCTAATGGCTCTAGTTTGCTCACTTTTAACTTAAATTTCTTTACACTGTGAACTAGCCTTTTTACTTTTAGATCATTAGGCTAAAGTCCTCTTGTTTCCTCCTTGATAATTTATGATATTTTACAACATTTAGTCATTTTAACATTACAGTAACGCAGTGCGGTGACTTTAATTTTTCACAGTCAGACTGTATTAATTAAAAGTTTAAAAGTGATTTTCCACATTGTGCTTTACATTTATAAACTTACACACATTCATATGTTGTAGTTAATAGTGTAGTCAATAATTTAATTACTACTAGTTACAGGTCAGTTTCCCTGCTTTAAAACATGGTTATGACTGGGGATGGAAGGAGTAGAGTCAAAAGGGGGGAGAGGATTGGAAAGGGGGAGGGAAATAGAGAGGCGATGAGTAGTTGTTGATTCATCCTCTATCTGTCATGTTTTCCTCTCTCTTCCCTGCTATTCAGGAGTCAGACTGACCTCCATTCACCAGCTACTAACAAGGGCTCCACCCCTATGCACTGTAACACTACACTCTGGGACTCTATGTACACATACACACACACACACCCACTCACACACACTGTACAACTGCAACACAAAACCTTTTCTTATGCACTTCTTCTCCCTCATTCCAATTACACACACTGTTTTCATGCTCACAGCCTTGACAACAATCTGTCCTTTATCCCACTCACTCTCTCACTCTACAGTGCACACACATATTCACATGAGCACACACCAGTGCACACACTGCACAGTACATACTCAGAATTGCAAACAGTCTTCATCTAGGTGTACATATGCATAAATGTTTAATATGTATGTGCATGTCCTCCTCCTGCTTCAGCAGGAATTGTTTTAAACAAGCTTCATACACTCACACACATAGTGTCCACATGTGTGTGAGTCCACACTTTTAGAGATGTTCTCAGAAAACACACAGTGCACATGTGCGCACTGTAGGGCTTTCTCCTTTTTCTATACATTTCACATACACATTTGTACTTAGACAAATACCCACAGGCCCACGCTTAGACAATGTATGCTACACAATACATGCCTCCTTTGCTTGGCAAACAATATTCTCCCGCCTTTTCAGTCTTTATTACACAGACACTTAGACTAGCAAACAGCCCCTCCCCCCTCTTTCTTCCCCCATTAGCATGCACACACAACTACCATACTTTCTGTACAGTGTACGGGACAGCTGCTAGAGCGCCTACATACGTCCCACTGCCCATTATACTGCACACATTGTGGTAAAATCCCCCTGGATCAGGAGTGGGCTGACAAGCGCCTCACTGTGCCTGAGGTCCCTCCAGATAAGCCATTGTAAGCCTTTCAGTATCACAATATAGGCTCCCCCTTCTACAAGACAGGATATGGGTCATTGGGTCAAAGGGACTGTGTATTACGTAGGAATTGTAAATGTGCCACCCCTCTCCTCTTCCCTGTCTACCACAGATAATCACCTGCAGATTATCCCAATCCGAATGCTGCCCTTAATCAAACTCTGCTTAGAGAAAGTAGACAATGTATGATGACATGTTTTGGTGTAGCCTAAACATGAGCGGGATCGGCTCAATGCTAATCAGGCAAACTGAAACAGTTTGACCGTGTTATCCCAGTGGACCTGGGAGATCTTCTGAGGCAAGAACAAGCTGTCAGAAGTAGGTTAAATTAACAAAACAAAGCAGGCAAGTACTATTGGTCAAGTTAAGGAGGGATGATTGTGACATGAAGATGACAGCACATGCAAACAACCCCCTCAAAAAATAACAAAGTATTTGTGATAGGTGGAAGGGACTGATAATTCTTCAGTATGTGTCCTTTTGTCATTTTTCCTCTCTATTTTGTCCATGACCATCTTTGTGTCTTTCTATACTCTCTTTGTGTCTGTCAACTTATTTTGTCCTTTGTTGATGCTGATTGTTTTTAGCACGTAATTTCTGGGTTTTTACCAGAAAAATTAAAGTTGAAAATTTAAAAGAAATTTTTCAACATTTTGGTTATTATTTCTGTGTGCTGAGAGTTAGATCAGAAGATTGACACCATTCTCATGTCTGTGTGCTAAGTGTAAATGAAGCCAGTGTAGTAGGTTGTTAGCTTAGCTGAGCATAAAGATGAGGAGGGGAGTAAAACAGCTAGCCTGAACCAGAACCAGAGCCTCTAAAGCTCACTAACTAATAATAATAATAATAATAAATTCATAAATAATATAATATAAATAATCCAAATGTAGAAAATGCAGACATAATAGGTTGTGGTTTTATAGGGAGTTTTGTGCTGGAGCCACTTCTGGGCCAGAGCAGCTAAGCTAACCTAATATCATTCTTCTCATTTAGCTCTTCTCAAGAAAACACACATTTACCAAAATGGCACTTGCTATTAAAGCTGTGAAATTTGACTAATTCAACAAAATGTGACAAAAGCATTTCTTGTTGTGATTAAATTACTTCAGAATTAAAAGCTCTTTTCCATTAGGGGTTTATGTTACATGCCTACAATTATATGGAAAATAGTTGCAAAAGTTATCAGGGTTTACAGCTAAATTTGCATCCCAACTAATCTGGCCACATTAATATAGAGCTTTTTGAAGACAAGGGAGGTAGAGAAACTTTCAGTATGTTTTACTCATTTTGTCCTATCTCTTTTTTTCTCTCTTACAGTGCAGTAAAAATGAGTTTCTGTTTCTTCTCAAGTCATCCTATTTTTATGGCAAGGTTGTGTCCTGCGTCTGTCCCTCTCTCGTTCCCTCTCTCCCTCCTCTGCTTTGGCATTCCTCGCACCTTTGTAACTGTGCATGTGACCTAGTGAGGAGCAAGGGTCATGGGCCAGTGGTGAGGGGGCGTCGGGGTGCTGAAGGGGGTCTCTAAGCTCTTCTTGTTATAAGCAGGGCCCCCCTGTCTGCAGTCTCTTTCAGTGGGGAACTGAAATGAACTCCATGGGAGGGCACGGCGCTCCGTCGCAGGCGTCTGCTTGCACCACCCCACCCCAAAGCTGAGGAGGGCCAGCCATCTGCGCCCTTTGTCTAAGGAGGGGGATAGCCACCCCATTTCTTTTCTACACACACATGCACAACCACAAGAAGGAAAGACTGCAAAAGAGGGACAGAATTAAAGGTTGAAGAGATCCCACCCCTTTCTGTCTATCTGTCTGTTTTCCTCCATCCTTCTACATCTTGAAAAAAAAGACAGAAAGAAAGAAAGAAAGAGAGAAAGAAAGAAGGGAAGGATTCATATTGAGATAGCCATTTCTTTTCCTCTGCAGCTGGCTCAGTTCAGCTCTGCCCCTCCTCTCACTCACTCAGTATAAAATATCAACTTTTCCCTCTTCTTTCTTCTATGCGGTCTCTCCCATCTCACTGGCACACAATGACCGGCTGTGTTTGCCTGGGAGTTGCCAATTGACTCGCCAAAATTGTTCACATAACTCATTGTTTCAGCCCAGACTTTTTTGGAAAAAAGACCAGACACCCCCCTTAAAGATAATGTTTGAATTATTCAACACAGCAATAACTTCTCCCCAAACTCAGTGGATTAAGATTTGTACATTTGAATATCAAACATGATGCAAAGGCAAAAAAGAAAAAAAAGAAAAGTCTCCCTGGTGACAGCCGCAGCTAAACTCATAACTCATTTTAATGTCTGGTGAGAATCAGAATGGATGAAAGAGTGAAAAAGTGACATCTGACATGTAATCAGCCATGGAAATGGGATACTAAAGGCCCATTCCACTTTTTTTTTTTTAAACCCTGGGAGTAAAATATCACAGAGCAGGGTTCATGACCAGAGGGCTGAACAATACACATCAAATCACCATTCACAAGCTATAAGAGTGCGAGATGAATGGAGCAGAGCCCTTCGCTTTTGATAAAGCACAGATGTTCAATAGGGAGACACATTTAGGCTGCAGAGAACCCATAACCGAGTTGCAAGGCTCAGCTATAGGGGCTCCTTCTGTCTGTGTGTGCACAAGCGTGTCCTTGTATGTGTAGCTTATGTAGATGTGTTCCTCTCAAAAAAAAGCTAAGCACATATGTGCACACATCTTAAAAATTTATACATGTGCTCGCCTGGCACGGCAATCGGAACATGCCCGTAAAGTCCTCACTAGCTCACTCACTCGCTCATTCACTCACTCACTCACCCCCATCCAGCCCCTTTTGTCTAGAGGAGAACAACTCAGTGAAAGGAAGACCTAGTTTTGGCTGTAGAGGTTGGAGAACCCTCTCCATCACTCTTTCTCTTTGGCTCCTATTGTTTGGCTGGGCCTCCTCCTCACTGGAGGCCCATCCCAGACCTACTTACACAGAAACAGCATACTGCAAAGGTCACCCTGTGTCCACTGTAGGTCAGTGGGACAACGGAGTATCTCAGTCTTAAGATTTTGCAAAAACTGATTAAATTGAGTCATTTAATGTCAGGGCTGTAGTCTCCAAATGTTAGGAACTTGTCTTGGTGAGCTCAAAGCAATGTCAGTACAACTAGGCTCAAAGTAATTTAACTTTAACCCGTTAATTTACTTTACACCAGCACACCTTAAGCAGGTGACAACGAATATAAAGCGTTACCTGCAAACAGCCCATAACGACTCTCAGGTAACATATTGCACCTTCTGGCAGCCATATTGGATGATATCAGTATAATATAGAGTTAGTTACAGTTTGTCGTTGGTGAGATTAGAGTTGTCTCTGTCTGGGAACTTGACCTTACTCTTTAAGACAAGAGCTCTTACATTTTAGTTGCTCATCTCACAGTTTAAACCAACCAAAAAGCCTCACCTATACATTTTTACATACATTTTATCTACTGTGAATCAACTGACAACTTTTAGTAAAAAGCACTGGTTTAAAGAAGCAATGATTGACACAAAATGGATATATATCACCTTAAAAAGTTGTTCTTGTGAGCTTCCTAGCAACCAGCTGCCAATATAAGTAAAATATTCATTCTCCTTTACTTCTGTTTTGGTCTCCCCAACTCCTGAGGGAGATATCCGACTCTTTAGCTGCCATTGCACCATTGTGTGGAGCTCACCACAGAGAGTAACTGCTGAATTGGGTGATTCTCTGTGGGTCCATCACTCTGAGTGACTATTTGGAATGAATATATTGTAATTTATTGTTCACATATTGGATTGATTAGTGCACCTTTATAAAACCAAATCCCAAGATTGTTTTAGCAACCTCAGACATTGTTTTTCCTGAGTCACATCCAGCCACTGAAGAGCAATCCATAACTGCTCTGAAGACTTAATTGTTCATTTCTTCAGAAAAACAGGATGACTCACCCAGCACTGGGAAGGGTTTATGTGTTTCTGCATGTTTTGGTCCTTCCATTTTTGTGAGGATCTGTCGGAGATTTAAACGATCAGAATTCAGTTTTGTGTAAAAAGAGGCATCCTTCTGGTCACTGCTGTGGCTCACTTCTCCGGTAGTTTTTCCTCTTCAGGACTTGGGTTATTATTAAATTTAGAGTTAGGATTAAGCTAGATTTGAGTAAGGATTCAGATTTCACATGCAGCGCTGATAGTTGAGGTTTTAGGAGATATAGGGAATGCGTGTCGTCAGGGGAAGATCCTCATGGAGGTAGTGCACAAGGATGTGTGTGTCTGTGTCTGTGTGTGTAGTGGTGACACTTGATCTTAATCTCCATGGTTACCAAGAGGATAACAAACAGCATGTTGCAGTCTCAACCCTAATTTCATTATTGAGCTTTTATCTGCATGCAACCTCACCAGTCCTTTCTATCCTATTTGTACGTTTTCTCAGAGTCATCATTCTGATCATCACTCTTGTGACCCAGACATCCTGTAATACCAAGTTTAAGGGTTGTTTTTTTTCTGACAGCAACACTGAAGTATTAGGCTCATAAGGATTTAGCAGCAGCAGTCATGTGTTAAGGGGGAAGGGGTCTGTTTGTACCAAAGGCCACAACAGGGCCAGGTGGCTATGTGTCTATGTGTTTGTAAACATGTATGTGTATCTGTGGCAGTGAAACCATATAGTGAATGTGTATGGTATGAATGTATGTATATACATACATGTCTGCATTCCCTTAGGCTGAAATGAGGCCCCTCAGCCAGTCACCCACTGCTGCTCCCTCCTACACACACACACACACACACACACACACACCACCACCACACACACACATGCACCCATCCCACAGAAAGGGCGCTAAATGGGGCGTTTAAGCTGTCAGGGTGATGAGTTCGGGGGCGGGAGTATGGCTCCAGATGATGATGTTGTGAGGAGGCTGCTGAGGTTCACACCCCCTCACTTTCATGATGATTCATTGGCTATTACGCTCCTTTGCTCCCTCTGAGCCTAATCAGAGACGCAAGTGAGCTAAGCAATGTAGCTGTAAATTATAGCTAAGTGAGGAATTAGCATTGTTTGCCTGAAAATGATAATAAATATTGCTCCTAGATTCATTTAGAGCGCTACAGTTATCACAGAAAACACAGT
Source organism: Toxotes lorentzi (assembly GCA_037833715.1). Taxonomy (NCBI): domain Eukaryota; kingdom Metazoa; phylum Chordata; class Actinopteri; family Toxotidae; genus Toxotes; species Toxotes lorentzi. Next base: position 17,537,333 of record JBBMJY010000020.1, on the reverse strand, counting down.
GCTAAGAAATGTTATCTCCCTCAATGTAACATTTGGCAAGGAATATTGCCCAACTGGAGGATTTATCTGATAATAGACTACATACTAAATAAACAAGACTTCCTGACCACGGACCCTCATTACCAGACAGAAAACATGGAACATACACCTTGTTGTGTGTCTCCAGGTGAAAGTTCATTCTTAATAATTTAATTAGTTAATTGGATTACACTTACACCTGGTCACACACATTCAGACCAGTCTTAGCCATATTAGTATATGTGAAGTGATATGTTTCTTGCATCTCAAACGTTGAGACTTTTCTGCTCCATTTTTTTTGTGTACTGCACAGAGCGGCTTTGACAGAGATAGACGCATCAGCTTTAGATTGCACCAGTTTCTGTGCAGTAATCGCAGTAAACTTACCACTTAGCCCCCCAACCCTTATCCAGGATCAGGTCACAGTGGCAGCAGGTCAAGCAAGGTAGCCCAGATGTCCCTCTCCTTAGCACCTTTTTGCAGCTCCAATATGTTCTGGGTCTATCCTTGGGCCTCTTACCAGTTGGATGTGGCACGAAGACCTCCAATGGAAGGCGCCCAAGAGGCATCCTAATCAGACCACCTCAACTGGCTTCTTTCATCACGAAGGAGTAGCGGCTATACTCTGAGCTCCTTCTGGATGTTGAAGCTCCTTCTGCTATCTCTAAGTCTGAGTCCATAGGAGACGGTCAGACCATAGATTGACGGATAAGACAGGCAAATTGGCTGCACTGATTTGGTCTTCCGCTCCATTCTACCTTCACTCGCAAACAAGACCCTGAGATACTTACACTTCTTTTACTTGGGGGAGAAATTCTTTCCCTATCCAAGGGAGCAAATCATTGTTTTTTGACAGGTAACCAGGTTGCTGACTCGCATTTGCACATTGAAATCCTGTCCTTGAAAATCACAAACAGGATGGGTGGCAAGGGACAAGCCCGACATGGCACTAGAAATACCCTTTTTACAGCACATATACTATATATATGTGAACTGTACATACAGTAGTAGCTTTGTGTTTAATGCTGTTTAATATAGATTTCTTTTTATGGATTATTGCATCAGTTAGAATTGATTGAATGACAGCACATTTGCAAAATGAATCACCTGTCACCTTAATTATGTAGTGGTTTCTTCTCCAGCTGATTGTTGGCGGAGTGCTGGCAACATCACAAAGTGAAAGTAAACATTTCTGTGATGCTCATTCTAGTTCATGGAAAATCTTTGAACTGTCAACAAACTTTACGCTCACATATCAGCCTGTGGTGCTTGACTGAACTCAGTAATGTTAAGCCTGTCCCAGTTATCACATATTCAGTTTGATCATTTTGATGAATAATGCAAACAGTTATTAAAGTTGAACAGGCAGATATCACAACTAAGACATTTATATTTGAGACCCCCTGACAATCTGGGTAAATGCAGCTATGCTTAAGTTTAGTCTCTTATCCTGCAGGACACCCACACCATAAACTCACATACACACACACTGGACCCCCCCGACCTCCACCCCCGCAGGCAGTGCGCCCTCTCCCACTGGGCCCCGTCTTATCCTAATGGGATTGCCACGGTGGAAGTCACCCAAAAATGAAAATAATGAAATCAGCAAGGACCCAAAGAAAGGTTACTGCTCCTCTAGTGGGCAGCATCCCCAGCCAGACTGCGCCGTATCCCTCCTCCCTCCACGGCTCAATAAACAGACAGAAAACCACAGAGGGGAGAAGGAGGGGGAAGGAGGAGATTTGCAGACGGAGCCTGGGGTGAGGTGGGGGGAGGAAATGAAGTGCAAAGGGAATAACTGGAATACTAAAAAAACAGAATGACACAGGTGAAGGGGAGATATGATAGAGGGGGGAATGTGTGTGGTTAAGTGTGTTGATCTAATGAGATCAGCCATCTCAATAGGAAGGCCATTTGATTGGTAAACATGAGAAGGATTTTAACAAGAGAAAGATCAGACTTAACATATGTGTCTAGTGCAGTGGTTCTCAGACTAGGGGCCTGCCTCCCCTGGGGGGCACAAAGGGGGGAGTGTGGATGGCCGCGGGAAGAATGTGTAGTAAAACTAAATTGAATTAATATGATTTATGTCGGGAAAATAAACAAAGAAGAATTTTTTTGGTGCTGTCATTGGTGTGGGTTGGGGAGGGGCAGCTTTTCAAGAGGGGCATGCCATAAAAAGTTTGAGAGCCACTGGGCTCGTGATCAGTGCACAGCCCCTTCAAGACACAGTTTCCTGAGAAAGAAGCTAAGCATCAGCTATTTTTTACCCATCAATCCAGACAGAAATACCACCGGTAGTCACCCCCTTCCCCAAAATAAAAATGTGTTTAGCAGACTGGGCTGGGAGATAAACACAAACCAAGAGAAGAATTGTGGCATATGTGTGCAAAGGAATAGAGGAGTTCCTCTGGGACAGGAAATGGGAGCAGTGACAACAGGAAGCCGTGAAAATTACAGAGGGAAGATTCCCACACCTTCTCCTCTCCTCTCTCTTCTCCTCTCTTCCATTTCCTTGTTGCTTTCTTCCTCTCCTCTGGCTCCTCTTCGCACCTCCCCATCAGCTTCTCTGAGTGCACACAGCCATCACACCTTGGTGTCTCCAGGGTCTGAGGCTACTTGTCTACAGCTACAAGAAAGATGAGAGCAGGAGTGTGCGTAATTGAGCCTGCATTTGTGTGTGCGTGTATGTGCTGAGGACAAAAACCATGCTTGTGGCTTGTGTGTTTTGGTGCTGGGTGTTTTTTGAGGATCATATCATGTTGGCCATTTTTAATACGTTCATCTGAAGATGGAAAACAAAGAAATGCACCTGGTGCTATTTTAATGCACTAACTAATGACCATACAATGACAGCCTGCGGGTTATACTTGGATTTCTAGTTGACGGACATCTTACAGATCCAGAACAAATCCACTTCAGAACACATCTATTTGTCCTGCAGGTCATGTCAGGCCTGCGTGATTATTTACTGCCTAAATGCAACTCCAACGCTATGTTTGCTTTAATGTCTTCGTCAACAATAAAGAAATCAGTTTCAAATTTGGATTTTGAAAATCCCATTGATGAATTGATCCTATCCTACATTACATACACCGTCCCCTGTAAATACTTGCTGTCAGTTCCTGTCAGACAGGAATGGATAATGCAAATATAATTGCTTGAATGAACTGTGTTATCATAGGCTCTAGTGACTGGGAGCTTGTCGGCACAACATCAACAAGTTTCCAGTACCTTCCATTTTGTGAGAATACCAAACTGAATGTTATTGTGCCGCTTTCTGGTCTGATCAGGGCTAAACAAACAATGAGGTCATGTTTCTTTCTTTTCCTATTTCTCCACCAACTCCCTCTACACAGCTCCCATTACTGCTCTCCTCCTATGCAGGTCATTAGTTCTTTGAACCTGCAATTCTCTCTCTCTCTCTCTCTGCCCCTGTCCCATGCACACACCCTCTCCTTCAGTCTGCCTCTGCTCTCTAATTTGCAGAGGAGACACGCTGCCCCAAAGCCCCCCTTGCTAATTTGGCAGCATCCCACATCAGAGACACAGGGTAGAGGTGGGGGGTGGTTGTTTTAATGTTTTAGGGCAGTGCAGTGCCACACCTCCAGTGGAGCTGCAGAGACATAGAGACAGCAGTCTGAGGCTCCCGTGGATAAATGACAGGTTATCACGACACCCGAAGCAAACAATATTCTGACTGGTGTGTCGTCGCTGGTGCCGCTGACAGCAGAGAAAGGACGTGCTGGATGTGTGTGTTTTCCTGACTCTGTCTAACTTTCCCCTTTGACTGGGACTGAATGTGCATGACTGACTATGTGTTTGTGTGTGTGCTGACTTCGTGTGATCCCTTAAACTCTTAATAAGCATTTACACATCTAACGTGTGTGTACATTATTTTGCACGGCTCTGTATGTACCCCGTGTACGTGTATTTGTGTGTGTGTGTGTGTATGTGTGTGTCACTCTGATTCACTCTGTGTCTCGCCCCTCCCATGCCTTGGGGAGTATGTGTATAATTTTCTGCAAATATGAGTGTTTGTTTGTGTTATCATTCATTTTTGGTTTAGTTCTTGTCTTCAAGTTTCATCTCTGTGCAAAGATTTTGATAGTTTCCTCTTCTGTGTGTGTTTGTAATTCATACACATGTGTGTGTGTTGTCACTCAGCTTTTGCCCTTTGTTTCAGTTCTGTATGCACCCACATTTGTTTGTTTCTCTGATGCCTGAAAATGTGTGTTTGTATTAATGGATTTGTGCGTGTGCATGTGTGCACTCGCTTTTCCTCTTTCCCGCCTTGGCCATTGTCACCAGATGTCAGTGCCTGGGAACAGAGGCAAACAATGGTCACCAAGAGCCAAAGGGCAATCTCCTGGGGAGGGGTGACACCAGTCTGTCGTCTAACAGGTTTATGTTTCATCCACCCTGTCATTTCATCTGCATATTTGTGAGCAAGTGGGTGCTGTGAGTGTTTTGTCTCAGCCTAGGACTCTGAAGTGAAATAAAAAAAAAAAAAATGCTCCGTGGAGGGTGTTGAGACAGGAGAGGTGCAGTAGTAGTCCCATAAGCAGCGCTGATTTGAGGAAGAGGGTAGGGCGCAGCTGTATAATGTGTTGTTTTGATACTGTATCACAAGGAAGGGCTGAGAATATCCTGGAATGGAGATAATACCCAGGAAGCCTTTCCCCAGTGGCTGGACGGTTCGAGCCAAACAAAAGAAAAGCCTAACTGCAATCTTGATGGAAGACAGATTAGTATCTTGGCTAGAAAGCCCTGACAAAGCAGAGAACGACACAGCTCGGGACCCTTGGGAAAACAAGAACACTGACAGTAGCATAGCCTGTGGTGTCAACATGAGGTCAGTTAAAGAGGCTCCCACGAAGAGCCCCCCACTGACACCAGCTGACACCCCCCCGTCATTTTCCTTGAACAAGTATTCCCTCTATCTGATGGACGGCGTTTTGAACGGGCAGCAATTACACACTGACACCTGTGCTAGCTTGCTGCCAGTTTGCACAGCGAGTTTTGTAAATAAGATGTAACTGAAACACAGTGGTAGCTATTTGTTGTGTAGCAGCGTCCATTCAACCTGGGATTTGCACATTTTGGTGTGTGTGTGTGTGTGTGTGTGTGTGTGTGTGTGTGTGTGTGTGTGTGTGTGTGAGTGTGAGTAAATGTAAAGGGCCACCATGGCTGGTTCACATGTAAGCCAACAATTACAGTAATTGATCTGTGAAGGAAAAAAAACAGCAGGCAGGGCATGTATTCAGTGTTTGTGTGATCAGGCTTGACCTCCCATGGAGAACAAATACCTATTGTGGCTAATGAGGATGGGACATATAAAGGTTAGGACGAGGGTCTCTGTCAGAGGCCTAGTTAACCACACCAGTCGACACTGGCCAATACAAAAGAGAATGGTTGATTTAGAGTGGTGCTACTGTGCAGCTGACGCTCACATTCTTTGCCTTCACATTAGGGAAACAATTGTTTGTCCTTTAATATTATTCTTCGAATTTGACACGCTTACAGTATTTAGCGTTTTTAGACATGCTGCTGTTGCTGTGTGCTAACTGTAATTCCCTTAGTTATAGATAAAGTTCATAATTTTACTCATTCAGTTAGTGGAAACAGTGTAGGCTGAGGTCAAAAGGCTGACTGGGTGAATGGGAAGCAGAAGGGTACTTGTGGTGTTTTGGAAAGCTAAACAGGCAGGAATACAAGGCTGTAAAAAGGTCAGCAGAATGAATGGCCACACTTCAAATCTCTACGCCCTGCTGCCAGGACAAAGGTTTCACTCTAGAGGGCCACGTGTGTTTATTGTAAAGATATTCAATGATATTCTCTCAGCTATCACTCCATTTCTTTAAACCCTTTACCCCTCTATCCTCCCCTTTATATCACTCAGTTGCACTTTATTTCAATCCCTTCCAATTGCTCCTGTTCTCAGAGTGCGGAGGTGCACATGGTGGATGTTACCTAATTGCCCATGAACACCACCCGCTGAAGTGGTCCTCCGAGAATGATGTAAATTGGTGACATTTACGAAAATGTCAGTGAGTTTTCAGAGGAAGCAATATCGGACAAGAGAGAGCCATTATAGCAGAGCATTTTTATTGTGTCGATGCATCTCCCATCCCTAAGTTACTGCCTTCAGAAGATTTGAATTTCATTTTGGTGGGTACTGTAATATGGCCCCGATCCACAGAGACTGAATAGATTATGTTGACTCAGGAATGATGCAAAATGGCTCCTGTAGAACAAACTTGGCAATTTCTCCCAAGTGTAATGCAATTAGATCAGTGTTCAATATGCCTCAAAGTGTTTTTAAATCCTCTGAATATATAGTTGCTTATGATGAACTGAGGGCGTACATTGCTGTCATCAGCTCTCTATCATTGTTAGCTGCAACATCAGCTATACCACAACTACTGATTTTCATTTAAACTCTCCAGAACAACTTTTGCAGGTGCTGAAATGATCAATCATTTAACTCAAGTCATCAGTTTTGAAACACTTTCTGATCAGTAATTTGTCAAGAGACAAGGAAACAACCATTCCAGCAGCTCTGTGAGGCTGTACTTCAGCACAGTGGAGCTTGAGCTAACATCAGCATGTTTAGAAGGTGTAATGTTCACCATTTGCTAATAAGTGCTAAATTTAATATACGGTTGGAGCTGATAAGAATATTATTAGTTTTGCAAATGTCTGACCACTAACAAGACGACAAATCTTCAGGATTTGTCATCTTGGGGCCATGAATGTCTTTACAAAATGTCTTGGCAGTCATTCATTGTTGAGATATGAACACATACATGTACAGACCAACATTACTGCCACTAACACGGCTAAATTTTGCAAACATGCCCTGGTTGGAGCGTCTCCAATGTGAGGATTCTCTGCTTTTCTGTATTTTATATAATTTTAAATGTTAAATCACCTTTATCAACTTATTAAACAATTATTAAATTAGTTGCAGGCCAAATTTGTACCATGATCAAAGGGCCTCACAGTCAATGGACAACCCATCTGCAGCACACGCTTCATTTCAAATTAGCAGACATTAGCATTTGTTTTGCCACTTAACTGCTCTCCCCCTTTTAACTCACAGATGAGCTGGTGGTTGTTGTGGTTTGCCCCTTGGGTTTGGAAAAATGAGCTTGTCTTATTTAAAATGTTTGACCTCTGTCTCTCCTCTGGAAGTCTGTGACTTTATGACTAAGCCTACCTCCTTTTTTGGCATGGGTGCTGCCTTTTAATTAAAAGAGCATGGGGCTGCCTTTCATCAGAATGATAGTGTGAGGAGGAACGATTTGACCTGTTGGTGTAGGGGGAGGCTACAAACAATGTGTCTGTAGGACATCCATACCCCTAAGCTATAGTCTCTTTCTTAAGTCTTTACCTTCACACTGTGACCACAATTACCTACTGGGACACATGACTCCCTCCTGCTTTGCAGCATTCATCTATTCTCCTTCTCTGCAGCACGTGACCAGACAGGTCCAACTGTGGCTTGTGACTTGTTGGGCTTGTGAACCCCTGTGAACTTTCATGGAGATGGAAATATTGTGATCAGGCAGTAACAGCTTCTCATGCCGTACTTCTCATCTCTGCTGGGACATTAAATACCATCAGTGTGCACTGAGGGTGCTGATGGTGAAACCAGAAGCCAATGACAGAAAGCATTTGCAATTAAAAAAGCACAACCTGCAAAACTGCACCAAGTAACCCAAAAATGGGGAAGCTGGTCTAAAAATCTGCGGATGTGGCTGAGGGCTTTTCAAAATCCACTTGTTTTGTCCATGTGCTGGCGGTGGGATCTTTCAAACTCCAAACAGGGCTGCTCTTAAATGGGTTTCCTTCCTCGACAGCTACCCCTGACTGAGGGTGGAGATTTGCAGCAGGGGCGGGAGGGACCTTCAGAGATTCCCCTGTGCGTTGGACTTGAAAGTTTCTGTCTCTGTGAACTTTACATCAAACAGTCATGGGCTGCTGTTGGCCCTTTGAAGTGGCAGAGGTATGGGGGGTGTTTCTGGCCTGAAAACAGGCCTCTGCCTCGACATGTTCCAGTTCAAAATGGACTCTGTTGCGGTGTAAAAACAGTTCATCTAAAGGTCTGGAGAGAACAGCACAAGATCAAGGCTAAGGACTTATCTTTCAGTTACCATTCCTGTCACATACAGGAGGACCTATAGATACACTACAGTGTGATACTACACACTGTTTTTGCAGTTCCTCTCTCTCCCTCATCGTCAAGGCTCAGATCAGTGTTTTTTTTTTATAGGTCTAAAATCTTACAAAAGCAAACAGACACTCAGCTAGTACTGCCTCTACTTCAATAGCTTGTACTGCCTTTTCTACTATCTACTTCTCCTATCATACTAGCATTGATATCACTACATATATGATATGTGTTATATATGATATGTCATATCAGAATCATATCATATCATGTTATCAATATCAGAACTAAAGTTCATTTTTAGTGAAGTAGTATGCTACTCAGTAAGCAAGAACTGAAAACTGGAAATATGTGGAGCTATTTGCAGTAAATGCTCAACCAGTCAGCAAGTAAGGATACTGCAGCTTCACTGCTAAATGTGACTTTTAGTTTTTCCACTTCAAACAGATCCTCATCATCATCCTTCTGATATCATATAGATTGTATCCTTTATTGGTGTTTCATTTTGTTTTACTTTCGTTTCGTTTGGTTTTACTTTCCTTTTCTATTACTGTCGCTGCACTATCAGGGATGGTAATATACCATTAAATATCTACTATACCATATATCCAACAAGACCTTTTTTTCTGTAATGCGACTGCATTTACTCATAATTATATTATACATTTTAACACAAAATTTGTGCAACATTTTGATGTTTTAAAGCTACTTTTGAGCACCTTTAGGAATGACTAGTGTGGATGCTTACACCAGTACTTCTTGCATTAATGTGTTACATTGTGCTTACTGATAACGATAAAGAAATCGAGATTATGTATAAAGTAGTCTGTCCATTTAAAATGTAATGTTCACATGCAAATTTAGTCACTGGTGTTTTCGTTTTATACGGGCACAGGGACCATGCGGACTCCTCAGACAGAGAGGGGCCGGGCTCTCGTTTTCCCATGCACCACCATCCACTGACATTGGCCGCTGCTCCACATTAAACACCCCGCATTCATAAAACAGGGGGAAAAAAAGGAAAGAGGAACCATCTGACAAGAACAGCGTCCAGTGGTAGCTGCCTCACTGTTTACTGCGCTCAGCACGTCGCCAGAACAGAAGCCACACAAACTAAGAGGGGGGGAAAAATGGCCAAAAGTGAGAGGCAAAGAAGAAGTTTGAAGAGTGAGGAGTTCTTTTTTGATTCGGATGCGTCTCTCTTGGATCAGCAAGATTTCGAGATGTCTAGTTGCCCTTTCAATGACGTCTTCAACTCCAAAGACTCCCAAATGGAGCAGATCAACACTTTTCTGAAAAACGTACAAGTTTTGCTGGAGGCTGCTAGGTTTCTTGAGAGCACCGAGAGGAAGGACGGAAGTGAGTTTCTTTGTGCTGCGTTCGATCCTTTGCATTTGCTTCTAAATTTCAGGAAAACAAGACTTCATTGTCAACTCTCAGACAACAAAGGGCTGAGTTCATTCAACTAAGCACCACTGCCTGCTATAAGCACAGCCTATGCCTGGGCACCAGACTAATATGAGTCATTTACTATAATCGTAGTATAATCGTAAATGCTTTCGTTGTTTTCTGGACTATTTTTTCATCTGCATTGTCTGCAGTGCTGGGCATTGTGTATCTCTTTGCGTATGCACAACTCTCAGTCCAGGAGTCTGTCATTCCCCCCCACCCCCCCAGCATAGGGAGAGAGAGCAATATGACATAATGATTAGGTGTGTGGGTGTGTGATAAATCTGACCACATTGCAGCGCCCTCCAACTCAGTTTCGGATGATGTCATTGTGCCCCTGCAGACTGGATCGAAAAAACAGAAAACTTTATAGATAAAACGCTCAGGACACAACCAAATGGGGAATCGGACGTTTATAAGACACACAAATGACTGGCTGTTTAATTTGCTTGTTTATAATTTCTAGCTTAAGCGATACGACATAGCAATATCAAGAACGATTTAAAAAAAAAAACTATTAATGATGTCCCTGTTTCCTTTTTAACAAGTCATGCTTTAAAGAAACTGGAAAATAGTTTTTTCCATCGCTTCCTTATTCGTCTGTTCGTGCAGAGTTCTTTTCGTGCAAAGTGTCGGTCACATGGGCTAATTTGCACTGCAATAGTCCTCTGAATAATATCGTCTATTATAATGTAACGTGGGAGTTTTACAGCAGCACATCGCCGGGGCTCCTCAGCTCTCATTCTCTCGATTGTTTGCTTCCTGCTATTTGTGGGCGTGTCGCCTGGGTTCCACATGGCGCAAAGCTCCCCTGCGGTTGGTCAGGTGTTAGTTCAACCCCCGGCGCCTGTCAAAGCCATCCAGCCAATCAGACGCCGGCTCCGTAGCGACGTCACGTGTTGCTGGGCCTGGCTTCAGCCGGCAAGTACACCCCCATGGTCCCGGCGGATCATGGGATTTGTAGGATGGCAGAGGAGAGTGGAATAGAAGTCTGTGAGGGGAATTGTGACAAACAATGAAGATTTGTGTTAAATATATCTTAATATATCTAATCAGCCTCAGTCAGTTGGTTAATGATTGGTGGGCTATTTTTAAAAAATATATACATTATTATTTTTTTTTTTTTCTATTACTTTATTGATCCCTCCTGGGGAAATTACTCTCTGCATTTTACCCACACCAAGCGAATG
>JBBMJY010000020.1:17514500-17526400 GCA_037833715.1 Toxotes lorentzi | reverse complement strand
CTGGGGTGAATTGGTACCTTGCTCAGGGGCACCACAGCCATGGTCGCAAAGGCAGGGGAGGCGCGTCTCCTTCACCATTTTATTGCGCTTGGACAAGGGATCGAACCCACGACCCACCGATCCCAGGCCCAAAGCCGCACTCTTAACTTGTTGCACCACGGCTGCCCAATCTGCAATCTAAAAACAATGAAAAACAATGAACAATTCTCAATTCTCATGCAACTTTAGTGGTCTGTGATCTGCAAATTATGTTGAATCAGTGTTGTCATTCATTTCAATATCTTTTCTTTGTTGTCATCTGTAGCAGCAATATTGACATGAGTAGTCACCATTCCACCATTTAAAAACAATTTCTATAGACCTTTGGACTTTTCCTAACCCATGCACTTATTCATTAAAATGGCCTGTCATTGTTACAGTTAAATCATTAAGTAATCACAGACGGTGTTTCAGTTGATAAATGACAGTGAAGTCAGGCTAAATCATAAAAATAACGAATATTGTGCATATTTAGATGTATATTACAAATGCACCAAAAGACTCGGTTTCCCAGAATGCACTGCAGTTCGACCGGCCTCTCCTCCGCAAAGTCCCCGCCTCTCAGCTGTGCGGCTAGGTAAACAAACAGGAGAGGAGAGGAAACGAGCAGCAGCAGGCAGTTTGCTGGCTCCGGGTTCCCTCGGGGAAGTTTTATATTGTTTATATCCGTTTATTTTTTATAAAAAATTAATACCGTGTTTCCTAGAAACTTTTAATACTTTGATATACTGATTTTGACATTTTCTAACAACGAAACCTGGCAAGGATTGGCTGTAGCTTGCTAGCTTGGAAACACTGTTTCCCCCCCCCTCTCCTTTCGACAAAGGCTTCTGATGAGCCAGCGAAGGCACTGAACAAGATAATAACACGACGTTTTTAAAGTACCATCCAGTGTAGTAATAACCGATGCACCGTCTTCCCTGTATTTAAGAGCGACCGGTCGTTGCTGCTGTTTGCAAAGCTAACGTTGAACGCTGAAGGGAGCATAGCAAACGTTAACGGCAGCCTCAGGAGAGAATGACGGCTGTTCAGCTGATAAATATCCAACGGTTACTGGAGGCTGCGGAATATATAGAGAGGAGAGAAAGAGGTAATTATATATTTAAAAACAAAGTCAGGAAATAGTACTGACAACTGTTCCGAAGGGCTGTTTGAAAATGGGTAACGTTGTTGCTGGAAAGGAGAGAAAGATTAAAAAAGGAAGTGTTGGACTTCCTTTAGCCTGGACAAATGCCTTACCTGAGTGTTCACGTAACCGTGTCCAAACTCGCCCACGGCTGACATTTAACCACATCATTTTTCTTTCAACAGAGTGTGAACACGGATATGCTTCGACATTTCCGTCAAATCAGAATACAAACTACCAGAGGCAAAGAAAATTCCGAAATAAGAAGTTCAGCAGTAATCACAATAGGTAAGAAATTGCTCTCTTCCTACTTACTGTCAGTGATAGATGTCGTCACTTAAACTGTCTTTTTACGTGATGTGATATACCGGGATGATGTGTGTGTGTGTAGCAGGCAGCATGTGATCATACATTCGCTGCCAATGCTTTATCACAAGGTTTGGTAAACAAGCGAGCTGTCACCAAAATACAGTGAATACATTTGCTTGCAGGATTTACACGATCCCGATAAAGAAACGCAGAAGAAAGTTTGCAAACCTAAAACAAGATGTCTGTCAGGAACCTGTAGAGGTGTGTTTAATTGTTCGGTGCACATATGAGCGTCCACATCACTGTGTTGCTGGCTTTGGGGGGAGGGGGTAGCAGTAACGGCTCTGCTAGCTTTCCATCAGCTGATTGTCAAACGGACTGCAGTGGCTGAGGTTAGGGATCGCGGTGAAAGTGACGGCTTCAAAACGAAAAGAGTCAGTTCTAATGTAGTGTAGTCCTCCCACCCCTTGTTAAATAAAACCAACAGTATATTACCTTATTTAAAAGTGTGCTTTTTATTTAGGTTTTGGTGGTACTCCTGCTCATTTTTTCCGCATGACACATGTGTTCTACACTGTGGGAGAGAGTGGTAGTTTTGTCTTTTGCCCTAAAGGGTAAAAGCTGCTATTTATGGCCAGTGTTGTTTGCAGACATCCAAAGGTGAATATCTGGAGCCTTTTTCAGGACTAGGGGTGTTTAGGGTAATCAGTAATTTGCATGTTTCATCTTTATATTTAACTATATCCTATAAAGAGAAGCATGACAGCAATTTTTGTAATGCACCAGTTCAGAGCTGTTAATGTGTGTTGTGGAACATACGGTTAATAGTCTGTTTTGTTGTGTTTTTTGATGCAACACTGTGTGATAATCACATCATTAGCTGCCACAAAGACCAAGGCCCTTGTCAGCAAAGTACTTCAACCGATGACAGAAACTGCATTTAGGGGTCGGAAAAGCAGTTGAGAATCTCTCATGTTAAGACCCATTGGAATTACATTAATCTGTCCATTGACCATCATACATCTAATGCAAGCCCCACTCTCTCTCTCTCTTTCTGAACCTTTTAATATTAATGTGAGAGCGGGCCACAAACAGGACCTGCGCATTACTCATCACGAGCGCAGAATGCTGCCTAGTTCTGCATAGCAACAGTCACGATCAGATATAGGTCTGAGGCCATATACAGAAGGCTTTCTAAGGTTTTGGTCCTAATGCGGAAATTCTACAAGAAAGCATCAACTAATCGTGTTTTAGAAGAGTTTACTCATTCATGTAAAATTACATTGGAGGAATGCAATAAGCTCTATGGTGAACAACTTTGTCAGATGTTCATATGCAGTAGGAAAAAAAATGACTGGAAGAAGCACAGACTGTGCAGGAGTGATGTTTGTTGTTGGTCTTGTCTCCGCAGAGACACGTTCACAACTCACTTAGTGAGGTAACACCATTTAGCATCTAACACCATTTCTCAGCCTCATATTGTGATGCAGTTTATTCCTTTCCCACTGGAGTTTCACACATTACAAGCCAACAAAACAGCATTATTTGGATATCCTCAGTGCTCTCAGGGTCAGTGATGGGGCGCATGTGTGCGTCACTTGTGGTGTACCTTTTTTTTTTTTTGCAACAGTCCTATCCATGATTTGCCAGCATAGGTGAGAAATCTTGCTAATTAGTCCAAGCTGTGAGCCATTTTCACCACCTCACAATGTCAGAAAGCAGTGTCCACAGAAATAAATGCATCACTCATCAGTCAGAGAGCAAAAACTCTACCATCTTCTGTGTGTGTGTCTGTTCTTGCCAAAAACAGATGAAGATTCCATTATTGACAAATGATGGCGCCAGAATGAGAGCATTGTACTGTACCTACACCTCCATCATAAAAATGTTCTTGTTCATTCCTCACTTACTGTCGCTCCTCAGTTAATGTTAATCTGAGCTCTTAGAAGTTATGATAAAACATTCATCATAATAATTACATTAACCTGACAGTTTGCTTGAACATAGCTTGCTTTCTGCCACTAGCTTGGTCCAGCTTTAGCTACCTTCTCGGTAGCGTGTTGAGGCTTAAAGTGATGAGCTTATCTGACTCTGTCCTCTCTTGCTTACCGTTTATAGCAGGGTTGCTTTATCTCAGCGACCCACACACTGTGCGTGTGTGTGTATATGTGTGTATATGTGGACACACACACACACAAATATTCATGCATGCCTACATAAGGGAACATGCAGTTGTGCTTGGCCCTGAGCCAGTTTATAATCCTTATTGCATTGTTGTTGAGATCCAGACATGCAGATATCTGATTCAGGAGGCAGGGAGAGGGGTTTGTGATGATAAAAGCCTATGGGAAAGCAAGCTGACTTAGATTGATCTCTCTGAATAAGAGGCCATACAAAGATGGAGTGTGTGTGCGGGGTTTGACTGTGGGAGGGGGGGCTTGGACGAGGGCCGAAGCAAGTCCTCTTTCACTTTCAGATTAATACACAGTGTGCGTGTCGTAAGCATTTCCCTAAAACAGACTTCCAGTTCTAAAGTTACACAGTTTTCACATAGCGTTTGTCCTTATTAACTGTGTTTTCACCACCTTTTCAAATTTGGATGCTTTTACAGAACATCCTTTCTATCTCTGATGACACTCTGTCATTTTTAAGATGAAGCAGTCATTTTGCAGACTACTTGGTGCACTGCGTGACATGGCCACAGTTCTAATAGTCCCCCAAAATACATTTTTCATCATTGTTAAGGAGTGATAATTGGCCAAAAAAAGTTAACAGTATTACACACCATGCTGAATCACAATGTGGTGAAATGCTGTTGTGGTGAAATGAGTTTGGAGAAGATTACAAATTTGGATGTGGGTTACCAAGCAACACAAACTACATGCACAGTGACAGCTGATGACGCAAACTATGCACTCCAAAGTACTCATCTTCGGTTAGTAGAACTATTGCTCTGAGTCACAATCAGCTATAGAAATCTGTGGATCCATTAGGAAGTGATTATATGTCTTTGTAAAAGCCTGCGTTCAACACAAGAATTCTGAAGTTCATTTTTAAAATGATGTTTTTGGAGGTAGTATCTGAACAGAAAACATCAAGCTGGGTTAGATTTTATCAGTCTTGTGATTTAAACATTTTTTTAAATGTGTCACTAGTGGGATGCAGTGCACAGCCATGCATGACTATTGCACGATTGTAGAATATGTAAGTTGAAACCTGTCAAGAGCACCCGAATGAGCACTTAGGCTCTCGCAGGTTTTCAGGAAATGGCCCGTATGAGCCCTGCATTTTGCTGTGATAGCAGCTGCTCAACCTGACCATAGACCATGTCATGTTAAATATACTGCCAGATTTGAATCCGAAATGCAGTCTTATGCATACTCAGCTGCATGAACATTAATATATTCTAATGGGGACATATGATGTTTTTATTGATGTAAATAATTAAACTTGAAAAAAGAATTTCCTCTGAGGCAGGACCAATTTTTTACAGCCTCAGGCAGTCTGTAGTTCCTCTGTCTTATCCCTCTCTACCTCCTTCCCCTCTCATTTCTGTCATCTGTTTCCTCCATATTTCCTACTTCCACATCAGCAAGATGGCAGCTGAACTCCGAATTAAAAGAAAAAACAGACAAGGGAAGTGTATTGCAGAATTGATAACCCACATCACACAGAAATGCTGGGTGCATGAAAGCATTTCTCTATACTCACACATACACACACACACACACACACTCACACACATACACACACACACACACGCACACACACACACATATACACAAAACCTGGGCCCCCTGAGGCGAAGTGGAGTGCAGTTTGTGTGGATGGGAACTCGGCCATTTAAGTATCAGGAGGAGGGCTTGTCTCCCTTCAGTATGTTGCCACACAAAGACACTCTTAAGGACCAGCTGATTCACTTTACATTATTAACAGAGCACTGAACTCTGGCTGCTGCATGTAGAGAAAATGTGTGTGAGTGTGCGTGAGTGTATGCTCACACTTGCCCAGCAGCACATGCACAAACACAGACACACACGCACAGTGTGATCTTTAGTGAGCATAAGTGGCTGCAGTGTCACACACACACACATCCTTCCAGAGTTCTGTGCATTATTGAGGAAGGGGGCTGTATAATGCCACAGTGCATGCCTGGCTGTCACATTTGTTAGTGTGAAGGCTTCAGTGCACTGGGTCTAGAGGAGGTCTCATTTGGGATTAATTAATAAATTCATAAATCAAATTGGACAAGCTAACTAATTCACTGTGCCTCTCCCAGCCCTTGTTTGTCTACCTCATATACTTATTATCTTAATATTCCATTATTAATATTACACCTTATTTCCCCAGAGTGCATACAGATAGTGCAGGTCTGTGCTTTGCTTGTTAAACATACATTTGCTCTTTATTTGATAACTTCTGTTTTCTGTCTTCGCAGGTCCACACATAATGAGCTGGAGAAGAATAGGTGAGTTGGCATTAAATTTTCAAAGCACTTCACCTTTCAATCATAGAGCGCGGCTTACAGGCACACACCCACCCTGTCCTGACATGTGAATAAGTCCATCGCGTTCCCCACAAGATGTTTGTCCTTCTTCAAATGAGCACTTCCTCTTGAACAAGTCCTTAAAAACAAAACTAAGTAGTGACCCATTTGTGTGCAGTTAAGGACATGCACTCTTCTCTTTTAACCTCATTGTTTCCTGCTCACACTCTTTGCACCTTTTTAGAGTTATGCAACAGTTTGGTTGTTTAGTGCTTTCAGTTATATGGGCAGTTGAGGGTGCAAGTATTCAGAGTTTGGGACTAAAGTCAGAAGTTCAGTGCTTGTTATGATACAAAGATGTGTTTTGATTAGTATGTTGTAGCGGCGACAAAGTCAGCCCTATATCTGGACAAAATGTCCTTTTAGTGGCTTTCAAGCCTGAGCATAGTTCTATACTGAGTTATATCTCTGCACTCAAGATAGCATCTACAGTGGAAGAAATGTGGGTTTTTCAGGGAGACTTTGGCTTGTGATGGGTTTCCACATCTTCTGTAACACTGGTTTCTTAGAAACCCTTATCAGATTGAGTCCACCACCCACATAGGTTGCTTGCTGGTGTTTATGTTCGGTGACTTTGCAGGCTTGAAGAGTCAAGCTGTAAAGGGTTTTCTTCAACACCATAAATAAGAGCAGCGAGAGTTGCAGGATTTATGGTAAATAGGAAAAAAAAAAGCTTGCCTTCCATTTCATTATCTCTGAGGGTGTGGGTACAATGAAAGGATGTGGGAGGCTGGATCCATTCGGTGTAATTACATATCACCTCGGCCTGTTTTTCTCGCCATTCTCCCTGGCAGCCTCTACTAAAAGGATGGGAACATTGGAAGGAGAGGCGTCCAGTGAGATAAATATAGACAAGATTTGATGTGTGATCTTGGTGCTCATATGCGATGCCACACAGGGCCAGCCGGTCGGCTGACTGGCCTCGGCAGATTGCAGCAACCATGCGGAGTTGCATTTTTCTTCTCCAGTGTTTCACCCACACAAATACTTTTTTTTTTAAAAAGGTGCCGGAACAGTTGTTTGTTCCTACAACAGTGTGAGGGCTGTTGTTGTCACTCCTTCCACGTTCTTGCTGCCATTCTTTGTAGTATGGCATTTTTCTATGTCCATTTATGGCATATAATCTGCTCTGATTATTAATCAGAGCAGACTAGTGTAAAGCCTGTAGATGGCAGAACAGAAGGAATCAGTGTTGGCTTGGTTCTAGATGGTGGCATAGCACTGAATTATGGCTGCTGCAGAGTTATGAACCGTTTGATAGATCATTAATTAAGCAGTGGGAACTCCACTGGATTATGAAACTGATGTAGACAAATGTAAAAATAGACTACCAAGGGGATTTACCCACCTGCCTGTGTATTTGACGGCATTAGTCTTCATTCCCATCATGTGTACAGCATCCTCTGAAACTTGCATCCTCTGCCTTCTCCTTTTCCTGGCTCCACCTTGCTGGTCCGTGCAGCCGTGCAGACTCAGAGAGAGCTGCAGCAGAACAGAGTGGGCTGGGAACAGGCTGTCCTGTACCACACCACACCATGCCTCATCCAGATACTCACACCCTGCTGTTTTCCCCAACTCTTGTCTTCGTTTTCAGCTCGACACAGGGAGTCTGGTGTTGTTACTTAGTAGTAGAACAGCACAGAACTAATTTGAATTTCCATTAGCAAAGAAAGCGGGGGAAATTGAAATGGTAATCCATCTTTTTAGAAGCACACTTAAAGTCAGAATCGTTTATAATCCCCCTTTTTTTTTGCCAACAGTTAATCCAATTTCCTTTAAGCACATGCCCCACTGTAAGCTATATGTATCAGGCATAGTTGTTCACCCAAGTGTGTCAGGCTTATACTATGATTCTACAACAGCAGCAGCAGCAGTTTTCGTTTCATCTCTGCAGACTTCCAAGCCTTGTAAATTTGAAGCAGCTCCCCTATGGTTCAACCTGACTGAGGCCTTTATTTCAACACTTATCAATCCTGTATATCTGCTGCCAGCAAGACGATTTGCCTTGCATGGCTACCACAGGTCTTGATAACCTCTGTAACAAGCAGACTCGTTGTGATGGCGGAGACCACAGGAAGGGGATAAAAGGTACCGAAAGAGGGAAGAAAAAAAAAGCCCAAATTCCAGATGCTCACACTGTGCGGCGGGACCAGATAACGTGGTGGCTCTGCCGCTTTGATCATGTACCTCCTAACAGCCCTATTTCACTTCCACATGTCACTACTAAATTACACTGCCTTAGTAGGATTTAATAGTAAAAAGCTTGTATGCCCGCGCGTTGTAGTTCACAGCTTTGATCTCACAGCTTTCCTCCCATTAGTCCTTTTTTTCTTTTAAACATGTTGATAGCAAATTCCCCAGGTCAGGTTAGTCGTTGGTCAATCCTTGTTTGTTATGTAGAGGATGGGTTATACAGTAAATAACTAAGGTATTTCACAGCTCAGAGTTGAAAATGTTGGGTTTTTTTCCCATTTTGGATGATGACTCTTTTTATGGATAATCAATACAGTAAGTTTTTACATGCTACAGTAAATCCACAAGAACAGTCACTTATCATTTACCCTCCTCCTCCACCGCAGCCTATTAATTTTAATTTTGTTTATTGAGGCCAGGCTATAATAATATACACTGCAAATAAATTTCTCCCTCAGTGTCCAGACAGTGGAAACAATATTAGCTTTTCTGCTTGATTCTTTATGAGTGGAGTTGAGCAAACAGTGTGTGCTAAACACCTTTCAGTGTGTGCCTGTGGAATATTAAAAAGGCTCACTCTTGCCCATTAGAGTCAGGAGCCTGTTGTCCTTGGGTGGCATGTAAGTAGCGTCTGTGAGGTTTGTCCTTTTGAGATTTGTTTTGGCCCACTGGTACAGTATGTGAAATGGTAAATGAAGATAGTCACGCCTCATTTGCGATCAGCTTTGGGTTGGTATGGGTGCTCTCGGATGTCTGTTGTTATTTTTGTTTGTGTGTGTGTGTGTGAGAAGGTGTCTTTCTCTTGCTGCAAAGTATATGGGTTTATTACGATTTACTATATGGTCAGATTTTAGAGCTTGCTCCTTTTTATTTAACTTAAAAATATCCAACCAAGTGTAACTGCTACAGCTACAGGGATGGTGTTACACAGTAGTTTTAGGAACATGCTCTCCAGGCAAGAGAGCAAAACTCAGCACTGAATATCACTAGAATAGGTGTCACATTTTACAAATGGTACATATATCTCTGCTGGGATTGAATCCCTTCATGTTTTTCTATTCTTTCTAACCAGTGGGCTATAAACTCACTACTGTTGTTCCAGCCTTGGGGTTGGATGAGCGGTCAAACATGAATAAACCTGGGCTGCGTTTTCTCTGGCTGTGCTGATGCTCCTTAAAGAAAGCCAGACTGCTTCACCGGTCTTCCTGTTGTCTGCCCAGTGAGTGCAGCCTATTCTCAGGCTCTGCCGCAGGGCCTGAAACTGGGACCATTTGTTCTGACCAACGTGACGACTTGTAAGCTTTTCTTGGCTCAGAAAAGCAGCTTAAAGGACTTGATCTTTGGTCCGGTGAGCCCAGCTAGAGCATGCACACGTGCTGGGACACGCCCCCTGCCCCAGCTCCCCCTTCCCCCATCCCCTCTCCAGGCCACCCGGTGCTAGTCCTTAATAGCCTAGCTTGGCTTTGGCTTATCTAACGATGGTGTCAGAGGACGAGGAAGTAATTGACAGGCTGATGGGATGAGCGGAGGGATAGGTCACACACACCTGACTAAAGGATGCCGTGAGCAGCACGCAAGCCTGATCCACACTCCCACTGTGTCAGTGTGTGCACTGTGAGCGTTTCCATCCTGTAATTAACACAGTGAGACACGAGCCAGTATCGGGATGGGATATTCGCACCAGCCACCACAAACATTCAGATGGTGACAAACTGTGGCTGTGGCTAGGAGTCTGCCTCCTCTACCAGCCTCTGTTGGCAGGTGCCCAGCTGTAATGAGGAGGTCGTATTCTGTTTTTCAAAGTTTAGCTGACTCACAAAATAGTGAAAGTACCTTGTTTAAGCTGTGTGGCATCTGCCCATTGGGTTGCCAGGTTTTCTGACACTCTCAGCGTGCCAAGTCACATACCTTTTTAAGAGAGGCACTTGCCCTTAACATCAAGAGATTGAAAAGGGAAATCATATAGATCAGACAGACCAGATTTTCTAAATTTACCAAATTTAAATACACCAAAATGGGAAACACTAGCAACATGAAACAAGGAGGACAAAGCATTATATTATAAACGGATGAAAGGACGAATTATCAGACATTTTGGAATGTTAGCAACCTATTAATATAAGCTCAGCACTTCCTGTAGCTGCTTCTTGCCGTAGAGTCTTCTGAACTTGGCATGTGGCAGTTTTTCTTTTATGAATCAGCCTGTTATGTGGAGTAGAATCATTGCATCTGTCAGTTATGATTATCCGCAGTCAAGTAATCTGTTTTGCTTTGCTGTAATTTCAATATCAAATGCTATAATTTGAGGCTGAAAGCAGCTGTTTGAGGAGCGCCTAGCGAGAACTCTCATTGCAAGGACTGCAGACTTGTACAGTTCTGTGCACCTATTCCCACCGGCTTGCTGTCAGATAGTTGAAGACAGTGTAAAATCAGAGGTCACCCTTATTTTGCCTCACATGCTCAGAATCCATTCTCACACAGACAGGTGTAAAAGAAGGCCCCACACAGGGGATTTGATGTCGGCACTTGAAGGCTCGCCCATCACTCACATCCGTCTCGCTATTCTGACCCTTGACTCAACTTATCTTGGCGCCTTCTTGTTGTGCCCTTATCCTGCAAAAGTGCATCCGTACAGCATTCTGTGGAAGGACAGTGTAGCCAAACGGAACAAGGCCGGACAAGCATATGGGCTTAGTCAGCAGGTTTTTAGCCTGGGCTGTCTGACTCAGAGCTTGTTTAGTTCTGACTGACTGAAATAGGAACATTTTCAGTGAAATCAGTTTGCTTGGAGGTGTTTAAATTAATCAGCGCTGAAACAGGGACTGTGCGTTCAGGCTGTACTGCAATATTCTGCAAAGTGTTCAGTTCCTCCCTGCTCTGCGTGTTCTACCTGTGCCATTAACGACATGGTGTCAGGCTTGTTGATAAGCCCACTCTGGGCCAAATTGATGAGGCTACAGTTACATACTGTTCCGGGAAGAAATGCTCTTGTTTTCCTTCCTCCTTCCTGGAGCAGCTTGTCACGTTAACATCCAAGCTAACTTAATCTGTACCTTAAGGAGAGGGAGAGAGAGAGTGTGGTGAAGATAGAGAGTGGGAAAATAGAATGCTTGTTGAAGACACAAGACGGACTCAATTAGGCTAAATCTGACTATGGCTTCTATTTTTAGTCGTACAGCTGGGGAAAAAGGGGGAAACACCACTGCCTTCTGACCAATCATAGAGGTTAGCTTTTCACCAATGACAGCAGTGAGATGAAGAAGCGGTGGGGGAAGTCTCCACCCACCTTACTCCCGCAGCAGCTACCTCACATCCTTACTCATCATCAAAGCATGTAGTGAGCATCATTATTTGCCCTTTCGCTGTTAAGAACCAAAGACTTACCACCAGTGGAACAAGCTACGTGCCAACTGGGCTAAGTGACTTAACGAGTTGCGTGAGCGAGTTTAACCTGGGTGAGGGAGCAAGTGAGTGTGTGAGTCTGCGTTTTTGAACACACGAATGTGTATTTGTGCATTAAAGGTTACTGTAGAATATTTGGATATTATTATTACATATAATATATAATATTTGGACGAATGTAAAGAGGATGTGGTCCGACAAGGCAACACCCTCTCTCTCTCTCTCTCTCTCACACACACACACACACACACACACACACACACACACACACACACACACACACAC
>JBBMJY010000020.1:17481403-17508290 GCA_037833715.1 Toxotes lorentzi | reverse complement strand
GTGTGTGTGTGTGTGTGTGTGTGTGTGTGTGTGTGTGTGTGTGTGTGTGTGTATATACGTATATATATATATGTATTTATTTATTTATTACCTTAACGTTACAAACAAGGAGTGGCTTTGTATTTGAATTCACATAAAGTGAAGCAAAAGATAAAAAAACGGAAAGTTGTCAGATTTACAAGAGAAATGCAACGTGTGCACGCGGTTCACAGGGAGCCAGGATGAGAGAGGAGGGTGGATGAGGAGGAAAGGTGTGGTGCAGTGACCCGGGGCCGACTGGCTGCTCGCTCACATGTCAAAGCCAAAAGGCAGAGCTGCCTGCCTGCGTACCCATCTGGGGCCCATCAGGAACACAAGCCACAGGAACACACACACACATATACACAAACATTAAAACACACATGCACACAGACATACATAGTGGTAGAGTGGAAGTGCCCCATTGTCTCAGGAGGAAAGGGAAGGCTGGCTGTGTCAGTGGTGAACCTGCAAGTCCTGCCTCACCAACATGCCTTTCTGCCTTTCTTTATTTTTATATATATATATATATATCCTCACTCTTTTTGTTAGTTACCAAATATAGACAACATTAAAATCATAAACAGGCTGCATGTTGATTGTTTTCCCATCAATAAATCCTAAGAAGGCACCAGAAATAATCTCCTGTACATGCTTCAGTGAATGTCCTGCAGAGGCCCATGAGGGGCAGTAAACATTATGAAGTGCAGGAGGAGGAAGGTAATAGATATAACATGCAATATGCAAACAGATTAAGATTTAGTACTACAGCGAAAGAAATGCACACTTTTTCATACAATCCCTTTGTAAGGCTCTTTTATAAACATGTTTACAAGCTGTTGAATGTTTACTCTGAGTTCCAGGTAACTCCCATGAACTCGTGGGGGATCAGCAGCAGCTTTAGATGTGGTTTCCTTTGAATAGCCAGTTACATTATAAATGGATCTGTATTAAGGCTCAGGTCCACAGAAGCTCACTGCCTCTCTGCCAGAGAGAGCGTGGGATTTCCAAAGCAGCTGTTTGCTAAGTTGTACCTGAAAAACAAACAGAAGTCAAATGAAACATGCTCTTATGTTCTCTTATATTCACAGGAATCTCTCACTGCTGGATACATAGAAAAAGAAGGTTGTTTTGCCTGTGTTGTCTTATTGTCAGTGAGGGATTTGATATCCCTGCTGTGCGTGACAGTTTGGAGCACGGTTCCTGGTAGCAACTGGCCACGTGTTATGTAATCCGCCACAGATGGAGAGTTCCCCATTCAGGCAACCTACAGCTCGTTGTGCCATTCATTAAACACTGCAAATATAAAATGCACACTGATAACCTGCACTGCTGTTGGTCTGCAATAGAGAAATATTAGTTTACATCTCATCCTTCCATCAGTTGATTAATTGATAAAAAATTATTTGCAGCCCTAATTGAATTACTCACCTTAATGAGTGTAAGCGACCCTGTGTGCTGACCTTTGACGCTTGGACCTGGACTGTCTTTATATCTCAGCTTGACATTTTAAAGACACTGCATATTTTATATTTTCATAACCCACAGTTTGGCTTATATTGCTATATGTTGTGAAGAACGTCTGGCTCTTCAACAATCCTCTGCTTGGAGAGCAGTTGAACCCTTAACGAAAGCGATCCCACATCAGCCACACTAACAGTTCTCTACTCACTCTGCCTGTGATGCGACATCCTTTAACCAAGTTTACTTAACCAGTCCTGAGCCTTAGCATCTGAGGACATGAAGTTATGGGGCTGCACAGTAAATCCATAGCTGTTTATGTAACAGGCACCGGTCTTTTTTAGGAACTTGGGGAAAGAGTAGGCTCTGTTGCCGGTTGCTGTATTACGTGGCTACAAGAGGGTGGAGGCAAAGAGAGATTCTGGCTGCAGCATGCAGGTATTTATGGTCACAAGCCGCCACTCATATTGTAAGCTGCAAATGGCTTAAGCTCTTTGGCTGTGGGTCTACATGATAAACAAGCCTTTTCAGGGATTGGATACCTGTCCCAGGGGCCATCACCAGTAGCTCTTAACCTCTGACCTGTAACCCTTCAGTGAGATAGCAGTGCTGGTGGTACTGACTATCATGATAAATGTGTCTCTGCCTCTATCTTCCTGCGGCTCCAGCGAAATAATCAGCAGGTTTTTCTCCCAGAACGGATCATTTGAAAAAACTTGCCGAGAGCCAGAGTTCCAGTTTGACTTTCCATCACCAGACAGTGCACCAGTGCGATGGCCGTGAATTAGACAATAGAACATACTGTTCCTCTGTCACTCCTCCTAATGCATTTTGGGGCTACTTTGCTCTCTGTAGTTATCAGAGTGTTCCACAGTAGAACACGTCATGCACCCAGAGATTAGGACAAATGCCATGCAGGCGTCTCACATGTCTGTCTATCAATAAGAGCCACAGTGAGGGTGTTTGAATGCTGCCAACCAATAGCATGTGTTGCTGTAAGAGGAGACCACAAAGTACATAAGGTAGCTGTGAAAAGGACAGAAAGGTGCTGCAAGTGCCAACAGAGTGGCACACTACTTCTTCTCTTCCTCCCCCTCATCATCATCGTCATCATCACATGGGTGTGGGACGATGTCTGTGGTTTTTACACTGACTCTGCAAAAAGTGGTGATTCAGCAGCCCGACCAGCGACGCCTCACACCACAGTCACTAACAGGAGTCTTAGTGCTAAGAACCATAATGGGATATTTTGGTCACAGGCACGGCTAGAAATGCAGTGATACGCTGCGGTGCGCTCTGTGCGGTCAGTGTACCCCTGCTTCCTCCGTACATTTGTTATGTCAGTGGGTCAGAAGGGAGAGAAGGGAGGGTGAAAGAAGGACAGGAGTGGTTGTGAGTGGAGGTTATCTACAGTTGTCTGCCGAGATGGTTGTTGTAATATGGATGGGAGTGGAGGAGAAGATTGTGGTCTCCGGTGTCTGGAGTTTGTTAACTCGACGCCTGGAAGGCCAGACAGACAAGAGACACAAGCCCGTATATGACACATGTGTGTCATTCGGCAGTCCGTGGCCACATGTGGAAAAAAATGTTTGTGTTTGTGACTAAAAGGGGAAAAAAAGTAAGAGCAAACAGGATGTCCTTGCAGTGTGTAAAAGCTTTGAAACTACAAATGGGACATTTATGATCAAGTATGTGTTTGTTCTTCCATGTAATGTGATATTAAATTTGTGTCAGCCTTTCAGCTACAGCTGCACAATAAATAATTTATTGGCATATCAGCAACGTTGAAACATTCCTTGTACATATGGCCCACTTAATTTGAAAATTCCTGTGTAGCAAAAACGGAAAATTGCGGTAAAATACATTTAATGTCTTGTTTCCGCAGTACGAGATAATAATCTCAATTACAGCGTTGAACAAAATGGGCAGAATTTTAATCACTGGGACAAATATTCAGCCACGGTGTCCTCTCTGTTTCCCAGATGGAGCTGCATATATCCACCCAGGCTGCTGTGAAAGAATACAATGTGATTAATTGCCAGCTGATATCTTTTATTGTGTGTGTGGACTCGCAGGGGAGACACGGTGGTGTTAGGGCACAGATGTGACAAACACGGATAGACCTTTCACTGATAAGGGACAAAGCTTGGCTCTGCTCTCCGCCATGAATAGAACTGATTACACAGACAGATGACTTGAGCCAGACTGATAGTCATCATGCAAACTACTAAACTGGAAACATGTTTGTGTCTGTGTGTGTCTGTCTGTCTGTGTGTGTGTGCATGTGTGTGTCTTGTGACCTCCCAACTTTTAGCACTATAGACTGTATCAGGGCACCTCCTCGTCCACTCTCCAGACATGCATCATTCGTCTTGTTCACGTAACTTAAGCACACACTCACACGTACTGTACTGGTGTAATGGCTTTGCTCTCCTCTCGTGTTCTTATCAGCACCATCCATGCATAGCTTAACCTCCCCTCCACACACACACACAGACAGACAGATATACTCCAGCCAGCGCTCACATGTCTCCACCAGTCTTAAAGCAGCAGAGCGTAGCACAGAGCAGTCTAGCCCAGAGAAGTCGCTGTGCTGAATTCCTGCTCTGGTCCCCTGAGCTTGTTTCCTTTGGGCTCCCACAGAGATAGCTCCTAAGCCTGGGTTGCTCCACTGAGTCCACTGAGTCCACTGAGTCCACTGAGTCCACTGAGTCCACTGACTCTTAATGCCTCTCCAGCGTTCCCTTCAGGCGAGCTGAAAGGGCAGGTCCTGCTAATGGAGCGCTGATTGTGTTAGCCATAATTATCTCTCTTTACCTCTCAACTCGGAGCCATTAGCAGGATAGATAGTACCCGGGGCCTGTGTCCAGTCACAGAATGAGGGACTGTCAGAATGATGAAGCGTAGGAGTCTAGCAGGGTCCAGGAAATGCCATTACACCTTTGCTCCCTGCCCCTCCCTCTCAGCTAAAACTTGTTGTTTGTAATGTAGGCGAGTAACCTGCTGTGTTGTTGAATTATAAGCTGGGGATTTACAATACATGAGCCGGGTCTGTACCTGGTGGATTCTCAGAAAGAAGTACGAGTGTGTCTTAATGGGCCTACATCCCTGGGATTCAGGGATACTGCTCACATTGGGTGAACAGCAGATTATTTTAAAGGGGAAAAAAATGTGATACTATTTGATACTTGATACTGTTGATGTAAGAAGTCTGTAGGGAACAGCTGTAAATTTGTCGCTCTTGCTCGAGGTGGGTGTAAAGTCATAAAGCTTGGCATCTGTGTTTAGCCAGTTAAAAGTGTACAAGATAAGAGAGAAATATTCTACAGAAAAATGAAGGAGGAAGAGAGAAGTGAATCACCGATAGCTGGTTTAAACAGCATTTTAGGGGGAACTTTTCCGCCATGAACCTTCTCTGCCTTTGATTTAAGGTTGCTGTGGCCTGCAAATGAGAGAAACTGGTTTGAGATTGTACTTTAAATCCCCGCACAAGCTAGACAAGTTCAGTCAGTAGCAAATTGACAGGCCCTCCCTATTGTGCACTGTGATTTATCTAATCATTATGTTCCTCTTTCTGTTTCGCTCTTTCCTTTGCAGACGAGCTCACCTGCGGCTGTGTCTGGAGCGGTTGAAGGCCCTCATACCCCTGGGACCTGACTGCAACCGCCACACCACCCTGGGCCTGCTCAACAAAGCCAAAGCACACATAAAGGTAAAGGAAAACTAGAGCCACACTGATTCCTGTTTACCTACTACCGACACTAATACTAATTATAAGCTAGTGGTGGCATGACGAATACACATGACCCCCGACAAGAGGAAGAAAAAAAAAAGCATAGCTTAAGTGACAAGTAAAGGTAATAACGCATTGATACAAATGCAAAACGATGCCCTGCCATGCATAAAAATAAATCCCTGCTTGGATTTTATTTGTCCTGACCTTTG
The DNA here is from genome assembly GCA_037833715.1 of Toxotes lorentzi. Classification (NCBI taxonomy): domain Eukaryota; kingdom Metazoa; phylum Chordata; class Actinopteri; family Toxotidae; genus Toxotes; species Toxotes lorentzi. Next base: position 17,502,866 of record JBBMJY010000020.1, on the reverse strand, counting down.
CTGCCAGATTCAACTACCGACCACTGGGATCACTGTTAATACGTAATATATTTGTGTTGCTGCAGAGGCTTAACATGCGGTTACTGACTGCATTGTGGATTTTTATCGCAGCGTTGATTGACCAGCTGTTTTCATCACAACACCAGTAAGAATCGTTTCAGATTATGAACATGTGACTGGTGAAATAGAATAAATTCATTGAAGGGAACACCTGCATTGTTGTGCCTCTGTAATGGAAGGATTTAGCTGATTTTACTTATTTATTTATTTTTTGTTCCTTGTAAGTTTAAATACAAGTACATCCATAAATAAATCCGTCCAAATGATTTTCGACAAAATGTGACCCGGATGTGTAAATACGACACATTATAGAAACAAACTTCAGCTAAATTTTAGCCAGTGTTCAGCTGGTCACTGGTGAGAATTTCCCTGCCTGTTAATCCAATCTTGAGGAGCATATAACATGTTAAGACATTCTGCTTCACGCCTTCCCATCCACATTAAAAACAGGCATGTGATTGCCTTAGATTGAGCAGTCTGCATGTGAAAAGTCCTGAGCAGCGTGCATTCACATAACAGAGAGGGGGAAGCACAAAGCCGATATTGTTGTTGTGCAGCCGCCACCCCCACCCCCAACACACACACACACACATACTACTACTACCGCTGCCACCACTCTGCACTTCTGCTGCTGTCAACTTGAGTCTCTTCATCTCTTATTGATGGCCAATTGTTCTGGTCCGTCGCCGGGAGTCACGCTCACTGTCGGCGACCGTGACATAAGGCTACAAGGTTAGGGCACAGCACAGCTGTATCAGTCCCTGCCACGGCCCTCACTTATGTTGTAATGGCACAAGAAGTAAACAAAAAACAGTCAGTGAAGAAGTCAACACGGTGTAAATTAGGCAGGTGAGGAAAATCATTTAGGAGTTTCAGGGCTGGCAGGAGAAAGAACCGAGGGGGGACAGCAAGTTCAAGGGCTGAATGTTAAAACAGGTTCTGGGCAGTGGTTGTGTGTTTGTATCCTGACAGCCTTTTGATATGAAAGGAATTTCCTTACAGACTAACAACATCTATATCTTCAGGATCTCAGCATTCTTCAGCTCTCCTTCTCTCACTCTTATCTGCTTTGTATTTTTTCACTGTCTCGCCCGCACTCTGTCCTTATATCTCTGCTCCCATCTACTATTCTTGTCTCACCTTTTTCATTTCATTGTCATTTTTGTCTGATCTCCCCCCTTTCTTACATTCTTACATTTATCTACAGGTTCTAGTCTCACCCTGTTAAACTTCTCTCTGTCTCTCCCTTCTCTCGCCCATGTCAGAAACTTGAAGAGGCGGACAGGAAGAGCCAGTACCAGCTAGAGTCTCTGGAGCGTGAGCAGAGGCACCTCCAGCGCCAGCTGGAGCTGCTGAGGGGAGGCAGCGGTGCTGCAGCCCAGAGCAGCCCAGGAGAGGGGGAGAGGATACGCATGGACAGTGTGGGCTCCACCCTCTGCTCCGACCGCTCTGACTCTGACCAAGGTGAGTAAGCCAGCAGTCTTTAAATGGAATTTTTGATTTAGCGACTCTAAGGCTATCAAAACCCTCAAGCTGCTCTCGGGCTAATTTTACGACTCTGAGGTTTTACTGGTCAGAGCCCCTCTGGGACTGTATGTGAAGTGTGGTGTTGCTGAAAATAATCAGAGATTTCCTGGATAAGAGGTTTAAAATGAAAATGCCTCTTGAAATTTTTTAAAAGTAAACTTTGGGATTCGTTGACATTAAGAAGAAGATTGCATTTTGAGATCCTTATCCTTAAAACAGCCCCAGCGTCCTGACACTGCTCTGTTTTCTACTGCTCCATATGTCATTGCCACAAATCTACTGCACAGAATTTGTTTCTTAGTAGTCACTGTTAATTTATGTTATTATTTTTTTTAATTCTTCCTCCTTTCCTCTCTCTTTCCATCTTTCTGTTCTCGGCTGCAGAGGAGATCGAGGTGGACGTGGAAAGCACAGAGTTCTCCCATGGAGAGCTGGACAGTGTGAGCATGGCCAGCACCAGCGACCTGGACGACCACAGCAGCCTGCAGAGCATGGCCAGTGACGAGGGCTACTCCTCCTGCAGCGTCAAACTTGCCTTCTCCTCTTAGAGCCCCGCTACAGCCACCACCTCCCCGCCAAACCCACCTGCCCTCCCATCTGTTTAGCCATCCAGCCATGCCTACATACATACACCCAGTCACCTCAGGCGATGGCCAGGCCCCTATCTAATGGCGTTCCCATCGCTCTGAGCAGCACCCCCTCCCTCCTGCTTCTAGCCTTTTAGTTGCTCCCCCTGCCCCCAATACCGACACCAGGGACCCAAACACAGTGATGTGAGACTGCCAACTGGTTTTGATCTTCCTGTAAAGGAAGATCAGAAACTTGGTTGATACAAAAAAAAAAAAAATCATACATCATCTTAATTTTTAAACCCACAATGAACCAAACAACCCAAAATGAATGATTGATTTTATTTCTTCTCTTTCCTCGAACCGTGAAATCTCTGAATTTTTTTTAAAGAGTCACAATCCCCGATTTGATCCAAAACGCACTTAAATTCACATAATATTGAAATAATTCAGAGTTTCTGTCCGGTTCTGTCTCCTGTGGGTGCGTGTGTGTTGAACTGATCCTGTGTATTCCATCTTAATGTTCTGGTGTTGGGCCTGGATAAACGGGAGCACATCTAATCTGGACTTTAATGAACACTGTGGGTGAACTTTGCCGTATCAACACAGCTTGGTTCCTGATCCCTCCAGCCCTGAGTTTTATCTTTGTCTTATTGTTTTTTCATTACATCTGCTCGACACCGCAGAAGCTCGGACACTCCAATTGGTGCTATTGTGAAACAAACCAACGGGGAAGCAGATCAGATCCACCACCACTAAGCTTGTAAAGAAAACAAAGCGTGTCTGCCGTGATTGTTTCCAACCAAGCACGGAGGAAAACAACCACAAAAAAATGGAGGAAGAAAAAAAAAAACATTCCCGTCGAATGTGGGTGCTCAGTGCGTTTTCAGAGAGTGGAAATTGTAACTTTGTGTGTGTGTGTTTTGTTTTGGTTTCTTTCCCCTCGACAAGCAGCTACAACAAGCCATCCTGCACTTGCCTACTTTAGAGCTGTCCATAGAAACGGCACAAACCAAGAAATAAAAAAAAAAAATTAAATAAAAAAAAAAAAAAAACAGCAGAAACAAGGAACAAGTCCAAACAGCAACAACAAACTTTGGAATAGATGTCCATCCTTTTTCCAGCAGTAACAAGCAATAACTCTTGTAGTCGTTTTTGTCTCGTCCGTTTGAACTCCTTCCCGTTTTTTTTCTCTTCTCCCTAAAGACACGTGTGACCGTCCAAAAAAGCTAATTTCTTTCTTTTTTTTTTTTTTGTACATACAAATAGCTTAATAAATTTAACTTTAAAAAGGAGTTTTAAAAAAAAAGGTAGAGCTCATGGATAGAACTATTGCCTTTGTTGCTGTTTGACCTGTGTTTATTGTGCATTATAAATTAAATTTTTAGAAAGATTTTGTCCTCTTCAGAGTGGCAGTGGATGTGGCATGGACGCTATTTTTATTTCGGTCAGTTTTGTTGATGGGAATATTCGGACGTTACTCAAAAAAAGTTGCTCTTTAACGTGACACAAAACAACAGAACAACTTCCTGAAAAAAGTGACGCTGTAGGACTTCTGTTGGAGAATGCTGAGTTTGTGTGGCACTCTTTTTATTTATTAGACTTTTTCCCCTCTCTCTAACTCTCTCTCTTGTTTATAATGTTCTTGAATGAGGGATAAAAAAGCTGCATATGGCATTCCACTGGTGGTCAGGTGATCTGTGGAGGAAACGTCTGAAGTGTGGGGAGAAGAAAACGGGTTGTATGATGTCACTGTTCACCATCTCAACTCCACTGGTATTAAGGATTGCACTTCAACCACAGTTCTAATTATTTTTTATTTCTCCTTTCCACTGTCATTTTCAGCTCTCATGAACCCTTTTGTTTGTGAAAGAAAAAAACAACAACAACACCGCCCTTTTGAATATTTATTTCTCAATCCCTCGACAAACACAAGCAATGGGGGAAAAGAAGTTAACTTATTTTGGTTCTGTCTTATTTTTTTTTCCTCTTGATGCTTATTCCTCATTCCTTATTTTAAGAAGTGTATATTTTATGGGTTATTGTTATTATTATTATTATTATTATTATTTTCTTCTTTTGGGTGGGGAGGGTGGGAGGGGATAAGGGAAAAAAAATGTAGCCGTTTTGTTTTCGTTTCTCTGATGTTTTATTCAATGGACACTTGAATTGTAATTGGCCCCTAAGCTGCTCCTAGTGCTGAGCCTCGCCTGTTTAGAGTCACCAGCCTTGTCTGGAGCTGACTCCCCCACCTCTTAACCTATGCCCCTGATAATAAATTCAGATCTGAAGCAACTAGATAGCCTCATAGACGAAATGGTGGAACTTCCATGCCCAGCCTGCTAATAGAAACCTGTCTGGTTGTTTTTAGGGTCTGAGCTGAGGTGGGGGTTGGGAGGGGTGGGGGTGGCTTTCTCTCCACAAGGTTTATTGATAGCAAAGACTTTACTGGCAAATATTGAGCCGGCTACTACACAATAAAAGGGGTCTAAAACTCCACTTTCCTCCATTTAGGAGGATTGTAGTCTCTATTAGACTTGTGTTTTAGTTGACAAAATGTGTCTTACATTTACAAGGCCTCTTACTGAGGATTTAAAGAAAAAAAATAAACAAAGAAGAACAAATCCTTTGATTTCTCTGAAGGACATCATTAAGGCGTAGAGTTTGACATGTAAGCTCTCTGCGGAGCTCTGTTGAGGTTGTTGGGACTTGGCACTGAATCAGAAAGTCACCACTTCTGGTGCTTGATTATTAAAAAAAACAAACAAACAAAAAAGACAAAAACAAATGCCAAAACCACCTCAGAACACCTCAGTGTCCTCTCTCTTTATCGCTCTCTCGCTCTCTGAGGGACAGTTTACATTTATTCTGCCCCCTGTTTAAGTTATTAACCTTCATCTTCTCTTGAACCTGCACTGCTGACAGGAAAAAGGTCCCATGTTTGACAAATGAATTTCACTCCTTGTGCAGAGCTGGATCAGACACTTGTGTTTTAACTTGCTTGGAGTACAAAATATTTTTTACTACATGGGGACACAAATCCGACAGTGTTGTGTCTGTTATTCATCACAAAAATGTGTGAAAACCCTCTGGCGCTCATTGTATTGTCTCTTGGGGCAAACTATTCTGATCTTGTTTTCCAAAACGGGATAAAAAAAAAAAAAAAAACTATAAGAACTGATTTGACCGAAGCCAGGTCTGTCCTCTCTCATGTCAGTGTACTGTGTGTGTGTGTGTGTGCCTGTGTGTGTGTGGGGTGGGGGGGGGGGTGTGGGCGTGTGCTCACACACTCCTTGTTCTTACTAAGGCTGAGCTTTAGAAAGGCTCCTGGTCCACAACTAGTCTGCACTGATCCCACCTGCTTCCCAGCACACATCAGACCTGAGAGGAGTCTTTGTCACAAAAAGACAAGTCTATCCAATGGGAGATATAAGAACTGGGGGGTGCGGGTCACTTAAACTGCAGCTATATTTTTGCATTCAAACAGACTTGTTAGGTTCAGTGCAGACTGGTTAACCTGGATCAGCCCAGGTTAGTTGGGAGGTCTGATAAGGAGTTTCTGGCTATGCTGCAAATTCAAAACAATAGCATATCTTCATAAGCTGGTGATCACAAAGCTATATTTTTACCTCTGTGTTTAAGGTTAGGTTTAGACATGGCTTCCTGACTGTGGTTCAGGTTGGGGTTAACTTTTAAAGGAGTGTTGAGTTCCAGTTTTGCAGCTTGCCCAGAAGTGTACCAGCCCGGAAAAGTGGAAGTCGCAGTGTCTTTTGTAAACCACTCTCCGTTCTGGCGTCAGTCTGTCAGGAGGCTGACTCTGAGCAAACGGGTCCATGAGGTCGAGTTAGCCGAACCAAACGAGCAGGCCCACGTGGGGAGTCCTGTTGTTCTGAACCTGTGGCCATCCTTTGTAAAACATGCACTCTGATGATGATGATGATGATGATGATTCTAGCCGTTTAAGTTGAAGATGCAATACTTACAATAAAAACACCAAGATTTTCAAACCTGAATGACTAAACCAGACTGTTACATTTCAATGCTGAATGTGCTGTGAAGCGGTGACTCACGCTGATACATCCAAAAATAATCTTTAAGGTCAGGCTTTGACACTGTTCATCATTTTATCGTTCATCCACATGACTCCTACCCACCAGAGTTACAAAGAGTAGCATGTCAAACCAGCAGTGTCTTTGAACAGCGTATTTATCCTCTGCACACTAAGAGACTATTTCACTCAAAAATGTAGTTCCCAACTTGCGTCACAAAATTAATGTAAGATTAATGTAACAAAAAAAAAAAAATGTTTTACTCAGAATTCTGTTTCTGTTTTCTGAACTTTCTCTAGTTGTTTGCACTCAGTGGTACTTTGATCATGTCACCAACCGTTTTATCAAACTGAAGGTATCACATTTGTCAAAATGGTGTACAGCGTGGCTTAGACTAACCTCAGCAGTCCACACGTGTGGTAAATCTGTCAGAGATCACATGACGTTTGTGTGACCAAAGGAGGGCTGCTTTTTTTTTCTTCTCTTTAACAGACCACATGAGCATCCCCCACATGTAATATTCCTCTCAAGTGGTCACAGCATGTGAAAAATGGTTGAGAGGCACAACCTCTCAAGTTGTTCAAAACCACCATGTCACACCGCAGCGAGAGACACCGTGATGATAAAGATGTTTCATCCTCGCTGTAACTGCAAATAATCTGGCTTAGATTACAACTCCACACCAACTGTCACTGACATTTCAACCCTCATAAACACCGGCTTTGTCTACCTGTGTCACAAATAATGTCTGAAAAGAAAAAAAAGAAGAGAAGTGTGTCTCATTAGAGAAGGTAGTAAAATAGTATCTGTTTATTGGCAGGCTCACACTCTCCAGCAAACGTATTGAAATGGTTTAAAGAAGTGAATGCAGAAATACATAACCAGTATCCATTTCAGTTCAACCAAGCTTTGGTCTCAGATGATCTCAGTTATTCAAGGAAATTATAGATATAAGTAATCACATGAACATGTCTACGGTTGATTTTACGTAGCACACATGATGCAGAGTTAAAACACAAAGATAAAGGTCAGACGTCATTGTTTTTGAGATTTTCAGTAGGAACATTATGATAGGGTCAATCTGTTGACATTCAGTCCCACGATGTCCTCGAAGGCTTATTTATTAGTGTCACATTCAGTGAAATGCTGCCACTTAGAGGACAAAAGCAGTCAGTGGTTCCTGTTGAACAGTCTTCAACAGCCAACTCAAATTTCTGATCCTGTGCTTTTATTACACAAAAAAGAAAAAGAAAAAAAAAACAGACTTTATACAAAGTCAGGATAAATAAAACCCAACCATTCAACTGCTTCAATTCACAAAAGCACCACTGGAAAATAAATATCTGTCCAGGGTGACATCCCTATTTCCAAACCATATGACTGTAATTCAACACAAAATAAACCACTAGGAGGCACAAGAGGCCTGGAAATGCTCTGTGTCACACTGATTTCCTGCAGCCTCCACTGTCACAGCTAACTGCCTGTGTTTGTTATTGTATCAGGACACTGACAGCAATCTGCTGAGCATGTCTGTACACTCTGATGGCTGTGTAATGAGCCTTAACCCAAAGATTTTTACTTAGTTTTCAACAAGACCAACAACTGTGGTGTTTTTTTGTTTTTAATGCAGCTCGGTGTGATTTCACAAAATACTGTTTGTTCACACAACAGACGACAGGATGACAGTAGCACTGACACATTTTTTTAAATCCTTCATATGTAACCCAAGTATTTTGTTCCATTAATAGTGTGTAACAGAAACTAATCACTGATTCAGTATCACATTTCCAATTCTGGTTTCAGTCAATTTCATATGTGATCCTATATCTGTATTGTGGCAACGTTACTCTGAATGTAGACACAAAAAAAAAAACATCATGTTGAGCACATTCACAACAAAGGATAATGTGGCTGCTTAGAATTAAATAAATAAATGAAGCAGTCGTCACTGTAATGTGTCCATAAACAAAGAGGCTGTATTTTATGTCATCATTCATTTCATTTTACATCTTGCTTGGTACATTTTTGGCAATGATCTTTTTGTAAGAGTTGGCCAGTTCAAATAGTGACTGAAAAGAAAGCATCTAAATTAGAACAGAGTGATAATGTTTGCAGTGTGAACCTACTTTTAACTGAGAGTTTCACTCGGCTGCTCTGTGTTATGCAAAATATGCTCCTCAGACTAAAATATACTTCTCTTGTCACTTGACTGCATTTACTGACACGTTGGAGAATCAGCTGTCGTGAAGGCTGGTATGAAACAAGATGCGTGAAAAGCCTGCAGGACTGACTCTTGACTGTCTGAACATGATATCTTCAGCTACATTTTATTGCACCACTAGGCTGCACAAAAGCACTGCAAATCTCGCGGCTCCCACATCAAAGAGCCTGCGTGAGTGAAAAGCGTGAAAAAAACGACAAGGCTGCAAATATCTTTTATGATAAACAGGACTGTGAGGACACAGAGTTTCTCTGAAAGTCAGACATCAGAGGAATAGGCTTCAACAGAAGAACCACTGACCCATTAAACAGAAAATGAGACATCAATTCATGAATGTGTTAACCACTAAGGGTCCGTGCAGATCTGTTTGCAGGGGTTAAATGTATTAAATATATTTTTAAAAAAATGTGACATTTGAAGATATGTTGCCATTGTCAGAAAAAATACACGCAGACCGGAATTAAATGGGGTGTCTTCCTTTGAAAGGAAGCCCGGTGCTTTTGTCTTGTGCAATTCAGCCTCCTGCTCTGAAGGTCGGAGGAATCATTTCAGAAGGAAACTGACACAGACATTACTGATCAGTACGGTCACAGTGATACTTGTTTTCCCAGAAAGAAATTAGGTTTACTTACATAGTAAGTTACTTACTTACTTGGTGAGTGAGCCTGCAGCTAATTACAAACTAACTTATGACGACTCGGCGTAAATAAAACTAAATAAATCAGCTACATAACTCAACCTTTTCATGTTCTGGGTATTTTTTCATGTTCTGAGAGATGTCAAAAAGTAGGCTACAACTTTTTTTTTTTCCTTTCAAAAACATCCTTCCAAGCTGACAGTTAACAAATTACACTGAAGTAAACAAGCTGGTTAAAACTACAGGAAACTCACGTTCATGAATTTTTAACCAGTTACATGTTAATTGTGTCAGTGATCTTGCCATCAGCTCTTAGAAATGTCATCAATAATTACTGCCTCCCTGCTGTCTTTTCACTGAACTAGTGGCGGGGACACACTACATATTCAGCCACGATGAAAAGACCAACTCAGTCAATTTCCACTGCACTTATGTGTGGATGTTGCCCGGCTTTCACCAGCTCCATCATCTGACACATGAGGGTATTTTTTGTGGCACTCTGCAGTGGAAACCAGCTGTCCAATCAGGGAGTGATTACACCTGAGACTCCAGGTGAAAGCAGTGAGGCAGTAGTTAAACTGGGCAGTTCAGAAAGGACCGGGGATTAGAATCACTCAGTGAGAAACAGAGCTGGAATAAGGGTTAAACAGTCTGTAAATGTGCAGGACAGAAATGATGAACATCTATTTTTGTCAACTAAACACTGGATTGTCCAAGGTCTGCACCATGCATTTGTAAGTTAAAACACAGAAGTGTGATTTCTGGAAAGTGCGGCTTTTATTTCCCAGTGGGTAGCACTTCATTAAAGGTCACCTGTAGCTCCTTCAATACCAAGCGTCCTTGAGTCCTTCGGATACCCTTAAAAGCTTTTTTTTTTTTTTTTTTTTGTACAAACTCAAAAATAGAGACATAGCCTTTTTTCCTGCTTTGGACTGGCTGTGCTTAAATTAGAATACCCAGATCCACTAACAGGTGAAGGTCACTGGGGGTCAGGTGTGTGTGTGTGTGGGAATCTCACACAGTCACCGCTCGTCATTAACAAGTGAATTGCAAACAGAGAAAGTAAGCTGCCTAATTAAAATGTTTCTGGCATGCTTTTGGTTTCCTGGACCGAAATAAGAGAGAATGACTGTTGGCTTGTTCTGCCGTTAGTGAGGAATGTCACAGGAGGAGCTCTGCTCCGCTCTCACTCCCTCCATGACTCATACTCTGGACCTCATCTCCATATTCTAGTCTGCTTCCCTTGCAGACAAGCAAACCCATGCAACCAATTACTGCACAGATAGTGGAACAGTGGGAGTCCACGGGGGAATATGAGGAGGGAAAATGTAGTAGGACAGTGGGGGTGCCTGTGCGGGGATATGCTAAGGGGGTAGGAGGGTGGGTTCCTCCGGTGATGCGCATGAGTCATCATCCCCACGGCGACCGGGCCTCTGACATCACAGCAGCCATATCAGAGGAGGAAGGCAATTCCTCACAAATGCCCTTCACTGCTGATGGATGAGGGAGATGGGGGTGGGGTGGGGGGGGCTTACAACAAAACAAATCACGCATCACGTCTCTGAGGAGACTGGTGGCATGTAGTCAAGACCTGAGGTATGTTGTAATTCTGAAATTAGGAGGCAGGTGTGTGTGCGGCGGAGTGTCTTTGTGTATCAGCGTGACAGACAGTGAGAGTAATTGTAGTTGCAGGGAGAAAGACTGGTTTGGAGGCTGGTCAACGTCATGGCCTGACCAGGCTCCAGGGAACCCAATCATGACAAGCCCCCCCTCTCTCTCTCTCTGCTGTGGGGTTAGTCATGCTGTCATGATGAGGAGACTCAGCGGGCACGAAGGTCCCTCCCTCGCCTCACACAGTCCCGCCTTATCAGTCCTTGGCAAACACAATGTGAAAAGCCTGGATGGAAATTTTGCACGTTGCAATCTGTGAGTCACCCAGACAAACACAGATCATCAAGAGGTTTCACGCGAGGTTCTCGTTAGCGCCTTGTTTGCCAGTTACCTTCAAGTAGCTTATCCAGCAGGATGAGAAGAGGCTTTGACACATGGAGAGGGTTTTTCAAAAGATTTCTCCACAGTGGCTCAGGAGTCAAAAAAAAGGCCAATTACGCCATTCTCTCAAGCATGGCAGAAAAATTGCATAAATTTGGAGTTTGGAGGCTGTTTCAGCACTCTACCATGACTGACAGAAACTCATTTTAGCTCCCGGCCCTGAGCATGACTGACACGTGTTCACACTAATGTGCGGCAGATAGTAGACACGTCACTTGTGATATTTTTTTCAGCTGTTTTTTTTAATGTAATCTGCGGGAATAAATCACTTGGGTTGTCTTGTGCTGCTGAGGCAAAAATACATTCAGCAGAAGTTACTGAATGTATTTCTTCTTTCTTCTTCTAAATGTGATTTCTGTAATTCGAGCATCCATTAAAGTCTTCAGGGAGGCATGGAGTGGCTTAATAACACAACAACTGGTCCCTGTATCCCATTTAAACTCCCATAAATACAGTTCCTGTTCAGCAGGTGGAGAAGCCTGAGGAGACAGGTGGACTGTTTGTGAGGCAAGCTGTTGTTACTCTTTGAAGGAAGGTATGCTGGATATAAAAATCAAATAGATGCAAATTATTTTTCCCGTCTCCTTCAGGGAAAGTTTATTTGTGGCCTCATTAAAGAAACCATAGAGGTGTTTTTTTCTTTATTACGACCACAGAAGCACCAGGCCTTGCACCCTGCAAGTGATTTATAACTTTGGCACATTTGAGGCGCTGATTAATTTTGATTGAGGACAAAATGTATATATGTGTACCTAAAATGTAAACATTTCCCCCTATGTCTTTTTTTTTTTCTTTTCTGTGAGCCAAACACAGTGGTCATTGTATTTTGAAGCTCATCGCTTCAGTGAATCTGCAGGTAATCCAAAAACTGTCAGGCAGGCCTTTCAAGCATTCACAGAAAAATAGAAGTGACAGCTTCTTCCATGTTATCAGTGAAAACCCATCTGAACCTCATTTAAACTGGGATTGTGGCTGCTGGAGATAATTAGATCAGTCACCAATCTAATACCCTCGCAGAAATGATCATACATCACTTTCTGACATGAAGTCTTTCTTTATCAACACTGAGACTTGCACAGGAATGCTTGTACTCTCCTCATTCTCTTCTGAAATTTTATTAGAGCGCAGCCTTCACTAGATTTCATCGCTGAAGATTGAAAATGCCTCGCATGCCTGCAACTGTGTGATCACACATTAACATGTTTCCACTTCCCTTAAATACTGTGAAGATACTTTAATTATGTTAGCTATGCTGGTGGTTCTGGAAACAACAGACTCTTTTGTAAAAGAGCAGTTTCATAAAGGAAGTAGAGGAGTGGCTGTTAGACGTGGTGGTGATGCTTTGTACATCTTTTGGTTTTCAAAACTTTCAGACATGTAGGAACTTTGACGTTCACTTGCTGTGCTTTCCCAGAAATTCAAAACATTTGGTATTTTTTGCATAGAGTTGATAGATTACCTTGGGGGGTGACATGCACCAAAGGTCTCTGCACAGACGGAAGGCCAAATGTTCATGCAAAGAAAAGAAATTAATCAAATAATTCCCTTGGTGTAATTTGTGGCATTGTCTGTTAGGAGTTGTCTCTGTGTTGCTATAAAAGTTCTAACTTTCTTTCTTTTGAATTTTAACATGGAAATTCACACGGTGATATGAAGCTTCTTGATGTTAAATTACATTAACAAATCAGCATCACTGTCACCCTGTGTCTGTAACTGTGTGTGACTCTGTAGCTACTGGAAGCTGTCTCCGTCTCTGGACATGTGCCATTTGCTGTAGAAAAAGAAATCCTGTTGGAAACAGATTACCAACTGAGCAGACTGGGCAACTGCCCCAAATGCTCATGGGGTCAGTAGGCTCCAGGTTCTTAGTACATAACCCGAAGATCCCATCTTGTAAAGAGGCCTGGAGGAAAACAACCAGTCCTCAAAATTAAATGACAGAATATATTATTTGTCTATCTCCGTCAAGGGGAGACCCCGTGCCCTAAAGTAAGGCACATGCACTACACACTCTTTCTCACTCTTTTTATCAGAATGTCGATCCTGGTGTGAACTGCTGGTGTTGATGTGTGTGGTGTGAACATTTGGATGAAGGGGAGAAGGAGAGAAGAGGCATTGTGATTGTGTATTTGATTTATTGAATTTAAATTGTGTTCACCTGTCTCCTCTGTTGCACTTCTTCCTCTGTCAGACCAGAAACAGCCAAACCTGGGCTGGAGCAGTCCATTTGGTTAAATAGGGGGTTCACCGGGGAAGAAACCAAGTGTGGTGGAGTGGGAGGGGTGTTTTGTCTTTTGTGGTGGAATGACCAGTATAAGTATCTTGTTTAAAAAGAAACATGTGTTTTTAAAGTAAGTTTAAGTGAACTTCTATTTGATAATATGTTATTTGATATTGTTGTTATTGTAAGCGTGCTGAAAGAGATAATTGATATTGTTTTCTTGAGAAGGTGCAGTCCACCAGTATAAAAGTGAGGAGGCTGTGGTAGCCGGGGGCCAGAGAAGAGAAGCACAGCTCCACAACATAGCTCCCGCCTTGGGCCTGAACTTTAATGGTATAGCCAGAAAGGCAGTTTAGAGTGAATTCCTTTGTTGTGTATTATTATGATTCTTCTTGAGAAGTGAGTTGCTTTTTTTTTTTGCTTACTTTTCCCTTTCTGGTTGGCGCAATGTGAATTTTTACTGTGAGGTTTCTGAACAAGACTCTCATTTTGTCAAATAAAACGGAATTGGGAATTGCTCCAGACTGAAACTCATTGTTTTATACCGGGTTTCTCGGCCACCCTCACAATCCCCTTGAGTGAAAAAATTTCAGATCAGGCGCCCTTATTGGCAGGAAGAAACTACCAGTATGTGCCTTCCCAAACTGTTATAAATCACTGTTGAAAGATAAATCTGCTTTATGATGCATCAATATGATGATTTATGTTAAATTCAGGGAAAGATCATGGCTTGGGTTAAAATTGCAAAAAATCACTACAGATAAATGAAATGACTGTTACCTCAGCTTCAGAATAGATGCTCAGGTAATGTGACACATCATGTGGGAGGAACTTGTCAGTGTGGAGGAGGGGACTCAAGGTGAACAGTTGCACACTGCAGCTTTAAATGCATCAAAGTGTGTATTTTACAGTCCAGGCCCTATCTATTTGTTTACATCAGCCTTCATGTTAAATCCAGCCTTTGACCACTTGCTTCATTGTGTGTTTTGTGAATTGCGCGTGGACTTCTAATTCAAAGAAATGTAAATGATGGCCCTTCAGGTTACAGGCGGTGACAATCAGTCAATCAGGTTCATATATGACTAACAACCAGCGCTCTCTACCTTCCTGTCTGCCTCACAGCACGACAGATGGTCAGCTATGACGAATCTTGTCCCTGCGTGGTTAAGTAGGAAGGTCTTTGTCTGCTGGGCCCCCTCTCCAAACTCTCCTCCTCCCTCTCTGTTTTGCTGAGCACTGTCTCTTTAGATGTGATTGTTGCAAAACGGGAGGTAGCACTTTGCTGATGGAGTTACGTGTCTTTTCCACCGTCCTGCTCTACCCACACACACACATGCACATCTACACTGATGGATAACAGCCAGTGACACATGTAGGTGACACACACTTCCTTTGAGCTGACTCGGTCACGATGTCACTTGCCACACAGACAGGTTGGCCTTGTTGAACGCTCAAGGTTAGTATTTTTTGACAGGCTGTCATTACAGTGATGTAAGGACTGACTGTCCACTTCTCTTTATCTTTTATTATTTTTTCCGTCTTATACGCTTCTCCTGTCTTCGTCTTTCTCTTTTTTTATACTCTCTTGTCTCTCCATTTCTCTCTCTCTCTCTCTCTCTCTCTCTGTCTCTCTGTCTCTGTGTCCTGCAGTGTGACTTATCACAGTTTGTAGCCTCTGGAGAGGTGATGACTGCACAGCTTTTTGAAGAAGGCCGCAGGGATCCGTCCTCCTCGTTTCACTTATCCTTGAATATGTCTCCTCCCCTCTCATTGCCCCATCACTCTTCATACACTCAGAATGAATGGGTGCAGTGATTGAGGGAGTGCATAGAAAATTTTTGAATGGGAAGGCCAGGAGACTGTTTACTGTCTGTGTATTTGGGTCTAACAAGTCAAAAGGATTTATGGAGAATCCTGGCATCTCCTGTTTTATCAAGCCAGTGCAGAGAGGTTCAGCTCATCATTATCTTCTTTAGATGAGGGGGCATCGCAGAAACAAAAGGCCTTTCTCGCAGAGTCAAAATGTTCTCTCCTTCAGATCTCTCCTTCAGAGAAAGAGCAGTTCAATAAGATTTCATGTACTGATGAATCATCCCCTTTTTGTGCCGACACTGCCAGGTGTGGTTTAATGATGACTTTTGTATCTGTTAGGTGGTGAGCAGCTTTCAAACGTTTACATCATGTTCACTTTAAAGCTGATCTAATCAATATTTTTTATTAACAACGGATTGTGAAAGGGGTGCTTGTAGTGAAGAACCCACAGACAATTATCACCCAATTTTGCAGCTTCTCTCAGCTCTACAAACCATTTTAGCGCCCACCCAGCACCAAATGGCAGACAGATCCAGATAGCAGATAGCAGCCAAACACAAAGGAGCCTTTCATAGCTGAAGTGTTGGTGGAGACCAAAACTGAGTGAAACTAAGAGTGAATATCAGACTTACATTGGCCAGGTGGTGAGAAAGCTGACATCTGTGACTAATGAATGTGTAAATGGGGAGTTGTTTGCTAATACGTTAGCCATATCCACTTTATAAGGTGATATGTCAACACTTTGTTCATAGCTTGTTGGTGACCATGAGGTTATGATACCATTATCATTAACTTTACAGAAAGATAAACCATTGTCATGAGCTACTATTACATTTGAACCCATCAACATTTCGTAATTTGTATTTCTATTTTGAACAAACTCAGCCACTCGCATGCTTCACAATTAATGTGTCATGGATATACACATGGATGTAACTTCTGTTATTTTTATCTAACATTCACTTGACCAAGGTGTCTCTTAAGATACAGTTCTGTCCTGTCTGTCTCTGTTCTCATGTTCTTTGTGTGTGACTCTCAATGTAGGGAAATCCTCTAACAGATGGTTCACGGTTTCTACGATAACAGAACTCTAACTTCCTATGTGTGTGTCTTTCTTTCTCCGCACATGTGCACTTTCAGCATGTAGGAGTTGGATTGCTGAGGCAGGCAGGCAGAGCGGACTGAGCCAGTTGCAGCAGCTGTCCTGGAGATGTCTCATATTATAATCATCCACACTCATGTCGTTGACTCAGACTTTCAGGGCATGGCAGGTGATGTGTGCAACCGCAAGCCCATTTGGAGAGAGAACAGCACTCTGTCAGAAACATCATGTTGCATAGTTTCTGTTTCCTCATGAAAGAACATGGAAGATATACTGTATGTGTGTATATATATATGTGTGTGTGTGTGTGTGTGTGTGTGTGTGTGTGTGATAGAGGTTTTTTTTTATTTGTTTGTTTTTTGTTTTTTTTCATGACTTCCGTTCATTCAAATCCAAATAAGCTGACTTACTGAACATGCAAATCTTTTTTCTAGCGAGGCCTGAGTGCTGCTCACACCTTCCTCACACCTGGTTATTCTGAGGCTGATTCACTGGTAGCGCACCTGGTTTGTTTCTATGAAAGCAGATTTATGAATGCAGCTCTGTGTTTGCAGTACAGGGAGTGAGGGCACTGTGTTCTGATTACAAATATGTCAGCACTGAGACAGACACATATCATGGAAAGCGTCAGCAGCACATCATCCACCGGCATCTGACTCTGAGTGTGTGTTTCTGTGTGTGAGAGGGGGTGAAAGATATTTGAAGGGTAAAACAAAGAGCCACATGATAGAGATAAAACAGTTTAATAAAAAATAAAAAAGAGGGCATGGAGCTGAGAAAATGTCATAATGTAGAGGGAAAAGAAAAAAAGAGAAAGACAGGGGGCTGATGAGTCACCAGTGTTGTTGGTATTTATGACAAGACACAGCATCATCCCAGTCTTGTCTCCATCAGCCTGTCTCACTCTCTCTCTGTGTTTCTCTGTCTCTCTTACAGGCATTGATCTGGGCTCCCAGGACCACCACATAACAAGGTACCGAGCCCCCCGGCTATTTTTTATACAGCTTATATGTATTTATACAGCAGAGCCAAGTGGTCACACACAGACCCTACATCGTGCCCATAATGTACTGTATTTATTCACTGTGTTATTCTGAATTGCTCGGCATTCAGTATTGCTAAAACACATTGGCTTCAGGTTGTCATGGCGGTATTATTTTCTCAATCAAGACCAAGTGAGAGTATTCAAAACTCAATTAATGAGAAACCCACAATTCCAGAGCTCTGTTAAGCATTGTCACCACCGTACTGGCATGGCTTACTTTAAAATGGATTCTAAGGTTTTTATTAAAAGGAGGATTTACATGGTTTCGATGACTAAAAAATATGTTGGTACCAGTCAGGCCTCGTTTAAATGCTTTTAATTACAGGTTTTCTGTCAGCAGGTTCAAGGTCATTTTTAGTTTTATGCAGTGCCATGATTAAAAAAAAAAATACTGCCCACATAAGGAGTAAGAGGTTTTTGTTTTTAAAAGGTCAAGACCAGCAAAGGCCCATTAGTCAATTCCTGTACTTTCCATACTGCAACATGATAGTATCTTTCATTAGAACCTCACCGCCCGGTAAATTCCCAGTGTCCTAAGTTGATCTTGATGTGGACATTTGGTGGAAAGCCCCTTTAAACAGCAGGAAGTGTCTGGATTTCTGATACAGCTGTAATATTAATACAAATACGATTAATACGAATGTTGTTTGATGCGGTTGTGAGCTATTGTTCGTATTTTAGTTAGTGCTAAGTATGCTGTTATTTAAACTGAAGTAGGAAATGTAAGGCATGATTTATATGGAATTGCGTCATATACAATTCCATATGCGAATGTAACAGGATATACGAATATGCATTTTCACTTTAAATGTACATTGTTACTGAAACCTGAGATAATCAAAGGGTGAGTTCACCAAAATGACAAGAAATCATACTTTCTCTCTGTGAAAGATGAGATGCGCCTCAGAAACATCTGGCACTTCATTAAAGCACCGAAACACTGCATTTAAAAAAGCTCAACACCAGTGTGCCTGTGCAAATGAAACCAAAATTATTTGCATGGCAGGATACCACAGGGGGATGGTGGGAAAGTATGTTTACTCTTTGTAATCTGGATGAACCAGTCATTTCCATACATCATTAGATCGAGATACTGCCAGGTATTAACCACTTTGTCATCCGCTTCTTGCTTTACACAGAGAGAGGAGGAAGCTACAGGAGGCACTTTACAAGTTTTTATCTTCTGTTGTCTCTCACAGCCCATTAGTGAGGGTGCCTGCCTTTATCAGCTTTAGCGGCGCTCCAACCCCTCCATTAACATATCTGCACAGCAGATGACTGGTATGATGATAGAGACGACGCTCATACGAGGATAATGACTAACTCTTCTTCTTCTGTGCCCTTAATCCTCGAGGATTGGCTATAATACTGGAGCACGCATAATGATAATTGCTACGTCAACACCAGCAGCAGCACCCACAACCCCCCTCTTTTTTTCCTCCTCTTACAGTAGAGGAGGAAAAACTGTGAGTGGAATTTAAATTCAGTTTGTTGTCTCTGTGTGATGCCAGTACAGAGCTCACAGAGTAAGAGTGTGTGGGCGTGTGCATGAATTTGTTGTGTTTATATGTATATTTTTGTGCGTGCGTGTGTGTGAATATAATGGCTAGTGTGTAGCTGTCTTGTAAAGCTGGAGCTCATGCTGGGCTGTATTTTGGTGCGTGTATGAGAGAACGTGTACTAGAGAATGAGAGTGTACACGTTTGCGAGTGTGCTTGTTTTTTTTTTTTTGTGTGTGTGTGTGTGTGTGTGCGTGTGTGTGTGTGTGTGTGTGTCTGTTCAAGCCTGTGTGGGTTTGCATTTGTGTGAAAGAGTATCACAGACTTTGTTATTTCATGCTTCCTTGTCTCCGAGCATCCTGCAACCAGCCATGCCTCCCTCAACAACAACAACAACAACATGAGTAAATCTGCCACCAGTCCAATTAGACATGAGAGTGTGACAGTGTAAGATCTGGTACGCCTGACACCCAGTGTCATTCACACCTTATCATATCACACAGGACCGCTAATGAGAACTCTACGGGGCGATGGCGTCCGTGATGATGAAGGAGTCACGTTTTCGCTCGCTCTATCTGCCTCACATCTGCTCTTGATCCATGTGGCGCTTTGTGGCGCCCTGACTGTGGTCAACAGGAAATGAGGAGGGGTGAATCACACTGGGAACACTGCATTGCCATCACCACACATCTTAATGAAGCCTTTGTGACAAGACTTAATGTGTTTTCTAAGAAGTTTACTTCATATAAAACACCATAAGTGTCACTGTCAGTCTTCCTCCTCTTATTATATAACTTTGCCTGCTGGAGCAATTCTAAGTCTGAAACTGAGCTGTCGGGACAGTAACAGAACAAACTGCGACCAGCTGCAGAACAAAGAATCCGACATTGCATTTGTTGTCATTGTCAGTACAGTAAATGCTCACAAATCTGTGAAGACTAGAAATTTCATTAGTATCACACAATAATGAGACTCCAACCGAATTTCCTTTGAGATTGTTGTGTGTCATAGCACCTGTATGGACTCCGGGATATTTCCCCCCTCCCCTGTGTTTCATGGCTCTCCTGCTCCAGTCAGTTCCACCTCCAGATTGCATCAGCCTACACACCTGCCTCTCCTCAGCTCATCAGCCAGGCAGTATTTAAACTCCTTTTCTCCCACCCAGTCTTTGCCACATTGTTCAGCCTCCTCCCTGCCTCAGACTCACCTGTGACTTCTTATCAGCAAGACAAATTCCTACCTGGATTTCCCCCTCAATGGTCACACTGCTCTGCCATATACGGCCTGCTCAGCTCTCACTCATAGCCTGCGGCCTTCCAGTCTCCTTCAGCCCCCACTTCCATTGTTCTGTCTGAACACACAGTAAGAATGGATAAGACAGAGATGGATCTGTCTGTACATTCGCCTGTCGAAACAACAATTCAGAGCCACATTTCTCATGACATTTCAGAGGACACTGAGCTGGTCTTTTCTCGCACTCCAGAATGATAAAAATCTAAACCATTTTGATGAAGTAATGATACTATGAAGGCTCACATATCAAATTTTCATATCGCTTGTGTGTTAGGGGTTGGCCAGATAACGCCAAAGGTGGACACTGATGCGAATGCATTGGTGTAACTTTTTTGCATAGATACTGAATTCTCTGCTTTCCCTGCAGTGAATGGGCTGCTTTGTTTTGACACCTCGTTCATTGTTTAATACACCGTGATCAAATCTGACTGAAACATCTTGCCACACATTTCAATCACGTTTCAGACTGACACAAAACACTGTGAATATTAACAGTGTCACATTGACAGCATAACTTGAAGCTTTCACAAGGGCTTAACAAACACCTTTTTTAGGGAGTTACAACAAGTAATTAAAGTAGAGTAAGTGTAGTAAATCACAGTAGAGAGAGACGTCGGACCGAACGAGCCAATTAGGAGTCTGTGTCTCCCCAGGCAGCCAATCAAAAGATGCTCTGCCACACAGGTCAACTCAGCAGGGTGAAGCTTGACTTTTGGGGGCAGTGTTTGTTACAGGCGAGAAAAAACACGCAGCCATTTTGTAAGGAGAGAAGTGAAGTGGGCTTTGTAGCCCAGTGGATGACACTCGGAGGCGGGTTGTGATTTTGGTGGGTCAGCTGAGTGGGTCACATCCTGTTACATCAAGCCAATTAGGGGTGCTGGGTCACCCTGCCATCTCAGTTTCCCAGCGGCCTGCCTACTTCATCTGTTGTTTGAAATGAACTGGGGGGAGCAAGGCAACCAGAGATTTGTGTTTTGGTGTGTGTGTTTTTTTTTTTTTTCAAATTTGGGTTCTAAACCATCATTGTGACGACATTTAGGCCGATCCTCACAGGTGTTGGAGGGGTTAAGACTCGGTTTTAGGGCTTAAGTTAGAATTAGGCGTAAGTTAGGGTCAGTGGCTAGGGAATGCATTATGTCAGCAGGTGTCCTCACAACTGTGGAGAGACCAAAGTGTATGTGTGTGTGTTAGTGTTTTGACAAAAGAGTATGAGTCACCACTTGATTATATATTAAAGCTGTATCTTTGTGTGTACTGCCTCTCTGTTTCCCTCTGCTTCCTTTGCTCTGTTTGTACTGTTAGATCTATCTATCTATCTATCTATCTATCTATCTATCTATCTATCTATCTATCTATCTATCTATCTATCTATCTAT
>JBBMJY010000020.1:17469240-17481303 GCA_037833715.1 Toxotes lorentzi | reverse complement strand
TCTATCTATCTATCTATCTATCTATCTATCT
Organism: Toxotes lorentzi; assembly: GCA_037833715.1. Classification (NCBI taxonomy): domain Eukaryota; kingdom Metazoa; phylum Chordata; class Actinopteri; family Toxotidae; genus Toxotes; species Toxotes lorentzi. Next base: position 17,481,272 of record JBBMJY010000020.1, on the reverse strand, counting down.
ATCTATCTATCTATCTATCTATCTATCTATCTATCTATCTATCCCAGATTGACTTACTCTTTCTCTCTGAGTGTGTGTTAGTGCTTACAGGCTTGTCAGCTTCTCTTTTTCCTTACCCATCTGTGTCACTCTCCTTTGTCTGTCTTCTTTGTTTATGTGTGTGTTTATGACTGTAGGCATCTCTCTCCCTCACCTCACTCCTTCTGTATGTGTGTGTGTGTGTGTGTCTGAATATCTCATTACCTGTATGAAAATTGATTTCTGGAATGTGCTAAGCAGTCCACTACCATCCTGGAAAACACAAACACACACACACACACACACACACACACACACACACACACACACACACACACACACACACACACACACACACAATCATCATGCTGTTCAGCCAGGACATGTTTTGAGACAACCAGTTGCAGACAAAATGCCTCTAGAAAGAAATTAAGAGGCGGAGTGTTGATGCCTTACTGGACTTGTCATTACACTTGTTAGTATAAACTGTGACGCTGGCGGGCAGGTGTCCTGCAATGATGTCACTAATGACTTTGTGTCAAGCAAAGTGAAGCACACAAATTAGGAGACTGTCTGAGTCTTACATCTTTAAAGTGTTCTCCGTGTTTAATCCAAAGAGAAATAACTCTCACTCAGATGTGCACTGCCTCAGTGTTTGTAGCACAGAAATCCATTTCTTGTCAGAATACTTTTTGTTCAAGAATTTCATCACAAGTCATGACCTTTGACCTTTAATATTTAGAAAGTAGTTGCACTTGTTTTTTGAATGAATGATTAGGGGAGGGGTTTCCAGACTTCTGAGATGCCAACCGCATTCCTGATTTGTTTAGCAAATCAAATAGGCCCGGTGTTGTGCTCACTGACCACTGTTTGCCAGGTTATAAAAATGACTAATCATTTCCGGCCTTAATAATGGGGACACTACCTTCCCACGTACTCACCTAGTTACCTGGATACACGCAAGAAAATGGCCACAAATTTAGCAGCAAGCGTGCATGAGCTCAATACAGCTGTGCAGGGTGTTGGAAGTCAACTTAAGATAAACACTTAACACTTTGGTGAAATTATTCTTCAGTTGTTGTGAAAAATCTTAGCTGGTCCTGGTAACCAGAAATACAGCTTCTGTGTCGACTGAAAATGACAGCGACAGACACAGATATGTTACTGGCTTTGGACTAGATGGAACAAAAGAAAACTATAGAAATAGACTGACATGACATGACAATATTATTATAAATATTTTTTTAACCATGTGTACAGCAAAGCATTTAAACAACTCTGTAAATATATGATAAATATACTTTTTTCTGCCTTTTTCCTGTACACATGTCACTGGGTGTGTGCCATGTGTTCATCTGTTTTCAGCTCTGTGCGTTCAGAGCACATTCCCGTGAAATTACCTTACCATTTACTATGGTATGTAATTGCACAACCAGTTTGTTATTGTTTTTGTGTGTGTGTGTGCTACATATCCTGTGCAATAAATTAATGCTATGGGCTTGAGATTACAACAATATTTACAAGCCATAATATCAAGTCATATTACGGCTGCAGTCACTTCTGAAACTATATGACGTTTATACTAACAGTGACTTAATACAATAAGAATGACAGTGGAAGCAACTAATAAAAAGGACCCAAGCTGAACTTTAATGAAATAAAGGTTAGCACAATAGCATCTGCAGACTCTCGTTTGAAACTGGCAACGCTCTTAAAATTTGCATGACTAAAGAAACCAGTTCAAAAAAAGGTTCACATTTCTGCCAACGTGTTTTTGGGAACACACTGAGTTCCAAAAAATAGAAATAAAAATAAAGCACGAACAAAAGAACAAAGTATATTGGTTTCACAGTTTGTGAAACCTGTCTGGAGAGGCCTCCGAGGTCTCTCCCGAACTGAGCAGTGTGCGTCATCGAAGAACCTATTGGAGCCTCACGCAGTTCATGTATTGACAGGGAGGCAGGAATCACACCCACATGTGCATAGACACACACACACACAGAAAGACACACACCCTCCCACTCTCAACCCCATCTCTTTCACACATATTTTCATACGTATGCAGCATACCCACAGATAGAGCTGGGAGTATATTTAGTGGTATATGATTCAGCCTTTAGTACTATAGAGTTCTGTGAATGTGAATACAACCTCTCCTCTTTGTCTTTGTCAAACACACTCTGCCAACTTAACCTAGCTTTACATGATGATACACCTCCATACGTAAGATAGGAGCTCAACATAACACTCTGCCCTTTATCTCCCACTATTCCAATTCCACATGGTGTTTGAGTTTTCCAGACCTGGAGTGGAGAGGGAGGTTTATCCAAGGGGTTTTGAAAAAAAGAAAGCAGATTATAATGATATATATATTATTTTGGGGCATTTTTGCCCTAAATTGATGGTATCAAGAGGTGGACAGAAAATGTGGGGGAGAGAAAGAAAAGGCTGGCAGGCCAAAAAAAAAAAAGTCATGGTATGTGTCTGAGTAGTTTTCCATTTCAATATGTGACATTCATGGTAAGTTTATACTCCTAAGATAACATGAAATTAGCAGTTAATATAGTGAAACTCAAATGTAATATCTATAGGAAATGTAGGTGATAAAAGCAGTAAAAGAAGAAAAGAATATACAAAATAATATTCACACCCCAGGAAACATCTAATGAGGCTTAAATGTTGACCCTGGATCCCATGATCTTTTGCAAAGCAACTTTGTGCAGACTCAGCAGGGAATTACGTGACACACAACAAATCAGGTTTACCAAAAAACAAAAATGTAGGGCAGTCACAGGGAAGGAATGTGCGCACACAAATCAATGGGTGTGACCAGAGGAATATTTGATGGACACGCACCTCTTTGGCTGGTTTGTTTGCAAACAGGAGGCATTTCCAGCGTGAGCTGTTTTGGACGATCACTCCTCTGCTGTCAGCAAATTTGATTCAGTACACGTGTCACATCATATATCACTTATTCACCCTGAGTGTGAGAGAGATGTTTACTCAGGCTGATCTGAGAAATGTCTCATGACTGCAATGCCAACAACAATGCATTAGGTGTGACCCTTTTCTTTTGTACATGTAGATAATGAATGTTGTAAAACATAGAATATACATACGTTTACAGTGTAAATATAATGATAGTGTTGAATGGGTCATTGGAACAGTCATGGGGAAGTAAAGTAACTTGTGGGAGTCCTGTTAATGGCAGAGAGCTGTCATGGCTGAGTCACAGATCTCAGCCTCGCCTCTGAGCAGCACTCCCTGTCTTGTTAATGAAGGTGTCATCGTTTCTGCCTGTAGGGTATGAAAGTAAATGCCTCGTGTGAAGCAAAACTAAACACATAACTGCCCCGTCTTTATTTCACCGAGAATGTTTGCCAAGCACACTTTCTATTTCATTTTGGGAGTCTCAGATATGAAGCTGGAGCCAAAAGCCAGTTAGCGTAGCTTAGCACAAATTCTGGAAAAAGGGAAACAGCTAATCTGGCTCTATCTAAAGCTAACAAAATCCATCTACCATCACATCTAAAGCTGACCAATTAACACATTATATCTCACTTATTTTACGACAGTGTAAAAACAACAGCTCATCATTATACAGAAGGTTATAAATGTGACTATTACTTGGGTAGCAGAGCTAAGCTGAGCTAACAAACTGTTGGCTGTAGCCTCACACTTAGCAGTCTTTTCATCTAACTCCCAGGAAGGAAGCCAGTAAATGTATTTCAAAATGTCAAACTATTGCTTTTAGGTTAGAGTGAGGTAGTGGGAAAACATGGCTCTTGAAAAACCTCAATCGCAGAATGAAGTTTCTTTGCTTTAACTGAATCTTGAAGATTCTTGAAAGAAAACCTTCTACTGCAACAGCAAAATAAACGTGAAAAAGTAGGAGAAAACAAACAGATGTAGGGATGTAAGGGACTTGAAGGTGATTTCCACTGGGTGTTTCACGTTCTAACTTGTGCTTCCTTGAACTTAACCTCTGTATGTATTACTCTCACTTTCCTGAAGATGGAACACAGGTTTTATGTTCTAAACATATCAGGCGTATTTCAGGTGAAAGTAACACTCTGATCACACCTGTTACCACAGTATAACCACATCAACTGTTAATGTCGCTGTTCAGTACACATTCCTGCTCCATCCACAATCACAAACCCAGAGTGAACAGCTCATATTTCCAGATGAATTACATTAAAACTTATTCCCTGTGAAACCCAAGCTCCGCTGGAGCATCAGCCAGCCGGCCAGCTTCTAATCCTGATCAGCACTTCTCCCCAGATGGGATCCCATTTGCTACGGTATATCAGCCTCACCATCATCATCATCCTCATTGACACTAGACCCTGTTATCATCATCATCATCTGTCATCATCCTCACCTAGTTTAACAGCCAGCTTGGCTGCGTGCGCACACAGCGCGTTGTCCTCCCGTCCGGTGGCTCTGCGTGACTCGAGCTGAGCTCTTGGCTTGGGGCTGCGGCCTGCTGGAAGGAAGCAGAAGCCAGAGGAGTGGAGGAACAGACTGGGCGAGATTACTCACTGTTGTCTGAATCTGAGGCCTGTTTGTGCAGGATGTTGGTGGGTAAACAGGGGGAATCAGGGGCCTAGAGTGCTAGGCCCTGAAACGCCCCACCCCGTCTGTTTCCTTCCCCCCAGGATCCAGACAGTTAGACAGGGAGTGTTCACCAAGGAGATACAAATCAAATCAGTAACAGACAGAAATGCAATTAAGCAACACTCCAAAAACTGATAAGGAAGCTTGCTGCATGTGTAAGTTTGATGACAATGTACAGTCTTTTGACATCGTACTCATCACGTCACCTAGAGCCACTTCACAGTAACTCAACTCAACTGTCAAACAAATTTCAAAACTTTCTTGTCAGGAGTTCAGATGAGAAGTTCAGTACCACTCTCATGACTTTACTGGAGCCAGGAGACAGTTAGCTTAGCTTAGCATAAAGACTGGAGGCATGGGGACAGCTAGCCAGGCTCAGATTAAACAATATATATAATAATTATTGAGTTTTGGAGGTGCAGGCAGATTTTTTTTTTACTTATTACAAGCATTTTACCACAAGAGACAGAACATTTCATGATACCCATATACAGTTGTTGATGATTTATCCATCCATACTGCTTATCCTCTTAAAGGTCATGGCAGAAGGGGGGCTGGAGCCAATCTCAGCTGACTTTGGGCGAGAGGTGAGGTACACCGGTCTATCACAGGGCTAACGTATAGAGACAAACAACCATTCACGCTCACATTCGTGCCTATTTAACCTAATATGTATGTCTTTGGATGGTGGGAGGAAGCTGGAGGCAGTAACCGGAGGAAACCACGTAGGAGAACATGCAAACTGCACAGAAAAGTCCCGGCCTTTTCTATGGCCTTCTTTAACTCTGGAAATATTAAGGAAAATAACAGTGATTATTTCCAAACACAAACCATGTGATATTTGTTCAAAGTTGCATTGCTCATTCAGAAACACTCACCCAGACCCATGTGACTACCCACTCCTATGACTCCCTGCTCCCCACTCTTAAAATTTGGAGATTGAAATGATTTTAACAGGCTACCTGGACTACAGGAAACTACAGTCCTTACTTATCAAACATGCTTGTGTTTCACTGCAAGAGAACTACAGTAAATGTGGCTGCACTGATACAGAGGAACCACAGTGACACAAATGCTGGGAACATAAGGCAACACGCTGATGATTGCAATGCATACTGAGAAGTGCAAATGCTTTCTTACTCATTTCCAAATCACACTTGTTTTTTTCACACACCACAAACTCTCTCTCTCTCACTCACACACACACACACATACACACACACACACACACACACACACACACACACACACACATACACACAGATGTATGTGAACTCTGACAGGACCAAGTTTTGTTGCCACAGTCGACACAGTTTTGGTCATGTTATGAATGAAACGTTCCCCTTTAAAAACATTGTTCATGCTGACAGGCCCTGAGCTTAAAGTGATGACTCAAATAAACCTTGTGGTGGTAAGATGTCTCTGCTGATTGTTGTTTATTTACCACTGACCACATCCCCTCAAACACATGCACTGCATCATCTGTATCTCTTGGCGTTTGTCTGACCATTTCTTGAGAAAAATAATGCATTCGCCTTTGACTTTATCGGAAAGGAAGAGGCGACACAAAGGATTTCCTTTTAAAGGTCCAATATTGTGAAAATGGGTGAGAAATGGGTAAGAAAGCTTAACCAGGCTAACTTACAGTGCTGGTAACTGTAAGTTAAACTGTGTTTTGTTGGCAGTTGTGTGGAAGTGCAAAGTGCAGAGCTGGGTGAGCAGCATAGACTGTGAATGTAGCTGTGCATGTAATTTATGATGCACATTTTGCATTTTACCGATTCTGCAGCCATGTTGACCATAGTGTGCTGGAAAATCTGATCCCAGTCCACCTTGTGAGTTCATCTGTGCTCAGCCAAACAGCGTGTTTGCTGATGAGTAGTGGGTGGTTACTTCTGACTAATGGCAAAATATGTCCTTGTGTGGACTTAGACAATAGACACATAAATGGTACAGAGATAACTATAACTGTTAAAATATGGAACCTTTAAACAGCTGTCATGTGCAAAGTGCATCTGATGGTCTGCCAGAAATGTATTTTAAGCCTTGCAAGATGAAAAGAGTTCAGCCCTGGTGTGCAATGAAGCTGAAATGTGGGAGATAATTTAAAGTAGGAAACTGAATGGTCACAGTTTGTTTCCAAGGAAAGGCTTGGAAAAAGTAAATAGGAAGAATGACTACATAGCGTCCGTGCTGCTTTTTCAACAGCAACATTTTACCATTGAGCCAACATTAAAGCTCCAGTCGCCACAGTGACGCAGATCAGGCTAAAAGGAGATGATTGCTGAGTGTCTCCAATGTGTCACTCAGTGCTCACTTTTGTCAACACAAAGTCAAATCCCTACCCTGGACAAAGCAAGGTTACTACAACATTTCACTTGTCCATGCAACTGGCTGTGTATCTGCAAAGTTCACCACCCAGCCTCAAACCTCCTGACAAAAAGTGGGTCCATTTTCCTGTTGTAGAGGAAGTAGATGGCTGGTTCTATGTCACTTGCCAGAAAAGGGACAGGAAGAATACGCTGGCCAACAGGAAACTGTTCCCCTCAGCATGCCAAACATTGTCCTCAGCAATGTTTGGATGACCTTTCTAATCAGGGTTGTTAGTGCTGAATCCACAGTTTTGTTTTACACATGTTGAGTCCTGTACTTGTTCATCCTGTAAATCCACAATGAGTACAGAGTATGGGGGCAGGGACGAACAAGCCTTCATCGTGGTTAGTATTGCTTGCATTATTAGGAGACAAGCGTGACTTACGAAAGGTTTTTATGGATCGTTTAACCCACATAAAACGTATGCTGGAAACAATCCCAACCATCTTTATATGGAAACTTATTTCAGTTAGTTTAACGACCATTCAGATGGATATTCAGTCAACTATTACAAGATATTATGTCAAACAAACTCAAAACAATTCTGAAAATGTTCATCTAAGTTAAATAGAAACTGAAAGTTGATTCAACAAAATTCCACTATGGTGCTGTGTGTCTTTTTATTATTTAACCATGGCCAAAACCTGTTCACCTTTCACAGAGAAAATGTTGTGTTTTATCTGTTCTCTTCACACACAGTCCAGTTTGTGTTTTTGTTACTACATCCTGTCATGCTGGAAGAATGTAACCTCCACATAATTTGTGTTTCATCTCACAAACCTTCATCAGGCTGTGCAGCTGCTCTGGTTCTATTTTATAGGCCACAATTACTAACAAAGCGAGGTGAAAGACAAACCACGCAGATCTTTTACAGCAATGTTGTAAACGAAATGTTGTAAGAATTTTTTTCTAGGGTCTAAATTATGAGGCCAAAAGCAAGCTAAAAAAAAAAAAAAATTGTGAAACGCCTTAAAGCTGCAGATGTGCTAGTTTCTGTTGTGACTTTCAGAAAACAAAACTTTCTGTTTAATGACAAGTTGTGATATATTCAGAGTTTCTCACCATGCACTGGCCAGTTTATGTTATTGTTTTTTAAAAGGTGACATACAGCAGGCATTACATCTGTTTTCTCTTCTGGGGAATTCACTGTGAAAATAAAAACTACCACTTCATTTTACAGGGGAAGTACAGTGAACCACAGCACAGTTTAAGCACAGAAACTGAAAGCTACACGATGCCTGGTCATGGCGTCTTCCATTACAGTTATTAAAGTAAAGCACCACAATAAAGGCATTTAAAACATATGTATTATTAATATTATTATTATTATAAAGGTGGTTTTGTATAGCACATTATATTAACAGGTGTTTCAAGATTTTTGTCCTTCCTATTAACAAACACGAGGGTGGCAAATTATTAAAACATCTTTCAATACAATGCAGGTCAGTACAACACCACCACTAACCCATAACTTAGTGGGTTAGTGGTGGTGTATAGGTGATCTGGGACTTGGGAAGATGTGGGTTTTTACCAAGCAGGGTGGGTCTAATAAAACTAAGATTGTTTAGTTTTTTGACTGTAGGACCCAGTGTTTTTGGAGCTAGACCCATATTCTCTAAAACTCGATGTGTATGCTTCATCAAATGAAATTTAACAAAATTCCCCGAAATCTCTTCTCTGAAAATGATAAACAAAATAAAAAAAAAAGCCTTTCAAACATTGATCATTTGCATAAAGTGCACAGAACCACAAGCAAAACAAATATTTTCATTTGAGTCCTAGTTTTCAACTATTTCTCAAGCCAAATTTAATTTTAGTTTGTGATCATAACAGTGGTTAGATGTTTAAAAAACAGACTGCACCAAAAGACCTTCACATTAAAAAGGATCCACTTTAACCTTCTCCATCTCATACATTTGCACGCTGACACAGTGTCACCACATTCTCACACAGCCCCTCTTGTTGACGCTGAAATCGCACTAAAAACATAGCAATCAGCTCAGTGGAGTCTCAACGTGACTTGAGACAGTCATCGCCACTGAGGTCAGCAGCATCATTACCACACTGACTATGGCAGCTGCTAATAGGAGTGTGAATGCAGGCAGGCGGTGGCTTGGTGGTGACTCATCGGGTGATGCCAGACCCCCACAGACAGAGAAAGTGGACGCCAGCTGAAGGAAAACTTGGTGTGTGTATGTGTGTGTGTAGACAAGGAGCGATTGCATTGCATTGGTGCAGTCACAGCGGAGAGAGAGATAGCCAATTAACTTTTGACGTCAGGTGGAATTGGCAAGCTTCAACAAGGAGGAGCTCACAGCAGGTTAAGTTGACTTTGGAGGATGGGGGTGGTTGTGTGGGTGGAGGGGGGAGGCGAGAAGGGTTGCGAGTAAAGAGTGAAGGTTATTTGAGTTGACATTTATCAGGTTTGCTGCTGGAGCAAAACAAAGTGCGAGTTGGGAGGATGAGTCAAGAGGCAAGGTAATTGCCATCAAATGGGATAAAAGAAGCTTATAAGGCATCAGCTGTCACTTAGCAAGACTATTGGTGAGGTGGGGGAGGTCAGTCCACTGACTCATTCATTTTATTTGGGGGGGGTCTGACTGCATGTTTCAACCTTATCTCTTATGAACATGAACATATGACCTATAACAATTAATATGTTTCATATCCATCTACGCATTATTTAACATTTGGTTAAATTTAGGCACAAAAACTACTTGGAGAGGATGACTGTTTTCTAAATGGGCATGGACAAGTTGGTGAAGGACAGTCCTGTAAATCTAACAAGTAGCTTTAGCCATTGAAGTGGAGTTCTGCAAAGCACTGGGTTGGGGAAAGACTGAGGTCATGGTAAATACAATGCTACAGTGCTAACAGTGGCAATCATGATTTTAAATGTTTTGCACACGTGTTCATGCAATGTGAACATTCTCTCTGATACAGTGTGAAAAATGTAACGGAGCAAAATAAAACACGACATGCATATGGATCGCCCTCTTGATACTGGAAAGCAATTGAAAGGACAAATGGCAACCATGTGCATGTGGCAATACAAACAACAAATGGGCAACAACATACAATGTCAATATGCAGACAAGACTGTCACAGTAAGCCATGTACAGAGTTAAAAATAGATTTTTTAAAAAGAGCTGGAATGAAGGGATTATTTTCTGTCATCTCATGTCTAATTTAACTGTTTGAATGAATTTGTTTTTCTGCTCTACCAGCTGGCTTTTTTTTTTAAGCCATTTAATCTTTGGTGGCTGCCAACTAAATACCTGGATAAAAGTAAATAATGTCTCAATTGAATGTGCTTGCTGTCACTACTTGCAGACATGGTTATGATGTATTAGTTACAGTAGAGATATACCATAGATTGCAGATGCAAGTATCTATACTAAAGATTATTTTGGCATCAATTTGGTTTTCCGAAGGTCTAGCCCTGTGTTCACAAAGCACTGTGAGATATCGTTGGACGCCTCCTTGCTTCCTGCTACCTCTCTAGGAGTTCCACTCAGACGGGAAATGCCTCGCTTGCAACCAGCTCCTCTCTGTGGGGAGATGTCTGCTTGCCTTGTCCCCTTTCATCAGTGCCAGAGGTACTTCATGATAACAGGCTTTAGCTCCATCACTGATTGAATTCAGTTACACTGGCTCATTTCCAGGACATTGATCTCTTCCTTAATGAACAGACACCACGGAGCCTTTCATATCGAGACTCCCAGCTTTACTATAACAATGGTGAAACTCAAACAAGCAGAGAACAGAGATAACCTGGCTTTGAGTATATATGCTTCCACTTATATCAAGGGAGGAATTGTAGCGAGATGCTCCATCAGTTGCAGCGGTAGATTAAATGACCATTAGCGTGCGTCAGAGGCTTGACTTTCAGCAGACAGGAAATTACCTCCTGATGTTTTATTTTACCTTTTTACCAAGCAAATTGATTTTTTACAACATGAAAACAAACACAAGATGATGATTTGCTTGCTGCCTGAGTGGCTGGTAGAGCAGAAAAACAAATTATCCCAAGTAACAATTTTCCAGCAATTCTGACTAGTCACTACCGTGTTGATGCTGCAGTTGCAGTTTAGATGCTGTTCTCTGGTCCAACGGATAATATACTGTATGAATCAGAATGAGACGCTTAAGTACGTTTCTCCATTAGACCTTCACGTGATGTCTTCATAATGTGCGTCAGAGGGAGATGAGATGAGTTAAAAATAGATGAATGAGAAGGAAGGTAAACTTAACTGACTGGATATTACTTGGAGAAGGAAGCAAAACTTAAAGGAAAAATACGTCTTCTTTGGATGCTCTCACACCATTAGTTGTCATCACTCTTGGCATGTTCCATGTTGTTTTGTAATCAAGAATTTATTTTCCAGTATCTTCTTTGCATCAACTTGCCACATCTTTTTCTAGTTCCAGTGAATAACAATCAGAAACTCAGAGATAACGTGCCTGTACTAGTTCAGCGTTGTAAAGGTGCAAAGACAAGTAGTGATAGAATGAAAAGAGGGAGATTTTTGGAGGAAAACTGTGAAAATGTCAACATGCCCATCCTGGTCAACTGAGGTTTCAAAAGAGTTTTGTAAAAGTAGCGTTTCTGCCTTCTTTTTTTTCTATTTTAAAGTTGGATGCTGCTGCAAAATTGTGACTCTAAGCCAAGTCAGTCTCAGGCAAAGCCCTTGCTTTTTACTTCAGCAAGAATCTGGGCAAAGAATTGAGAGGTACATCACCAAGAGCAGGTTTTGATAGTGTCATTGTGTGTTAAGGTGGACTTTTCCTTTCATGTCTGAACTCTTTGTGCTGCTGGTCCCTTCAGTCCGCCTTAGCATCAAAGGGAGCTGTGTCCCTGCTGCCCCTGCAGAAACGGAAATGACGGCGTGAGGGTATTCCCTAAAGATATTTCTGTCTGAGTGTCTACTGCTTTGTATGTGTTTCTGTGTTTGTGTGTGTGTGTGTGTGTGTGTGTGTGTGTGTGTGTGTGTGTGTGTGTGTGTGTGTGTGTGTGTGTG
>JBBMJY010000020.1:17458003-17469140 GCA_037833715.1 Toxotes lorentzi | reverse complement strand
GTGTGTGTGTGTGTGTGTGTGTGTGTGTGTGTGTGTGTGTGTGTGTGTGTGTGTGTGTGTGTGTGTGTGTGGGAGAGGGGGGGGGTCCTGTCCAGAGCCTGTGATGGACCTTTGTTACTCATGATGTTTTTCTGAGTGACTCAGGAATGAGGTTTCTTCTTCAGAAAGATTGACTCACCCACAGCATTTTGATCACCCTCTTCATAACTGTCATAAGCTGCTGGTCAAAGTAAAAGGTCTTTCTTTCTGACATTCACACTATATGTTTCTGCTCTTTAAGATTTTAACAGCCCTTCCAATTAAACTTTGACTGTAATTGTCTCACTAACAGGTGGACATGAGAGTTTGGATGCAGTGTGAGTTTTAAAAGTCACTGTCTATCATGATATGTTCTATTTATATGGCCCAAAATCACAGAACTGCCTCCAGCATACACCCAGTAGCATCATTACACAACACAAACTCACACATGTCGGTCTGTAGTCATTTGTCAGTTCACATCCCTTTATCAGTGTAATGGTTAATCCAAGGAGGTAGTTTACATAGATGAATGACCTATTGTTTACTGTGAATAGATCAATTGTGGTGGATCACTGGATTGACTGATCAATTTCATTTTAGATGTGGGAGGAGGACATCTGTTCCCTGGTAATTCTAACATATTTTGAGTATTTAGTTTGGTCACCCCCCTCCCCAGTTATTGAACAGTGTCAGGTCATAATAACCTTGCTTTAGGCCTGCATGAATATGACTGGATGTTGCTGGTCAGCTAGCAGCTAAGCAGCTGATGAATGAGCCAGTGACTGTGAAATATGAATGAAGCAGCTGGTGCCAATAAGCTAAGGCAAGCGTAACTGCAGTGCTGCAGTCTGTTACACACTGACTGCCAGTATAGTGCATTTACTATCGTCATTACATTATTAATGTTATACTGTGGAATTAGAGTGCGTACTGTGTATTGTCTCTAACAATAGGTGGAAGAGGCTATTGAGGCCAAGTTTTTAGCGGCTGACGACATTTTCAAATAAGAGAATGACCAGCATCTGTCATCAAACTGTTGATAGAGCTTTCCAAACACAAGTGCACACATACACATACACACACGTACACACACAGAGCCCCTCTCTCCTTTAGCTCCAGCATCTCTGACCCACACATTTGCCCTCTTCTGCCCCTGCAGGATTCTGCAGGATTAATGTTGTTTTCTCATTGATGATGGCACCGCAGCTTAATGTTAATCTGCCTCTGCACTCCCAAACACATCCTCACACAACCCCACCACCCTGAAAACACACACACACACAAAATAAATACATAAATAAACACACACATGTTCATTGACCAGCCCTGCGATTGACTGGCGGCCAGTCCAGACCTCTCGCCCATAGTCAGCTGGGATTAAGCGGTATAGAAAATGGATGGATGGATGTTCATTGACCCCCATACTTCACTGTCCTCTCTCTTAACTTGTTTAACAAATCAATATGTCATTATTAGGGGACTGCTTACATGATCACAGATGGCAATGTACCAGTCAGTCCTTTTGAGGTTTGTTTATGTCGTGATGCTTCAAAAAAAAAAAAGTACTTCCTAGTGTTATAACCTCCATCTATAAACATAATTAATCTTATTTGCTTGGTTTATTGGCACATTGGTCGTTACATATGACTCAACATTTTCTTTTACCACAAGTCAAAATCTCTTGGTTTAAAATTTCCCTTTCTGGAACATACTGGAACAAAAAAAAAAACATTCCTCCCACTGACATTTAGAGACACTCCCAACGCTGATGTTTTTACTGAACATATTGTGTCACTGAGATTAGCAGGTACAAACCTCTCACCACAGTTTTGTTGCACTCGGCCAACACTTGTTGGCTCGAGTTTCAGTGTTGCAAGAGATTGTCTCAGATGTGGTTTGGTTTAGACATTGACCACTGCCCACATAGCCCACTCCTCATCTGTGACTCAGTCATTCATTAAAGAAGTGTGCATCATTTCTGGCTATTCCTTGGGGTTAAAGGCAGCAAAGGTCAAAATGTCCATTTGTCAATTTATAACAAAACTGAAGAACAGCATTAACTTTTTTTTTTTTTTTTACTACTTTGGGTCAATGGAACAAGCTATAACCAAAGTAGATTTTTAACACTGAGGAGAACTGCAGAGTTGGGTGATAATCCTCTGTAGGTTTACCCTCATGACCAACCCCTTTCATATTACAGGTAGTTGCTGTGAAACTGATGTGCAGAATATTGTGTACTGTGCATGGACAGCATATTTTGGTGATTAATCGGGAGGACTTGCTGAAATAAATTAATGAATGCATGGAAGAGCACAGATCAGGATGCCCTTCCCCTTTACTTTTGTCAGTGAAATCACATGAAATCACAAGTGGACTCACTGTCTTTTCGGATGTGGCCACATGGTCACGGTTGGAATTATGTCATTTCTTGCCCATTGCGTGTCTTTCCTCCTCTGCTCTCCTTGCAACACTCCAACTTCCCACCCCACCCACAGACCAGCCTTATCAAGAAGCAGCGGTTCCTCCTAATCAAAGCAGTGGGTAATCCAGATAAAATTAGACCCTCATTCTATCTGTTAGCTCTGTGGGAAGGAAGGAAGGGGTGAGCGGGGGAGGAATGCCTCCAGCAACAAGGGATGTGTAACCTGTGTGTTCTCTCAAACAACCAAACTCTTCTCCCCGAGTCAGTTGGTTGGGGTGGCAGCTTGGGGAGTCAAAGCCAATATAAGAAGAAAAACACAAGAAATTGAGAGGGAGAGAAGGATGTGAGAGACTTCCCACCTCCTTCTCTCCCTCTGTCACTGATTGGGGGAAGTTAGATGGAGACAGACAACGCATGAGTCACCGGCCCCTACCTCAGCTCCTCTGAGAGATAAAGATAGATAGAGGAAATGTCAAAACCCAACTCACTGTCTGCATAAACCCATGACCATCCTCAGTAAATTGAATCACCACCAGCTTCAATGCAACCATCATAATTATAAGCCAATGATCTGCTTGATAAACTTACTGTATTTCTATGTGTATGCAGGGGCATGGTCCTCCTCGATGGTGAAGTTACAATCAAAAGATAATCTGTCAGTGCATGTTATGCAACATGGAGTCTAATCAGAGGCTTTCATTTAAAAGCGTTCTCTCTGTTTGAATACAATTTGTTCTTTCTACTCACAAAAACACTGTGTGAATGGTTTATTATATGATTTCTTATGCCTCAAACGCAGTAGACTGTTTGAGCTGTAATCAACACATCCATTTTTATTCTAGGCAGTGTTTTGTGTCAACGCTCTATAATACAAAATCAAATACAAAATACAAAAAACTAATTTTGTATTGATACTATTGATCATTTTACAGTTACAGTGTTTCCTTTTGGATTGTAATTGTTGTCATGGTGTCATTTTTGTCTTGTATATGTTTATAAATATGTGTTTGTGTGTAGGTCTTGCTGTGTATGTGGAAGTTGTCCTTAACCTTAAAAAAATATGATAGTTTGCAGCAGCAGATATGTTTTGGAGGAAATTTAATGGCATTGCATTTTTGCACTCCTGTAACATTGTTGGATTCAAGTATAAAAACAGATGAAAAAAACCAAGGATAGCATCATTTTTTCATTTGTTCTTCTTCCTTTTTAAAAACATGGCGTCTACATTACCCACAATGCAACTGGCAGTTTAGTTAGAGTGTTATACTAGTAGTGGCTAACGCAACGTGGAGGGCACGAACGAGACCCAGAGGTGAGGAGACCCAAGACCCGGAAACAGACTTTGACTCGCTGGAGTTTCTCTTCAACATCAGAAGGAAATGTTGCCTGTGAACATAATCCAGGCGGCGATTGTGTTTGGTTGGGAATACAAATTGGTATTATATAATAAATTGAATCTCTTGGAGACAGGGTGACATTTTACACTGATGATCAATTATTGTACATGGAGACATTCATCGTAGAGACGGCAATGAGGCCAATTCATTTGACTCAGCCTTCGTATGAAAATATTACCGAATCACTCTACATCCCAAACGCTACTTAATGTTTGTAAACAAACACTAAGTAGCGTGGCTAGCTTTTAGTGTTTTTGTCTACGCCCTCAACACTGGCATTCTGGGAAACTGAGGAAATCACAAAGTAATCATCATTATTGACAGAAAGTACACACAGCTACACGAGTTACTTTATCTCAATCACAAAGGCTATATACCAGTAAAGTGTAAAAGTGTGATTTCCCTTTATAGAGTGGAGGAGCAGAATGGCGCCTGCCACCAACAGGGCGATGATGCCGTGTGTGTTACCAAGCTATCATCTCTGCATATCCACAATCACTACAACCCTGGCCACAAATGTTTTTCTCCATTTCTCCGACACACAGGCACCTGCTCCCAATGATAACAGTTTGTGTGTGTGCACCAGTGCTGTATATGTTGTGCGTGTGCGTACAGTATTGTGTGTGTGACATTAATGTCTGTACCTACTTCCTATGACGTGGGCACTCCCCAGTCACCACCCGCTCCCAGCGCTCCTATCTATTACATCTTTCCATCCCTGCCTCGGTCTTTCCATCCGCTGAGTGGGAGAGCATCTGTGTCTGTGTGTACGTGTTTCTGTGCAGGTGTGTGTGTGTGATTAAAGCATAGCAGTGCAATCTGTAAGGTCCCAGTGAGTTTAATTCCAGCTGAGTGGATATAGCTTTGTGCCTCCCACACAGGTGATGAGAGGCGAGGATGGAGAGGAGGGAAACAAGCTGGACAACAGGGGATGAGAGAAGAGGATGGAACTATAAGAGGGGGGAGGGTTGGGGGTGGGGCAGGTACAGACAGACAGACAAATTCCGGTCTTTAATAAAAAAATGTAAAAATCCCTTATCTCGATGTGTCCACGCAGGGGAGGATTTCTGAAATGGCTTCCAGTGAAGGTCATGTATTTGTTTCCATGATGAGCCACAGTCCTATTGTGTTTAGATTGTGAAGTAAAACCCTATTGTAAGGTAAAACCCCAGATGGTTTGCAGCTACTGTAATAGCCCAGAGGAATAAAGTCCACATTTGCCTGTCTGGACACTCATTCACAATTAGTTTTTTAAGATGCTGCTCATTCATCTATTTGCTGTTTGCAGTGTTGTATTTGTTGTGTCATAATATCTGTATTCTTCTTGTTTATTGACTCACTATTCCCACTGAGGTCGTTTCTCAATCATTTATTCAACAATTGCTGGACTGTTCAGATGGTGACACACATTAGTGTCTGAAATACAAAAACATCACTCCTGTTTACTGTAAACTCAGGACCTTGTGGTACTGATGTGACATTTATTGTACTTTACTGTACTTGCTGAGCCAAGCAAATTTAAATTGTTCCTAGTAAATAACACAACAGGGTTTGTAAGTTTAGGTGATCACCTGCCAAATGATTTAAAGTTTAGACTGACTCCACAACTGAATGTACGGTGTTGTTTCTTTTTCATCTAAAGCTTCAGTTACAGATTATAGATCTCACCGTTTGCACACTTTCACCTTTGGAACACACACACAGCTGCAGAGACAAACATTCAATTGTCTGCAGGAATGTTTTTGAGCTTGCAAGAGATCGTACTTCCTTGAACATCAAAGACCAGTTTGCCGGGACATCGGGAACTCCTCAGTAGATGCCGATGTCTGTTTTGCCTGTAAATCAGTTTGATTTTCCTGGAGCTTTGCTGCATGTTTGCTGAACTTTTGTTAGTTGGAAACACCTACAAAGGCACTGAACGAGGAAATAACGCACCCAAACTCTGACTGGCACTCTTTCTGAAAACTTTACAAAGCGTCTTGAAACTAACTGTTCAACCTTGTGTCCTGGTCAAAGTCCTGGGTGTCTTGTGTATCTGAAATTCCTTTTACCTGTTATGTTTTTCAGTTAATTTTTTTCCTGAATATTTTTTTTCATGTTTATTTTACATTTCACATCTGTTCATCTTATTATTTTAGACATAAGTAAGGGTGAACTTGGATATGTTTCCAGTGAAGGTCACTGTGACTAGAATGAGCTCTCCACAAAGGCCAAGATAATAAAAGCTTTCATGTTCACTCCTCCTGCATTCATAAAACCTAGATTTTTTTTTTCTCCAGTCATACAAGCTTGATGTACAGAACTGTACATAGCGCACTGTTGATAATTCACCGGCTGACTCACTGCCAAATGCCCAAAGTGATATTTATTGCCTCCTTAAAGTAACATTAACACCCTCAGAGAGGCAAACATCAGCTACATTTTCAGTGCTGCTCCTAGTGTTTATTCATCTTCTGGCTCCTTTCCTCCTTCTCTTCTGTGACCCACTGTGCCCAGCGGAAGTGAAGATGGTTAAAAATAAAGTGACATATATGTATATTTATAAACACTTAAATGAGTTAAAGAACAAAGCCGGAGGAGAAGGCCCGGCTTTTGCCGATGCATTGTTATATATAATGCTGAGAATGTGTTAGAATAATGCAAAGCAGGCAGAGAAAAGGATGACTGTTTCCAAACACTCTCAGCTTGTGTTCATACTCTCAACGTGATTAATTACTGAGGCCATGAGGCTGCATTGCAGTTGCATTTCTGCACACATTGTGCACGTACTGCAGAAACAGGAAGAGGCCAAGTGAGCCTGCTGTCTGCTATCATTGTCATGAAATAACAACTACTCGTCATTGGCACTTCAAGACACTTTTAGTTTCTTCAGCTCTGCTCTCAACTAGAATAGAGCACAGTGCTGCCAATAAACCTCAGCATTGCAATATATTTTAAGTACAAAAGGCCAAATAGCTTTGTTGACAGTCCAAAACAGGAAATGTCTACACAATTTTATGTGGTGATGTATTTCACCACATGTTTCAGTCAGATCTCTGTCGTAAATAACTTACTCATTTCTGGGTAAATAGCAGCAATAAAGGACACACATATTCATGATACACAGGGTTTTTACGGGAAAACATTCACTGAGTGTGACTGTGAAGCAGTTAGCTTTCCTGGATTGTCATCTGTCATGGTAGCTTTCACAGATTCACATGCATACTTGTGTTATTTTAAGAGATGTGATGAACACGGGCTCTTCTATAACACCCCCCCACCCCCACCCCCCCCACCCCTTCAATAACCAGGTCACTCTGAATCATAGCACAGTACAGTACGAAATGTAACTCAGCTTTTCCTTGGACTTGCAACATCCTGACAACCGGAAACACTCTGTTCTGTGGACCATCTCGACACAAACTGATAACATGGGTTAAAAAAAAAAATCTTATGGGGTGGGTCTGTTTTTCTTTATATTTACCACAACAGGCTCCACAAGCTCCACAGTGAATTCCTACTACAGTCTTACCTCTACAGCATGAACAGGACAAGCCAAGTTTGTCACCACCTGAGGCCTCAACTATTTTTGCGCAATAGAAAATTCACCCGAGACCCGCAGTGACTTTTCTTTAGAACAATAAGTGGGAGCAAGGAAAGGATTAAGTACTTTCTGTTTATTCTGCCTAACATAGACACACACACACACACTCCCCCCTCGTTCTTGCCTAAGAGTTTGGCTTTCCTCTGAAGAGTCATGACATGACGGCGAGCAGTGGGTGGAAATGGGGGGGCTGAGTCAAACCTCTGGAGCGCTTGTGTGTGTGTGCATCTGAGAGTGTGTTCATCATGTGTCATCTGGGCCATCATATCATGACTTGAACCCAGGCATACCAAACATTCTTGCCTCATATTGAATTTGGCAGCCACAGGTTGACTGGT
This sequence comes from Toxotes lorentzi, assembly GCA_037833715.1. Lineage (NCBI taxonomy): Eukaryota > Metazoa > Chordata > Actinopteri > Toxotidae > Toxotes > Toxotes lorentzi. The sequence continues at coordinate 17,461,379 of JBBMJY010000020.1, read as the reverse complement.
GCATTGGATGTGATAATGACTGGAGTGTGCGGTTACTCATAGTGGTGACGTTTGTTATTGCTGTCACTGATCATACGCTGCACAAACAAGAACCAACATGTGACAATGTGCAATCAGCATTCCCTGATTCCCCGCCATGGTTAACGTGGTAACGTATTTTTGCTCACAACACTTTACACACACTGACACCTTTTTCAAGTTATGACACTTCACACTTATTTTTGATGTTATGTAATTTGTATGTATGTATTTATTTTTACACTACAGTACATACGGTGTGTTTAAAGAGAGGAGACGGTGGGAGAGAATAGTTTCTAACGCCCGGAGCTTTAAGTCAAGCCAAACTTTATAAGCTGAAAAGAGTGAAAGGAGAGAGTGTTACTTTGTATTGTTGCTTTTACTGTTACCTGCCAGCTACAGTACTTTGAATGTGTATTCAGGGAGCACAGACCTTTCCTTATCATCTTCTTGTCCTTACTATCATTTCCGATTTGTATTTGTAATCAGTGCTCATTAAAAAAAACACTGTGTTGATACAAATCTCATGTTATCCTTGGTTTATTCATTAATCGTGATGATTTTCTTTTTAATTCTGTGGGAGATGTTACCAAAAATGACAAAAATGTCATTATTCCAATACAAACACTGCAAACTTTTAATTTGCTCTGTACAATGAAGGTCCTTCTTTGGGTCATTTTTGGTACCTGAGATGGAATTCCAGTCTGCTGCACTCAGCTGAGGTGAAATGAGTAATGTGAGCCTTATTGGGAAAACTCATCATTATCTGGAAGCTTCGTCAGCAAACCAGGAAGCACCTGTGCAGCTGAGTGGGGAGCAGTGGTGAGCGGGGGTACATGTCCCAGCGAAGGCGGCCCATTGTGTTTGGGTGCTTTTTATAAGTCACATGGAAAAAGGGACATTCTGGGCAGGAAGTGACTTGACGCACTCACATACCACACTAATGCGGCCTGGCCAAGAGTTATTGTCTGGTGTGAATAAAAAAAAAAAAGTCTTGTTATAGCCTAGGAGCAGCAGGCAGCATGAAAACAGACACATAAAGATGGCTGCAGTATGAAGTATTCTGTCAACAAATAACATAGAAAAGAAACAGAGATGAGATTCAGCTCTTATTATATGTTTATGTCATAAAAAAAAAATCCTCATAGTCCTCAACAATTTAATGCCCTCAACACAAACTGGCGCTGCAAGAGGCACTCACATTGACCTTTGGGCATTTTGTTTTTGATTGTGGGTTTTTCTTATTATTGTTATTGTGTTTTACAAAGAACTAGACTGTGGAGTTCAATGGCAGGACACATACTGACTGACTGAAAATAGAGCACAATAACAATAGAATTCACAGCTCAGAATTGAAGACAGAGCCACCATTTTGGATCAGTGTGCGACAATGAAACAAAAACAGCAAGAATCACAGATCAGAGATGAGGCAGAGAAATGGATTTATTTTATATTTTCTCACTGGAAAAAGCCAGTGACCAGACTTCAGGGCAGCAGCATTCACTTCCCTGGTGATGAGGGTATTTGAGAGGCTGGTCAGGAATGAGCTGCTCAGCAAGGTTGAGGGTCTTCTTCTGTTTTTTTTTCTTCTGCTTTTTCTGCTTTTAATGCAGGCAGAAGCCCCACGTTTTGGTTGATAAACAGCTACATGTTTTAGAAGGTCAGAGTTAAAGGATATTCTGTCCAAATAACATTTCTCCCCCACGGACTCCCCACACTGTCCCTACTATTGTTCATTCTCAACACCAACAACTGTCCCATACCCAGAACAAGAACATGCACATTCTTAAATTTGCAAATGACACAGTTGTAGTTGTCTGCTTCATGAAAATGAGTCATTACTTGTGAAACAGGAACCAATTAGGAAACACTGTCAAAACAGTAAGACAGAGGTGAGCAGCAGCCCTCTCTGTCAAAGATAACAACAGAGAACTTTAAGTGACATCTAGACCATCCTCTTTCTAATGAATCTGACCTTCCTGCTTTCTGGTCACAGATACAGGTTTCCAAAAGTCAAGTGCAACAGGTTCAAGTTTTCATTTAGATAATGTGCAACAGGTGCTCTGTATTCTAATACAATTTAAGTTGCCTCTTCATTCCTCACACAGGTTAGCACTTTCATTTTTTCTATTTTTTTATTCTCTGTTGCTGTTTGTCTGGCTCTTAACAGTGATCCTTGTTATTTAATTGTGTGTATTGCACCAGAGCTTTATTGTCTTTTACTGTATTGTGTTTGTATTGTGCTATGTTTTAACAGGCTTTTGTTTTTATGCTGCCTTGATATAAAAGGAAGTTCAAGGAAGTAAAATTCTCAGAAAACACTGAATGCCACAGATCGTTGACATTTAACATGTTTTCATGTTCAAACTCCATTGTGGATATTCTAAACCCCTCCGTACAGCCTGCACTTATTGTTTTACCTTAAGGATTCATAACACTCACCTCACAATGAGTTGATGGGAACTGTACTGGTGAAAACAACTGAAGTGATGTTGTGACTCATAGTGAAATATCACTATCATAAACTGTGTAGCATTGCATATGACACATTCAAATTGAACATTTACTTGAGTTAAGGCCAGATTGATGCATTTTCTCAGCGTATCATTCTGTCATCAGATGATGGATGGATGCCGTTTATCCTCTAAATCATTGCAAACACTTTGGAGTCACATTTAATGGTAGGTTGACCTGAATCAACCACATGGATCACATGCTAGATCATTTGAAATCCTGTCATTACTGCCTGAGAAAACTAAAATACAGTAGATGTGTTTTTTCTGACTGTCATGCATAAGCAAAATATACTCTAGGATGAGATTCAGTTGAGTTACAGGGGAACGGAGGTCATCCTCTAAACCTAGGCATTATGTACCAATTCAGTGAACACAGTGGCATGCAGACCGAGGGGGCAGGTATACAGAGGAAGCAGAAAAAAAAGGTTTGAGTGAGAACACACATCTTGTTTTTCTGGCTCGCCTGGGTCCACTGTTGTTATCTACAGCTGACACTAACAAACCCCATAATGAAATGAGGGCTTGGAAACGGATGGTGGGCCTCCCCACTCATCAGCCATGATGTCAGAAGCCCAGATTAGACTAGACCATATGGCACGCTGCCTGCTGTCCCTCTAATCCTCTGCTACCATCCAGGCATCCATCCATCTATCTATCTATGTGTCATTCTGCCATTCATCATTCATCCATCTATCCATTCAACTGCCTCTCCTGTTTCACACACAGGCCACTAGCCAGACACAACGCCACATGTAGAGTCCTTTCTCTTCCCCTCGCTGAGACTCATGAGCAAGAGGACTATCTATTGTATTTGTTTTGTGGACAGACACCAGACAAATATA
>JBBMJY010000020.1:17431505-17457903 GCA_037833715.1 Toxotes lorentzi | reverse complement strand
GTCTGCTGTCTGTCCATCTGTGCCTGTGACAGGAGCCGTCTCCGAGTCTGTCTCGCTTTCTGTCCATTTGTCATATTTTTGTTGTTTTGTGCCACTCAGTTTCTCTCCCTGTCTCTGTTTTGCTCTGATTATCATTCCCACGCATCCCCACAGCAGACACAACATGATGTAATACATATTTGTTGGATTCATTTGACCAAAGACGCTTTCAGTACCTCTTGTTTACACTGTGTACACATGGTTTGGCCTTTGAATCTTGAACTTTCATCACACTCTGTGTGGGAAATTACCCAAAACACAAAGTGATTTCAGTGCATCCTGTCGCCATGTATTGCTTCAGACAAAAATAAGATTCTCCGCAGACTGATGCAAATACTTTGTTTGTAATGTGTTTTTTGGTTGAGAATTCATGGAATGAATAATAACTGCTGTACACACTATAGTTGGACATGGCTGTGCTCTTGCTCTCCTGATTAGCATTCTCTACTGCAAGTATGACACACTGTGAGCTCGAAGTGGTTTCAGGTGGATTACAGACTACAGTCAGTGGTTACATATTGAAATCCAGACACAAACACATGCAAACAAAATCCAAACACGGTCCTGAGCTGACGTGTAAGGATTGATTGTCGGTCATGGGAGTGGAGGCAGTGTGACGTTTAAACCTGTTAATTCATTTGGGGGATTAGGCTTACATGCTGAGGCATATGAGGCAGGTTCACTGGGCTATACATGGGACTAAGCGGAAGTAAGAGGTTGCTTTTGTCAGCTCCCTGTCATCCAGCTACTGAGCTCTTTTTGAAATTCCTCACTCTTTACTGAGTAGCCGAATAGTAGTACATGAAAGATTACTCATAAGTGGTCCTGACCAAAAAAAAAAAAAAAAAAAGAGACAGAGAGATTTAAGAGATTTAAAGAAGTATAGTGGGTGCAGTGTGTTTATATTCCATCAGTGTAGATGTTTTTTTGGAAGGCCTGCAGTGTGTTATGGTTGCTCTGGTTATTATTCATTTCCTAAATTCTGTATTTTTCTTCCCTAGTGTGTGTTTTCATGTTTGTTTGTGTTTGTGCGTGTGCCAGTGTACAGTGTGTCAACATGTTTGTGTGTGTGGTATTCAAAAATGAGTTTATTTATAATGTGTGACCATACCCACCTTTTTATACTGAGCTAATTAAATCAGATCAATCAAATCAATTAGCTGACTGATCGGAAACTATGGACTAATAATTGATGAATCATTTAAGGCAACTCTTAAGAAAAAAAAAGCTAGATGTTCCTTCGTCTCCAGCGTCTTAGTTGTGAGGATTTTTAGCTTTTCTTCATTTTGTATCTCTGAAATTAGTTTACCTTTGGTTGTATTGAGTAGGCCACTGTATGGTATCACTGCAGCATTCCTGTAAGACCTTGTGTTTGTATTTATAATAAAGTGTGTGTCATTCATCACACACTGTTGTGTCTTTGTTACTGTGTTTTTTTCCTGTAATGATTTGTCATTCTGGTTTTACAGAGCATCATTCCAGAACATGGCATCCTTTATTTAGTCAGTGGGATTTACAGTATTATTTGTATGTTGTTGTTTTTTTAATTAGCTGAAAAACTAAAAAGGCTGAAAAAGATTTATTGTCATCCGCACAGTACAAAGCAGCTGTTCACACTATGCAATAATGTTCTTTTTTTCATTCCTCTTTAAGAACAAAACAAAACAAAAATAAAAAACCCTCTGGTTTCATTTCCTTTAAACCGTCGAAAACTGAAAGGACAGGTGTGGGTGTCGGTAGAGTCTGCACTTTGAGTAACAGCTGAATCAAACACAGCAGTAGTAGGGTTTTTAATCACCAGGACCTGGGGAGGAGTCACGGTCCAGTCACAGCTGTGGGCGGTTTTGTTGCCGTGATCACACCTCGCCGGTGTCCATATATGGCCCGTGACGTCACGCGCCGGAGGTCCCATTCACATAAAACTGATCGGCCGGAATCCCCTTGGAGGAAATGTAGGCACAGACGCGCACGGGGCTCCTCTCTCGCCCGTATTCACCGTTTAGGAGCGATCCAGTTGAATTCTTTAAGCAATAAATAACAACTCATAGGCGTCAAAAATGAAAGTATCCAGCATAGACTGCCGGCGTCTGAGGAAAATCATCAGGAAGGAGTGTGGGAGCTGCCTTATTGTGGATTGCCGACCTTATTTATCATTCACGAACTCGAATATCAAAGGCTCTGTCAATGTCAATCTCAACTCGGTAGTGGTCCGGAGGTCTCGAGGAGGGCCGGTGCCTCTGCAGTTTGTCATCCCGGATGAGACAGCCCTGTTTCGGCTTCGGGAGGGAAGCATATCGGCTATCGTAGCTCTGGATGACCGGACGTCCCACTGGCAAAAACTAAAAAAGGACAGTGTAGCACAAATAGTAATAAACACCCTCTCACATCTTGCCAGCGGAGCAAACATCTGTTTTCTGAAAGGTGAGAGCTGTGGGAAATTAAACTGTTTTAATCCAGAAAGGGAAAAATAAAGATAGTCTATTTGTTTGCTTAGATTAGTTTTTAATAGAGCATCCTGGCTTTAATACATATTGTATGAAAGCCACGACAACTTTTGCCTTTTTATTGAAATAATGGAAATCTTACTTTGGAATAAAACTTCTGTTAGTTTGTCTCATGCTTCATATGCTGTTATTTCACAGGCTTAAAATATAGGCTTCTAAACCAAGTGTCTTTACATTAGACTATTATTAGTAAAATATTAACGTAAACACGTTATATCAATTTCAATTTTCATATGTTTGAGGCTCAAATATATTGTTAATGAATGAGCGGTAAAGAAACTACTTTTATTTCAGAGACAGGCCTACTGCTGAATTAGGGACGAGCCTAATATATTTTATATTTCATTCCACTTTTCGTGTTAGCACACATACTGTTGTATAGAGCCATGTCATTTTTCTCTGACCATCCTTCTCACCTGTGCTGAGAGTAGCCTATATTATTTATATATATATATTTTTCTCGCACTTCTTGGAGAGATAAATGTCCTGTGTGCGTCAACGGAGCGGATGAGTCAGTGCGGGAGAAACGCAGGCAAATTAGTGGTGCAATGTTTTTCATTGATAAAAAAAAAAAAAAAAACAAGTGAAGAGAAAACCGAGTCCCCTCCGAACCACTTCTTTTAGATAAATAAATCCCTCGAGGTTGTGATAATGTGTTGAAACACATTCATTTCCGTCTGTCACCTCTGCGTCCACAGGATGTTGGCCTAAAAGGATTACCGGTCCTTCAGTTTCGGGCTACTTAATTACGCTCTTATAATCAGGTTATAAATGTTATAATCCGGTGCTAAGACTGTTTCATAAACGCTGCCATTTCACAAGATGTGTATGTGTGTGTCGGGGAGGGTGCAGGTGGTATTATTCGAAGCTTATTTATTACAGCGTGTGATCATGGTTTTTCCCCTTTTTACTCAGGAGGATACGAGAACTTCCACTCTCAATACCCTGAACTTTGCACTGAGGTGAAAACCATCGACCAGAGCGGAACTGAAACTGAGAAAAGAGTCAGCACCCACAGCGAGAAGCTTTCTCACCACAAACCAGATTATGATCAGGTATGGAAACACCCCATACAATGCCGTGCTTCCCACCCTTTCTCCTACACAGCCACAGGGCACACATCCACTGTCCGTTTCTATTTTTAACCTCCATTAAAAAAAAATAAATAAAAAAAAAAAAAACACATCCAAGCCCTGCTGACATCAGCGAGACTTATATTTGGCATCAGTCCATCAAAACATTTTCTCAACATATATTTATGATATTCTCTGACCTTCACTACTCCCCAGCCATCTCATATGTGGCTCAAAAAAAGGGAGAGACTGCTCACTGATGCCCAGCTGACATCAGGATGCCCCACGGGGAAAAGCACTCTTTCATCTCTGACCTTTCTTCTATAACCTTCACTGCCCAAATAGAAAGCATGTGGCTGCTTCACATCTCAGAGAACACTCTATTGTGTCTGTGGTTGACATATTGTGGGTTATTTCACTTCATGATTCAGATACTTCCTCCAGCTGCATGTATCCATGTACTTTTTGTCTGCAGATGAACATAATGTGCTGCTTGGATGTTGTGGCTTGGACCATGGGTCCGTTTTCTCCGAGATGCATTAAGAATGGGTTAAAACAGATACATCAAGACTTTGGATCCCGTGTTATGTCTTGTTAGGAGTTTGTGTGTTGTAGATTTTAGTCCTTATCTACTTGTCTCATGTCTCTGTTTTCTGTCCACCCCCCCCTCTGTCGTTCTCAGGGTAAACCTGTAGAGATCCTGCCTTTCCTCTACCTCGGTAGTGCCTACCACGCCTCTAGACAGGACTATCTCAGCGACCTTCACATCACGGCCTTGCTCAATGTGTCACGCAGGGACCTGCAGCCGGCCAAGGGCCATTATGACTACAAGTGGATCCCAGTGGAGGACAGCCACATGGCCGACATCAGCTCCCACTTCCAGGAGGCCATAGAGTTTATTGGTGAGTTGAAGAGAATGAACATTTTGCCTGCCTCTCCTTCTATTGGGGACACCTCTTAACTCTAAACTCTTTACAAGTTCACAAGATTTGCATTTAAAGGTTTTTATGTTAGGGTGGTCTATTTCTGTGTTATCTTATAAAGTAGCTGATTCACTCGGCTTAAAACTCAAAATAGTTAGAGAGGGAAATAAATACACAACCACCAAGATGGAGTCCTTTCCTGGAATAATATTAACTTCACCGTCTGTATATTTATAGTGCAACATCACCCCAAGGAGTCTAAAAAATAATAGCGCTGAGTTTGAGAGACATCTATACATAGGTGTGTTTATTTTTGAAATAAGTCTTCAAATAAGCGCCTTTTATCGCTGCCTCTCACCTGCTGCCATTCACAGAGGGGTATAAGAAACCCATCTGTTATCAGTTTAACTTGATTGCCTGCCTTCACCCCCCCCCCCTCCCATCAACATATCCAGCTAGCTTGCTTTCATTCAGGATTTGCTCACTTCCCCCATCCCCTCCCTCCCCCCCCCCGTCTAAGCTTGAAAAAGACGCTCCCATGCCGTCATCGCCTCCTAGGCCTAATCTCAGCGGCTTACTCTGCCAGGTGTGGCCAGTCAGTGTGACAACTGGGTGAGCTGTCTGTGTTTAGTAATGGCGGGGTGGAGGAGGATGGGGGCTAATCGACACACTAACACACTCAAACGCACACACAGTTATTTATGACCGTTGGGTGGAGGATAAAAGCTAGTTGACTGACACACAAGTAGACGACACAGTTGTTGGTTGTTTACAGGTGGGAATCAGTGATTTACCTGAGGGCAGCAGGACAGTGAATGTGTTCCTGAGGTTGAGGGAGTATGTGGGAGAGGAGAGAGGTGCTGGATAATAGCAGAAGCAGCAAAAGATGTACACAATGTGCTGGTGGCTATTTATAGCCAGGCATAACCAAGGACAAAACTCACCCACGAGCGGCTTGCTGACCAGTATTGGGTGGCTGCTATTGTTGGTATTGTTCATTGTTTGGGGATGCAGCCTACATTTACGATGTCTTTGAGTAAGCTTGGCTATTACATAAGGCAGCAAACTGTTCGAGGGTTAGGTTTAGCCCAGATTCAGGAACGGCCTCCTAAATTCATCAACCATGCCAAGTGATTAGAAATCTGCTGCACACAAATCCTCATTGAGCTGCCACTGGTCCCCAATCAAAAAATCAATCACTAATCAGCAACCTTCCTGACCTTGTGACAGTACAGTTGGGGAGGAGATAATAAATATTATTGACCTCCTGGATGAAAACAGCTGCTGAAGCGTGTCATGACATCTCCATCCAATGAGGGTGCATACTTTGAGGATCGTCATTAAGACACCCACTTCTGCTGTGACTCTTTTTTTTTCCACCCCTCTTCCATCTTGTTGCATCCTCCACTCCAGATGGGAAGTTCATGATTCATTCATGTGGCACATCGAGGATCAGATATGTCAGAAATCATTGTTGTTCCCCCTGCAGTGGCTCTCAGAACCAGACAGAAGTGGCCCTCTGTGTTTCTATTTAATAGAGAGCAAGCGAGACCTATGTAGGTGTCTGCAGTGGCTTAGTGGAACTAAGTGTCTGTAGGTAGATCAAACTTACACATGAGACAGACAGTAAAAGAGACGTGTGTGTGGAAGAAGAAGTTCTACAAATGAACAAAACCGTGAAATGCGTTGTGAGTGACACTTGCACAGATGACAGAAAGCGTATTTTCGTGTGGGCATTAGAACATACAGATGTGCGTGTAGGAGTGCTGCAGCTCTAAATTAGAACACTGTGCCACAGTGAACTCCTCAGCGGCACCCAGCGCCCCCACAGCAGCGTAGGAGAAAGAAAAGTCTCATGTACAGCTGCACTCCGTGACTCAGACAAGCCCCACTACTGTGTGCGCAAAACTGAAACTGGTACAGGATGTGTCTACATTTATGTGTTCCCACCTGATGCGATTAGCTGAAAAGTTTGACATATCCTGGTGTCATTTGTGAAATGTATGAGACATTCACATTCATTAGTGAGTGGGAGTAAGGAGTAGGTAAAAATTGTACAGTTAAAATGTGATTTTTCATTTGTTAATGTTGACTGTTAAAAATTCCCTGTTGATTCATTGTAACCTCTCTATCACATAACTTTAAAAAATTACAGACACACACAATCACCACAGACGATATTTTAAAATGGACAAAGTCTGTTTTTAATAATTAATCTGATGCATGTTTGATTCTGTGCAACAGTTTTGCTGATAATCACAGAAAGAAGCCCAGATCATTAACGCTTGGCTTGTCTTTGTCTCCTTTCAGATCACGTGAAGCAATCAGGGGGAAAAGTCCTGGTCCACTGCGAAGCAGGCATCTCACGCTCACCTACCATCTGCATGGCCTACATCATGAGGACGCAGCAGCTGCGGCTGGATGCAGCCTTCGACATCATCAAGCAGCGACGGGCAGTCATCTCACCCAACTTCAGTTTCATGGGTCAGCTGCTGCAGTTTGAATCAGAGGTCCTCTCCATGGCTCCGGCTCACGCCACCACACCTGAACCGGCCACTCCATGCGTCCCGGAGTCCGCCTCCTTTTTTGCCAACGACTTCGCCACCACCTTCAACACCAAAAACTTTGAGCCATCCGTGATCACCCTCCCTACCTCTTACCTGCAGTCCCCGGTGCACCACCAGTTCAAACTGAGCCCAATAACTGCACTGCCTTAAAATGAACTGTGACTGCTTGTAGTCTTACTTGAAAAAATAAAAAATTAATGCTCTCTGTGTGCCTGGTGTTGAAACCAGCAGAGCAGAAAGACTGGAGTTCAGCAACATAGAAAGAGTCAAGATAATAGTGTTCTGTTCATGGGACTTGAGGCCTGTGAAATGAATGGGCTACAGCAGGCATAGACGCTGTTTTCCTGCCTTCTGAGCTGCAGAGATGAAACAACACAGCACAGTGACAAACTGCAATATGCCTTAGGTTAATATTGTGATTTATTTGCCTATTCACAAATAAAGTCATGCATTTAAACCTAATTTATTAAAAAAAATACAGTCAGATTTTTTTCAATGATGTGGATGTTAATATGTGTTCAATAAATGTTTTCACCATAAAAATAAAGGTGTTGTCATGTAATCATTGTAGCATTGTTGGTGGATCTATAGCTGAGTCAAATGGGATTGCAAGTGGACTTTTTCCAAATGATTTAATACACACCTATTCCTGAATACAGAGAAACAGAGGGAAAATCAACACTACCTTTAAAACCTTTTTCATTTACAGTTTTACATTATGTCAGGACATTCCTAAACACAACAGAAGAGACAACAGTGACACCTGCAGTGACTTTGCGTTGGCCTTTGAGAGCAGACTGTTTTGTAGTTATAGTCAGACTGCATGTGCCCCGGTTCTTGGTCAATTTAGTGTAACCCAGTGCAAATTATGAACCATAAAAACCTGCATGTTACATTAGAGTGTGGAAATCCAAAACACAGGGAAAGGAAAATTCCCATTACAAACTAAATAACGTCATATTTTCTAAAGATTTGCTAACATAACACTGTCGAAGTGTCGATAACGCTTTCGGCTACTTTCTATCTTTGGCGCCTAGACAACAGACAGCTAGGATGTACCAACAGTACAAATAGGGAGGGAAGTAATGTCAAACGTGTCAAATTCGTTGTTTACTTACAAATACGCAGTGACCATGAATTACACATATCACACAACATGAACGATAAATCCCATTGTCAAATTTCGCATTATTAATATTACTACCTTAATTTATTTAGTATGTGTTCATTGCTACGAACCTGTTTTCACATAATGGTATGACCCACTCTATCCCGCCCCCGCCGCCATTTTCCATGTTATTCTGTTTTGCCATACAGTGTTTCACCAATTTTGAATGCGACAATTTGTAAAATATTGTTGAGTTTTGGGTTATTAAATTCCCTGCTTCTCCAGTTTAGCGGAGAGGGGAGTTTAACTCCAAATTCAGCCGAGGAGACGCCCTGCTTAAACAGCCATGTACATCAAACAGGTAATTATCATCACCGTACTTGTGCGTGTTGCCGACTGTCACTGGCCTGACATTATTTACCGGTATGTTAGCTTAACGTTATTCCTCTGAATGACTGTGCTTGCGATATCGAGGCTTTGCACGTATTCTAACGTTAACTTCATTGCAGAGCTAAGCAAAATTACGCCAAAGACAGGTAAACGATAAGTAGCTAGCATGCTAATGCTAGCTAGCGCTACGCGGATTAATGTTGAATCTCCCGTCCTCTCGTTAGATCAGCAGATGTCTCGCCTTTCCATGAATGTTGCTCAAAACCAAGTTGTACTCGACTTCGACATATGTAAATATGAGCTTTGGTGGTATTGGGCCTCTTAATCTGTGGCTTATCTTGTTAGCAATCATGCACACCGGTTAACGTCCTGAATGAAAACCTAGCACACACAGCGGCCGTCATGCAAGGCCCTGTTGCTAATCGTGTCACGTTTATGATACATTAGTCGCTGCGCTTTGCACAGACGTTACACATGTTGAATATTACGGAAGGCGGAGGAAGTAATATTGCTGCATTCAGGGATAGTTTCTGGAATGCTTCTGAAGTCTTTTCACCCAGTCTTGTCTAACTCCAGTATGTGGTTAAAGCTGTTGTAAACAGATGGATGTTACAAACTCTGTGCTAACGGTGGTCTCCGGGTTCTTGTGCAGGTTATCATCCAGGGGTTCCGAAGTTACAGGGACCAAACTGTAGTAGACCCGTTTAGTCCGAAGCACAATGTCATCGGTGAGTATGTGCTCACCTCATCTTTTCACTCACTGCTTTGCATTACACTCTTTTTTTTCAGTAATATGTGCATATGGGTGAACAGGAAGGGGGCTACTTTGAACAAGTCGCCAGACCAAAAGTAGTGTGTCAAAGACTTGTCTTGTGTGGGTGGCTGTGAACCTGAGTCACCATGTCCTCATTTTCTGTTTTCTATTGTTACAGTTGGAAGGAATGGGTCAGGAAAAAGTAACTTTTTCTACGGTATGTGAGTCTCAATTTAACACAGAGCAGTCAAATATTGTTACTCTCAGTGTATTTATTTTTGTTATCTAAAACTGTGGTTCCTCTCTGTTTTCATAGCCATTCAGTTTGTGCTCAGTGATGAGTTCAGCCACCTGCGGCCTGAACAGCGCCTGGCCCTGCTCCATGTAAGTACAGGCAGATATCAGACACACTACAGACTCCAGCTTCTGTTTTTTAAAAGTGTCTTTCTGACACAGTGGTTGTGTAGAAGTTTCTTGTTAGACATGATTACGTTGTCCAAATCTTGTGTAACTTGTTAATAACTGGTAGATTAGGGTTAAAAGTCTTAATAGGGATTAGTTGTGTTTTTGTTATAATATGCAGTTTGTGTTATAACAGATTGAAGCACAGTGGGAAACATATTTTAACATGTCAAGTTATTAATATAAACACATCGTTATTGTGTTTTCATTCACTGTCTTTGTAGGAAGGAACTGGTCCTCGTGTCATTTCAGCTTTTGTGGAGATTATATTTGACAACTCTGACAACCGGCTGCCGGTAAGCTACTATAAGCTAATGTTAGAGGTGTACTGGTATATTTACATGCCACATGGCTTAGCAAGTGTTAGATTAAAAGTCCATTTCGTTGTGTGTCCATTGTAACATTTTGCAGCTGATGTTTAGCTGATGATGAGTGTTGCGACCACTGATTGTAGGCACATTTGTTGTAATATACACCCCAGTACACACAGTGCTTATTATTCTGATGATGAAGGCAGGGTGTTAGAACCACTCTAAAAATCAAAAGATTGTTTTTAACCTGGTGTGAAATTGTAATCATGCTGCATGGTAATACTGTGGCATAACGAGCCTGCTGCTGTGTGTGATTCTCCTCTTGACGAGTGATAAATGTTTCTTCCCCCAGATTGACAAAGAGGAAGTCTCCCTTCGGCGCGTCATTGGCGCCAAGAAGGACCAGTACTTCTTAGACAAGAAGATGGTGACGTAAGTATTGCTGTGGGGTGACAGTCCATGTTCCTGTAGTCACAGGAAATGACAACTCTTCAATTCAATCACTTGTTTGATGGTGTCTGTTATTGTTGCAGTAAGAATGATGTCATGAACCTTCTGGAGAGTGCCGGCTTCTCCCGCAGTAACCCCTACTACATCGTCAAGCAGGGAAAGGTGAGAAAGGAGTGGGTGACAACCTCACACACGCAATAAGAGTTTGTTCTTCAGTGCTGTGTAATGCATTACATTATGCAAGCAGGGCAGTAAAGCGTGCTGTTGGCTTGGTTTGCCGTGATAAAATCATAGCTTGCAGCATTAACAGACTTAAACATTGGTGTTGATTTGTAAAATCAAAGTTGACATCTGCTAAATGTAATAAATATATCATTTTTGTGGCAGGTAAATCTTATGCATGCATTTTTTTTTATTGTGTCATTCAGATCAACCAAATGGCCACAGCACCAGACTCCCAGCGTCTAAAGCTGCTGCGAGAGGTGGCAGGGACACGGGTGTATGATGAGCGCAAGGAGGAGAGTATTTCTCTCATGAAGGAGACGGGTAACAGCTTCTTAACATCATTGTTTCAAGACAGTGATGAATTATTTTTTTAACTTCCCTCCCCCTGAAACTACTTGTTTTCATGCTCTCTTTCATTTTCAGGTGTTCTCAAAGCATTAGCCCTAGGCAAATTTAGTACAACAGTGCGCACTGCACGTTGAACAATACACAAACTAACGAGAAACCTTATATTTATTTGGAAAATAAAAGTTGTAAAAGTGACATTTTTCAAAAATATCTAACATAAAATACTTTGCTGTCACATTTTCAGCATTCTGTGTTATTATTATTCCATGAGTAATTTTGTATAGCTTAACACGTGCATGATGAGTGAGCAACATTACAGTTCTTGTAATAATAAACAGCATTCATCAGTAAATAGTCACTGGTGTGAAAAAAAAGTCCAGTTCCAGAAAATTAAATTTGCACTTATAAGTGGTTTCCATTTTTGAAAACAACCTGGTGTGTGTGTTTCCCAGAGGGGAAACGAGAGAAGATCAACGAGCTGCTGAAGTACATAGAGGAGCGTCTGCACACCCTGGAGGATGAGAAGGAGGAGCTGGCTCAGTACCAGAAGTGGGACAAGATGAGAAGAGCCCTGGAGTACACCATCTACAACCAGGAGCTGAACGAAACCCGTGCCAAACTGGATGAGGTAATGAAGTCAGGAAATAAAGATGTACTGTATATTCAGAGGACAAGATTGAATGTGCTAGACTTTGTGATTGCCATCCTCTTTGCTGCCAAGGTGTGAAATCACCACTAGCAGCCATTCACAATATTATAATATAACATTATAACAGATTTAACACATAGCAGAGAATGCTGTTTGACTGAATTTAGATGACTGCTGTTTGTCCACTTCACCAGCATTTTTGATGTGAAGTAAATTTTATTTATGTAATTATCTGTTTACTATGTTTATCTCTTTATAAATGAATTAAGAATCAACCAGTCGCTGTGTTTTGTGCACCAATGTTTTTTTTTTTGCAGTTGTCCAGCAAGAGAGAGACATGTGGAGACAAATCCAGACAGCTGCGTGATGCTCAGCAAGATGCCAGAGACAAAGTAGAGGTAAAGAATTCCACTACAGAGGAATTATATCCATATCTGGGATTAGGGGTGGGGAAAGATTTTCATAATCACCACTACATTAAATAGGTATAACAGTGACCAATGACTGTGTCTATTTTCATACATAAGCCGCACCGGATTATAAGGCGCATTAATTAAGCAAAACAAAACGGTCAGATCTACATGCGCCTTATAATCTGGTGCGCCTTATGTATGAAAATAGACATGGTCATTGATAGTGCACTTTATAATCCGGTGCAACAATATAGAAACTACTTTTGAATGTGTTATGTTAAATATGTTATGAGTATGTAATGCTATCATGGTCTTTGTTAGTCTGTTTTGTAGTGAGCAGGTTTCCTCAGTCCTCACATTTAATGAATGTGCATAAAACAATATAAATGATTGAGGGGAATGTACCCATCTCTCCCGACAGACTCCTGATAGTCTGGTTCCTTGGTAAATAAATGTATAGGCATGAACAACTGAAGAAGAAGTAAGTTGGAGTGTGTTAATACTTTTCTGGATTAAATTTCACTGAATGTTTCTTTGTTTGGGCCCCTGTTTTATAGGAGACAGAGCGCGTTGTGCGTGAGCTGAAGTCCAAGATCTCTGCCATGAAGGAGGAGAGAGAGCAGCTGTCGGCTGAGCGCCAGGAGCAGATCAAGCAGAGGACCAAGCTCGAGCTGAAGGCCAAGGACCTGCAGGACGAACTGGCAGGCAACAGCGAACAGAGGGTACGGAAGCCTCCCATCTGCGTCACTCAGCACACGTGATGCTGCACCAACAACCCCCCACCCCCACCCCCCTACCCCGCATCATCACTGTATGTAGAGAGGCATGTTAGTCTTTTTCTTGTTTCATCTATTCTACTCCACCCTGTTATATGTTGGAAAGAGGACCTCATGTTCACAGTTGCTCCACTTTTCAAGTAAGTTAGTTGGAATAGTGACCCTGAGGTCGAGTGGGCCTGAAGAACCTGTTGATTTAATATCTGGATTTTTTTATATTCATTGTGCAGTCTTTAAAATGTTTATACAAAGAGAAGTGGGATTATCAGAGCCCAGAGTGAACATACATATCCTGGTTTATAGAGTGGAGTGAGTGAGTTAAGTGCTGAATCTTTCAGCAGATCGTTTGCTGGTCCAGTACAGGGATGGACTGAGAACCAAAACAGAGGAAGCACCAGCCTGCGTATCAGACTCTTTGCCATCAGCTCCACTATACATCATTCCTGGCACAAGGTTTTGTGTACAGACCTGGCACAGATCACTCTCCGTATGGCCTCGTGTTCAGTGTGTATTTGTGTGCACGTGTGAGTCTGAAGATGATAATCATACATAACTGCTTTATTGGCTCAGTCTGTGTGTGAACCATGATGGGTCCCAGGCAGCATGCTGGCTGGTGGTTGGATTAAGCCCACCTGGCTACGGCTGGCACAGCATCAGCCAAAAGTTATTGGAGCAAAATGAAAAGCAAGGGAAGCAGAACTGCGTCACTAGCTGCTGATGGTCTTAGTTTTATCAGGTTTCACTTGGCTTTGACACGCGGGGGGTGGGAAAGTAGCGGTTACATATCACCTGTGGGAGGACAATCACCCACACAGAAAAATCTCAGAAGCAGCTCTCAGTAGGCAGGTCTGCAGTTCGGGTGATCCAGGTGAAAGCTAAGATTATGAATTTTTCAGAATGGATTTACTCTGCATGGTGAAAGTCTTTTTTTTTTCTTAAACTATTACTTGCCCTGAATTCACATCCTATTTTTACTTTCTGCGTGTTGTGCGTTCTTTGTAGTGTCCCAGTTTTTTTTGTGTTAGTAGTTGCAGCATCAGTTGTAGTGAGGGGAATTTATTGTTATACACAGTGGTGTGTGCTTTATACATGTATATGTATACTACATATATACTAAAAGGTAAATAAGTGCCAGTAGTATTGAATTTGAAATAATTAAAACCACAGGAGCATGTATTTTTGGGATCTACTGGACTTAAAACTGTACATCAGTAAACCTCAGATTCTACACTGTGCTCTTGTTTTTAATTTATATACTTTGTACATCCTAAAACTTCACTGGAGTAAGATAAGATGGTGAGATAAAGTGCATTAGGAAATAATAAAAATAGATACTACTGTACTGAGGTGATAAGGAGACCTTACATCTTAAGACAGTTTGTTTTGTTTAAATGTCTTTTTAGTCTATGTCCTTCTCAGTATCTTTTAACATAAAGTGTTTTGTTTAATCATCCTTCCTTCTTTCCATTGTGAACGATTTATTCATTTCTTTTTTTTTTTCTTTTCTTCCCCTCATCTCTGAAGTTCCGCATTTTTTGTAAAATGCCTTGTTCTTGCGCTTCCAGAAACGCCTGCTGAAGGAGCGTCAGAAGCTGCTGGAGAAAATCGAAGAGAAGCAAAAAGAGCTTCAGGAGACCGAGCCCAAATTCAACATGGTGAAGGAAAAAGAGGAGCGGGGTATCTCCAGGTAGGGATGACTCATCCTCATCTAAAGTCCCTGGAGCAGCTGGTGACCAGACTTAACTCGATGAGTCAGTCATCACATTCTGAATACATTTTGATAGTAAGAGATCAGGAGGTGGATGTGCATGAGATATTTGTGGATTCTCCTACAAAGCAGTCTTGTGCAGGTGTGCTACAAACATTTGGAAACCTTTGCTGCAGGAAGGTTACCCTAAGATAAATGTGTGTTCAGTCCTTTCTTAAAATTCTTTTGTAAGACCTAAATAGATCACATCTGTACTGCCTTTCAAACTGGCATTTGCAGGAAATAATATTCAGCAGACTCGTTACATCTGTAAATGAACAAAGTGTACACATCTGCATTCGTTGGGGAAATCATTAATATTAAGATGACTTACTGATGTGTCTTCCTGTGTGAACGTGGGCTCTAGTTTACAAAATCTTAACTCTGTCTGTGGTCCCATCTCTGTCCAGACTGGCCCAGGCTACTCAGGAGAGAACAGACCTGTATGCCAAGCAGGGCCGTGGCAGCCAGTTCACCTCCAAGGAGGAGAGGGACAAGTGGATTAAGAAGGAGCTGAAGTCTCTGGACCAGGCCATCAATGATAAAAAGAGGCAGATCGCAGCCATCCACAAAGACCTGGAGGACACAGAGACCAATAAGGAGAAGAACCTGGAGCAGTACAATGTAAGACAACTCAAAAGTACTTTTCCAGTTTCTGTGAAGAAGATTTGTAATTTAAGGGGATGTTTTGTTCTCAGACCCATTTCCAGGATTAGTTTCAAGGGCTGGAAACAGTTTAAGGTGGTAATGGCATCTTTTGTACCTGTGGTGGAAATTACTAGGTGTGAACTGCAATTGCTGTTAACCTTAGGAAAACACTTCTGCTACTATTATTGTTGCTTCTAAAAAGAACTGACCTATTCTCTTCTTCAGCACTACATCAGGTTGCTGTTGTGGCTTTTAATCTTGTGTCTGTACCTGGACAACTGACAGTACAATCTGATATTGCTTTATTTCAAATAGACTTTAAAATACTGTAATATATTGTATTTGTCTTTTTTTTCATGGTTTCTAAAGTTTCAATCTAACATCCTGACAGGGGAGTGTATCTGACCCACTTTCAACTTGTCTCTTCAGAAACTCGATCAAGATCTAAATGAGGTCAAGACCCGGGTTGAGGAGCTGGACAAAAAGTATTATGAAGTGAAGAACAGGAAAGATGAGCTGCAGAGTGAAAGAAAGTAAGACCCTTATCTTTCCCTCTGGCTCTCTCTTTGACCAGCCCCGGCTTGTGCTCATGCTTTTTATCTTTATTGTGTAGTTACATAAAGTATAGCGACACATGATTTAGATGAATCTTTACAGGACTCATGCCTGTGTCTTGCATTAACCTGAAAGGATGAATTGTTCACCCTTCCTTTAAGCCAATATGCTGTTTCCTGTTGGCAACCTTTGGTTACATATCAGAATACTGTCTGCTGTGAATGTCACTAGGCCTGCCATGTCCACTTAAACAGTGAGGTTTATTTATATAACACAGAGGACAATGCCTTGGGCCACTGCTGCCAGACACTTTTTGCTTGTAAAAGGTCTTCCAGGGTGGATGAATTCTCTGGAGGGTTAGTAGTGAAAATATAGTCAGGACAGATTCTTCACTGCTCATTGAAACTGAGCATTTCTGGTCAATTGTCCATTATCTGAAATATCACACCTGGGGTAAAGTGCATTTTATCATTTTCAAGTATAAAAAGCATACATTTAACCTTTTTTTTTTTTAGAACTGAATAACAGACAATTATCATAATTAAATAAAACCAACTCTCATGAATATATTCATATTTATCTTACACCCCCCCCCCCAGTTCACTGTGATCCATTGTTTTAGTGAAGTGGGTGAAAAGGCAGCATAATGACAGCTTTAGTAGCAGGGACACAACATCACAATATGCACACCCCACAGCTGCAAGCTGTTAGTAGCGTATGATCTAAAAATATGAACAAATGAAAAACTACCATAATGGAAACAAGAGGGGGGCTGTTTTGGCAGTTTCATTGCTTTAATTATCTAAAGGATAGGTTCCCAGTTTTTCATTTTTGTGTTTCATTGAGGATGACGCATTACTGTCTCAGTTGTATCAAAATTCTTCAGTGTTGCACATCAGTGTTTTGCCTTACCTGTTATGCTGGAGATACAGGTGCACACACACACATGTACGATGAAGCTGCAGAAATTTGAGATATATTTTCTTAAATAGACAAGTTACATTTCAAATTACAATGTAATTCCTCAAAATTAAAAAAATCTACTTAAACTTGGCTTTCTTTTAAAATTTCTGTTTTGATTCGTTTTATTCACAAAATACTTACATAATTTTATTGCAATATCCTAATTTTTAGTATGTTTTTCCTTTCTGGCTGACTCCTGTTCCTGTGAGTATCATGGCTTCATTTGGGTTTTGCCGTTTCTGGTGACATAAGCCTAACAGTGTGTGACTGTCTATGTCTGTCCAGCTACCTGTGGCGTGAGGAGAACGCAGAGCAGCAGGCCCTGGCAGCCAAAAGAGAGGACCTGGAGAAGAAACAGCAGCTCCTTCGAGCGGCCACTGGCAAGGTCTGTGTCTCTGTGCATGACTGCGTGATTTCTGACTTGCATAACTCAGCTACAGGATACCTAATGCTTCCGTCTGGATACAAGTGAAAGATGTGTCTGTGTTTGTGTGCGAAGAGAAGCGGAAGTTACTTTTTAGAGGTTTGAAATTAATGACAAATGTATGGCACCACACTAATTGTTTTACTTGCAGGCACACATACACACACTCACCTTCTTTTTCTGTGAAAAAGTTCCTTGCTCTCCAGATGAACCCACCTGAATGCTGTGAAGGTCTCACTTTATGACTCAGCCAGTTGTCAGGATACGGTTTATCAAATGGAATCATTCATCTGCCTCGCTACTGGCACCTTATCATAGTTAGCTAAATTTACATATGACTCACACCTCTCTGCTTCATCCAGTAACTGCAGGTCATTTCTTCTGGGCAGATACATCAATCAAATATCACTTCTGAATAATGTCTGCTGACATGAAAGGAGGCTGTTTGTGGCTTCATGGACTAATGTCCTGCATTTATTTTTCTTTCATTGGTCCTGGCTGACTCTTCCCGTCTCCAGTCTTTGATGGACTCTATATTGTACAGTTCATAGTGTTGCACAATATTAAGAAATTGCTCATTTTCTTTTCTTTTCCTTTGTCTGCACCTCACAATATGAGCTACCGTAATTCCGGAGCCAGCACTATGAAAAATCTTATTAAACATGCAGTTTTGCGAGTTTCACCAAATCTTACAGCCCAGGATTTCATCTGTTTCACCTTCTAGTGTTCCACTTTAAAACAGATCAAAGTGATTTAAAAATAAATGATATGCAAACATTGTAATAAGTAGTTTTCTGCTGAATTCAAAAAACACTGATATTTTAATCAAAAATTTTTGTCACCGTTGCAATTTGATTCACAAATGTCACATTAATATTCATGCAATTTCTTTGACATACCAGAAAATATATTTAGTAGAAGTTATCAATGTTATTGTAAAATTCAGGGGTTTTTGTAATCGAAGAAATAGAAGAATTATTTATTTATTATATTATTTATTTATTATATCATATATACTTGTGGTCCTCCAGGCCATTCTGAACGGCATTGACAGCATCAACAAAGTCCTTGAGCATTTCCGTCGGAAAGGCATTAACCAGCATGTCATCAATGGCTACCACGGCATCGTCATGAATAACTTTGAATGTGAGCCTGCTTTTTATACCTGTGTGGAGGTGACTGCTGGTACCAGGTAAGGACTGCTTTTTTTTGTTTTCTGTAAAAATGTCTCTGCCAAACATTTGTAATAGCTATAAAAAGCTTTGCAGCAAAACACATGTAGTCTGATTTTAAACCAACAGTGGCTCCACTTCCTGCATGCTAATACAAATGTGTCCTGTGGATATAAGGAGCGGGGTGTTGCTGTGTTGGCAGCCAACAGATTGATTAAAATATTCAGAGTTTGAAATATTATGAACTGTTAAGTTGTTCTTTTCCTGCACAGTATACCATATGCCTTGGGGATCATAATTATTTTCATCTGTAACTTCATAACAGATTTGATTTTAATGGCAGAAAATCAAAAAGCAGTTATGTGTTCATGTCTGCTCATTATGAAGCAGATGTGGTAATATTTTGTACATTTCATGACATATAGATTGCCTTTTTATAATGACATGACCTTGGTTTGTGGTTAAAGTGACCATGTGGCAAAACCATCCACTCATATGTCTTTATTTTTCTCTTTTTTGTTGTTGTTTGTCCGCCTACCTGCTCTAATGTGTCCCAGGCTGTTCTACCACATTGTGGAGACTGATGAAGTCAGCACCAAAATACTGATGGAGTTCAACAAAATGAACCTGCCTGGAGAAGTCACATTCCTGCCCTTGAGCAAGCTGGACGTCAGGGACACCGCCTACCCAGAGACCAATGTAAGGGACATGCAAAAAATGCATCTGGTACTTTGTAGGTAGTAAATTTAGACCCTGACAACGAACGGATATAACTAAGCCTGGAACTACTAACGTAAAATACTCCATGTTCATGAATTTTAAAATACACTTGATTTTAACAGCCAGCATTCCAGTACTGACCACTTTAGGGACAATTTTTGTTCAGTGATGCTGCGAGTAGTATTTGCCACTGTGTTCATACCAACGTGCTTTTGTCCCTTAAGGATGCCATCCCCATGATCAGCAAACTGCGCTACAGCCCCAACTTCGACAAGGCCTTCAAGCACGTGTTTGGGAAGACCCTGATTTGTCGCAGCATGGAGGTTTCCACCCAGCTGGCCCGAGCCTTCACCATGGACTGTATAACTCTGGAGGGTAAGCCGAGAACCTGACAACAATACAGTAGACATCACTACAACAAGAACATAAAAGGAAGGTGACAACTCTCACCAAAAGTGCATTTTATATTCACTGCATCTACAATATTTGCATTTGTCTTACATATGCATCTCTCATTGGAAAACGTAGTAACTGGTAATACTTGAATTTATATATTCAATTCATATTCAATTCTGCTTTGTAAAACCTCTTTTCAGGGGGGCTGTGCAAATGCAGGCTGTGACAAACGTTTAGAGTATTGGCTGTATAATTGTTTTAACTACCCACCCTGTCTGAATCATACTCCATGTTAAACTATCTGCCCCCTCTGCAGACAAAGACTTGGCTGTGTCTTCTGACAACACACCAAAACAGGATCTTTATTTTGCCTGGTAGTACTGCAGAGCCTTTTGCATGTCTCTCACATGCAGCACATTATGTTGTGACCTCCTAGGTGACCAGGTGAGCCACCGTGGAGCGCTGACAGGAGGCTACTATGACACCAGGAAGTCTCGCCTGGAGCTGCAGAAAGACATGAGGAAGGCTGAGGAGGAGTTGGGTGAGCTGGAAGCCAAGCTCAACGAGAATCTGCGCAGGAACATTGAACATATCCTTTTAATAAAAAAAACATAAACTGTGTTTATTCATTAAGATAATGCAGAATTATTAACAGTGACACATCTGGACATTTCACTGTGGATCAGGGATATTTGACTTATTTTTTCTGCTGGATGAGTCAGGGATGAGATGTTTACTTGAAAGTAAGTCATACAGTTTCTTTACAAGCTTCCCCATCACTATTTGTCTTTCAGTTCATCAAAAAGACAGATAGTCCCCCACCCCCCACTGAGATATATTGACTATAGCAAAATGGGCTGAGTCAGATATGGATACCAGTTACGTCAGTGTTCATTCCATGGTATAAACAGGTAGGAGTATATGACATTAGAAGAAATATTTCTTGAAAATGAATTATTCACCTTTATTTTAGCTAAGCACACTTCCTCTCCTTTGAAATATTCTTAGAGTAATCCTACTACAGTTCCAGAAAAATGATTCTGTTTTTAGGATAGAGTCGTCTTTTTCTATGAAACGTTTTCACTTTATATTGAACTAGTTTTTTACAAATTGGTTTTCCTGTTTACATACTTAGATATATTTAAAGCTCAGCAAGCTGTAGCTCACTGGTTTCTGGACTAAAGCAAAATAAAAAAAAAAAAAAACAGGTGTGATAAACTGTAGGTACTCATGATTTTGGCACCTAGTCTTGGAGCTAATAGGAACCTTTGCACCCTCTAAGAATGCCAGAAAAAAAAGACCTTTTAGTGCTGCCCTCAGCAGTTACAGTTTAATCTATGCCTGACATATGTGGATTAAATCCATCTGAGTTATGGAGCTCCCTCAAAGCCAGCAGGAGGCTGATTCGGATGCAAGAGAGGGTCTAAGCAGGTCAAGAAAGATTAGTGTGTGTTAGGTCATAGTGGCCAGAGTTGTGACTCACTGCTGGACAGCCCATGGTGACAAAACAGGCGGATTAGAGGGGATTTGTGTTTGCATGTATAGCATGTTCATGGAAATAGTCAATTCCGCCCAGGTATGATTATCTGTGTGTTTGCACACCTGTGTGATTGTGTGTAGCTTCTGTATGTGGGTGAACGTGTGCACCTGGCGATTACGTACGTGTGTAAGTAGGCTGGGGAAAATGGATGACTGAGCCGATGACATGGCACTCGTCCTTTCCTGCCTCTGTGAGTCAGCGAACAGATCAATTATTTAAAAGCCTCTTGTTGTTCACTCTCCACCTCTGCCCTGTTGATAAGAATGAGATTATGCTGATGCACATCACCTCACCTCACCTCACCAAACCCTTCTATTTTGAGCCGCCATCTTCATTTTGCAATCAGCACCACACTGCAGTGGGAGTATTGAGCTCATGTAGTGACCTTGGACTTTGACTGCTAACAACTGCTTCAGCTCTTATCGACGTAATTATGAAAAATTAACCTGATTCATATTTTATTCTTATGAGTTGAAGTGGCCATTGAAACGAATGCCGGTTTAATTCAGAGGAGGTAGTGGCCTAATATAAGCTGATCCCATTCAAGAAAATGATCTTGGTGGTCTTAATTAAACATGTATTTTCTCCATCTGCCCTGGGCAACGGACAGGCCAGTCCTGTGACTTCCCGTAGCCCTTTTAGATCAGCAGATTGATTGGCCTCAGTGTTTTATTGAGTCCCGTTAAACCTCAAAGGACCAGAGGTGTGTTGCAGTCCTGGAAGATCAATAAGCCTGCCTGATAAATTAGCTTAATGATGGGTTTGTGCAGCCCTCCCCTCCTTAATCCTCTGACTGGATGTCAATGCTGACACAGTCTTCTTTTGTAAGCCCAATCACATTATTGAAACACTCTGGGTTGCACTAAAAAGCCTACAAACTGGCCTCTAAATTTATTTCCTAATAAGAGCAGCCTCTCTTGTCCATTTGTGCGCAATGCTTTTTTTGTCCTATTCTACTCTTGGTGGAATTAGAGTATGTACAATTGCGGCAGTCCAAGTCTAGCATAAGGTAAATGCAGTGTGCACTTATACAGCTAGACAAACAATTGTAATACAGTCAGCTGTACACTGTAGACACTGGTCACATCAAGTATGAGAACATCTCTGACTTTTTAGTTCAATGTGAAAATTGTTTGTGCCGATCTACTGTTGGAAAATATCAAAATGTTCATCCATCACTAGCATTACACTTCCTTAATGGCTGCCTCCACGCATCAACAATGAGATCGACCAACTGATGAACCAGATGCAGCAGATTGAAACACAACAGAGGAAGTTTAAGGCATCCAGAGACAGTATTCTGTCAGAGATGAAGATGCTGAAGGAGAAGAGGCAGCAGTCAGAGAAGACATTCATGCCCAAGGTGATCACATACCGGTGTTGTCACAGTTTAAACTTGTATATAAGTCCAGGGGCCATGATCATTAAGACCTGGCTTAACTGAAAAATCCTTATTGTTGTGCATGATCTAAGCTTGAGGCTTCAGCCTTTTCTCAGTTTACGGTCAGTCGGTGCTATCCACTGATGTCTGTCTTTTCTACGTCTGATTTCTCTACAGCAACGCAGTCTCCAAAGTCTGGAGGCCAGTCTCCATGCCATGGAGTCCACCAGGGAGTCACTGAAGGCCGAGCTGGGTACAGATCTGCTTTCTCAACTCAGCCTGGAGGACCAGAGGCGTGTAGATGACCTCAATGATGAGATCCGTCAGCTCCAGCAGGTCAGGAGGAGGACGAGGCACAGACATATGATCTGTGTCACAGTTTGACACACATTGAAATAACGGACAGTCAGAGGGATTTCTGTCATGACTATGGATTTCTGTTAAATAGGAAGAAAAAGAATAAATAATTGCAGTGAGGTGGCGAATTCTTCAGGTTTTGCAGTGTTTTCTAAGAAACTTTTGCAGTACAAATGTGAAGGAGCTACTCCTTTATTAATATTTGGATCCAAAATTGACATAATCCACATTTGTTGTGAATATTGTTACCACAAGATGTACCCACTATCATAATAAATAATAATAATAGCCACAATGCAGCCACAATGTGGTGCATGGATTATAGGGATGAACCTGTTCCTTCTGTTTGTTCCCCTTAATGCAGTGGCTCAGACCCCACAGACTGGATCAGAAACCTTTTAGAAATGCACTCTTAAGCCGAAAGAGTGGATGCATACATATCCCGCCAAATGCTCATGCGTAGATCAGAGAATACGCCTGTTACCCACATTTTGTAGTTTATTCGTTTCCCCTCCCTCTCCGCCTCCTGCTAGTGTATTCAAATGACCTGATTGAGGTGAGAGTAGCAGGCAGCAGCTGTGTGTGGGATGTTCCTGTGATCCAGTGTTGCCCCCTCTTTCTCTTTTGCAGCCAGCTGCTCTCAGCTCTCACCTCAATGAACTCTCAGCCATTCCCGCTATTGTTGCGCAACAACTCCACCCCCGCAACATGGAGCCTTTCATGTATGGTTCTGCAGTGTTGGACGATTGTCGAATTATATCACTCGAGACATAACAGTTTGTTTTGTATTCATGAGTTGTTGTTAATATGGCATTTTCCTGGAAACAAGTGAATACACACACCGGGTACAATTGTGTCATTTTTGGGCAGAGACTTGATTGTGGCGTGCGCCCTTATATGTAGTTCAGAGAAAACTGCAGATGTAGCAGATATTAATCAGAGACTACTTGCACATCATTTTTAGCAACAGTTTTATTCTTATGAGAAGTGGATGTCTTCACACTAGGTCAATCCTGGTAAGATGCTAAAGGCAGAAATTTACAAAACATATTTATAAATAAATTGGCTTTTAGATAAATTATTTCGAACTTAACTGACATTTCTAGTGCTCTGATGGCATCATTTTATGCATCAGATTTCTTCCATCTGATACACAGAGAAAGAGAAAAATGTGTTAAGAGCTTTTAGATATTGAGCTGCTGGACACCAACTAATGGTTTGTCTCACTTGGCAAAAAACCTAACATGACTAACCTTTTTGTGTTGTGTTGATCCATTTACCCAACCACAGGACAATAGACAGCTGCTGAATGAGAGGATTAAACTGGAGGGTATCATGACCAGAGTGGAAACATATCTCAACGAAAACTTGCGGAAGCGTCTTGACCAAGTCGAGCAGGTACGTTGTCCTTTGAAACTCCATAGAAACATGTCATACGTGTCATTGAAAGGGTGTGGGTGCTATTTTGTTCTTTGTTTAATTTGTATAGTTTTAAATTATACATCATTACTTGCATAACCAGCAAGTTCACAGTTTTTATTTGCAGCTGTTAGATGATTCAGTTAATGTGTTGAAATTGTGGGCTTTGTAAATGTAGCCATGGGCCCTGTTCACACCTGCATTAATATGCATCTTTGGTGATATATTCACAAGTGGACAGCTCTAAGTACAGGCTTGAATGCACTGACCACACATATAGGACACAGTGAGATCCAATCCCTCAGATCACATTTGGTGGTCTGGGCCGCATATGGCCTCATATTTGTTTTGCTTTTAGTAAAATAATGAACTCTATTATTTTTCTTTTACTTTTAGTAAAAGAATGTGTACAGTCTGTATGCGAATGTGTCCTGGGCTGCACTGAAGGACTGCATACTCTGATGTCCTCTACCTAAGAGGATGTACATACTGAATCACGTTCTCAAATGGCATAAGCTGGCTCTGTCCACAACTTCTGAACTAAAATTTCAAAAATACTACAAGTATGTCAAACATCTTGGACAGTTTGGTTTGCATGGAACACGCCAAGGTATAGACCCAGTCCGTATTGTTTTGAATTTTTCTTCTTCTTTTAATTTAGGCAGAGTAGGAATGGGAAATGCCTTGCTGTCTCCCACCGGTTAAAAACAACAGTGCATCTGGTCTTTGAAATTGGAGTTGATATATGTTTTTATTTGCATAAAGAGCGGGGAAGTGAAATCCGATCACAAGTGGTCACTGAAGATGTACGTGGAGACACGATCTAATGCCAGGTGTGAACTGATGTACTTAGAGCAGTCTGCTTCTTATTAGATCACCCAAGGTGTGTGTGAATATCAGGCATGAGCAGGGCCTTGGATTCAGTGCTTTCATTCATAGAAGTCAGAGGAGGGGTATTTGAATTAGCATGACGCTCTTTTTTTTTTTTTTTTTTTTTTGATGTGGCCTAATTTACATTGACACAGGAGCTCAATGAACTGCGAGAGACCGAGGGAGGCACAGTGCTCACAGCCACAACATCTGAGCTGGATGGCATCAACAAACGTGTCAAAGAGACTTTGGCTCGATCAGAAGGTATGCAGTGCACTAAACACACAGCAGGGAGGTGGTGGTAGTCTGAAGTTTGGAAAAGCCAGCTTGTGAGCAGAAGGTGAACTGTTCAAATTCACACAAGCTGGAAATTAGTTACAAAATTCACACATTTTCCCCTCTGGACCCTTAAACATTTACCCTTATTGGTGGTAGTTTCCAGTTGTGCTTAACTCACTTAAATGTAAATATGTGTCCTTATTGTTTAGAAGATGAAATTGACTTAGTAAAAAAATCAGCGGACATCTGAAACAGAGGGCATTTTTATTTAAACTGAAACATTTGATTAAAATCCCCCAAAACACACACATTTACCCATAGCGACAGATATAATGGTTGTAGAATTCATTTTCGCAGCCTTTCATTGTAGTACCTTTTGAGGAACATTGTTGCGCATCTTCTCAGCAACTAACAGAAGAAACCTAAAAATTTTAATGTGGTATCTGTAATCTTAACTAATTTTTTACCTTTTGTCTACACTGAGAAATTATAAATGGCCCTCTTTGGGTTGATATTGCCAGCAGATGGTGAGAATTGTTGTGTTTGACTCACAGTTTGGGTAATATGTTCTTCCAGGGACAGCCTGGTTGCACAGTTAATAAATGTCCCGGTGGCTGCTGTGAGTCATGAGGCTGATAGAAAGCAGTTGTCAGAAAGCACTTGTTCCTGAATGCAATTAATTGTCATGGCTTCATATGTAATCATTGTCACTAACTTATTAAATACATATTCACAGCATGACCCTATTCTTAAGTAGGTATTTTGTAGGGATGCACCGAATATTCGGCCACACAAAGACACACGGAAAGCGATTTGCAAAACATTTAATGCCGAAATTTCAACAGGGGGTGCATCTGGAAAGAATTTCTCCACATCGGGTTTAATTTATCAGCTGAAATCCAAACATCTCGATCGCTATGCTGAATATGAGAGGA
>JBBMJY010000020.1:17413429-17431405 GCA_037833715.1 Toxotes lorentzi | reverse complement strand
GTGTGTGTGTGTGTGTGTGTGTGTGTGTGTGTGTGTGTGTGTGTGTGTGTGTGTGTGTGTGTGTGTGTGTATACCTGGATCTGCTCAGGTGTCCACTGGTCCAGATTGACAGATTTGACTCTGGAAATGTGGACGCCCAGGTTACGGTGGATGCCGGCACAGCGGATACACATGAACACCCCCAGGTTCCATGATGCCCATCGAGGTCCTGTAGAGAAATAAAGATTTCTGCTTTAAATCTGCGCTGCTTTAAAATTTCATGTAAAAATCCTGCTGTGTTACCAGATTAACTGACTCCGTAAGACCGTTACAGACAAGAGAAACCCAACCCAACTAATTGAGACAATAAAGATTCAGTCTTTCAGTTCTTATTCAAATAAAATCAAAGTCTGGATGTGGTGGAACAGCAGGAGGTGACGAATTAAAGCTCAGCCAAGAAATGAAAAGGCAACTTCACTTCAGCATTGTCCCTCAGAAGTTTAAAAATTCAAAGGCCACAAAAGTGTCAAGTTGTCAAGTATAGTTTTCAAAAACTAAGTTTGTTTCTAGGTTCTGATGAGTCTCAGAAACAGTTTGAACAGCAGGAACCCAGGCCTCAGTGCATGAGCTGTGATATCCACCACAGATGCACTGATAAAGAAAAAGGTCCCATCCACAAAAACTCAAGCTCAGACGTCGCATTTTGAACAAACTGTTTGACTGACAAGGGATTTCTGGATGGTGCAGTAACACACAGTGCTTCAGTGTGAGTTGAAAAACTTAGTTTAGCATTTCAGGACGTAAACACTTTAGGTTATCGTGAGACAGAAGAGGAAGTAATAACCCTAATCCCCTCAGTGCATCTTAATGGGATTTTACAAGGGAGCACAGTGTGGTTTATATTGTTTCTGGCTATCATTTGATTATATTAACTATGGTTTGAAAAAAAATAATTTAGAAGCAAAACAAAATGCACAGACCTATCTTGTTTTGTTTTTTTTTTTATTAAATATACACGTCGTGTGTCTAAAGAATGTCTGCATTTAATCAACTTCAGATAGGAAATCTGGTTTCCTTTGCTACTTATTAGCTACTTAAAATAGTTTCAAATGCTTTAAAGACAGATGATTTAAAATGCTTGTGCTTTTATTGCAATCATGCAATCTCAATTACTTTCATTTAGTGATTAATAGCTTTAATTAAATGTCACTGTGATTAAAAACCTATTTCCAAACATGAAGGGAAATATTTTTAAAAAAAAGGCCTTTAAGCTCAACAAAAGCAGCTTTGAGTCCGGTAACCTGCTTTTCAAAAGCTCAAGGGTCACAGGATTTTTTTTTAACCCATAAACGTAATCCTGAAAAAATAGAATTAGAACAAGAAAATCATCCATTATACTATGTACTGTATGACAACAAGGTGAACTACACATCTAAACACTTTCTTTCCTATTTTTAATGGCACAGAGGTGAAACCAACTTGATTTTGGTGGATTTGGATTTACTATCTTTGCTTACGAGACTGAGGCCACTCCAAAAATAACCAACATCGAGTTACATAAAAGCCCTGGAAGAGAAGAGGAAACAAGGCCATGAGCATGCTGCACAGAACCAGAAGGAGTGAAGAACATCCAGGCCGACACAGACAAGACACACAATGTAATGTCTGCTTGAGAGGAGGGATGGAAATTTTGAATCATCCCACAAGTATCTGCCCCGTTTGGGTCAGTGTGAAGCAGGGAGTTTTGGTTCACAACATGGTTGCTGACTTTTCCCCTAAGACATGCAACTTCAGCCTCAGTTTGTAGGAATAATATCATTTATACAGCCATCAAGTGCATGACCCTTCATGAGAGTCTCAAAACTATTAAGCTAACATTAGCTTAATTAGCTAACTAGGTACAGTTGATAAAAAGTATAGGCTTTCATTTCAGCAGGCAAAATCAGCATCAATGGCTAAAAAGAGACAGAAGTTGCTTCTGTAAAAATCATTGTTTCAAAAGCTAATAAGAATTTTGTGTCAAGTTCGCCATCAGTATCACTGAAACTACATGAAACAGCCATGCAAGTGTGAAAGGTTTCATAGCAACAGTATCTAAGGGGGCACAGGGTTTGGCAAAAGGTTGACTGTGGTTTAGACGAGTCAAACAACAGGGCAGAAACACCTCCAACCCCACAGGTCACTAACTGCTCATGTCAGAGGAAAAGCTTCTAAAATGACTGCAGGACACTAAAATCTTTCCTTGAGGAGATTTAAGCTGCTGTGTGGTTGAACACGTGAAACATGAAGGAAGCAGTTTTGTGGACAATGGCAAAATGAGAGCTTGTGAGAGAGGTTTAAACTCTACCTTAATTTCACACCTCCATAAACACTGCCAATCACTGCATAAAGTAGGCACTTTGTCAACCCGTCAGTTCCACACATGAAAAAAGGGGGTTTCAGATGCTGTAAGACAAGTCGACAAGCGCTTTGTCTGAAGCACATTAAGGCCAACTCCCTGAAACACAGAACATTAACACACTTGTGGTATTTCTTAAAAATACAAATTTTCTCTGCGTTCAGGTTAAGAGCTTCCCATAGAAATCTGCCATCCAAATGCAACATCCATCACATACAGAGTAGCTCTAAACAACCCCAGCTCTGCCAAATGTCCATGGGGATAAATAGAAGATGGCACAGAAATGACAGTCAAATCATTTTAATGGGCTAGTGGCTACAGTCCCTCAGCACCATCTTTGGCTCCATCCTTATCCAAACCATGAAGCTTACGATCTGTCAATTTGATGACTGAAAGAGACTTTGAACACAGAAAGTGCAAAGGATCAACTTTTATGGATCCAGGCTACATAATGGTGGAGAGGAAGGGCCGGCTGGATGGCAGCAGGGATGTACGCAGTCCAGTGGGCTTGCCGGTCTTGGGTAAGAGCATCAGTGTGTTAATGCAGTGGCACTAATGCGCTAGACGGCCTAAAGGAGCATTAAGGCTGGGATGACTGAGTGTTAAGCCTAAATCAAGCAGCTCAGCCATTGTAAGCTGGACTCTATCTGCTGGATATCTATCAGTATGGATTGGATTTCACTTTGGTCTGCTCTCAGATAACCTCTCTCAAAAAACACTCTCCAAAACTGCATCCAATGCATATAGTAGTTTCAGCTGAGTTCACATATGTACAGTATGTATACCCACATATTTCATATGCATGTATGCATAGGCAGGAAATAAATTTCTGGTACTCTTCATAGCATCCTGATACACTGAAACTTTCTTAACAATGGGTTTCCATAGAGGAACCTCATTCTCTACAGGTTTCTAAGTATTTCTATTAAGAAAATCAATTGAGCGGTTCAGCGGGGTCTGATTGTATTTAAAGAAGTGAATGGCTCACACAAATTATACTCTAAATATACAGCAGTCTGTTGTAGAAAGACATAAGCCTTTGGCCTTTGTCTGTGTCTTGCATGCTAAACTATGCTGCGCTGTTTCAATCAGCCAATCCCATTTGTCTCCGGGACGATGAACAGCCTGCACTGATACACCAACTCTTTTGACTGGTGAGTACCAGCGTCAGCGGATGATGACCAGCAGCCCCTCTGGGTCACTTAATGCAGTCAGATTATTCCACTGTTTTGGCAGCAGACAGATTTCAGAAAGTTCATGTGAATGAGCATCCAGGCTTCCTTTATCAGATTTAGGAGAAAACCAGTTAACACAGGCAGATTTCACAATGACTTTGCCATGAAAATCCATAAGTGGATTTCTGAACGTTTTGTGCCTCGTTGTTTCTAGACAATACCAATCCAAAGTTCAATTTAAAGATCTAGAATAACAACTAACCTCCAACAAAGTCTGCTTCCTTAACTGAATAGTGGGCTGTAGAATGTAAACACATACACACACAACACACTACTATCACAGTACACACAGTGTCTGCTCACTGTGCCATCACTTCAAATTAGGAATGCACCGAATATTCGGCCACCGAAAAATTTCGGCTGAAAATGGCCCAAAAGCGATAGACTTTTATCACCGAAAAACATGGCCGAAACAGGATGCTGTGATGGCGCAAGCAAAAACCGTGGACAGTACGAGCTTGTCTGAAAGGGCCAACATGTCTGTGGTGTGGACGTATTTCAGTATATCTGAGAAAAACACACGGATAGAAACATTACAAAACATGTAATGCCGAAATTTCAGGAGGGGGTGCATCTGCAAAGAATTTGTCCACGTCGGGTTTAATTTATCAGCTGAAATCCAAACATCTCGATCACTGTGCTGAATATGAGAGGAATGCAGCACAGAAAAGGAAAATCCCTCCGAGCACGCCCACTTCGTCTGTGTCGAAGTTAAACATTTTATTTTGAATTTTATTTTATATTGTGCATTGTTGGAATGTGCTAAATAAATATTTTCATAATTTTGTAATTGATTTATTCTTTGAAACATTCATATTAATTTATGCAATCGCAATGCCTTGCAATTTTAGTGAGGTTAGTACACAGTCATAGCCATAAATGCAGTGGTACTAATAATTGGCGGTGTTTCGGTTTTCGGTTTCGGCCAATAATTTTCATTTCGGTGCATCCCTAGTATTATGTTCCCCTCATATGCTTTGTTCTAAACTCTTTGCATGCCAATTTTCTTTTTATGATTCAGTCAGATTTTCTTCTCTCTCTCTCTCTTTTAACAAAATGGGAGAAATGGCCTCCACATCAGTAGGTTGAGGTTGTTGATGAAGCATATAAGGCCAAATGGAGTAACTGTGGCTGATGAATGAAGATGAAACCCCCCCCCTTTTTTGTTTTAATTTCACAAAATTTTAAAACCAGAGAATCCAGCCCGTGATAGAGCATGTGTCATTTTCTGCACCAGGGAAATGCCTCATTTGGTTTGAAACCCATGATTTGTACTGCACCATCCTTATCGCCTCCTCCATCATCTTCCCCAGATCTGGATTCTTTGATTGACAAGACAGAAGCAGAGATCAAGGACCACATAAAGAGCATGGAGCGCTGGAAGAACATTGAAAAGGAGCAGAATGACGCCATCAACCACGACACCAAGGAGCTGGAGAAAATGACCAACAGGCAAGGCATGCTGCTCAAGAAGAAAGAGGAGTGCATGAAAAAGATCAGAGAGCTCGGCTCACTGCCTCAAGAGGCCTTTGAGAAGTACCAGACCCTCACACTCAAACAGGTACGCAAACACACAGACAGGGCTTTATGATGATACATGATGGCCTCAGGCTTTTAAGTTTCATTTCTCTACCAGCTACAGTGTTAGTGTTTAATGTGGATTTATATATATGTATAGATATTGTACTTTGACTGACCTTAAATCTGTCCCACTTATAGAAGTCAGAATATCGTGTTAAAATCAGTAATCAGTTATTTTGCTCTTCTCTTTTTCTTGGACCACTTTTCTTGAACAAGTTGTAAACACAATGTTGACATATTACTGACTAATCAAGTTTATATGGTGAATGTGCAGTTGCTTATGTACATGTTCAGCAGACACAGAGCAACTTTAGCTTTCATTTGGAGTCATGTTTCTGTTTGTCTGATGATTTTAGGTCCAGTGTCCAACTATGTACACCTTCTAGTCGCTACCTGTGTCTGTCAGTCGTTCGGTGCTGGACAGCTAGTGTACATTTTGTTTGTCAGAGCTTTTGCCAAAAACAACTGGTTTAAGAGAACATTGATACTTAACTATAAGAGTAAATTTATAAGAGTTAAAACCAAAACAATAAGCTCAAAGATGGTGAAATGGTTTGTAAAGCCGAGGGGGCGTGCAGACTGTGTGGGGTTGTCGTTATGAGCTTCCACATTACACACAGTTTTTTTGAGCAACTGCTGATATTAAAAGCAATCAATGCAGCTGTGGGCCCTTTAAGATGTGAAGGAAAGTTATTATAGTGCCTGCCAGTCCTTGTTTCCACTTTCTAGTCATGTAGCCGTAGTCCTCTTAATCCTCTTGTTAGCACAGCAACATAACCCTGGATAAACTGTTTGACTTCCCATTGCTGCTAAAGGCATAACAGCACTATCACTAACAGTAACTAAGTAGATCTATTAAAGATCAATTTTTCTGTGTCTTGTCTTACCACCCAAGTCACACTTCTGTATGCGCACATACATACACAGATAGACCTGGGTCTCCTAAAGAATAATCCCCAAAGCCATCACATCCCACCCACTCACCAGTGACTCAGACACTAGTTAGTGGGCCGTCTCTGATTTTTCAGCCAGCTGCCTCTGGGAGCGCAGACTGTGAGTTGAGTGGACTTGGCTGCATCTTTCATAAGTGTCTGAGCGTGTACATTGTGTGTGTCTGTGTCATCTCCCCTCCTTGACAATGCTGGAAATAACCTCACACTTTCTCATAAACACTCCACATCTTGCTCCACAGGACACTTCTCGGGGGCAAGATGGTGCCATTGATTGCAGAAGTGGATGAGAGGACCCAGTAATAATGGCTCTTGCTCATGTTCCCCCGGTCATTAGTGATTCAGATGGATGAATTTATAGTTTGAGAGTTTGGAGAACACGTGTCACAGTTAAGCCAGACTAAGCTAGTTGCTAATCAGGTCATCTTCAGATATGAATAGAATCTGGCAAAGCACTTTTAAGTACTTGTTCTGAAATGGATAATGGATCTGAATTAATGTCCCTAGTTAAGTCAGGAAGTGTTATCAATGTGCACGTTAATACAGGGTACAGCTACAACTTTCTAGCATTACAAAACTTGTCAGAGTTTTGCTTGCACATATCAGTGGGAAAGGAAACTGTCGGTCAACTAAGGATAATTTTATGATCAATTACTCTGTCAATTTACTTTCTTGATACATTGACTAGTTGTCTTGTGATGCAATATCAGAAAATTATGAAAAATGCCCAGAATTTTCCAGAGCCAAACATCTTAAAGCAGTTGTTTGAAAGCCAAAGATAGTCAATTAACATGGTTATAAAAAACAGAAAAAGGCTGCAAATCGTCCCAGTGAAGAAGCTAAAATAGGCAAACGTTTGGCATTTATGATTATTTTTTGCTTTTAGACACTCAACATTATAACACCTTATCTAGAAATATGACATACATACATACATCATTCACTCCCCCGCACATGTAGTGCCAGTTTTGCCACCACACACCATACTCCTGCACATCTTTATTCATCGTTTGTGTTCATCAGATTTCCACACAGTCAGAGAAAGCAGAAGTTGACATCTTGGTCATACCTCAGTTATGAAATGCTGCTGCACTGTGGAGTGTCTCTCCTGCTTGGCTGCTGACAGTGCTGTCAGCTGGACACCGGAGCTGAGAGCGTTGGAGTAGTGGAGTAGTGCTCTTGCTCCTGCATTGGTCTGCGTACTGTGAGGCAGAAAAATAAATAAATAGATAAAAAAAAAAGAAAAAGAGCAATAAGTTGACTTGGGGTCTCCTTGACTGATTAATCGACACATGAACTTTTAGGGGGCAGTTCTACAATTTAGATGTAACATCAGCATAAACAAAATGCAAAGTGTGAGTTCAGAAGTTTATGAAACATGCATTACTTAGATGGTAGTCAGTTAAATGGAGGATCTAAATGCCTCTTCGTGTTTGTCTATAGTTAATTACAATGAATGAGAATATTTATAAAACCTCATTGCCAGGAAGATTAAGAGGGAACAAATGTTGAGCAAGCTTAAAAAAATACAAAACACTCACTTGACATTAAAATGGATATATTAATATGGATATGAATGGAATAAATGAATAATAATTCATCATTAACATACTTAAAATCCACATTATTGACAAGGGTCATGAAAACAAGCGCTTTTTGAGAAGTCATTTTAAAGATAAAGACTTCACCCGGGGCAAATCACAATTTAATTCTTTCCCCTTTTCCAACAGTTGTTCCGAAAGCTGGAGCAGTGCAACACAGAGCTGAAGAAGTACAGTCATGTCAACAAGAAAGCTCTGGACCAGTTTGTCAACTTCTCTGAGCAGAAGGAAAAACTAATCAAGCGTCAGGATGAGCTGGACCGTGGCTACAAGTCCATCATGGAGCTCATGAACGTCCTGGAGCTGCGCAAGTATGAGGCCATACAGCTCACCTTCAAACAGGTACGTAGCACACCAGACTCTGTTCATAGTGTCCAGAGGGACATGCATCCATTGACATCACCTAGCCCGTGCAAAGGTCTGTGATAACAGTCAGTTAGTGGGTATTGGTGACTCACCGATTAACAAGGCGAGCCTGGTTTTGTAGGATGTGGGTGAGATAGACAGTAGTTAACATCTTGGAGCCACATCAGTTTGTTTCTGATTGGATCCAGACCAGTGTCATGCAAAGTTTTATGGGTGTATGGTCTCTAGATCGACAACCTGAAAGTATTAGACCAGTGTTGAATGAGAATTGATGGCAGTCAGTTTCCAGTTTTGACAGGTAGCATCACAAAGTGAAGCTTTCAATAATCTAAATGTTGCAAAAACACCTTAGACATCATTTGCATTTGCACTAAGCTCACAGTTAACAGGTAAACTCCACTGGTGGAAACTACTACCTGGTGTTGTGTAAACTATCCTTAGATCAGTGACATGTTAAAAAACAAAAACAGTTAGTGCTGTTCAGCATTTTAATGAAATATGTAGCATTTTAATAGTGTTTTTTTTTTTTTTTGTTTGGACATTAGAATCACATTTTCTTATCTAACTGTACCAATATTCACTTTGCACCTCCTCTTGCCACATTTTCTCTCCCTCAGGTGTCAAAGAACTTCAGTGAGGTTTTCCAGAAGCTGGTGCCAGGTGGCAAAGCTACACTGGTGATGAAGAAGGGTGACGCTGAAGGCAGCCAGTCTCAGGATGAGGGTGAGGGCGGTGCAGACAGTGAGAGGGGCTCTGGCTCGCAGAGCAGCGTTCCTTCAGTGGACCAGTTCACTGGAGTCGGCATCAGGGTAAGAGTCTTTTTAAAAAAAATGTTAGTTTATTCATTTTAACCTTTTTGACTGAGAATAGTTACCTTATATAACAATTGATAAGTGTCAGTTTTAATAGAAACTAGGGGTTTATTATTATACAGTTTTTAAAGAGGAGTCAAAGTTGTTGAAGCCATAATCTTACCTTGTTTTATTTCTTATTTTATTTTGTTTAATTTTGTATGTAGGACTGTCGAATGTAATGCTAAATATTAAGTGAGAAAAAACTCTGGAGCATTTTTTGGATTATTCACGTTATATTATTCCCACATTCAGCCAGAGCTGCGGTAAGCATTCGAATGACCTCATGTTTCATAACTTTTCTTCACCGATGGCTGAAAAACAAAGTTATTTTGTGTCACCATTTATCTCTAGTGTATGAGAGTTTCCTTGGGTTTTTGTCTGGAAACATGAATATGTATATCTGGAGTGTTGGCTACATAACTGATCCGTCCCCACAAAGCAGAACCAAGGTGAAGTTGGTCATGCAATGAGCAACGAACGCGATTCTCTTCACTCTAAATTTATCTTGATCATTATCAAAGCTTTCATAACAGCACAAAAGCATTTTTAGTCATCTGTTGGATTCATCTGTCTTCCCAAAACAGAGAGTGTGACAAAATGAAGCCATTTTACCAAAAATAAGAAATTTCTTTCTGTGCTTCTGCTCTAATCTCTATCTACGTGTCCTGTGTAGGTGTCGTTCACAGGGAAGCAGGGGGAGATGAGAGAGATGCAGCAGCTGTCCGGAGGTCAGAAGTCTCTGGTGGCTCTGGCTCTGATATTTGCCATCCAGAAGTGCGACCCTGCCCCTTTCTACCTGTTCGATGAGATCGACCAGGCCCTCGACGCCCAGCACAGAAAGGCTGTCTCAGGTAAAGTGTTTGTATAAATACATGTAATGGACGTAACAGAAAATCGGGGGTTTTTCTTTCATTTGTAAGAAAATTATGACTCATCTTCCAATCTTTTTTTGCATTGTGTCCATCTCAGACATGATTGTCGAGCTGGCGGGCCACGCCCAGTTCATCACCACCACTTTCAGGCCTGAGTTGCTCGAGTCTGCCGACAAGTTCTATGGTGTGAAATTCAGAAACAAGGTGAGTTCTCGGCTAAAGGGCAGGGTTTGTGCAGTGTGTTGTACAAGCTTAATTTTATCACAGACACATTGTGGGGAATCATTGTTAATGTTTTGGAGATTTAACAAGCACTATAAGTTAGGGAGAACAAGCAACAAAAAATTATCCAACTTAGCATGAAAAACTGATCAAATGCAGGAACAAGGAACAAAAGACATCCCAAGAATACAGTGAAACTGTGGGGTAGGGGAATGACTTGGTAAATGGACAATATTTATATAGCACACTACCTCTCAGATTGCAGATTGCAACTCTACAAGTCACATCTTTTCAGTTTTTTTTTCTGTACATAGCTGTCCCAATATTTACAGTCTTCAGTACTCGACAGCTATGGGAGGGTGGGTGTATCTGTGCATGTGTGTGTGTGGGAGGATTGTAATTGGGGCTACAGGTCTGAGTAAGAAACTGTGCTTCAGTCTGTTAGACCAGGCTTTGATGGATCCATATCTCTTCCCCGATGGTGAATAGACAAACAGACTGTGACCTCGGTGGGTTTGGTCCTTGCTGGGCTTCTTGTGTAGACGGTTTCCACGCGCTGTGTCTAGGTTTGGGAGCACAGCTTCCACAATCCTCCGTGCCGTTTTTACCATCTGGACCGAGTCTGTCCGGTTCTCAGCAGTGCAGCTGGTGTACTACACTGTGGTACAGAATACACACTATGGTGCTTTTGTAAAGGAGCTAGGAGCTAAGAGGGAGGTTTGAGCTGTTTGAGTCTCCCTAAGAAGAAAAGTCTTTGTTCAGATTTCCTTACCAGGTGAGAGGTGTTGATGGTCCATTCTATGGGTTCCCAGGAATTTGATGTTATTCACTTACTCTGCCTCCTCACCATTTATGTGGAGATGGGGGTGTGTGGTCTTCCTAAAGTCCACAATGATTTCTTCGGTTTTTGGGATGTTCAGATCCAGATTATGGTCCGCAGACCATTCACCCTGGTGTTGGACATTCTCTCTGTAATGTGAGGCTCATTGTTTTGTAATGGTAGTGAACAGAAACACTAACAATTTTCAGCCCAGCTTGTGGCTGCTGATAATTTCCTTTGTTGCTGTTACTGATTGTGCTTTTAGCCCACTCTTTTCTGTCGGTCTCTCTTCCCTCTGTGGACCAGGGTTTGTTTTTCTGCTCAACCATCTCTGTGAAAAGAAAATATTTCCCCTCGAGCTTCTGCAGTTACATAACATAAATGATAACTTTTTAGTCAGAGCGGCTAAAATGGAGGTATTGATTGGTCGTTAACTGTGTGTGTGTGTGTGTGTGTTTGTGTTTGTTTTTAGGTGAGTCATATTGATGTGATCACAGCGGAGCAGGCCAAAGACTTTGTGGAGGATGACACCACCCATGGTTAATAGTCTTCAGCTCTTCATCATCCTCCTTGTCCCCTCCTCCTCCTCCTCCTCCTCCTCTGCCTCTACACTGCGTAGCTCGAAGCGTTCCACAACAAGGCCCCCGAGACAGATATATCTCACTCAATCCACCAGCCTTTTTTTTTTATGTCCTTCTGTTAAAGATCAACTCAGACTTTCTT
Organism: Toxotes lorentzi; assembly: GCA_037833715.1. NCBI lineage: Eukaryota > Metazoa > Chordata > Actinopteri > Toxotidae > Toxotes > Toxotes lorentzi. Next base: position 17,419,804 of record JBBMJY010000020.1, on the reverse strand, counting down.
TAAAGGTGGGGATTTAATTGGACATGTTGTTTAGATACCACTCAGAAAACCCCAGTTCAAACGTATTGATATTTACTGTTTACGGTTGACGTCATTTCATTCTGACAAAACTACAAATCTGAGAAAAATGTGGCTTTGCTGAAAATCTGCCATCAGGAGACATTTGTTTTTTTCACATTTTCCTGTGTTGCAGTGCCTCTATGTGGATTTGGCAACAGAAGTGCAGTTCTTAAGTAAAATTAAATAAAAAAACAAAAAAAACAAAAACCTAATTTGGTCTGAAGAGGTCTTGAGGAGAGCACTTGTTACCTTGTGTGTTACTGTGATGGATTTTTCTAACCAACAGTAGTTTTGAGCTGAGGTTTGGTCATCAGCTGTTTGAAATGAGAAGTGCCAGAGAGGCTCTCAAGGGTAACAAGCCTTCAGGACCTTTTCAGGAAACAAATAATCTTTTGTACAGTTAAAAAAAACACTTTTGATATAACTTAGATGAGGATTGTTAAGATTGTGAAACCTTAAAGTTCAGTGGAGACGGGCAGGTTCTTAAGCTCATATGGGTTTTTGTTGCCACCCTTGGGGGGTAAAAAAAAAAAAAGAGCACCTGTTTGCTCTGAGGTTTCTGTAATGTATACTCTTTGTACTCATGAAACAATGATAACATGTATCAGACATAACCAGTCACATGGCTTAAAATGTTTAAAGGTTGTTCTTTTAATGGTTGTTACTGTACTGTGTAATTTCCTGTTTTTAGGTCATTTAAATATATGAAAGGTTTAATTCCAAAACTCCACGTATCCATTTTGGAAATCGACGCAGCCTCCTGACTTTATATTTGAAAAACACAAGCAATTCATTGGTTGATAACTCCAGATCTGTTTGAGTCCTGAAATGACTCACAGCTTCAGTAGTAATCCAAGTTGTAATTAATCTTTTGTTTATTTTCTTAATGGATATATTGTTTGGGATTAAACTCCTCATATGTTGTACCTAGGTTCAAAACTGCTTTTTAAATGTTTTTGTTCCTTTTTTTATGTAATTAGAAAACTTACAAAAAGAATAAAAGATTTAAAAATAAAGTGTATGACACGGTTAGTGTTACATGTCATTTTTAAGGACCACTAGGTGGTGCTGTGCCACTGATACCTGACATGTCACATGGTTAAATTTATGCAGAGAAAATAGCTGTCTGAAGTAAGGTGGAGCTTTAGAGGAAATAAGATGTTTTATTTAAAATGAAAAAAAATGTTCCTGAACACACACACACACACACACATATATATATATATCTATATATATATAGATATATATATATAATTTTTATTATTATTATTATTATTTATTATTTTTTTATTTGAAATTCATGGCCAGCAAATATGTTCCACATAAATCCCATTTTTACTTGTACTTACATAAATTACTTAGGAAAAGAATTATGTAATTTAAAAACTGCTGATATTCTGGAAACTTCTGACTAAATTTGTAAATATTATTAATTCATGTTCTTACCAAAGAGCTTAAAATGTCAACGTGTTCTCACTGTTTGACCATTATTGTATTTTATCATGGCTTTATCTCATTTCTTCATTTGTGTTAACTTCTTGTTTTGTTTTTTTATATTACATGCATGCCTGTATTTCATCCTTCAATTCCACCACCAAATTAACCTAATTAGATCAATTATGATTCATCTTGAAATATCTGGGGAAGGAAACTCCATCCGCAGCAGCTTTGGATTCAGCGTCAGGGCACGGCAGACACGAGGTCAGCAACTGTCTGGCATCAAGGTCAGTATTTGGCACGCATTATACAGCCCTTACACCTGTGTTATATTTTGTTTTTGATATCAATGATCCTGTTGAATTACAGTGTGCCAGGGGAGATCCCACATGGCACACATGGCGTGGCTGTCATTCTGGTGTAACATCACCTTGCACTGGCGGCGTATCTGAAAGGTCGTGACCTCCTGAGATGAATTCGTAGATCCCCGTTGTAATACTGCAGACCTCCAGAGCATCTCGGTCCACAGGGTTGGCCAGGACTGACATGGCACCTTACGTCAGAGGTTTTTAACCTTTGAAAGCAGAGCACCCACAACTGGGTTTTTTGGTAAGCATTGTGCTGCACTGTATGACACCAGTTCTGTTGTTAGATGTGATCTAACTCTGGCCTCAAGTTTGTGGGAGATGACTGGTGAGTGAAACCATAGCAAATCAATGTGACATTTTACTTTAGACTCCCTGGCTCTACTGTATTTCAGGAGCCGTTGCTTCACATCAAACTCTATCTGCTGTACTGCTCTCCTCCAGGTTCTCCCACAACTAATTCACACATCTGAAGTGAAAATAGAAATAACGACCCCTCATCCCACCCTATCGGAGTTCTTCGCAGTTATTCCTCTGTCATTTTCTCTAGCATAGGCAATAATCTGGTATTTAAGGAACATTTATTTACATTTTTTACACTCTGGAGTGTGAGGAACACTCATTTACATGTTTATGCGTCACCTTTTTTATGCCTGTTTGTCAGAAGTTAATTACACGTCTGTCATTCATTTGCCTTAAATACAATAATATGTTATATGTATTTATTACCCTTTATTTATCTACCCATTCTCTGAGATTGAAGAGAAACAGGAAGGGCAGACATAGAAAGGGAAGTTTATTTGTGGAGCACCGTTCAACGACAAAACAATTCAGTGTGCTTCACTTTAGATAAGATAAGAAAAAAGGAAATGGAAGATGATCGTCAATCCTTGTCCAAAACAAGCGCAGGCCAGTATATCATCACATGTTGCGTGCTACAGTGCCCAGATTTTGTCTTCATAACCACATAATGACCTTAGTGCAATCCAAGACTCTTGGCTGAAAGATTTCCAATATAAAATATAGATACAAGTCATGTATTCATGTTATTTTATGTACCAGAAACTCACCACTATATACAAAATAACAAGATTATTTATGAACAGTACTCTGGTGGCTATGCCAGTAACATTTTTATGTTATAGTACCCACTATCAGAAAGGAACATAAACCATGAATTCAAGAAGGGAGATGATATATGTACAGTATGTATGTGGACATACAGATACATCTTGACTTCATCAGCCTGTTTTCACAGCGATGTTGTCTTTGTACCATGAGTACATACAGTAATGTTATCAGCTGTACGATCTGCAGTTGATATTTTTCTGATTTTTCATGACATGTGAACTGCTCTGCCCTCAAAAGTTGGTTAAAAAACATGGGTTCCAACACATCAACCAGTAAGCCTGGTGTGGTACTGACAGCACACCTCATCCCTCTGTGCCCCAGGCCTGCCAGCAGAGAGCAGATCTGTTGCTCTGTCTGCCAGATATCAGCAACCCTGCACGCTATCTGTCGCCAAGTCAGCTGACAGATGATGAGGCTCAGGAAGACCTACGCTTTCTACACGGTCCACCGTGTTCCCAAACTCATATCCTACAGATTTCAATTTCCTTCTGTCTATATCATGCATTCTCATGCTGAAGTAGCCAATAGACAGTGACACTCAAACCATGATTGATTGGTATTAAGGGCCCAAAGTGAGCCAAGAAAACATTCCCCACACCATCACACCACCACCAGCCTGGATTGCTGACACAAGACAAGTTGGATCCATGGATTCATCCTCAGAACTGCTGCTCAAAGGATGAAACTCCCAGGAGATCAGCAGTTTCAGAAACACTCAGTCCATGGCCAAAGCCTCTCAGGTCAAATTTTTCCACATTCTGATGTGTGATGTGAACATTAACTGAAGCTCCTGACCTGTATCTGCATGATTTTATGCACTGCACTGCTGCCACGTGATTGGCTGATCGGATAATTGCATGAATAAGCGGGTGTACAGGTGTTCTATTATAAAACTAGATTCGCGTCAAATTTTCCCACAGGCTTTTTCCACAGCAGTTTTGACTTGCCGTTGCAGGACAGGTGCAGGTGTTATGAATAACATAAACAATGTCTCTGTTCTCTTTAAGTGTCCCAATATGTCATGACCATGACCGTGAGCCATAAACAATTCCAGGACCCCAAAACTGAAGCAGCTAAATGGAACTCAGCCATTGTTCACATTGTAAGTTGTAAACTGCACCAAATAAGTTCCTGTTATTCATTAAGCATTGCTTGAAATCTATTAGTGGTTTTGTAAGTTATTGTTTTGTTTTGTTTTTTAAAAAGATGACACCTTCTCTTCTTGCCCACACGCCCTTCCCTAAACAATCCCTTCCCTTCCTCCTGCTTGCTTTCACCCCTGGCACCCCCTCTTCTCTCCATTCTCAGACAATAAACACCATATCTTTTCAACCGTCCACCTGCCCCTGTGCCCTCTGCTTTCAGGATATGGAGTACAGTAATGAACAGATAATACCAGCTCCCATTATCAAGCTCCTTGTCATAAAAACAGGCATAAAGCTGTCCTGGTTTTTACAGTCAACAAGTTAATTTGTTGTCTAGCAGGTGCTTATTAACTGCCGTGGAGAGTGGGAGGAGGAGGAGGAGGCAGTCCTGTGAACAGATTGGCTCTGTCCTTGCACTTCATGGTGGTCCATCTGCCATGCAGGCCCGACTGGCTATCTGTCTCTGCCGCTCCAAAGTCATCTCCATATCCGTCTGGTTTATCTGCCTGTCAGCTGATCAGTCTGTCTGTCATCTGTCTGCTTGTCTCACTGCCTACCGCAGACATGTGACTCTGGTCTGTGTTTAAGTTCCCATATAAACACATTACTGTCCGGGCCTTAGCTGGAGACTGTTAGTGGTGGTGAGGGATGAGTTACAGGCTGCCAAGCAAAAAAAAAAAAAAAAACAAAAAAACACTGATGACAGTTTTATAAGCAATTTTTCTCTTGGGGAGGGGGGAAATAATCTCATTCATTAAGTTAAATCTCAGGAATCTCAACAAAGTTTTTCTGAATGATAGAGTTAAAACTCATTGCTTATGTTCAGCAGGTGGGGTTGACTTTAGAGACTTTAGAGCTCCCCAGTTCACTAACAAAGGGTCCTATCATATATTACAAAAACCCAGGGTAAACACTAGTAAAGATGATTCTTAGAAATATATAATTTTTGTTTTTAGTTTTTTGACCACCTTATGTTTCTAATTTTTTAGTCCAAAGCACAACTATTCCACACTTTGGGAAGGAACACCGGGTCTTGTACAGGGTTTAACATCTTTAGATAATATCAAAAACATTAAAGCAGACATTATTTGAGTTACGCCATCGGTTGGCGAATTATATAATCAAGAGTCACAATTTTAAATCCCAAACTTGAGGGATTTAAATGAGGTGTTTAATGAGCGGCAACTGGCAGTCAACTGAAGAAAGGACTCTTGAGACTAAGACATGAATTCAAGTCCAAGGTAAGTCACTAAAAATACAGTCACATTCCTAGTAGAAGCACATTTAACTTAGGTCAAGTAACAGAGCAGAGGTTCCCAACCTCGAGAACACTGGCCTGTAACAGGCTAAAGAACGCTTGCTACCGGGATATGATGAAAAAGGGACTGGAGATTGTTAAATAACTGAAAACCTGTTCGTATTTATTTAAACAATTTCTGCAAATGTGGTCTCTGTACATTTTTATCAAGCTTGCATGTTCCACTTTGCAGAAGACTTTTGATTTTCTAATGTAATTTTTAGGATATTTATGCATCTTTCTTCATTACAGGACTCCTTGTTAAGTTCACAACAATGGCATATTGATTTAGAATTAACATAGATCCTCAATAATACCAAAGCATTTCAGTCATGTTGTGTTGGACCAAATGCAGGTGGCTAGTCCTCACTGAAGAGTTTGAAGGTAGAACAGTATTATATTAGACTCGTCCCTTTGTCTCTAGAGTTTGTTAATAACCTATTTAGCCTAGTTAGGTTAGAGTAAACTACTGGTACTAGTGGTATTGGTAAACTACTTCATTAGCCAGTGACCTTAAAAGACTATACTGATTTCTCAGCATTTTCTCAAAATCACAGCATGAAGCTTGACTTCAATTACGTACGAACAAATGTCAAACTGATATACAAACAAAAATACTGAGTAAGATTTTAATTAAAACATAATATTAGCTTTGCATCCAGGGATCTTCTCAAAGTAATGTTTATTTAGCTGACACCAATCTGCTGACAGGCAGACAGACATTAACCCCCCCTGGCCTGCTGTTGAGCTGTTGGAGCCCTGCAGGAGGCCCTGGCTCAGACTCTGCGGAACCAAAGGTCACCAGCCGATCTGGCCCCTGGTTTCACTACACGACCCAAAGCTTCTGGCCTGAGTTGAAGTTTTTCAATTCAATTCAATTCAATTTTATTTATATAGCGCCTTCCACAATCAAATTGTCTCAAAGCGCTTCACAGAAACC
>JBBMJY010000020.1:17375713-17410491 GCA_037833715.1 Toxotes lorentzi | reverse complement strand
GTGTGTGTGTGTGTGTGTGTGTGTGTGTGTGTGTGTGTGTGTGTGTGTGTGTGTGTGTGTGTGTGTGCGTGCATGTGCTTGGGTTGGACGGGTCTGCAAGTTGATCAGCTGGCCCACTTATAACATGAGAGAAGTGCTACTTTTTAAGTATTCCAGCTTCAGGACTCAGAAACCTGCAAAGAAATCTGCGTGCCCCTACTTTTATGTGATAGGATGGTACATACAAATTTTTTTTTTCATGGTATTAATGAATGGAAAATTTTAGGTTTTTATGGCCGTGTAAATGCCCTTTTCCTTCCTGCAAAGTAAACACTTCTTTTTAATGCACAGATTTTTTTTTTTTTTTTTTTTTTTACATTAAATGAATAATTAATAAAGACACAACTATCTTAAACTGCTTCATCCCAAAACCAGATAAACACTGCTGTGTGTATGTGTATATCACTGCCGCCTGTTAAAGTGCGCACACAACAAAAGAGGCCTGCTGAAATAGATCCCTTCTTCTCATGCAATGGCCGTAATCACATTTGACCTTCAGTGTGTGTGTGTGTGTGTGTGTGTGTGTGTGTGTGTGTGTGTGTGTGTGTGTAAGTGTGTCACACGTGTTTCTGAATGAATTTGTGAGCTTTGGCTCGTCACATACTATAATGAGGCTAAAGGTAGAAAATTAGAATGTCTTTAATTAACGGACTAAGCCTGCTCCATGGCTTCACACATGTCAGCTTAAATCCTCTGCAAAATAAACATTCCCCTCTTCATGGGAATGCTCAGCTCCGGAGAGGCATTCTCAGCTGCACTGGGAGCATTTTCTGGAAAACTGATCGCTTGGAAAGGGAGCTGCTTCTTACTTAGCACCCTCTTATTTAAGCATTTGGCAAATGGTATGAATTGTTATGGATGTCTTTGTCTCACTGAATTACTGTGTCACAAAATATAATGGTGATACTGATATGGAGAAGTTGCGGTGCCATTACATTATTCATCCAAAAAGATTAGCACAAAAGACGAACCATCTCCCTGTTCCCTTTATCCCTGTAAAACTGGAGACACTTGAAGCACCTCTTAATTTCCTAATAATGTCTGCACACATGGTAAGATATGCTGCACTGATTTCAAATCCTCATATACTAAATTGGACACACATACTGTAGGCTTAAGCACAGACACACACTCACACATACAAATACAATGTTCTGGCGTCAGACCTTTGAAGTCTTTCAGAAGTCTTTTATGATTATTTGACAAAATATACCAAAAATGTTTCCTTCCCACAGACATTTCCAATATTTCAGGCAGTTAGATTTAATCATATATTTCGGAAAACACAGCTGTCTTCTGCCATCATATAAAACCTCCAGGTCTTTTTAGTATGTATCACCACTGGTGATACATACTAAAGGGTGGATGTCTAGTATTCTGCAGCACTGACATAAAATCTTTTGAAATTCCATTTCTTCAAAAGATTAATTCCCATAATATACAGGCGCATCATTAAAACTGTAAAAAAAAAAAAAAACACAATGCAACTAAAGTAACGTTAATAAACTAAGGACTGAAACAAGTTCAGATGCCTTTATAAAGAAATATTATTGGGTAATGAATTGATTGAGTGATGAATAGAAGAGTAATAAAGGGGCGACCATTTGTTTGCAGCCCTGACTTCAGGTCCAGATCCTTTTGCAGCTGAGAGCTGTGTCTGTCAGAACTGGCTTTCTCTGAGTAATGAGTCATGACTTGGACTCACTAACTTTGCCATAAGTTAGTTGTTTGCAAGGTCTCTAGTTGCCACTGTTAACCATCGGAAATTACTTTTCATCACCAGCTGCCTACACACCGAATATGATGGATCACTTCTCAGTGTGCTTTCAGTTCATACGACTGTGCTAATGTTAGCTGGTGAGGCTGCGCTGGTGGATTATGGGAAGTGTGGTTTGATGGCACACTTTCCGAGAAGTGAGAAGGCTTTACCACTATACTGACTGACTACAACTACCATAAACATAAGCAACAGACAGAGCATTTTTGCATAGACAGACTCACAGACTCCCTCAGTTGTATGAAGTCCTTTCACATGTGTCAGTGTGATGGATGGTGTACAGTATGTGACTGCATGAAACACTTTTTCTATCAACATGAGCTTCCAAATGATGTCTCTTCCATCGTTAAATCCTTCCACAGCATCCTATGTAATGTGGATACATGTCAACCCGAGGAAGGAAATTAAAATCTGGCATTACCTTTTTCTTGTTCATCTCCAGATTTCATTGTTTTTCAGAAAGTCATAAGAAAGAAATCTGATTGATGAAGCATCTTCTTGAAAAATTAAAAAGAAGAGAACTGCTCCAATGTGTATATAATATACATCCTCTCAGACTGTGTGTGTGTGTGGGGCGGTCACTATTGTGTGGATATGGAGGTTGATGGTTTTAAAAGATTGCGAGAGATTCACTGGACAAACAGTTTAATTGTAATTCACCTCTGTTACTGCCATGCTTAACACTGAGTCATCCAGGCATGCACCATTATAGAAACCACTTCATGCTACAGTGGTATCTGCTTTCTCCCAGGGCCAAAAATAAGTGCGGGGGGGGAAGGATTGTTATGTAGACTTGTCACATGAACATACGCACGCGCTTGCACACATGAAATGCGCAGCGCGAGTTTCCTGGTGGTTGTCAGCAAGAAGTCTGTCAAATATTTTTTTGAATCTTGCCATTCATCATGAAATAGACAGTGTGAAGATGGAGAGAATGCCTCCTCTCTCTAACAAAACACCTCCTGTTTTACCGTGATTTATAGGTCCTTGTTCACTCTAAGAGGCTGTGTGTTTTGAGAGCTGGGCAGTAATAAATAAGGTTAGTGCTGAACAATGTACAGGAGTAGTCAGAAGATAACCACTTGTTTGCAGCCTTAGCTTCAGGTAAACTGTTTTGCAAGTGAGAGCTGTATCTGTAAGACCCGACTTTCTCTGAGCGCTGAGGTGTCGAGACTCTCGCAGTTCTCGCTGCCACTCTTAATTATCACACTTCCATTTGAAAAAGACCGTAAATGTGTAGGAACTCCAGTTCTTTAGATTTTCCCCCAGTCTGTCTCCTTTATTTCCTGTCCTCTCTGTACATTTGTGACGTGTATTCTAAAAGTCCCATGATGGAAGTACAAGCCTCTTGTCACAGTGATTTTGTAAAATCCATTCTTTGATTTTACACCACCTTTCAAGGCTAAATCAAAGTAGCCACATGTCATGTTATTTTATGAACTACTGGACGTATATAATCCATATATCCTTGCTATTTTTTTACTTCATTTTGGTGTCACAGTTTGTTCTTAAATCTTAAAGCCAGTGTCTAGTCTGAGATGATTTTCTTACATGGAGACAGAGTATAGATTTCTGGGAATAAACATGTTTTCTTTTTGTCAAACTAAGATTCTCAGACTGATCCTTTGGAAACAGTCTTAGCTCCCAGTCACAATATTAATCTCCTTGCCAAATGGCAGTTTGCAATCCAACCAAAATAAAATAAACAATTAAAAATCCAATGTCTCCAAGACGAGAATCGAAGATATAGACCCTGTCTCTTCCTTTTGAGGTGCGGTGTACCCTTCAAGAATTGCTGATGCGCTCTCACTATTACACAGTACTATTATTCCCCATAACGGTGATTTATTACCAAACACACCCTACCTTTTGGCTCACAGATGTGAAACCTCAGCCTGCCAGACCATTACAAAATGTGAATAATCTGACACTGTTCTCTGGGGGCTAGACACTGGACCCCTCCAATGATTCAGCAGCTAAATTGATCCTGACACCTACTGAGTGACTGATGGCATTCCCAGAACCCCAGTGCATCCCTTCATTGGCCAGACTATGTGAGGGTGCATGTGTCTGTGAGTGTATGTTTGTGTGTGACTGTAGAGGTGATAATCAGCAGTGTCCGGGGGGACTTTCTTGTCCCTGTTGTTGTGCCGCGTGGAGCTGTCCCGGACTGGGTCTCCCAGTTGGTCCCTTTCAACTCAACCCCCTCCCGCCGTCCCCTGAGCCCACCTCCTCTGTTATTCCCTCTTAAACTTCCCTCAGTCAACCTCCTGTTTCCCTTTGAAGAGGTTCTGCTTTGATTTCCTCTTTTTTTTTGACACTGGAGCAAAGAGGGAGGTGAAGGAAGGTCTTGGAGGTGTACATAGCGTAGTTTACTTGGAAAGAGAGTTGGAGAGAAGGGGCTAAAGGGGCTTTGCTGCCTTTGCTGCCTTTGCTGCTGTCGATCAGGAGTAGCTTTGTGGAAGAGCCCCTGCTGAAGTGCTCAGCAGCCGGTCTCTTCCCGCCTGCTGGCCTTTCTGTCATCTGTCCATGTAGTAAGGGGGGAGAAAACCAGAGCAGGCTCTAGAGAAAGTTGCCTCATCAGGATTTGCTGTCTTTGGATCGTGGTAGTTATTTTTGAGGGGGGGGTGTTTTTGGAGGTTAAGGGTGTTAAGGCTGCAGGTGGTGCTAGGGAGTTTGTTTTGCCATGCAGCAATCTTGGGATCGGACAAGCAGCATTGAGAGTGTCAAGAAAGGCCACACAAAAATGTTGGGAAAAGGACAAAGTGGCGGATATCCACCTGAGACAACGGGTGAACTCTTGCAGAGGTAAGAGGAAATTATGTCCAACACAAAACCAGAAGGTAGGCAAAGGGCAGGCACATGTCTGGTGCTCACGTGGCCGTATGAAAAATTCATTTGTTCCGCAGGGATTTGGGTGATGCCATTCAGGAATACACTATAATTTCCAAAAGTAGCTGTGTTGGTGGGAAGTGTTTCCCGACGATGATTTATCTCTGTGCTGGAATGTCCGCCCACGTGAAATCTCCCGCACTGTGTCTGGTGTGAATTTGATGTTATGTCTAAGAACTAAGTATTTGGATAATTCACATAAAGGGCTGGAGTATTTGTTGCAGTGAAATGGAGTTGTGTATACTCTGGACTCTATAGTTAGAGTTAAAGTAAAAAGGCAAATCTGAAAAAAGAATATGAGCAAAAAATTATACAGCATTTCATTTTTAATAAGGTGATGTTTTTTTCATGCTCAAACTAAGAAAAGTAATACTTTTTCCACTTCATACCAATTACTTGTCATTTCAAAAAAATTGCGGTCTCATCATTTTGAAATAATGTTTTTGTTTTTTAAAAAAAATGTAAAAGCAAAATTAGATAAATGGTGCGTTATGCATGTTATACAAGATGGCCAAGAACTGATGTTCCTAATTTAATCTGCCACAAAATAAAAATCTTTGGTTGTTTTTTTTTTTTTTGTTTGTTTGTCTGTTTGTTTTTTCAAAGAGAATTTAGGGACAGGTCACAGAGTTGAATCTCTTTAATTTTTTACAACTGTAACATGCATTGCATGTAAACATTAACATTTTTTAACACTTAGCATGTAAGGGTTTAAATGTTTTTGATGATTATATCATAACATTATTTAATTATTAATACTTTTTAAGTATTAAATACATTATTATAGATATATTAAACTAATTGAACATGTATAACTTTGTTACACACAAGCAAAGAGTATTCAAAGTAAGATGTTTTTCATTATGTGCTCTATACATAAAACTGTCTATAAGACTTACAGAGTTTGTTGCCCTTTTTGAATTGGGAAATTCCGATGTAACGTCTCTAAGACAAAAATGCATCTGGTGAAGTCGTTTAAGTCAGGCCTCTTGCTGTGAGAATGTGTCAAGGCCCTACATTCAGTTTGTCAGTTTCTCTATATAGCTGTATCTCAGCACTGGGTGCGGTTTTAAAACATGTCTTACAGCCAAACGGCAATGCAGCAATTCTAGCTCTGCATCGCACTTTGTTGTATTCATTGTATCCCACAGATGTTTTGTAAGAGCTGAACTACTGTGTACAAAATTTCTTAATTTTTTCTTTTTTTAATTAGACCTCTTGTTTATATTAGCAAACACTGATGAGAACAAGCATGTAATTTGTACTTTGTTGTTAAATGTCAGATCCCTTGTCATCCCTTGCAGCCTTACTGTGTGTACATTGGTTTCTACTGCATGCTACTGGAAGCTGACTGTGTTGGTCAAAGATTTGTCATGGACCCAAGAGTGATAATGGATAACAGCAAACAGTGATTGTGTAATTTGTGTGAATGTGTTGATGGCCACGTTTGATTTGATTACTTTCTAAGCGGCAAAGTAAAACTCCATACATGGATTTAGAATCTGCTGCTTATTTTAGATCATCAGCAAATTAAGGATGTACTGCCCCACCTGATGTCCTGCAGGGTTTTAGTGTTAGCCAATCAGATTTCTTCCGTGAAATACGTCTCTTCATACACAACTGCTTAAAGCCACATACACACGGTTATATGTTTATGCCATTATAACTGCTGATGCTGCACACATCCATTTCACTCTAGTTACTGTACTGTTACAGTATAGATATACTGCAATTAGTTTACAGTTACACTCTAATTAATTGATTGGCTTTACACCTTTACAGTGTAGTTAGTCAAGTCAGTTTTTTTTAATACAGCTCAATCAATCACATGTCACACATCTGCTGCCACGGCTTTACAGTCTGTACAGTATTCAGCACCCTCTATCTAAAGACTATACTTGTTTTCAAGATTTTCCAATACTTGTCAGTTACCTAGAATTTCGAATTTAATAGATTACGAATGAGGTTCACGGGTCTAATCACATAATATAATTATTCTGCTGTTTAACTGATTACAGATGTTTGTTTCTTTTTTCTTTCTAATTAAGTCAAGTTTATTTGTATAGCCCACAATTATTAGGCTCACATTAGCAATGGTTCCCGGTGCGACCTGAGCTTTCTAAGTCCAATGAAAAAAGAATGGAAGAAACTTTTTTTAAGAGGTGATTAAAAAAAAATAATCAGGACAAACTTATTTAAAACATATCTCACAAACATTTTCGGTGAATAACAAAGACCTTGTTTTTTGTTCTGCTTGAGTCTGAGTTTGAATCTGTAATCACAGTTGCCGTCTCAACACCTGTCAGGGTCTTTTCAGTTATACGGTTACAGGATAATGTGTGATCTTAAGTTCATATGTTCTGCTCTTAAGTGATATAAACACCCATTTTTTGTTGTCATTCTCAGAACAGGCCAAATATTAAAACTGGGCTGTCTGTCTCATTTCTGTATGTATGTAATTCCAGAAAGAAAGCTGAAATCCATAGTACAGTGATTTATCAACATATCAGATGTCTGCTACACAGTCAGACACTGTCAGAGACCTACTCAGGTTAAAAATGCAAATAATCCAAGGTCAGGGTGAAACACAGGTTAGCCACCTGTCTGTACAGCTCCTAATACAGTCCTGGCACGTAAAGCTATCTACAAAGTCTTTTCATGGATCTTTGTCATAGTGAGTTTGGTGGTTTTGCCATTATTGGAGCATTTCCATGTCAGCTCTTAGCTGAGTTGCTGTGTCTATTAAGTACATGAACCACTGAGTAAAACTGAGGAAAAAAGTGACAGTTGTAGGGTTAAGGTTTGACCAAGACCAAAGAACAAAAGAACAAAGCATAGACTTGTGTCATTACAAGTTAAATGCTTTTTATAAATGTAGCCTTTTGTTAACAAGATCTAAAAACTAGCGAGAAACATGCATTATGATGAATAATGGGACTGAAGGACCCGGGTGGTTAGTCATGGTTATGGTTGGATAGTGGTGTTATTCTTTTGTTTTGGTAATGAGTGCTGTGTGATGGATAGTACTTTGTATAGATTTGTGGTCAAAGAGATTAGCTAAGCATGGTTAACATGTTTTGTCTCGTCTTTTTTTTTTTTTTTTTTTTTTTTTTTCCTATTTAACTTTCCTCATCTCACTGCTCCTTCCCACCTGCTGGCTCTATATCACTCTGGCAGCATGTCACAGAAAGGAAAGTTGTCCAAGCCTATTTCACTTTCTACCCCAGCCCCTGCATCACCTCATCAGTACACTGACGTGTGAAAATGTCACAGGAATGGTAAATCCTAATGAGTTGTGCTTTTCTGTCGTTTATTCTGCTTTATTTGGGGGTCCCCGCTTTATGTGCTGACGGGTTTGATTTTTGTCTTGTGCCATCAAAGCCATAGCTATGTTTCATGTCTTAACCTGAAGGCACCAAATGTTATATTGCTTTTCTGACACTCAATATAATAAAATGAGCCTTTTGCTGTAAAGCAGTCCTTCAGATGTTATGGTGTGGTTATGGTGTTTCTTTTTTTGTGGCTAGTTGTAAAAACTGCTGTCTGTCTGGGCAAGAATGTGGTTAAATATTTCAAAATATTGAAACAAATCTCCACAGGTAACTTAACCTGAAGTGAGATCTTCAGTCCCATCCCACCGAAGGTTAAGTTAAGAAGGTCTAATCTGGTGGGTTTTCCCGCACCTCATATGGCTCTGCCCCACTGCTTGTCTGGACTTAGATGTGACGATTGATTGGCGAGCTGGCTTTACTGCTCTGTGACAGTGGGGTCTCCTTTGAAATCCACGGTAGTTGTTCGAACAAGGCTGAGCAAAATTAATGCTATGAGTATTTTGTTTTGTTATTTCAGAGAAGGACACAGATGTGCTTTAGCTTTCTTTTTTTAAATTCACGCAAATCAGCAGTGGGTCATAGTGTGGACCAGTACAGGCTGGGCGGTTGTATGATAAGGAAAGGCATTGTGCAAATTACACTCAGTGTGTGTGTGTGTGTTGCCTCCTACAAAATGTATTTTGAAACACCATTAGGAGGATTTTGTGGTATTAACATAAAATCCTCACTGCCCCAGGGAGTAGACCTTATCTCTTCCACAGCAGCAGCTCTCATCAGTACAGCCAACCACGAGCAGCAGTAGAGTCGTTGCGTCCTGACCTTACTTTTAGGTGAGAAGATGTGTCTCCCCTTTATTTACAGGAATCGTATATTTGCTGTATCACCTCCTGTTGTCTTACAACCGTCTCCCTCCCCCACCATCACCTTAAGCATGTGTTCATTGCTGTGTTGATGCGTGGCAGCAACTTTGGCTAATCTTGATGTTAAACAGCTGACAGTTGCATGGCACCAGGCAGAGGACATCTGAGGCCTCATAGTTGCCACAGCCATGTTGGCGAGCACTTTCGTGGTGACATGTCACGTCCTGCAATCAGGTCATTAAATTAGCATGATGTTGTTATGGGAAACACACCCATGATATCAGCCTAACTCACAATGTGGTGCAGTGAGAAGGAGAGTACCCGACTACCTATAACAGGTTTACTGCAGACACAGTAAACCTGTTTTATTTGCACAAATGAAATTCTAGTGGCAGGTACGTAAACCTCCCTTGTTCCTCTTGAGTGTAAATACACTTACTACACACTTACTACACTTGCTGTTAAGTTATTGTAAATTTTTTTAGACAAAAGCTCAAATGAATGCAATTTAATGTAATCGGAGTATGCACTCCATTTAGGAAAACTATATTAACCCATGTTGCCCATTTTGACTCCCCACATTTCATTTGCACAAAAAGTGGAACCACTTTGTGATTCATGATTTACGAGGTGCTGTGTTTCCTTTTTTAAGCTCTGCAGCGTTTCGCTTGATTCAACACACACCTTTCAAAGCCATGACTGATTCCGTTGGCAAAACAACTGACCGCATATTCTTAAACAATTTGAGCACACAAAAAAAACACAGTTATACCCATGATTTGTGGAGACATCCCTCAAACAGTGAGAGAAAATGCAAGAGAAGGGACATTTTTATACATAAGCTCCTCTGCTTTGGGACTCTTTGGTTGGTTTTTGGTTGATGTAGCAGACATCAAAAAAGTTTAGTTTTCTATTTGTCACTTGCCTTCCTTTTTACTGTTATACCAGAGACTGTGCAGCCTTGTGATTGTCAAATTTGACCAGTACTGTAGATTTTTGTCTGTGGATCTGATCCTGTGGCATGGAGGAGAAGGGTTTACAGGCGCTGAGTTGGTAGACTTAGCAGGGCTAACTATTTGGAACAATGGGAGTCGATAGAGTTAAAGAGGCTTAAATGTCTTTATACACTGTATCAGCATTAAAAGATACCAATGAGAACAGAGTGTTGTCAAATATTTCCATCTGTATATATTTACCAACGAGATTTACACATAACTCACACGGGCTTGAGTGGGATACACCAGTTAATCCTGAAATCATCACAGTTTCTGGGTTTAGTTCTGTGGCTGCTATAAATGAAGCTGTAATGTGACTCATGCGGTGTCATGGCCTTCTGATGCGATGCAGGAAACAACGTCAGCTTGTACAATGTTAAACAAGAGGCTGTGGTATAGTTCGTATAGCTTGATCACAGTGTCGCCAGTAATGGCAGAAAACTGACACACAGATGAAACATATGTCTGGTCAGCTTTTTATCAGTGTTAGTGACTTCTCACAAAACTGTCACGTTCTGTCGGCTACACATTACCATGTACTGTACACACATTTCCTGTTCAAAGTGTATTGACTGTAATTCTATAGAGCTATGAATGACAACCACAAAACCAACAAAGATTTTTAGGATTAATAAGTGAGACAGTTTAATACGACTGAGAGTGTTAGTTTTATCAGTACAGGGCTCAGAAATAGCCAATAATTCAATATCTGTCTATCATGAGTTTTACTTGTACTGAAATCATTCGTCAGTTCAGCTGTGGACGTTTTCAGGTGTGAAATAAAACTGTATTTTCTTTCCATCCACTTTTAGACACGAGTTAAGAGTTAACTTAATGACATTTTGACTCCCAGCAACATTAAGCAGCAGTTGACCAAACTGCAGGAGACAATCAATCAAGCCCTTGGGGATCAGCTCTTCATCACTACCTTTCCAGCCCTTAATGCTTAAATATATGAGCTGGCAGAGTTTAAAGGTCTCGGTGTAAACGCAGTCTAAATTTAAAGAGTTGTTCATGTAAAACTAATGAAGAGCACTTCCCCATGGGAAATACAAAGTGCAGGCGACACGACTCCTTCTTCTATTAAAATAGAGCAAACGTGTGAAATTTTTTAGATTGTTTTAAAGATTTAAAGAAATTCTCTAAGTGTGCGAATAGTGTCTGTCTTTGTGTTTGTGTGTGTGTTTTCAGGCATTTCTGTGGGTTTTGTGTGTGTGTGTATGTAATGTGCAAAAATGAGAATTATATACATTTTATACTTAAATATTATTGAGCCCATATTTACATAAATGCAGCCCTGATCATCAGTAATTTTCTCATGGATTATATTAGTAAAAAAAAAAAAAACTCTCACTAAAACCTCTGCACATTTTACATAAGTTTTGAACAAGAACCTACTACACAATTGATCTTGTCTGTCTAAAAACAATTTGAGGCCTCAACTGATTTTTTTCTTTTTTTTCTTGTATTTAATACCCTTAGACCGAGTAATACTAAGGTCAGAGGTATAAGACAAGATCGTAAAAGTGACAGAACTGACACTAGTTGTGCACACATCCAAACCATATGGCGCAGGTATTCCTGACGCCGCATGCTGAACTTCACGCATTGTCGGATTAACAGAGACCAGATGTCATTCATTCCCACAAACTGAATGATTTTTTTTTTCAAACTTTGGGGTCGAAACCGGAGCGCTGATTTTATTTAGACCAAAGAAGTTTTAGTTTTTTCCACAATGAAAACTAAAATCATGGTTTACACTTGTGATGTTATTGATGATTATAATGCCTTGTTTTTGTTTTTGTTTTTTTCAAACCATTCTCTCCCACATTCACATAAATGTTTACCATTTGCCATCGACTGACCATTTCACTAATCGTTAGAATCAAGCTTCATGTTTTGGTGTAGATAACTGTCTGCTGTCGCAGCAAGGACTAAGTTTTCCTCTCTGTTGTTTTGGAGGTTTCATGAGCATAGAGCTCTTAGATGCCTGTAACAGTTATCCCAGTAAGGTAACATTGTATATTCTGGATAATATATTATTTCTTGAAAGAATAAAGGCTGTGTAACTGAAATCAAAGCTGGATCTGAGGTTTATACATGACGCTCCGTTCATGTAGTCTAGATCAGTTCTCCCATTCTTCACCAGGAACCTTCTCCTGTCAGTGAGACTTTAAATTTAACTTACATACATTTAATGAAAGTGTAGCACTTTTTGGCAGTGAAGTATCAGGAGTGAGTTAGTGAACTATTTATCAGAAATAAAGCATTCTCTCTCAGAAAAGTTCTCTTGAGTTTTTTTGTTGATCAGGTACTGTAAGTAATAGATAGTGTAGGTAGGTTGGGTATGTGGGCACTCTGAATTCAGCATAATTAATCCCCACATTTGGTTCCATGAGTCATAAGTGAGTCAGATACTGTTTTAAGATCTTGTCAATACCGCCACTGCAGAGCTATTTTCTTCTGACGACGCAGGCTAACATGAGTAGGAGGCCTCAGCTTCTTTTTGTCAATTAGCCGTTTATTGGTATTAGTTCAGGAGATTGTCAAGGGGAGAATTAAAGGCTGCTGCTACTTTACATGCCACATACAAAATTGTTTTTTTTTTTTTTTGGACTGTGCAAAAGCTCATACTGACATTTTTGTAACTTTCCAAGACTGACTCACAGTACAGATGTACAGATTACAAAATTTACTTGGCTCCTTGTGAACTCTTGTAACTATGGGCATGTGAAAAGTATAATTTAGACTTTAGTGGACAAATTAAATTTCAAAAAAGTACTTGTTTTGCTCTATAAATAGGTCTGGGAAATAAGAATATGAATGAGCTGAATTTATTCAGTGTTGCAGTTAATGTTTCAGCTTAGTGTGTCGTCCTGGAAGACATGGTCGTTGATGATTAGCCAGGTTTGACCTGGAAGTAAGATCCTATTTGAAACAAGAAAATCTGATAAACTGTAATATTATTAATATCAACACAGCACTGGCATGATATATGCTCCAGTGCTGTGTTGATATCAGTGTGCCACAGGGCAACGTCACCCGCTCGCGCAAGGTCACACATCACATGCAGAGCTCAATAAACCGGCACAGCTATGAATTTGGAGAATGTACTGAATGCATGTTAGCCTACAGGTTTAACAGTAGGAGAGTAGGAGTGTCTAAGTGACACATAAACCCACCTCCTGTTTAAAGTCCCGCACAGCCACTCTGCTCTGCTCTGCTAGGCCGGCACCAACAGCTGAGGCCGGGGGGAGATTGTAGCACGTGTGCTCACCCCAAAGGCATCTTGCTTTCGTCCGCATGGTGAGAGGGCCGGAATACAGGAAATCAAATTTACTTTTACTTCAGTCGCAGACAGGTGCAGCACACACATGCACAGAAGGATCAGAAATGACATTGTATGAACAAATTAAAGGACCACACAGACAAATGAAGAAAGTGATTTGTCTACCTCCCAAAGAGTGGTTGGTTTCCATCCATTTTGGTTCTATATGAACAGCATCTTTTGAAAGATCTTCCACCACTCTGAGTGATTCATGGCCATTACAGTTTTGTCATTCCTAGAAGCTGGATAGAAGCTGGGTGCAGGTCATACAAAAAAGAAGCGAGCCAAAGGTTTTGTTTGTATATAATCCGTGGGTTGGGCAACACTCTCTCATGCTTCATGCTCTACATTTTAAACCCTTCCATGACCACTGTGCCCTCTGAGTGGGGGCTCAGAGGGCACAGTGGTCACATTCACATTTGGATTTTTTTTTTTTTTTTTTTTTTTTTACAAATTCACTGAAACTCATTTTTAACTAGAAAGTACTCTTTAGTGTTGCTCATGCTTCTTTTACATTTATGTATATTTGATAGAGTTTAGTAACCGCTCTATAGCTTCATGAATGTGTGACAGGAATAGACGCAGGCAAAACGAAAAACAAATACAAGGCACATCCTGTCAGGGGCAGATACAGTCTGTTATGTATTAAGGATTTACTTTAACTTTGTACTTTGGATTTGAAATGACTTGGTCACATAAATCAAAAGAGCTAGACTGTTAGTGATTATTGAATTAGGGCTTGAATTCTATCACTGTCAGGGTGAAGATGAGCAAGTGGCCCCCATCCCATCAGCAGGGGTCTGGCTATGTATAGGTCCCTAATAGCAGAGATACCAGGCTCACACTCTTAGCCTTGAAAGAGATAGGCAGCTCACAAGGGAACACCGGGCAAGCAGAAGGGAAGAGAGGGGTAATAATTACCTACCTATAATTATTCATAATCACCAGATAAATTATCTGTGAGTGAAACATGATAAATCCATCCTGACGTCAATAGGTAGAGTGACAGTGTCTGATTCTTTTCGCTAACCGCTTTAGATCAGGGAGATGTTTATGTGTTTGTCTGCCCACTAAGCTTTTAATTATATTCCCATTGGAGAAAACAAAGTCAGCTGGTCCAGGCTTTAGCTCTATTACATGGTTAATATAATGTCAAGCCTACTCATAACTTTGTCAAGTGTTAAGATGTTTGATACATGTCTTTGAAGCAGTGGAAGGTGTGACGTGCTGCGTGATAAGAAATTGGACACAATTCAGTGGCAGGCCTGTGTGATGGATGATGGATGTGTAGCAGTACCATTAAGGAATACACTCAAGTCAAGAGTGGCTCTACTGGGATAAACAGACTCCTTGCTGACAGACAGCGGTTTGTTTTGCATGTAGTCTCCGTCACTATTTATGACTTTCTCCTACTTATCATTACTTGTTTGTTTTTTTCTTTCCTTTTTGGTCTATTTGTCTATATGTACATAAAGGTCACAGCCATAAAGCCATAAAGGTCATACTTGCATCAGAGCAGGTCTATGCACAAGTAAATAAACTATCAAATCACTGTAAATAGATCAACTGAACACAAGGTACTAAAGGGTTTAGGCCTTTTGACCCATTTCAGTGTCATCCATCCAAATTTGGTATTTTTACCAGTAATGAGAACACATCCTCGTAAATATAACAGTTCACAGGCTTCCACCTGGAGGAGTTTGTGGCTTTTCCCATTAACTATTACTATTACTATCATTAAAAAAAAGTATTTTTAATCATTTCAGAGTCTCTTCACTTATTGATTAAATATAACTCTTTTTCATTAAACTAATTTCATTAAACACTATATCGTGCATGGTGATGCCAAGCCTTGTGTGATTATTCAGTTTACTTTTTTTTGACATGTCTATCTTGTCTGTGCGAAGCATTACCAAATGGACTTGTTTGTTGTTGGGGCAGTAAAGCAACATGTGTAAGTTCTATATCTTTTACGTGTATCGTGTTGCTTGTCTTGCAGATCCAGATTTATGGGTCTGAGCAGCACAGGGCTCACAACCCTATTTTAGGACAGTCCAGCAGCTAGTTGAGCATCTCCACAGAAGATCCCAGAAGATAATTTGTGTTGTACAATTCATGCAGTCTCTGGCTTTGCAGGACTTGTGGTCACATATGAAATATGATGACTTTATTTAAGTTAACGGACTAAATTGAATTAAGTTAATTGACTAAAATTATGTTGTATAAAAATATATGTTGTATACAAATATAAAAATGTCTTCAGTTATTATACGGTTTTCCTAATGTGGAAATTAAAGCTAGTAGTAGTTTGCAGTTTTGTTTTTTTTTTTTTTTTTTTTTTTTTAAAGTTTAAGTTTATTTCCTTTATTAATCCCTCCTGGGGAAATTATTCTCTTTATTTTACCCACACCGAGTGAACGAAACACCTACACAAGCATGCACATGCACTAGAGACACTGGAGCAGGGGGCTTTCCTAATGAGGCGCCCGGGGAGCTGGGGTGGATTGGTGCCTTGTTCAGGGGCGACCATGACCTTCACCACCACCCATATCCATTGTGCTTGGTCGAGGAATCGAACCAGTGACCCTCCGATCTCCGGGTGGCCCGAAGTCACTCTTAAATTGCTGCGCCAGAATAATTGACTAACTGAGCTAACCTTTACCTTTTCATGACATATCAAGACTTTTTTCATCTTTCTGTCTGTAAATCAGGCTCCGTTTGACTGGTTAAGTTGAGTTGCTTCTGCAGCTAAATTGTCTGTCGTTGCTGTGGTGAGAGGAAAGCTTCATGTAGCAATTTGTGCCTCCTGGTACCTGGAAGGAGTGAAACTTCTGCAATAAAGCAACTCTATTTTACAGAAACACTGCAGCTACAGTTACACATTAACACAGCCACTCTTCCCTTAAGCTATTTCACACTTTAGTCGGCAATTTTACACCAGTGGGATCCCACAGAACTTTGGAACAGATTTACATTCAAGGATTAGATTTAAATGGACTGAGCAGGATGGCAATAGGAAGAGAGACCCTCAGGAGGCCACAGTGCCACCAGTGAGAACCACTCAGTCTGTCACCAAGTCCACTTTGTGTTATCTTTCCTGTAATCAAAAACCACTGCACTTTGCCAAACTCCCTGCACCATAGTGAATAATTTAATAGCAGTCCTTTATTAATATGTTTTCCAAACTCTTTCACTCAAGAACTTGATTTCCAACTGAACTGTGATTTCACAGTGCGTCCCCGGAACAATTGCTCAGCATGTTTGCGTGTGTGTCCAGTGTTTCATCAAATGCTTTTAATGATCCCAGGTTGCTGGGAGAAACTGGGACAAAGGAAAAGGAAATCAGAGAACGTGTTTATGTCCTGTGAGTTAACATGGTTATGACATGGATTTACATGCAGCTGGTCGGTAACCCTTCCATATTTTGAACTGAAACTGGCATAATTAAAGTGCATTTAAAGTAATGTTCTGTAAATTACCTGTAGCAAATATATGACTCTGCAACTTGGAGATTTTTATTTTTTGTCGGTGCATTTAGACGGCGGAGGCTTTTATATACTGATTTTGGATTTTACAGATAACTTAGTGTCCTCCCTTGGCTGCTCTCATCGATGGAAATTGACTAATTTGGATGTAGACACTGTCCAGCTCCTCTGGCACAGCTAGAGGTTAAGTTGCTCGCTCAAGAGCATCTAAGATGGCATGATGAGGAAGGTGCATTATTTTTGCTTCACCACCCAGATTCTTTGTGCTAGTCTGGAGATCTTTCAGGCACAGATTTGTTTCTCTAATGTTCAGGCTACATCATCAAAATGATTTATTCACTGTATTATCTTAAAACATATCATTCAATTCTACAAACGCAGTTACAGATAAGCTTTCAGAGTAGATATTGCACAACAAACAACAAACAAACACCTACTTAAACTCAAATATTTCTCAACCTGCAGAAGTTGAGCAGCAACAATTCTTGCAGTCAACACATGGATGTAGATGCATCAGTCTAGTCCTGCCTCAGTTACAAGAGTTTGATCTGCGACGAAGCTCAACCTCTGCTCGACTTTAGGTGCCAGTGAGTGTACCAAACGGTGGAGTGGCAGGGGTTCATAATTTAGAATATTTTGGGCGTAGTGGTGAGTCACGTATAGGTTTGTGGGTCTGGAGTGAGTCACTGCACTGTCTGTCAGCACAAACCTTACATAACACTAAAACTGTTACTTTGGAAACTAGGTCAGGCGTCATCATTGTGTTGATGTAACAACAAGTTTGAAGCTCTTTCAGTGTTGGTAGTGATTAATAATAAAACGCTTTGCGCTGTTTATCTTTAATAGCAATGTCAGAATTGCTTCTCAGTTCATCGACCATGTAGGTTAATGACTCATGAGTGAGTGAAAGCAGACGAATTCTCTTCATTTTACTATTTCACTTGACTCATTGCTGTTATATAACCCTCTCTGTCTCTTTCAGTATGTTATACTTGGTTCTCTTTCCACCACCATAATCATCTTTTTCTCTAATTTTCTCTTCCCACATGCACATTTGTGTGCACATAGACGCAGTCACCCACACTGGGTTAGATGACAGCCCAAAGGTGTGATCACACCCATTCTTTGGTCTTGGTTTACAGAATGTTACTGCGGATCTGGAGGATGTAGTCAAAACAAATCTGACTCCAGCTCATCTAACTTTGGGTGATTATCTTGGACTTGTCATAAGTTTACTCTCTGGTGCTCGTTACCAGTCAAGGCAGATGCATGATCATCTGGTGATGTGGCAAGAGGTAAACTGTCGAGGTAGAGCAGAAAACATGCTTATTATTTAACATGGACATGGTCAGTTTGTCCATGTTTGTGACTCTACCTGGAATAAGAGTTTAAAGATATAACGCCTCTGTATCACAAAGACGGCTTTGCATTTCCAGCATTATCTCATGGTGCCGGCTCCAAGGTAGAAACAACGTTACATAAACCCCTATTCCTGGCGTCTGCAATCAACCTCTCTGTTACCGCTATCATCAAGTGTCAGGGATGAATGAAGAGATCTTTCTATGTGTGTCTTGGGGGGTGGGGGAGTGGGGAGACAGAGAGGCTGAAAAAGCTTTAAACAAGGAAAGAGACAGCAGGAGAGGGGTGTAGATGCATTCACAAACACAGAGAAGATAATAGAGCAGTGCTGTCATGCCTGGCACAGAAACAGATTAGAAATCAGGCATGCTAATGGG
Source organism: Toxotes lorentzi (assembly GCA_037833715.1). Lineage (NCBI taxonomy): Eukaryota > Metazoa > Chordata > Actinopteri > Toxotidae > Toxotes > Toxotes lorentzi. The sequence continues at coordinate 17,392,047 of JBBMJY010000020.1, read as the reverse complement.
CCACCTAAAATACCCACTGTGATGAGGGAGGGGTCCTGGAGGGTTTCTGTTTGTCAGCACAAGGTCAAAATTCGATTCGAAAAGTCGATTAACCTCCCAGCTAATCAATTGCACTTTAGGGAGGTGGGAGGGCACAGGTGGTGACTTCTGACTTCTCCTTAGAGACAACCGTCATTGAGTAATTGGCTATAACTGAACCGCTGATATGAATCTGTTGTCTCTGTTCCATGTTTCTCCAAGTAACATGAACTGTTTTAGCTAAAGCGAGAGTATGGTGCACACCAAATAAATAAAATTGCATTCATGTTTTTGTGTGTGGGTCTGGAACAGCTCAGATACAGCTGTCAGTGACTCATAAATGTGAAGATAGCAGGGCAGTAACCTTCCTGCCTCCCTGCAGTGTGTGGATTTGCCAGTTTCCCCCTTGCAGACAGCAAACTGCAGATAAAACTTTTCTAGCTGAGATCGTCTGCAAATGCTTTATTTTCTCATTATTCATTCAGCGACACGTCTTCCCAGAAACACTGTCTTTGTTACACTGAATATGATTGTATAGTTTTCATTGGAAATACTTTCAACCAGAGAAACAGTTCCTATAAAAAGAGTAAAAACAGCAACGTCTGTGGATTATTTAAAAAAAAAAGGGACACTCGATTGGACAAGGCTCGCTTCATTATCAATAAATAAACAGATTTTAGAGTATTCACAGGATTTGAAAATAGCATGGCCTATCAGCAACAACAAATATTAAAGTCTCAGCAGAACTTTTTTACTCAGGATCTCCTACACTCACTCTTTTGTGCATTTGTAACTAATTTTATTTCTTTGGTCCTTGGTCTCTGTGACCATTTTTTCACTCTTTTCTTTTTTTTTGTAGAAAGATTTTTTTTTTTTTTGTAGAAAGACAAACAAACAACAGATTCAGACAGTTTAGCCAAACATTTATTCACAACTACATTACTGACTGTTACTGATCATGTTACCAGGCCTGGATTCAAATATACCCAAATGTTACTCATTAATATATGTAATTGATTATTGTGCAAAGAAGTTGGGATTAAGGATAAAACCTCCAGTTTTACATGATTTAAATAGTATGCTCATTGACTGTGGTCTGTTTGCGAAACAGTCTTCTGTTTATGTGTGTGTATATACTGTATGTATGTGTGTGGTTTTTCTACATTATTGTCTCTGATTGAAGAAATGAATTATGATAGCCCCTGCTAAAAGTGTAATATCTTACACAGGTAGAAAAAACTCCTCCCTTCTCACTTCTTTATGAGCACTTTCTGAACAAATGCGTCAGATCCTACCATGTCATTTCTCTTTAAATCACCAGTCTCAGATGCTGAAAGTGTGTATTTGTAGGTATAAAATGGTACAACACAAAATGAATGGGCTTATTTTATCACTTCTGTTTTATGAGTGTGTTTTATTTCAATGACCAGGCTCCACAGAGAAATCCCTCGATGGTCATTACTCCAGGGCATAGCCAACCCATTCTGTCCACCAGCTTTGAGGAGGATTTCTCACTTACACTGGAGTTGTGCTGGACAACTTTCTCTTTTTCCTTTTTTTTTTTTCTCCTTTTGTTCATTTGTCATTTTGGGGATTCTGTGGAGCAGCTGTTGGGAAAAGTTGCTGAGTTCACTCGCTCTCATTGTTTGGGCTAATTTGTACTAATGGCTATTCGAGCAGCTTGTGATGCCAGCAGCTTCCTGGAATGAGACGTGTTGAACCATATGGCCGCTGTGCCCTCCCTGTCACTGTCAGACCTGTATTGTATCTACTCTGTGTGTGTGTGTGTGTGCGTGTGCGTGTGTGTGTGTGTGTGTGTGTGTGTGCGTGTGTGTGCGTGTGTGCGTGTGCGCGTGCGTGTGGGCGTGTGTTCCCCTGAATGTTTCACCCATCTGTTGTCTTCACTTTGATCAAGACGCTAACATGATAGCACAATACTGTATTCCAACATTTCGAGACACTTGAGACGACCATATTAATCCATTTTCAATTTTCATATTAAAAAATGACTTGAATTAGTCTCAACACATTTTGGGTGGAATCTAACCTGTTGTCAGTACTGTAATATTAGCAGACACAAACAGATTATCACATATTAGCTTCTCACATATTAACTTTATCGATTTCTTATATACTCTATAATCCTAATGACCTCCCTACTCTGTTAAGAAATAACTTTGATCTTATTTGTATATATATGTATATGTGTGTCCAATATGAGAGAGTCCACTATGTCTGAAATCTTTAAAGTAGAAGTTCAGTGCCAGTTTTGTTGAATCTGGGGTCGCCTAATGATCCCAATATACTTAAATATGTGTAAATTGTCTCTGATAACTGATTTTTCATCTGTCGCTTCACAACATTAAACAGTGTCAGTTTTTTAGATACTGACAGATGCTTTTTTTGTGTGTTTTTTTCTAATTTTTTAATGGGGAAAGATCCCACAGAAATACCTACATCTGTGAATGCAGCTTTTGTTTCTCTTCTCTCTGCATTTGATTTTACACTGAATTAGTAATTGCTTGACAAAAAAAAAAAAAAATGGAAAGATGTTTATTACAGTAGCACTACAGCTTACTTTTGAAAACCATGAAATGTATTTTTAAAATATTACTTAACTCTTTTTTTTTTTACCACCCTTCCCTTCTCTTCTACTTTCTTCTGCTCTGTGTGATTTGGTTCAGCCACCTTCAAGTAGGGAATCCTGCACATGCTTGCCTTGGTTCCCTATCATTTTCAATCACATGCTTGGTGTAAAAAGAGAATTGCAAAGGGTGAGTGAGTCTATGAACACCCTGGAAGCCATATGACAGGTCTTACACTATGGCTGAGGCACATGGACATACTATAATGAAATTTTCCGTGTGAGGGGATGGGAATACGTGGAAGATGGAGCCCATTTTTAAAAATCCTTTGAATTACTTTTTTACTGTATATGTTATATTTTATACCTTACAATAGCATATTACAGTTCAACCACCTGTCACAGTGGTGCTGGGCTGCCTTGGACTATTTATTTACTCGCTATACATTTTTATGGATCACACATATTATGTTTTATATTGTCTTTGAAAATATACATTTTACTAATTCCCCATAAATACACAAATGTTTTAGAAATAGGACATGAAACCCCTAGAGCTAGTCTAAGCACCGCACAAGGGCAATAAAGTGATTTAGTTTTTTTTTGTTTTTTTGGTGGAGTGGTGGTGAGAAGGGAGCTGCACTACCATTGGTTAGAAAGTCAGTGAGTGTGGACAACACAGCCGGGTTTGATTGGTATTTGTGAGCATGACAGCAGTGACAGATGGTAAAATGCAGTGCTTGCTTTGGACAGAGATGGAGCAGAGTGGGAGTGAGGTAAGAACGGAGAGCAAGAAGGTGATATGAAAAAGAAGGAAGGAAGGAAGGAGAGGAGAAGGGCTGAAGGAGGGGTTGTGGGAATCATCGTTACGTCACCTTGTACACCAATATAGCTCCGATGTTGCTGACCACTGTCAGGAAAGACTCCAGTTAGGTTCTCCTTACTGTGCCCTGCTGCTGCTGCTGCTCACGAACAATAAGGCTGTGGAAAACCTTAATGGTCCATTTTGTATGTTTATGTTTGGAGCTGTAGAATTTCATGAAGAAAAATTATAGACTTTTGATGTGTCACTGGGCAGCACAGCAGCAGCCAGTGAAAAAGAAATTTACTGTCTATACCCAGGCAGCAGCCGGCTATAAATAGCTGTTTCAGAGCAGCAGGAAAAATGGCTGGTCAGGCTCAGTCGTCAAAGCCAACACAATCGTAACCCACTCCTCATATTACTTCACCTCTGAGTCTTATGATGCTTCCTCTGCTCGAATTCCTATCTCACAAATATTTCTCTCATCCAACTTAAACATCAACTTGCTAAGAAAAAAAAAAAATCCTTCCATCTCTCTTTTTTTTTTTTTTTTTTTTTTTTTTTACCTGATCTGGGCTCACCGTTTCCCGTAATTCTCCGTCTGATGTAGTTCCCTTTCCATCAGTTTTTTTTTTTTTTTTTCTACTTACGGGGGGATTAAGGGAGAAGGACTGTTTTTTTTGTCAAACGTGTTGCTACTGTAACAGGAGCTGTACCTTCTGTAAGTTTAGACTTTCCCTGCAGCCTGTGCGGTCGCCATCTTTCTTTTTTGCCGGCAGCAACTTTGACAAGCCAGATGGATCTCTGATGTCACTCTGTCCAAAGTCCAAGCAAGCTGTTGGAGATTCAGTCACCTGGTCCCCCAGCTCTCAGCACCCAGCTTGACACTGAATGTCAGCAGTCCCAGGTACCTGGGGGGCTTTTCGTAGCTCTTGTCAGCACTCTCACATCGAAACTGACCACAGAACACCTAATACGAAAAGAGGGGCAAGTCTTAATCTGTCAGAAAAATGGTAGCGGTGGAATTCATGGTTTACATTTGAAAGCTTTGTGTGTTTACTCTAGAAAGGTGCATAGCTAAGCACATGTGTAGTCCAGACAAAACCCTACAATACAAAATGTGTGTTTGGTACCATTGCAAAACATTTTTATTGACTCTTGCTTCTTTTCATTTTTAGTGCTTTGTCATCAGTCTTTATATATCATCAGATGATATTTTATGTCTTTGCAAATACCTCAAACAGGTGTCACTTTTAAGTCCTCAAGTGGTCACTATGTCAGCAGAGCTCTAAAGACTATTTGCAGTTTTCCTGCAAGGGTGACATATTTGTAGGAATGCTCTTAAAGTTCCACAGTTGGGAGGCAGCTGTCAAGTCAGAAGGTTTCTCTTGACCTGTGTGTTTCTCTCTGACCCCAATATCCCATGTTACGCCGTCGCAATGGTGGAAACAAGATCGCTTACAGCTACCAAGTGTGTGTGAGAGATAAGTGGGGAACAATGTTTCTCCAGTGTAAGCCTCTCAGGGTTTAGTTGCATGTCTCTGGGCCTAATGTGTGTTTGTGTGCGGCTCAGTCAGTGACTTGATGCCAGGCATGTGAACTTACAGGTTTATTTGACAGTGAATGGCCAAGGCCCGATACATGTGATTCTTGTTAAACTTTTGTTTACCTTTTGATATCGGTTCATAAAACCCCGTGACTGATCCCCAGCATAAATCTGACCATTTTACAACCATCATCAGAGAAACATGGTATGAATCAAAGTGATGCCTTGCTGTGGACGGGTCAGTCTCATGGGGGTTGCGAAGGGCCAGACCCCATGTCTCTGGTGGCCAGGACACCTCGCCCATTGCTAGGGTGCCATAAATCAGGAACCGCTCCCCCTTGCAACTGTGCCAAATGCGGAGCAAGGCAAGCTGACCCTGCATCCTCACCCATATCTCACCCCATGCAGCCGTCTCTCATGGCACGATGGTGGCTATGTGTTGACTTTGCAGACGACAGCTACGTGTCTGATTTGTTGAAAAGTTAAATTAAGGCTGGAATGTCAGAACAGTTTATGCCATATGGGGAAGAGTAAGAGTTGCACGGTCTCCTTTTGGTTAATGTCTTGAGTCATGCATTCTGAAGTTCATGCATATCTTTTATTTGTATCTGTGTGTCAATGAAAGTGTCCACATTTGCTTGTGTGCACTTGGTGTCTGCCATGAGCAATCTTTTTGTAAAGCAAAGTTTTAGCCAACTCTGTGAAAAGGGTCCTGTTCCAAAGGTGACCAACCAAAGTGACATTACATTATGAGTCACCTTATGTAAAACCACTCTCTGAAAAGGTAAACATCGTGACTCCCATTCTAGCAGGCTGGAGGAGGACCTGCTAATTGAAATGAATACAGTGCCCTCATACGGCAGGTCGACACATCCCTGTGAGACCTCCTGGGGCCAGTTATGGCAATATATGGCACCACCTAGTGGGCCATGGAAAAAGTGTTTCTGGAGACACCTAGCGTGTGTGTGTGTGTGTGTGTGTGCGTGTGTGATTGCCTTTTTAAAAAACATAAACATGCATTTTCTAAAGCTTCATAGAAAGAAATCAGCAGGGAATTTGAGGAGATTTTAGGTTTCAGATTTTTCCAGTTACTTTATCTGTATCTAAGATTTCTTTCAAAGCCAAGTTTGCTGTTGTATGTTGAAACTAAAACTCCCACAAGAGCCCAGCCACACCTACAGTACTTGCATTTACAGATGCTCACCAAATGAGGACGGTGCTACCAACGGAGCATCTAAAAACATGAGCTTAAAACAACTGCTCTCAAGTGAAACTAAAAAACTAAGCATAAACTAAAAATAAATACTGTATATGAAGTTTTTGTGTTGAAATTAAATCATACATGATTATATACGTAGTACGTATTGATTCTAATTATATATTGGTCATAAAATGTCAATGTCATTTGAGTTGTTTTAACACCTGTATTTGTATTGGACCATAAAACTGGGCCTGATTGTAAATGTACCCCTTTGTCCATGGTTACATTAGTTCACTGCATTTGCGTGGATAATAATAATAATAATAATAATAATAATAATAATAATAATAATAATAATAATAGCTTTAATAAGAAGAAGAAGATTAATAGGACTTATGGTACTGGCACAGGATAAAAAGTTCTTGTTCTTGTTCTCTCTTTCTGTTTGGGTGTGATATTAACAGATGGAGTGACTGTAAATATGTCAGTGCAATGCCTCCCTGGGAGTTGAATACTTATGTGCTTAGGTAAAGCACTCATTTACAGCTGCTAAAAATCCACAGATAGAGCGAGCAGAAAATAAAAATAAAAGATACAGTAAATGAAATTTCTCAGCTTACATGTATTTTTCTGTAAAATTACTTTATCGTGTACTTGTTTTGTTTTTTTTTTGTTTGTCTGCAACAAACTGTAGTGAGTAGAGCGAGAAAGATAATGAAAGGAAAAAATAAATCATATAAACACATAAGTGAAATCCAAACAGTCCTTTTATAAAATGGTGTTAAAACAGGTTGGTGAAATGAATCACAAATTTATGAAAATATATTACACTTTCTTGGATATTTTAATATATTATATAAAAGGAAATCCTTTAAATGGACATTTCATTTGCTTTTTTGCATTCTCAGCTCACATAATTCAGGCACTAAGGAACATGAAACACACAGAAACAAGCTTTAAAATAGCAGGTACTCTTGTTGCAGCGTGTTTCAAGATTGTCGCGCTCCCTCGGAGTCCCGCGGACCACATCCAAAGCAAAAACTCAGCTCAGCATGTGTTCATATCACCGCATAGTCGAAAAGACTTTAATCTACTGAACTATCTTAGAGCTTCAGCTTTCCTAATGCGCAGCCTGTGATATTTAAATATTTCCCGACCACTTGAAATTTTAAATCAATTAGTCATTCATAGAGAAGAGCCAACAGTTGGATTATTGTTTACCTTTACTGTACATAATTTATTTGTAAGATTGTACTTAAAAAAAAGGACTATTTGATAAACCATAAATACGAAAATGCAAACACCCTCAAACAAAAAGGGTATTTTTTTAATTTATCTGTCCAAAAGAAAATTGACTTCTACACACAATGAAATGTAGGACAGTCTCTTGACAAGCTGATCTGAGGTTTTAGAATCACAGCAACGTCTGGACTGTGCATATTAACATACGAGGAGAAACCTCAATTAAAACATCAGTAAAACAGATTTGCACTTTGATCTTAAATTGGCTTCTTTATTGTAGCTGTTTAAACCTACAGGGACGAATGCCAGTTTATTTAAATAAATTTGTGCCAGTCATCTAGGTCCTCCTCTTCTCCTTTTGGCAGCTTAGCTTGTGATATCAGAGAATTTCACAAGAACAAAAGGGGCCTTTTGTAGTCTATAAACACTTCCACAGAGCTACAAAATCCATTGCTCGAAACTGTTATCAGTGGTTTGCTTTCACTGAGTTGGGTGCAAACTTTACATTAGGCTCTGTGTCTGTGTCTGTGTCTGACCAGGCACAGTGAAAATGAAAATCTGTGCCAGGACAGAGACCACTGTAAAGATTTTGTCTCAGACTCAGTGGGTTTCATTTGTGGGTGGCGTTTTGTGTAGTGTTCTTTAAAGAACATGTATTTGATACCGCTTTGAGAGGAGCGACGGGAGATTTGATTTAAACTCTTACATGTGTTCCTACAAAAGCTGGATGTGGATGTGTCTCAGTTGTGATCAGACATTTGGTTGTTTTCTGACTGCACAGCATTAACCAAAGGCCTCCTCCTGTGTAAATACTTTTTTCCCCCACTGTGCCGGTCTACCCCCGTCCTCACACACACACACACACACATGCTGACCACTTGTGACTTTTCATCACATGTGTCTCTTCTGCCTGTCCAGTTAACACAGGGAAGAAGCGTCACTCACATAGGGAAAAGACGCCTGGCAGTGATGTTGTGCTAGTGTACATGTGCAAGCATTAGTCGTCATGTAAGAGGGTAGAGACGTAATGTCAGCCTCAGCTGGTGGGCAGAGGTCAGACTATGGAGAAGCATTGCAGAGCGTAGTGTCAGAGGTGTGACTTGGACCTCCTCTTCCTGACTTTTCAAGGTTTGTGTGTTTCTTCCTATAGCACCAGACATGCTTTTCAATACAAGCCTGTGGTGGTGTCGTGAATGTGACAGTGGGTCTTGTCAGCAGGTCTGTGTTGGGACGCTGCACAGAGGAAGGATTTGCGGTGTGGGATGTTTTGGTGGATGTTTCATTGGTCTCAGTGGAGCCCTATTCCCTCGCTGGATATGAATCCTTGCTCTAATTTGTTACTTCCTCCGATGAGGCTCTGTGAACCGATTGGACCCATGTGGCATTTTGTTATGATCTTTGTGAAAGTGAGGACAATGGGGCTTAGACCTGGACTTTCAAAACTGAAAGTGTTTGTTTTCCAAAGCTGTTCTGAAAAATATCTGATGCACTTTGCTAAAAGTATTTTCATGACTTACATGAAACGTGTTGTTAGGCCACCAGGTGTGCATTTGTAGAAATGGGCTGAGAGAGTTGTCTCCTCAGTGTTTATGCATGTCTGACTAAAGCTGAAGGTTTGCGATGGATCTTAAAAGCTTTTAAATATGTTTTTTAATACACTGACTATTAAATCGCAGTCAGGCATTTTTTTGCAAACTGATTGATGCAGCACTGGATCACTCTTGTCTTTAATACTTTAATAATAATGTCAGTTGTTCACAGTTGTTGTTTTATTAATTGTGGAGCTTTACGAAAAGGGTAATACTGACAAGTTTGTTTGTTTTTTTATTTATATTAACATATGCTTTCTTTTATTAGTGAATGGCAGTGTCTAGTTTTGTCAGCAAGTTATTATTTATGTTTTATTTATAATTTTTATTATACGGTTTAGATTTTTTCTCAAGCACTGTGGGTTGTTTACAGTACATAGAGTGGTCACCATGCTCTGGAAATTAATTTGAGATTAAATTAGAAATGAGGAGTGTTTTTTTAATAGATTATGATAAATTATTTGCAGACATCTTGATGCAGTGTTATGCTTGTTGAGCCAGCCTCTTGGACACTACGACTATCACACTTTCTCGTCAGGCTTTGCACCTGACATTAGACTTGGCACTGGATGGGAAAACCTTGCCTCAGTAGCAGACGGGAGTTGAATGTCAATTCAAATATTGCAGCCATTTCTCTGTGTTATTTGCTCAACAGTTTCAGAAAATATGAGGTGTGTGTTTTCACAAGCTGATCCATGGACCTACATCTGACAGAGCTCCAATGCAGAAGCCAGCAGAGGTATCACTTAAATGCAGTGCTCATTATGTTTACAATCCCCCATCTTCTTTTAGTAGACGGTCTGTAAAATCTGGTATTAAAAAAATAGAAGTCAACTGGCTGGGTCAGAAGAGGAAAGCAGGAACCAAGCAGGAAGAACCTTAAACTTGATTAATACTCTCTGTTACTGTGGAAAGTAAGTGAGCCATCACTTTTACCACACTTTAAACACACATAGCCTTTGTTTTTTAATGTGCTCGGTAAAAAAATTTTGACTTGGTTTGTGGTATTTTTCTTTCTAAGCCTCATGAGCCTTGCCAATTTGTTTACATGGCTGAGTGTTTAAATGACCACATGAGGCTATTCTGAAGACTGAGCTAATACTGTCTGTTGCTCTGCCATGACATGACTTTGAGGGTGAGAGGCTTTTTTTTTTGGCTGTCAAAGGTACAATCTCCAAAGGTTGGGCAACAGTAACACAGGTAAAACAGACTGTTATTGTATTTGAAAAATTAATTTACAAAAATAACAGCTGGAACATCACAGCCAGAAATAAGATTTGTATATTATAATCTGATCTAAAACATGATGTTATTAAATACTTGCAATGATTTTGTCTTTGAGATGCAACTTTCCATTATTTTTTAATGGGAATAGAAAATAATGGAAACTTGAATCAACCTCAATTTAAGCTCTCTGGTGCAACTTAGAGGTTTGTTGAATTGGATATTAGGTGTTTTCTGCAAAGAGTTCATAAAAACATCTATGCTTTTGTGTTCACCCTTAAGACAGTTCTTCAGTACAGAAGAAAGGAAGAATGTCTGCTTTTGCTTATGTGTTTTAAATTATGTCTCCTAAGTTGTCAAAGTAAGTTTATTTCCCTCCTCAAAAACTTGAGGAGGGAAACTTGAGTTAATCGCTGCCGGTGAAATTCTTCAGTAGTGGCTTTTTTGTCTGCTACTGAAAGCTTAATAGCAGCCACTGCCCCGCACTGGATGAATTAGCAAGGGTTTTTTTTTGTAAACTTTCTGGGTTGGTCAACAATTGACATATCATGGCTTTATCTTTATCTTTATTATTATTTATTTATTTTATGTTAATTTTTTTTTTTTAAAGCTGTATTCCCAGTTGGTGTAAAAAGAGTAGATTATACATAAATAACAACCCTGCTTTCTGTCCGAATGCAGAGACAAAAAAAATGATCATCATACAAATTACACATCTCCAGCCACTGTCTCTGGCAGTGCATATACCCATTGAAACTTGCTTTTTTTTTTTTTTTTTTTTTTAGTTTTATCACAAGCGTAGCATGATAAACACATCCTGTGTGTGTATGTGTGTGTCCTGGGAGTGTGGCTGTGAGGTTTCAAATAGCATCATTAAATCACAGTGAGACTTTACTCATTTTCTTCATTATTATATTTGCGAGCTTCTCCCTCTTGTCATCCCTGTCTTCATAATTTCCTATGTGACTCTTTTAAACTCTGCCCTCACACACCTGGTTGAAGATAGTTTGACACCTATAATCACTATCGTCATAACAAGATTGGTCTGAAGTGTCTAGCACACTCTGACAGCTGCCCAGGAGTCCATATTAGTCTATTAAGGACAGTGTGACTCGGGATGGCAGAGGGCAACTCTAGTATTTATAGCTTTGAGTCATAAGTTGGAATGGTGTAAGTGTATCTCTCCATCAACGTGCTTGTTCGCTTAAGTGTGTACAATCGGCAGCAAAACTTGGGATTGTCCATTGTTCAAAAGAGTCAGTTATCGTAATTACATGTGCTGCTACCCATTAGACTGTGGTGTGTGAATTTCTACGAATATAGGTCTGTATTGCCCATGTGATCCTTTAATTTAATATACACTTATTTTCTATAACATTTTATTTATTTTTATTTTTAATAAGACTTTTGCAAACAAAGAAAGTTTGCCTTACAGTGCAAACTGATGTTTAGCCTAAAATATCTGCGATGTCGACCAGATATTTTTTAGTTCACTGATATATATTTGAAATATATAACTTGAAATAACATTTTAAGGTATTTTCAGCTTTTTATTTTATGATTTTTTTTAAAACCATCAATTCTTTAAGGTTTTCATAATGCGTGTTACAACATTATCTACTATGTGTGAAATCAGTGGGGGCAACAGTGTGAAAGTGATAAGTTGGTGAAAAATGGTTTTAAAGGATTTAAAATGAGAAAGCATAATTTTCTTTGAAAGCATTAGCTTCAGTGCATTTAAACCCCAGTGTACTTCATTATTATTTAGACCAGCAGTATTTAAAATGATCTTTCTACCTGAAGTTAAGTGAGTCAAATTTCTGTCAGGTTTTCAGACTTACAGTTTTAATTGGTGCAGCTTGGCTCCTAATCTGCATCAGAATTGATTGGACAAATATTACAGTAGTAAACCATAACACTGAGTCAGACTAGTAAATGGAACATGTATGCCAAAAGGAAAGCTATCCTGATGTCATTTCAATATGATTCAATCATCAGTGGTCTCTAAATTAATGCTGGATTACTTGATTCTGCCTAGGTTTTTGTCTTGCACCTATATTATGCAGTTTAGTGATACCTTTAAAACCTATGAAATAATGCAGTGTTTTAACAGTGAGTCTTAAGTCAGTGTATGTAAGTCTTTGGATTTATCAGTCATCTCAAAATGCAAAACAAACTTACATAGTTGCATTGAGTTTTCATTGTCTGGCACAGGGGTGTGATGTCAGGACTATCCGTCTCCAGCAAGATAGTTTATACTGAGTATGAGTGACGGCTGTGATATGATGTGGCGGTGCAATCGTAAGACCACATAACAGCTATAGAGGCCAACAGGGAGACAGAGCTGGAGGTGATAATCTGCCACAAGATTCAGTTGCATAAATTCATATTTATGTCTCTTGAACTTTTTTATATTTAAGGACAACCACAGCCTGTTTTATAACTCATCTATCCACATGTCTGTGAAGGATCCGTGTCAGCATAATTACCAGCAACCATAATGTGTCAGCATCCATGTGCAAAACTCTACGGCTGACAAATCTTTGTCTATAACAATTTAGAGTTTCACCATGCATAATCTGATTGGTCTGTCACCTTTCAGCAGGGGTGGTAGCAGCAGTGGCGAGATAGAGGGGTGTCGGGTGCTTAACATAGATGATGTGATGAGTAGTTGAGTAGACTAAGTTTAGACAGCATGTGAGAGCATTCATCAAAAATTGAAAGGACAGACCAGTCAAACAGGGTCATAGCACCAGTGAGCGAGACAGTTTTAAGTGGTTCTGTTACAGCAGTTTGTGTTGTAGGGAAGCTGGTGTGCGGTACAGTATACCAGTAGGAAAATAGACTTCTTGGGCTGCTAACCTTTTGACATTTCAACCGTGCTATAATGAGCTGTCCCTCTTATACTTCCACTATTCTCTCTTTAATCAAGAAATTAAAATGATGTTACCCCACCAGTGGTAGAGATGATGTGACCCACCTGTGAATCCTCAATTTTCCACATTGGTGAAAAGTAACTGAAATGATGTTTGACCTACAAAAGGAAAAAGATGGAAGAGACACTCAAATTGCTTTTTGTCACGATGTTGCGATGTCTCATAAAAGCTGTGGTTGGGGCAGACCACAGTGATGTTGTCAACCAGAAAGAGGGGAAGAGCAACGAGGCGAAGACTGAACAGCAGAGCAGAGACAGAGAGTCTGTCAGTGCTAGTCAGAGCCAGTCTAGTGACACAGCGTAGCTGGTGTAAGGTGGCTGCTGTCTGTTTATGTCAACAGTCTTAGAAAAGAAGTAGAAGATGAATTGTGTCTCTATGAGTTCATTTTGCAGATGACTTCTCTTGTCAGTAAACTGGATAATTATATCTGTGATACCAGCAGACAGACAGGATGAGAATCCTAGGTTTCAGTTTTTCTTCTACAACTTTTGCTTCATCATGCCCTCCATATTCATCTCATTCCATATTCATCTCATCCATAGTTTATGTGGTTGATAGACTTATCAGAAGATTTTTTACAAAAAATAAATTGTGAAACATTACAATATAAGATACTTTGGGCATATTGAGACCTGAAATAATGAACGGTCGCTTTTTTCCTGCTACTTTCGTCAGCGATAAAACCGAAGGAAAACAAATTTGCTGACCATAAACAAAAACATTGTTAAAAACAAGTTAGAGATCAGGTTCATCAGTAGCAAACTGCTGTGTAATACCTCCTGGCACTGATTACTTCCTTTAGTTTATCCTAAACCCAGCAGCACCAAACAAACCAAAAAACCAGCCCAACTGCTGTACATCTGCTGTTTCATCAGTTGTAAGATTCGACTTCTTTGCTGATGCTAGCTGTAAAGAAAACAGTTGTGTGAATGGGAAAAGAAAAGGAAAACAGTGGAGTACTTACTACATGTTTATTTGAAATAGTAATATATCAGCTTTTTTCTGTGGTTATATTGTTAATGAAAGTAACTAAATTCTCTGCTGTTAGAGTCTCTTAACCGCTGTAGAAAACTGGTTGTAGTTGTAGTAACATAAACACTTGGATGAATGTTTAGGACAAATTTTGCTGCTTAAAGTACAGGTCCCATTTGAGATTGATATAACATTCACAATAATGCCTATGTATTGCATTTTACCTACTAATTGAAAATTAAAAGCTAGTCCCAGTCACCTTCCTCTAATCGTCTTTGTGAGCAGTATTAATTGTATCCAGTCTGTGTTTAAAATGTTTAATAGACTCTTGCTCTGCCTCCACAATCCATGCTTCCATATCCTGTTCGACCAGTAGCCATCTTGAAAAAAATTGTGTTTTTAACATGAATTGCAGAGTTCCATAAGAAACATACGTTTCTTGTATTTCAATACTGGGACCACCCAACCTCATTCACATCAGTTCCTGCATTCTCTGTAACTGAGCTGTTTTTCCTCCAACTCCTTTCACTGAATTCCTGCAACTGGTTGCTTCATATCAAACTGACATTCCTGGGCTGGCAACTGTGGAGTGGAGCATGCTAATGATCACGGATACAAGCACAAAGTTCTCAGCTACTGTGTGAAAACTAACAAGCCGAATAGATATGCCCTTTGATATTTACAAAGTACGGGGTGTTCTGTTTTTTTTCCATACAGCCTCAGTGCAGTACCTGTGGACGGCAACGATAACAAAGCCCTCCAAGTGGGTGGCCAGTTGCCAGGCAGCGTGCAGTTGGGGCCTCAGCAGCAGAACCAGCAGCTCCTTCTGACTCCAGCCAGCCTCCAGCTTGCTCAGCTCCAGGCCCAGCTCACCCTCCATCGCCTCAAACTAGCTCAGGGGGGCAACACAGCCACTGCCGCCACTGTTCTCAATCAAGTTCTTTCCAATGTCGCCATGTCCCAACCCTTGTTCAATCATCTACGGACTTCCACCATGGTTGGGAATCCACAGGGTGCCTTCCCCACAGGAGTGCTAGGTCTTCCCTCTTCAAATTCAGCCTTGGGGGCTTTGGTGGGTGGTTTCCCTCAAAACCCAGGGAACGTGAGACTGAACCATCCTGGTGTAGGTGGCACAGTGGGCCAACAGGGCGCAGAGTATGGAAAAAAGTCAGGTTCAGCTTACCCTGCTGATACTGACAGGCGTCTGCAGTACAACTTAGCTGGTGGGACATCTGCAGCATCAGTCACTGGTGGTGATGGACAGTACACAGTGATTAATTCTCAGGCAAAAAACATGAAAAATGTTGGTTTTCAGAGAGATTTCTACGGGCAGGATGTGCAGGGACAACAAGCTGGATTTAGTGTCAATGAGCAGAACATAAATGTTTATAACACCACTGGGCATAAGGAGCAATGGAAAGGCCCCGCTAGCATGAGCCACAGTGGAAAGGCGGATATGGTTTCTAATACTGCCACTGTGTGGACAGCTGCTGGGCAGCCAATTCGGTCCCAAACGGAACTTTATAACCCAGAGGAGCCAACCTCTGACCCCAAGTTCAATCACAGCAGCGGGGTTTCCTCTTTGAGTTCAAGTGGCACGCAGGGATTTGGGGGCTACCAGCTCCGGCATGGAAGTGAAGAAAGCCAATCTTCAGGTACCAGGACACTTCAACCATATCAAGTCAATGATTACCACGCTGTCACGCCCACTCAGCTGCCACACCAGTGTAGCATCTGTGACAAGAAGGTCTACAACCTGAAGGTGAGCGAGCTGATCAGTCCATATTTAAATGCACGCAAACGGTACACCAAAAACTGAACACACTTATTCACCAAAGGCGTAACATTTGTCATCTACCTTACTTAAAAATAGATAATGGAGAATTATACACACAGCAGATTTTTCAAACCCTAAAATGAGAAAATGGGAATTTCAGCCTGAAAATAGTTGATATTGTAGCAGTTTTGATTCGGGGGGCAGCCACTAACTAACATAACTAGCTAAGTAACTAACTAATCCAAGACGTTGTCTCTTTAATTGTTCCCAGCCTCGAGCTAATACAATAGGTATGTAAGAGCTACTACGGGAGGGCAAGTAGTAAGCCTCCAGTGTGTCCAACCTGTTTGAGTCTATGTTTGGATGGTGTGTGTATATGTGTGTGTGTGTGTGTGTGTGTGTGTGTGTGTGTGTGTGTGTGTGTGTGTGTGTGTGTGTGTGTG
>JBBMJY010000020.1:17329138-17375613 GCA_037833715.1 Toxotes lorentzi | reverse complement strand
TGTGTGTGTGTGTGTGTGTGTGTGTGTGTGTGTGTGTGTGTGTGTGTGTGTGTGTGTGTGTGTGTGTGTGTTCGTATGAATGCATATGGTTTTTAGGACTGGGACCAGCACGTGAAGGGAAAACTACATCTGCAGAATCGAACATTGTACACAAATGAAAGGTGAGTCCTTTGCAACTCAAAAAATGATTGGGCAGAGCTTAAAGTAGGTTGTGGTAACATGTGCTCTCCCATGTCATTTTTCATTTTCATTTTTCTACAGAGTGATAATTTCAGATATTCACAAAGCTAGTGGTTTCACATGGTTGGTTCTGTTTTTGGTAGTTATCAAAAAATGTGATGTTGGCTTTTATTATTATCCTCGACCATGATTTGGTAATTTTACCACTCCCTTACCAGCTGTGTTAAAATGTGATTTTTGTTGTTGTTGTTGTTGTTGTCTTGTTTTTTAGATTTAGCACCATATTGATCATTTGAGAGCAAATCTCTCGAGTGCTGGAAGCATTTCATTTTACTTTTCCTTGCTCTATATACAGCCGTCTTAATGTTTCTATGAATATGAGCTCTGTCACAAGATATGAGTGAGCGGGGCAGGGGAGAGGCAGCTAAAATCAGCCTTCTGTGATTGTTGCAGCTCCCCCGTGGTATCAGCTGGAGCTGTTCACTACGCTGTCGGCAGGCCTTCTGATGGAGGTCTGAACCCCGGAGGGACGAACTCCATGGTCTACTCTGCTGCGAGTCAAGGTAGGATAACCCATTCATCACCTCCACCAACCAAGTGTCCTTTTTGCTGGTGATGTCCGATGTTTTTGTGATTGCTGGAATATGTGACACAGAGTGATAGATCAGGGAGGTCAGGGAGTATTTTTAGAGTTAACATAGAGGTAACATGTTTTTAGAGCTCGACAGTGTATTTTGGTACATTGTTGTTTAATGATATAATAAAGTGTTTTGAAAACCGAAGTGTCGTGACCACAACTCTAACATAAACCTTAGTTTGTACTTTCTGGGGGTTGATGTCTTTTGGTGCACATATTATAACTGCAAACCCACACAGCTTATGACCCCTGTGTAATGCTTCTCTATACATAAACAAATCAAACACCTGTTCTCTATCATAGCGATAGTATCTCTCCACTGTATTACATATCCGTTCTGTATTCCCTTATGGATAATTATATTAAGACACACTTTTTTGTGCTGTCTGTGGGTGGCCCAGACAGCCCAACTGTATGTCTTATCCTCATTGTTCACCGTTTTCATAGAATGGGTCTTTTAGCAGCCTCAAGTTGGAGACATGTTCCCCCACTCTGAGAACCACGCTTACATATGTAACCTTTCATTAGCTGCACTTACATGCACATGTTTTTTCATCCTGATTGAAGATTTTGGGTCGACGGTTTACATGAGATGTGATTTAATATGGTCTTGTGTTTAATTTAATTTAATTGGAACAGCTGTGTGGCCGACACAAATGAATGAACATGTCATGCATTCGTTTTCTTCAACAGCTATCTTATTTCTTTGGCGTGTATTTGATATTCTCCCAGTCTAGTTTGTATTAAAAACAAGCTCTCCAATGAGGACCGGTTCAGCTTGGAAGTGAGAAACTTTAGTCTGTTTGCATCAAGACGGAGGGCAGGTGCAGACAGAATGCGTGCATTGTTCGTTCATTAAGAGTTTTAAACCGCCCCTCTGTTCCCAATTGACATCACAGCTGAGTTGGGCATGTTTATTCTCATTAAAGTGTTTATATGGAGCATTTTTATTCAATTTGGGCTTTTAAACTGATTATACTTCAAATATTAGGCTCCTTGTAAATGTACCTATTGGTTCTTTGCCCTCCAGTTAAGACTGGTAGACAATAGATGTAAATAAGAAGTGTTTTCTTTTTAGCTTTTCGAGTGACAACTTTTAATCATGTGCCATGTTACAGAAATCCTGAAGCCATACCGTTATAATTACAGTGCATTCGACTAATTGTGTTTTAAATAAACCTTAATTTAACATTTGGATGAATATTATAGAAGTACCCCAAATTGAATTTAAAAGGGCTTGTAAACACCAAACAACCGCTGAAACAAACTACTATAACTGAGAACCTGGGTATGCATTCACATCAGAGTACAGTATCACAACACTTCCCAGATGTGGGTTTTTAGCACTGAGCCCTTTTATTTCAACCAAGTGTTTTCAAATTCCAAAAACTATTAAACGATTTAAAGTGGAAAAACCAATTATGTTGTTTTGGAGGTAATATTTATAACATTGAGCCATGAAGTCAACTAATGTCACTCTTTCCTCACACTTGGTCTACTGTATAAAGACAATTTTAAATCCAAATCTCTAATTGTTTCCACAGATGTACCCCCAGGAGCCAATACATCATACTTACCAGCTGCAGCCATGAAGACTTATCCCATGTCAGACACAGGATTCGCCTCACACCAGCCAGAGTCAAAGGTCAGACAAATGTTTGGACTTTTATTCTCAGAATTATAAGAGTTTAACTTTGGCATTTAAATAAAAAATTGCAACACGTTTTGAAGAACGCTAGTGATAAAGAACACTCAAACATGAAAAAGTGATTAATAATGTTTGACACTGACACTTGCAATAATATACTCGGAGGGCACTGGCCAGTTTTAATTGGTATTCTTTGGTACAGATTAAGAGGACGGGGTATAGTATGTTATTATATGTTAACTCTAATTGCATTTCTTCTGTATACTGCATTTCTTCCATGTATCTTTAAAGGTTTTGTTGCTCTGTAGCAGGAACAAGTATATAAGGTGCATAATGAATGGGCCCAGATCTCCTTGTTGACAGCTGCTGGGGCCCAACAGCAGGCTTTGTCTGGGCTTGACAACTCTTTTCCACTGAAGTCGGCAGCCAGGAAATATGTGTCATTAAATACTGGCTACAAACTATGTGTTGAAATTTTTCATAAATCCATGGTTTACCACTTAATGATTATCCAGCCCCTAGATGCAATTTAACTGGTAAAATGTGGATATTTAACAGAAGAGCTTCTGTATTGAAGAAGATGTTGTGTACCAGTGAACATTTGTGAAAATATTCATACTCTGATAATAACCATTTTCCTTTTATTTCTAATTACATTAACTGACTCAGTTCATTTTAGGCAGGGGAACACAAATTTGACATTTTTAGGTATGTCATACTGTAAAAAATTGTCTAGACCAGACACAACTCAATGTGTCTTTAACTGTCTGCCTCTCAGAACAAAAGAGCTTCATAGGAACTGAAGCAGCTGTCTGCACAAGCTCTGTACAGGCCCATGCTCCAACTACTTCACACACATCACAAGTGCAATGCTAATTGAAAGGGTTTATTTGCATTTCATTAATTCAATTCTTTTCTTTTTTTTTTTTTTTAATTCTACTAACAAACATAATCAAGCCGTTGTGTAATCACTATAGCTGAAATATAACTGTTGTGGACAATGATGGAAGATGGACACGGTGCATAATCTGTCTAGACTTTGGGTCACAGTAAAAATAAATAGATGAAAATGAGCACAACAGTACAGCAATAACAAATATATATATAAACATGAGCATTAGTTCAGAATGTTTTATCCACACTGAGCTTATTTAAGTATTAATGTATTATTTTATTTTCTTTATTTTAGGCTACAATCTAGAAAGACACTAAAAAGTTAACACTTAAATTAAAGTGGACAGTGTAAAAATTATAAATCTAAGGAATGTGCAGGATTACCAATAATGAAGCAAAAGTAAATGTTAATCTCATCACTTTGTCTCTGGCTCTAATATATTAAGAGTATTCCCAAGAGCTTATCTGTCAATATTTGCTGCCCTCAACTTGGTTTGTCTGTCCAGAAGAGTTGGCTAGGGTTGAAAAACAGCAGCTGTTTGTAATCATCCATCAAGAGGGCAGGTCTCATGAAAAGCACAGTGCAGATGATGAGCGAGGTGAAAGGCATCTGAAATTAGTCGCAGCAAACCTGAGGAAAGCCTAGTCTGGTGTCTGGCATGAAGCTTTCAACAGTCAGCAGACAGTAACACACACGCGCGCACACAAGGCAGCAGCACATACCTGTACACAGACACATGCTATACACACTGTGCAGACTTGTACAGTGAATATGTTATTTTGTGTTAGCTGCAGTTTTCTTTAACTTGAATTTTAAAGTTATGTCCAGAAAATGCACTGCATAATGTGTATCTGTAAATTGTATATCACATTAATCACAATACTCAAATAAAAGATGCAATTTGTACAACTATATTACATCAAATTAGGTATAAACATATTTCCATGTTTAGTCATTTGGAGATTTTCACAGAAATGTAAAACAAAGCTTAACAAAACTCAGCTGAGTACATAAATGAGAAAAGTATTAATTTGAAGCAATTAACCGAAGATATTAATTTTATCTAATTCTTACAGATCTGACAGCAGCAGATCTCTGCTGAGTCGTGAGTCTAGTCTTTAAGGCCACTTGTGTTGTTCAGACACAGTTTATCACTGTGTCATTAATATTTTCAAGGAATCATTTGAACTTAAGGCACAAAGTGTATTTTGCACATCATCATGAAATGCTGTTCACTTTATAGTATGTAAACAGACTGCACTTAAAGAGGATGTGAGTAAATAGCACAACCATTTAAACAAGTAAAACAAGGACAGGAAAAAGTACATTTAAAAAATAATTTGTTAAAATGCACAGAAACACCTTCGCCACATAAAGAAATGTGTTGTGAGTAAAGAACCGTATGATTGATAGGGGGCTGTTTTAAATAACATCCCTTCTTCACACTGATCTTGTGTGACTTCGTTTTTTTTACATCAACAATTTGTTCTTTTCTTCATTGCCAGGGGAACCTCTTTAACAGGAGCATGAACTCAGAGATGTGAAAGTCATATGCTTCATTGCTTGGTTATTGACAAGGAGCTTTATTGTATCAGTGGAAAAATATTTATAGGCTGTGCTACAAGAGCTAATGTTAGCTGCTATAAACACACACCTGTCTAAACAGAACAGGTGGGGTTTTATTGTTTTTCAGCCTCAGTGTTGAGCAGAGCACTCACACAAAAGTACAGATGCAAACCAATGCAGTGATATTTTGTGAACTTTTTGTGTGTTTTATTTGTGTATGTGAAAATCAAAAGGTAAACTCAAATAGCATTTGCAGACAGACTCACACTGTAGAAATGAAAACCCCTTTGGTAAAGTAAAATCAAACATAAATTTCAATTAATTTCATTTTGCGTTCAAAATAAAGAAAACCAACAATTACTTTGCATAGAAGCTCACACACATGCTGTATCCAAGCACATGCATACAAACAAACACATACACGTACTTGCACACACGTACACATATGTTCCATAGGTTGGGCTCCAGAGTCCAGCAGCCCAGCTTTAAGTAACACAGTAGCTTCATGTAAAAACAGAGATAAACACGGGATTATAGCTAACTGCTGTATGGAGCACGGACCTAAGACCCCTGGGTCACACCCCCCGGGGCTGCGGCGTAAAGTTTCAGACTGGTGAGAGACTGGTAAAATGATCTGAGGGATCAGCGTGCGAGCACTCGGTGTAGGAACGTGGGGAAAAACTGTGAAACCAAACTGAACGTCCTCCCGGATCCTCCAACATGGATCCTGCTTTGTACAAATAAACAGACATGTCCTTAAGACGGATTCCAGCTCATGTCAGTCATCAGGCTGTCAGTGAAAACAGGAAAGCAGAGTGAAGTTTTCAGCAACAATACATATGTCTGAATACAGAATGGCAGGTAAATTCATCATCTCTGTTGACTGTAGTCTGTAGTTTAGGGGGTGCAAATAGTCTGATGATCAGTAGATTTATGAAAAACTACAAAGGATATTTCAATCATAGTTAATTTGAAGTTCAATTCAAATATTCTACAGTTATGTGGAGCTGATCAAGAATATTGGCTTATTATTATTTATTATTTTCTCTCATCCATGGTTGACATAAACTATAACCTTTTTTAGCTAAGGTGTTTAAACTGAAAATTTCCATTTAATCAAAATTTTAGTTTCTGTTGTTCCTTATATTGAAAATGCCATCTGCAAACCAGTATGTGTAGTGAATCCTTGTGAGTATGCAATGACATCGCGTAGCTATCTTCTGGTTTGCGGTCAACAGAAACAGCTACTGTTCGAAGCCTGAGCCAACCTTGATAGTGATATCAATGCTGTGGCCTAACTGTCTGGGCTATCAGACACAGACAACGTTTTACAGGTCAGACATTACTGAATGCAGCGAGCAACGAACAAGACTCTTGTTCTCTGTAATATTCCAAGGGCATAAACAGCCTATTCCTGGATCTGTTTATTGAGCCCAGCCAGTACTGACCTTTGTGTATTCTGGTGGTGGCAGTGGTATTGGCACAGAGCTGTTAATAGAATTATCACTCTTCCATCTGAAGCTGTTAATGTCAGCTTGCTGGCCAGAAACCATTAAGTTGTGGCACAGAAATCCAGTAATCTGGATCATTCAGGTCTCTTTTTTGTGGTTGTATGAGCAGTTACATGACCTCCACAATTTTTGAATAGAAATGTTCGATTGTTTTAAGTATCCTTTATCTAAAAGGGTCAAAAGCACATTTTAAAAATAGAGTATGAGTCCTCAAATGTATTAACTACTTCAACATTTCTGTCTCAAGTTGTCAATCAGGATTTTCTGATATGGAATCATATGTTGTTCATGGATTATTTGTGATCAGTGCTTCATGTATTCTTTGAATACTGATATAGTTGCCTCTGATTATATTTCGACATGCATAGCAAAGTGGCTTTGAGGTCGTAAAAGTTTCCTCCTCCCCTTTATACATTCAACACTTCATGGCTATTGGACCCAGTGTGAAGTGTATGTTAGTGTTAGGTTTTCCCTGAACAAATTCCCTGTAAAAACAGAGACCCTGGCTGCTAGTCCGAGGTGGAATTAGGACCCCCACTCTGTCCCACACATGGGACTGTCTGTCAGGTCTGTCAGCCTGAGAAACAGGAAGAGGAGGAGGGGCGCTGGAAAAACTGCAGTTGCAGCGTATTGGCTGCAGAAATAAGACGCCGTGATACAACAAGCTGAATTTACTGCTTTCTGCAGTGATGTTAGAGGAGCACAAGGTATCAAATAGTATGTGCAACAGCTAGTTTGATGATGAATATTGACAGAAGAAATTAGTCCAAGAACCATTCCTTGCCTTTGGGTTTTAAGGGGATATGTAGTAGGTATGTTTTCAGGGGATTAATGGGAAATAGTGAAATTACCACTAAAAGGGGTCATGCAGCTCATCGGAATAATAAAAATGCTTATCATCCACGATGCATGCTGGTCTTCTTTTCTGCATACCTCTGAATCACAACATTCAGAGTCTCTGCACAGATGGAGCTAATTCTTTTTGTCAGCTTCATGGCATGTTCTCTAAATTCTGCTTTGGACAGAGACAGAGGTTGAAAAAACTTGGTGGTTGTGATTCAAAATATGGACAGATGGCAGTAAAGCCCACAGAGGTTTGAGGTTCAGCGGGGAGTTGGAAAAGAGGAGGTTGCAAGTATTTGAGCTGGAACCATGAATGGAGAAATAAAAGCTGAAATGTTAAAAAAAAATTATACTGTTAATGTTATCTGCATTAAAGATAAAGCTATAAACGTAAACTATAGCAGTTAATAAGCAGTACACCGTAAATAGTTAAAATGTGTACTTAATATGAGAACACAATAATTTCACGGTATAAAACCGAAAACTGATGATATTACTTTCACCTTCTCTGTACTATATCTCTGTAGTCTCCTGTGTCTCCATGAAGAATATTTTACTCATACTTACACATCTACCCACTGTCCTTTAAGATAAAAAAGGGAGGAAAGACAAATGGATGTTGGGCAGTGAAGGTCACTATACTTGGCAGCCAAGTGGATTTGTGTCAAATGTGTGAAATGTCTGGGGCCAGTCAGCTGACAGGTCTCCAAATACAAACAAGAAAACTTTCATTATCACTGCTGCCCTCCTGCCAAGGAGCTATTAATAGAGGTGGACTGTATCAAGGAGGGAAAATGACAATTACATCCTGTGTGATAGTGTTACATTGATGTTTGACAGACTAGTTGCCTACAGTATGCTTGACTCTGGTGTGCTGCACAGATTGTTGAAAGATCACGCAGACATTTTTGTAATTGTGCTTTTTTTTCTCATCACCCTCACAGCTAGATGAGAAGCTCAATATCAGTTTCATCTCTGTGTATCTAGTTTAGGGTTTAGCCTCTCGTCATGTAATTATGATTAGCTCTGTCATAACTTGTACCTTGTGTATTTACCCATTTACAAAAAGACAAGGAGACACTGTGGTTGGACCAGTTAACTTACACACTGCAAACAGATCTCTTGGCCAACAGCTGGCTTTGGTGACTGCGTGCAGCAGCTCAGAAGTCCTGCCCTCACTATGGAGTTATAAGGTTTGCTCACTGAATTACCAACTGAGCAAAACCAGATGAACAGCTCAGTATATACAAGTCATGATGTCAATGTAAATAAGAATGAAGTTATATATGCAATATACATATATTTTTATTTTATTTTATTTTTTTTATCATTTGCAGCCATTTCCACCCAGAAAAGCAACTGCAGGGCGAGTCGTTCACATCTGCAACCTCCCTGAAGGCAGCTGCACAGAGAATGATGTCATCAACCTGGGACTGCCCTTTGGCAAAGTCACCAACTACATCCTCATGCGCTCTACCCATCAGGTACAGTGACAACGGTTTAAAATTTTCCTCATAATTCATAAAAGGCATAGATATTACATTTTTGGTTCGCCCATTTCACGGATCAAACATCGAGCAGCAAGATAAACACCAAACATTAAAATAAGCACCATGCCGGGTCAAGGGTCACAGCCATCTGCTCATTTTTGGCATGTGTGTAATCAACAGGAGGCCAAGCTGCTTGCCAGGCTTTCCACAATAGCTCAGTGGCCTTTAATCACTGATGGCAGCATGTAAAGTCTGACCCTGCTCAACATGAAAAGTTAAATGGACACACATCATAATATGTCAATGCTCTGTTCACTGCTCGTTTCTGCTGCCCCCAGGTGGCCATAAAATCAGTTATTGCGAGTTTAAACCATACTAATTGTGTAAAAATGTAGACAAGATAATTTGCAAGGTCTAATTTCATTCTGACCGAAACTCAAAATCATCTTACAAGTCTTCATGTATTTGCACAGATTTCTATCGTGATGTGCTCTAAAATGTGTGTTGGTCCTGTGAATATTTTCAGATGGAAGAAATGTGTAATTATTCAATTATCATTGTGCATATTTACAATTATCAACAGCTTTTTTCAGCTGTAACTGTTATGTGGTATCATATACTTTGTCATAACTTGCTGGCGGTTTAACTACATTACATGACAGCTCACTCAGGTTCCAAGGTTTCGTTTAGCGAAGCCGAACTGATATCACCCCTATCAAATTTAAGGCATTCATAATGAAATCATGGTATTGGTTACGGGGACTAAAGTGACTGCTCTGGTGATTTATTATGGTAATGAAACATAATGCTTGTGATGATAATTTTCAAAGATTCGCTTGCATCCAGTCTGAAATTTGAGACGTTCAATATGTTGTATGTCCTGCAAGAAAGACCATATAACTGTCAGGGGGTGGGGGATTATTGTTTACGACAAATTGCTGTTCTCCCATCAGGCATTTCTGGAGATGGCGTACGTAGAAGCAGCTCAGGCCATGGTTCAATACTACCAACTTACTCCAGCTATGATTAACAACCAGAAACTTCTCATACGAATGTCTAAGAGGTACAAGGAGCTGCAGCTCAAGGTAAGACTGAAGAACAACATGAACTGCAGGGTACAGGCTGTCGTAGCCAATTACTAACCTTTCTTTTCTGTTTAGAAACCAGGAAAAGATGTTCAATCGATCATCCAGGATATCACCTCTCAGCGGGAAAGGGATGAGATGCAAGAACTTGAACAGTAAGGCAACTTTTCATTCTCCTGTCAGTCTCAAATGGTTGTTTTTGTGTAGTTGAGTTTTTGAACCACCACTGGAGGAAAGCAAAATGGAAATTCAGTGATGTGAAAATGTCACAGGTGATTACTTACCTATCGTCTCTCTGCAGCTACATGCCGGAGAGAGCACGCTCCCGCAGTCCTATCAGTCGCTCTCTGAGTCCTCATTCACACAGCCCCAGCTTTACATCATGCAGCTCAGCCCACAGCCCCCAGGGGGCCGCATGCAGGGGTCTGGAGAGAAACATCAATGGCCTGGGCCCCTGCCGCGGTTCATGGGATTGGTCATCACACTTAAGAAGGGGTGAGGATGAAAGGGAGAGGGATGACCTATGGAGGAATGGAGGAAGCATGGATGACGATCGGCCTAACGGAAGAGCCGCCGACCGCCGGAAGGCCTACCAGAAACCTCTGGATCATATCAGCTCAAGATCTGCAGATGAGCGAGGAGGAGGTGAAGGGATGAGGGGCAACAGAGACTGGCACTCACGTGGCAGCCCTCAAGGCATGTCCTTCAACTCTTACAGGAACATGGATGACGACTTCTACATGAAAGAGCAAATGTACAAGTCGGACAAGCCGCTCAGATCTCCATACCAAAGGCATGATATAAAGTCAAAGAGGAGGGATGGTGGTGACGGCCATGGTAGGCAGAGGCATTCTGAGTTTGAGGTGAGTGAGGAGCCGCGTTGCAGAACACCAGAAGAAAAGAGGCAGAGTTCACCAGGCAGGGGCAGGAGCAAAAGGACAAGCAGGAGGCACACCACTGCAGAAAAGCACGAGGGGGAAAATACTACTGGAAATACTGTGAGTAACTTTTGTACATGTACATTAGATACCTTAGTCATGTGGCACATTCTTCCAACAACTAACTCCATACTTTTCTCAGGATCGCCAGTCAAAAGAAAAATCACTTTCACCTCAGCAAAGCAACAACCCAAAAGAAGCTACTGAAAGTGGTAAAGACAGAGACACTGTAAGTAGAGCAATTGGATCTGTATGACACTTTCAAAGACCCTTATTTACCCTGAAAGTTAACATGTATATACCCTCTTAACAGCTCTCTTCTTGATCCATTTCCCTAGGAGAAGGAGTGGGAAAGTGGAGTTGACACTGATGAGGAGTGTTGGTATCCCAAGAACATGGAGGAACTAGTCACTGTTGATGAAGTGGGAGGAGAAGATGATTCCATTATTGAGCCAGATCTTCCTGAGCTGGAAGAGTATGCATCCTGCCCCAAAGAGTGTGCGGAGGAAGGAGCAGTCGAAGAGCACATATCACCATCTACCTCTTCCTTAGAGGCACAGGAGACATTTAACAAGCAGTCTAACCAGGAGCAGTCCTGCAGAGATGGTCAGGTAGACCAGGTCAAAACATCTGTATCTGAGGAAGCAGAGAACACTTCAACAAACTCAACCAGTCCTGCAGAGAATAAACTCAGTCAAGTGGCTCCTGAGCTGCCAGTCACAAACCTCAGTGACTTACCCACTGAGGACTTCAAGACTGCGCTGGAGGAGACGTGTTTAGAGGATAAAGTAACCAACAGTGGGCCATTAGAGGAGCCAATGGAAAATCACATTAGAGTATTAGAGGACAGCAAGACCCAGGAAGGAGGACAGGTCACGGAAACAATCACTAACGGGGTACAGCTCAAGGATGGCATTCTTAAAAAAGGTACTTTCCATTAGAGACAAAAAA
Organism: Toxotes lorentzi; assembly: GCA_037833715.1. Taxonomy (NCBI): domain Eukaryota; kingdom Metazoa; phylum Chordata; class Actinopteri; family Toxotidae; genus Toxotes; species Toxotes lorentzi. The sequence goes on along the minus strand of JBBMJY010000020.1, from coordinate 17,363,869 downwards.
ATTATACAGATTTTATTTCAGGATGGTCAACTAATTATTGCACAAACATCCTTCAATGTATTACACACAGAAAGCATCTTTTAAAGTGAATGTCTGTCTGTCTCTGACCAGACTTATTGGACAGATTTCATCAAATGTAACAACTCACTCAGAGGCTCCTGGCTGGCCCTATATACTTTCTTTGCCTCTAGCATGCCAATTCAAAACAGAAGTCCTGCTTTTTATATGTTATGAACGTATTAATGGCATCAGTATGGATTAATTGAGGCCCCCAGTGTCGCTAGGAGCATTCTGAGTTCACCATAAGCATGATCAATTAAAATCAATGAATCAGTAAATAAAAACACAAAACACAAAAAGTTCTTGCATACTTAAAAATCTCAGTGATCAAAAACTCATAACTAGAGAACAAAAGGCAAAAATCCAGCACACTGTCCATCACTGGTACTCACTTAATCCTCAGACCCTCATCAGGCAAAATTCAATGAACGGACGATTTTCTGACATCCTGACATGACGTCACTCTGCTGAAGACAGTCTGGTCGTCCACTGTCCTCTCTGCTCCTGAGGGGTTGTTCTATTGACAAACTGCTGTTTCAAAGGACAGAGACGTCCAAACTGAGGTTGGAGTCGATGTGGATTATACGGATCATTGCTTCAGAAGTGCTTACACACCTCTCACGTCTCTTTTGATGTGAATTCCCAGTGAGCTCTAGTTTGTAAAATGTGATCATCCTCTTTTCTTTTTCTACTTAATTTTCTATGCGGCCTGAATAAATAAGTTTCACATAGCACAAATAGGACAACAGAATTGTCATCAGTTACAGTAGATTTTAAATATACTTAGAACAGTATCACAATACATGCACTGCTTGGGGGTGTATATACTGAGGGATGGCCGTCGCAAGGACACAGATTAAAATTTTTCCTGCAAGTCTTTTAGGTGTTGCCCTTAAGTGTTCACTAAAAATACACCGTCAGGTAAAAGTAAGTATGATTTCTAAGGAGGTTTTGTTATATGCCTTTCGCAGAGATTGAGGCCCCCTCACCGTCTCGTGAGCAAGACAAAGCTATCAGTGAACACAGCATCCCTTTGGGTAAGCATAACACATTTGATTTCCATTATGAGATATGGGCAGTGTGGTTCCCATTTTGTCAGAAAATATCAGTTTACATGAAACAGACTGAAACAGTAGCAATAATGATAAAAACTGAATCAGGTTTCTCTGGCTGGATTCATCCCAGCAGTCCTTGAACTGGTCTATATTTAATCCCTGTCCCAGACACGGAGGTTCATGGAGTCTTGAGCCTGAGGTCTCGGCCCTAAAGATACAGTGTTATCATGTGCACCATTAATAAGTGCACTGACAACCTGTTGTATTAGCACTCTAATTGACTGACATTGCTTGGCCACTTGCTGACCTATTTCCCTGAGCAGGTTGTGAAATGCACCCCTGAGAGATGAGTATTTATATTATCATTGGGGCAAGAATGACACGGCCAAGCACATGGCCTGTGTTGGGCCTGCTGCATGGAGACTTACATAAGCCCTGGTGCAGTGTGGTAACAGTAGACCACAGTACAGACCTAAGAGCTGTGTGTGCCATGATCTGTGCGGCTATTTCTGTTGTATGATGCCCCAAGTACGAGTGTGTGTGTCCAGAGCAAACCACCATGGCTAAGACAAATATAACGCTGAAGAGTCATCTGGTTGTTATTGTTGCCATTTTGTTATTTGTTTTGTCACATCGATCTGTAATTGGAATGCTGCTGAAATGTACTCACCTGAGCAGTATGGTGTTAAAGGACTTAAATAACATGCATGTTTGCTCTTGCTGTCTAATTTCATGTAATCAACGCAGGATAATTGTATAGGCAGTGAGAGTACACACATAGATACAACTGCATTGGCCCCGTGTTGTGGTTGAAATATAGAGGAGAGAGGTGTAGTGAAGGGTGCACCCAGAGAGGTTACATCATCCAGCCTGGTCTGATTTAAATTAATAAATAAATAAAAATGACAAAAAACTGTGAATGCATTTGCAAAAAAAGATGTACAATCAACAGGATATTTTTCATCTCCAAACTTGGTTGGTTTAAAATGTTTCATTTATTTTATAAAGAAGAACACAAATTGTGTGGCATTCAATCAAATGCATTCTAGTGTTGCCTTAAGCACTATGCCCTTAGTGAGAACCCTCATCTGTCATTCTGATTTCTGGGATTGAATTCTAATTGTTGTGATTGCTGTCTAACAGGAGTGGAGTTCATTGTGCCAAGGACCGGCTTCTACTGTAAACTCTGCGGATTGTTCTACACCAGTGAGGAGAATGCAAAGACGAAACACTGCCGCAGCACTGTACACTACAGGAACCTGCAGGTACACACTGCACAGTGACGCAAGAGGAATAAGATGATAATCTGGAATAAAAACAGTTCCAGATTTCACTCCTCTCCTCCCTGAATTATATGAGCATGCCGACCATCAGCAAATGTGTGTCTGTGCGTGTATGCACATGTACAATATGTCTGTGTGTGCATTTGATGTCACATGTTAGTCACACTAGTTAGTGCGGTGTCAGAAACTGGAATCTGTACGCCTGCATGTTCGACTGTACTGAGGGCGCTGCTGCTGTGGTCCACAGTCAGTGTGGTCTGGTAGCAAAATTCACAAGATTCCACCACCTGTTTCTGGGTTGGTGAGTAATCTCTTTGTTTTATACTCAGTAAATACATTACATTCAGTGCATACTTATTACATTTTTTTTCCATTGCCTTTCTTGAGAGAGATGAATCTGACTAATTTCAATCAAATTCCATGATTTCTCATCAGTCAGCATGAGGGTCGAATCAGTGTGACCCTCTCTAAGGTACCACATTGTATAAACTGTATGAATTTTTAGGTACTAAGCCTAAAATTCTAAAATTCTGGTTATGTATGTTGGAGACATCAAACCTCTCAATATATTTGAAAAAAAAAACTATTCTGTCCTGAAAAATAGGACTGTTTTGTATTTTGTATGTACACTCTTTTATATACACTCTGATAGAGTGTAAACTGGCAAAATGGACAGTACTGCTGAAGCAACTTATTTAATAACTGACTAGTCAAATAGCAGAGAATTTTGATAACACATTAATCAATGAAAAAGGCTGGTTCCAGAGTCTGAAATTTGAAGATTTATATGGCTTTTAATTGGATTTCTTTGTGCTTTGTACTGTTAAATGAAAAAAAAAAAAACAATTTCATCACCTTAGACACTGGATTTTTTAAACTGTTTTCTGACATAATGTAAACAGTTAATTGTCAGATTAATCAAAAATGAAGACATGAACGCAGTCAGATGGGCAAACACAAACTTAGACAAACACAGCAATATATATAACAGCAGTATATACTGATACATCCTGGCACACACACAAACGCACACATGCCCGTAAACTTGCAACAGTATTGGGTTTCTAATTATTGGCCATTCAGCACCAAGGCATCTTGCATTTCTCTCGTCCCAGGCAGCACAGCTGAGGCAAGCCAGAGGAGCAGCGATTCCCTAACATTTGATGGATTACATTCCAAGAAGAAAAAAACAGTTTTAAGCAGTTGTGCTGTCTGTCAAAGCTCTGGGTGTGTGTGTCTGAGTGTTTAATAGTTTTACAGCAAGTTTATGTGTCAATTATTATAACAAATTCAGTCTTCAACTGAAGAAAGAGACAAAAAAACAAAAACAATGCAAACAAAACAACCTCATACCTAAGCCAGCTCCCATTCTTCAATATTTCACTCAAGCTAGTGGACATTGTTTTACCATCAGACTGATGCTGGTAATTGCTGATATTAAATGCAGATACCTGATACACAAATTTTACAGATTATAATTTTGTCACTCAATGATTTGATATGTTTAAAATCCCATTAAAAAGAAGTTCTGGTTCTAATTTGGAGAAAACACTTTACCTTATAAAAGACCTTTGCACCGTCTAATCATTTACAGTGTCTGTTATATTTTTCACATACTGCACTGTACATATTTAGATACATTTTGGATTGTAGATTTTAACTTTTTCTTTTCTCTCACTTGTCCACAGAAGTACCTATCTCAGCTGGCAGAAGTAAGTCTGTCGGACGCACTTTCTGAACCTTCAGCTGCACAGTGACATCAGCTTGACCTCTCACCTCTTGTACAGCGAATAGCAGAGGAAAGATTCATATACGTGAGCTGTCGGCACCAGGCTACTGTCAACTACAGCGTAAGGATAATGTGACACATGGAAGCTAGAGTATGTGGACAATTGCACTGGTTTTCATATTTTAAGGAGAGGGATGCTTCGATGTCTAGAATGGCATGGATAATCCTGGCCATAGATGCTCTCAATTTTGTACATACCTAAAGTGTAATGTATAGTGAGGCTTCAATTTTTAATTTGAATTTTTTTGTTGTTGTTTTGATTTGATTTTTCAATTTTCTTACAGTTTATTTCACTGGGTTGTGTGTGAATCAATTTTGTTATGTTTTGGAATGGAAATTTATTTGCAATTATGTCTAATTAGTGAGAGGACAAACTTACATAGTATGGTCTTATGTTAGTCCGCTTTTAGTCCATTTTCTGAGTTTAAATCAATTGCTCTCATGAGAAAACCTCATTTTTAATTTGGTCTGTACATTGTCCTAGTAACAATGATACCTTTAAAGCTGCAATATGACTTGAAATATGGAACGTGTTTCCTCTGTTAATAAGCTGAGGACGATTCTCAGGTTTGTTGTATGTGTTGAACAGATTTCAATGTATAGCACGATACACAACATTTACATTTTTATTTATATCTGGGGCTGTGAAGGCTCTTGCCATTTTTATTTCATCCTGTGCCTGCTTGTGCACTGCTTTATGTGTCAGGTAAAAAATATACATCATTTGGACTAATAATGATGCAACTATGCAAAATCTTTATTTTTTTTTTTAGATTGAATTCATAATAGAACCGCAGTCATGTCTGCCAACCTATAATGCCTTGAACTGGACCATGTTTTTAATTCATCATAGTTAAACATGCAATGTTTCATGTTACAGTGATTTGTTTCAGAAGGATTATCAAGCCAGACTCTCTTTTTGTATACTGTGAATATTGATCCTGTGACATCAGAGATAGTGTTGTTTTCTTTGAAAAACCTTTCATGATTTTTTTTGATGGAAAAATGGAATAAACGTTTCAAATATTTAAGGTGAGTCATCAATAATTTATTGAATACAAATCTTGCCATACAGTCTGGAACATATTTCCGAAAGTATTTCTGCTTTTTTCTCAAGTAAACACTGTGTATAGTCTGACACACCGTGTATGCAATGTGGTATAATGATTATACGGTCGTGAACACCCCCACAGACAGGGTACAGTACACCATCCATTTTCTATACCAGCTTAACATGGGACTTTGAATGAGACTGTTGTAAAAGAGCGCCCCCAAGTGTTGAGGCAAAAACCATCTCGGTGCTAAAACTAAATATGTCGGTACAAATACACGAGTAAAACTATTTTTACAATAGTAAAAATGATTGTCTTTTTTTTTTTAAATCAAAATTTGCATCATCATCATATATCTATTCTGCTTACTCACCTTTTTATATACAGTCTCACACAGTATGTTATTACATCATTTTCTTAAGTGAAGTAACTGTTGGAGGAGGGCCAGGAAAAAAAACCTGTACAATAGTTAATAATAACCGTTAATAATAACAGTCATAATCATTATTATCATCATTAATCAACCACTTTGTTTTAGCTGATGTCATGAGCAGTAATATCACATGATACCACTGCAGTTCTACAATACCAGCGATAGGGGGCAGCCCCTAATAAACAACACAGACCCCGACAGAACATGCGAGAAGAAAATCCCGTGTTGCATTTTTATTGGCTCCTGGCTTTAAAAACCCCCGTCACTCCAGCCAATCAGAGAAGGAAAACACAGACATACGTGCCTGCGTTTCTGGGTAGATAAAACAAAAACAGTGTTCGTGTCGGAGTTTGAAGCTTGGACACAACAGACGGTCAGTGATTTTTTTTTGCTACTTATTTAACCTACAGGGCAAGGGAGATAGAAATGCATGCTTTTAATGTGACAGTGTTGTCAAAGATTTAAGGATTTTATCGATGACGCTTGAAGGTTTACACCGAGCTAGTTTGATTTTATCTTTCACTAACGTTTGGGTCTCCACAACAGATCAATAGCGAGTCAGCGATGTATAAAAACGGCCAAACAAACTTAAAACTGCAGCTTTAGCTTTTGTATAGAAGTAGTCATCGTGTTACATGCGCTGTTAGATACGCTGGAGTATTGTGTTTTGACGCAGCTTCTTGCTTCGACAGTGAACATTCAAGCTAACGCAGCGTCAGCCATTGTTTACCAACAGTGTGACTTTGAATGAATAAGGGGGAGGGGAAGCTGTTGCGTTGCAGCATGTCTGGGCATGTTATCCATACGGTTGCACATTAAATGTCTGTTCCCTCTTCTTCGGTATTGCAGGCATCGTTAGAAATTCTCCTTTTTTGCACGCTGTCCTGCTGCAAAATCTCTTTTCTACTGTAAAACATGGCAACTGACTGCGAGGCCTGGCTGAACGCAAACCCTGTTGGTAAGTGTGACCCAGTCACAACGATTTAAATGCTCCATCAGCTGAACCTGATGTGGGGCACTGGGACTTTTTTTTCACGCGGAGGTGGTTCATCATTTATTTATTTAAATATTTTTTATTCACTGCCTGCAGGTTTAGTGATATTGAATTTGGCATTGATTTCATTTTGCTGCACATCCCACGTTCAGTGGGTGACTGTAGATGGAGTTTGACTATAAGCTTGATAATTTTTACATAAACTATCTTCTCCTAAGTTAACAGTATTTGCTAGTAGTATAAACAAGTGTAAGTGAAGGTATCAGCTCCAGTCTCCCTGATCTGTTCTTCAAATTATTACTCATTGTCTGTCAGCTCAAACCCTTTGCCATTTTTTTCCTTGGACTCCAACAGATGCAGAGGACCTGAGCGACTCCTTTGTATCCGGAGACGAAGACAACGGCAAGGTGGTTATTTCCAACAACAATGAGGTCAATGGCAACTGGCTGTCCTTGTCAAGCAACAGCATCCATGAGGCACGTCTCAAGGCGAAGGCCAAGCGGAGGCTGAGAAAGAACTCTTCCAGGGACTCTGGCAGGGGGGACTCCCTCAGCGACAATGGGGACATGGTCCGAGGAACCAATGTGGCCCCCACGAGCCCCAAAAGCAAGCTGCTGGACAGAAAGTCCCGACTGGGCAAGGGTAGAGGTCTGCCAAAGAAAGGTGAGAAGACTTAACATTGTGATACCAAATTGATCAAATGTGTCAGCTTCTCTTGATTTTCAAAGAATAACCTTTTGCTGGTCAATACCACAGTCGAGTAAAAGTTAATCAAAGACCCACTGGTGTTTCAGTGCCCAGTGCTTCAAAGGGAAGGAGGCCTTCATCACTGTGTGACCTACTGTTGTCACCCCCCGCTGGCTTTCCATGTTGGAGTCATAAACCAATTAAGATGTAAACAAATGGCTAAGTGATCTCGCGCAGCTCACACCTATTTAAAACCACTGTTTTCTTTTTCTTGCCATCTGATCCAACAAGTTTTTCTGGAAATTTCCGTTAGAGGTTGAATAATTGTGTGTAACAGACGTTGCTTTTGTAAGTGATACTGTTAATGCATAGGGCATAATGAAAATATTCTACCTTTTTAGACTACCACGAGTGCTTATAGGGTCATAAATGTAGTCATTAAGTTCAAGTGAAGTTGTTTTCATATGGCCTCATTTGTCCTGTGTTTTAATTTGATATGACATCTATTTTTGTGTTGCTGAAGTTAGACGATCTTGTGTGCCAGGGCACGTTGACAGCTAGAGATACTTTGTTATTATGTGTGACACCACTGATAACAGACCTTCAGCTGACAATGTTGCATAATGGCTTACTGTGATTCCTTATCTAATTTATATAATATCAAGCCATAGATAGCTCCTCTGACCCACCGTCTCCTGTCCTTTTGTATGTAAGACCAACAAAAACATTTAAGATCAGATTTTAAGAAGTGGCAACATTATGATAGTCCAGCTGTCTCTCACTGTGGGTCTTCATTCAGTAATGTAAGGATACAGTATCTGCTAACGTCCCTGCAGACTGCAGTACAGTTTAGTCACTTTGCACTACCCATGGGTGATAAGACTGGAGCAAGTGCAGTTTCTCTTGGCACCGCGTCTGTCCATTTTTCTGGTTACATAACAGAACTGCCATGCCAGCGGTGCCCTGTAATTCAAGCTGTGAGCTCTCCTGCATTAAAGGTTCATGCATTGCAGTTTTGAAGGAAAAGTACAGTGGATGTGCAGAATCTCCAGTGAGCACAAACTAGCGAACACCATGTTTTAACGCTGAAGTGGAATGGGTTCTCACAATCAGTGTGCGCTGTGCTAAATATAGTGGCATATTATATGTGACATGCTGGGTGGGACTAATGGAGGTTTTAAAGCTTGTCACACAAGCTGCTTTGGTATTGGGCCTCTTAAACTGTCTGCAATCTGTTGGTGCTGGTGGCCTCAGACCCAGCAGATGTTTGTTTGTGTAACATGAACAAAGGCAAACAGAGGGATTATACCACTGCGTGTCCCATCCCTTTGGGGGGTATACACATAACACCAGTTGAAATCCATTGTGTAAAACACTAAGCAACAGCTACCTGCACAGTCGGTGTAAAGATAACCCCTGCTGGTCGAACCATTGTTAAAATGCGTCTTATTTTTCTTGACTGCTTTTTGCTTCATGACAGTTGAACTGGACCCACACTTGGAAATGAATCAGTGAGACTTGACGCTATAAGATCTATAATGAAAATGTCATACACATATTTGAAAACAGTCAGGATCTCTGCACTGACTTTTAGAGCTCTAAATGAGTTGTGGGGCCCCAGCTCTCTAACAGCACGGGAGCAGTCAGGCTCTTAGTGAGTCTGTTGTAGTCTCTTAGCCTCATTTTTTTAGGGGGCCTTTTGGCCTTACTCGCTTATAAGAAGTAAATCATCTGAAAGCTTTTCAATCTGACAGATGTTACAAAGAACACTTGATTAGATGTAAGATGTTTCCCTGGTATAGACCAACACCACCTTCCCGTTTCTGTTTCTGAGCATTTTTATATATGACATCATGGTCTATAACCCTCAATACCCCGCCCTCTTATTATGTTCACTTTAAAAGGGCTTTCAGTAACCATTAGTTTTTGAAGTATTAAACAGAACCTTCTTTCTTTTTTTTTTTTTAAACAAAACGACTCATGTTTGAGGTAACAAGATATGTGGGCCAGTACATGTTTTTTTGAAAGGGACACTGCCATATTGCTTTAACATGATTGTTTGTGATGTTGTCAGAAGTCATGTTTAACAGTGTCACTGACCTTTGTCCACAGGTGGGGCTGGAGGCAAAGGTGTCTGGGGCCGATCCGGTGAGGTTTATGAGCCGGAGCAGGTGGATGAGAAAGACCCCAACTATGACGAAGCTCAGGTAGGGACTGCAGTGTTGAGTTTTTGAAGCACAAATGACATGTAAAATCCAGTACACAGGCCAGTACACAGTACACAGGCCTGCAATAAACATTTCTTATGTGGAGCTTATGTATCCATGCAGTGGATAAAAAAAGAAAACTGTTCTTCTGGATGTGGTGTGGCAAACAGTAGACCTGTAATGTGGTTGTGTTTTGACAGGAAAACTGTGTGTATGAGACTGTGGTCCCCCCGCTGGATGAGAGGGACTTTGAGAAGACAGTCACCCCCATAGTGCAAGAGTACTTTGAACATGGCGACACAAATGAAGTAGCGGTAGGTGCAACAGCATCACGCAGGAAACAGCCAGCCAGCCAGTCAGTCAGCAAATACATGCTTATGTGTCACAGAATAACACATCTACACATATTTCTACACTAGTTTGTTTTTTTTTAATACAAAAAAGCTGTAAAAAGTAATAATAATAAAAATTGAAAGACTTGCATGAAGACTTAACGTGATGCTAAGTGAACACCTCTCCATATCCAGGAGCTGCTTGCAGAACTGAACCTGGGGCCTATGCGGAGTGAGGTGCCCTCGCTGGCTGTGTCGCTGGCCCTGGAGGCCAAAGCCAGTCACCGGGAGCTCACCTCCAGGCTGCTGGCTGACTTATGTGGACCAGTTCTTTCCCGCAGCGACATGGAAAGCTCCTTCGACAAGCTGCTCCGAGAGCTGCCCGACCTGGTCCTGGACACACCTGGAGCCCCGAAGGTGGGTGGAGATTAGTGTGTGAGCAGTTGCAGCTCAGTTAGCAGCTTATTGAATGTGAGTGTGTTACAGTGCTGAATGTAAATCTTAAAATGACCTTAAATTGTAGTGAATTCAGGATGCCCTCAAAAATTCAAACTGCAATACTGAATAAGCTGACGTTCACTCAGGATATGAGTCAGTTGCTCTGGTAAACAAATTTTCATATTTATAATTCAAACAGTAAAGCGAGCTTGTGGAGGTGCAGCGAGTCCCTGTTATATAATGTTTATGTTTTAAGATATTTTAGCTTTTTGTTGCCATCTGGCAAATCTGCAGAACTGTGGTTTACATCTGACAGCCCCACTACAATGAACACAAAAGACTCTTCAGACTCCTCAGCTGAAAGTAGAGTTCCTGTTTGAGGTGGCGTGTTTGAGTTTTTACACAGTCTCTGGGGGGAGCACAGGAGAACAACACTGTGGTTTGGTGTGTTAGAGAGAGCTAGTGTGCCGTGTGTTTATTTGAGCTCTTTCCTTTTCAGTGTGCACAGACATGAGATCTCTGGCCATTGTCTGTCTGTGCTCACAAAATGCAAGCTCAGCGAAGGACGCTCAAAGGGTTATTGGCCACCCCACCACACACCCCTCCTTTCACTGTCCCACTCTCACAGTTTAAAGGGGACGTTGTGTCTCTGCCCTGCCCCCCACTTACTTCCCTTCACCCTTTCACTCTCACTTTCTCGGTTTCCCACACACACACACTCCTCTCTTTCTCTGCCAGTCAAGCCACAGCCGTGGTTCAGATGAGACGAAGCTGCCTGTTGTCTGTACAGAAACAATGATCAGCGATGAGCACAGGCTTCACAGGCTTTGTGGAGGCCAGAAGAGCAAGGCCAGCTCTTTCGTTTCTCTAAATCATGCGCTCACACTACTGTAAACAAACACACACACACACACGTGCCCCTGGGGCCACTGTCAGTAGCCGGTCATGTTAGTGCTTTACAGGGCCTCTTGTTCTTCAAACTGAAAGAATGGAAGTAATGGAAAATTAAGCATTGATTTTGTTAAAGCTGATTTTCACCTCAGATTAAAAAAAAAATGATAATAAAATGAAAGCCAAAAATAACAAGCCCCACAAATTCCTCAGTGCCTACTTGAAACGCCCATACATATTAAAAAAGCTGTTTTGGGTGTCAGTCATGCATGAGCATGAGACTCATGACATTTTGGCTCACAACCAAGCCCCCCACCCTCTGATTTAGTCGACAGAATCACAGGTCAAAGGAGAACCCCAGTGAATCAAGTTGCTATCAAACAGTGCTAAGCACAACATGATGCTGTGTAGTTTGTTTGTGGTTGTTTACATTTTTCCCTCTTTTGTGCTTCTCTTCCAGTTGGTGGGCCAGTTTATTGCACGCGCCGTCAGCGACCAAATATTGTCGAAGGGATATATCGAGGGTTACAAAGGCAGAGTTGACTGTGAATACACAAGGTATGTGATTGCTGGCAAAGATCAGCTGCTTGTGATTATAGTTTCCTGGTTCATGCAGTTATCGTGAAAGTGTGTGCAAGAGATTATAATTACCGCTCAAGATAAGGGGGGATTGGTATATCATTAAATATAGCTTAAAGGATATGCTCACAATTTTCAAGTCATTCTCAAACAATAGTCTAATTCATTTGAAAGTGGAAACAGGCTTTTCTTGCTGTAATCATTCCTTCTGTCCAGACTGTCACTGAAGCAGTCCCATCCTAAAGCATCTTGAATGTAAGTGATGGGGACCAGTATCCACAGTATCTCATTCTGTGTGAAAATGTATTTTTATCTGTTTATTATGTTAACTAAGCTAATCCTTGAATTCAGAGTTGGACAAAACAAGTTAGTATTTTCCATTTTTGTTTTGTTTTGTTCTCCTCCAGTGGGGGAGTAGTAACAAAAAAAGGCACATTTCCACTAAAAAGATGTCAACTTTGGAAAATATCCACTTGGGTTTTCTAACCCAGATGGCTGAAGTCTCAATTCTAGCCTCTGATTAATTTTTGAATACATTTTTGCATGGACAGAGGGCTGGTGATACTGTCCCCCATCTCTTACATTGAAAGTGCATTAGGAAGGGATTTTTTTAAATAGCCATTTTGAAGAATGATATCATATGGGTACCTGAATATTGTTCTAAGATGGGATGGAACAATTGTGAGACTCTCCTTTTAAAAAGAGTGGTCACTTCAGGAAGGTAGATATGAGAGAGCAGGAGAATCTGAACTTAACTTCCATTTAAACATGACAGAAAATGCGTTAAAGGTAAAGGAAACAGAATCAAGATCTGTTACTGGATTGTGTATGAGAGTCTAGAGACACCCAAAGTGCCTTTTAGGCAATACAGCAATGAAATAAGTATTTGTGAAAATAACTATTTGTAAAAGGGTCCTGTGATACTTAAAATTTTTGCACATTAGAGAAGAAGCATTGTGATCACTGGCAGGTGAGGGAGAGGGGACAGTAATTAAGTAATTAATGTAAAGTTAGTGTTGCAATGTGACAAGTGTTCCCCGCAAACCTTGCCTGTTTTATTTTTTGGTCTTCCAGGGCGGCACTCGATCGGGCAGCTGTTCTGCTGAAGATGAGTATGGGTGGGCTTCGCATAGACAACCAGTGGGGGACAGGTGGGGGCCAGAGACCTGTCATACAACTCATCAAAGAGGTAAATTACGTATATCTGACTTCAGAAGACGCTGACAGTTGACCAGGCCATTGTGAGCGGTAGTCTTGTATTCCTCTGTTTGTATCTGTTTATTTTATTTTTTTTAGGTTGAGTTTGCAGTGACAGTTGAACTATTGTTCTGAATTTAGTTTCTGGTATTCTGTATAAAGCTTTAACTGATTCAAAACATTCGCCACTGAGAAAGACAATGCACACAAGGGGGAAATTTTGGTGTCTGGGAACATTGTAAACAGGGGGAAAGTTGTGTGACCTGTTCCTCATTTAATTCAACAAATCTCTCAATTCTCATTTCTGTACAAACGCTGCTTTGAGTTTGATCAGTGCAGCATCACTCAAGGAAAACAGTTCTCAGTTCTCCTTTTCTCAAATGCTCAAGAACAAACAATACTGCAGCAACATGTTTTTACTGTATTGATGTACCTGTCTGGTTTACTTGGTTTTTGAGAAGGGGATTTCAGGTCCAAGAATTCCCTACAATAATGGCTGATTGTTCCTTTACAACTCTATGTAGTTGAAATAAAAAAATACCCCAAGTTAATAATTTTCATTACCTGTTTCTGTCCTGCCAGATGAACCTGCTGCTGAAGGAGTACCTCCTCTCTGGAGACAGTAAAGAGGCAGAGAGATGCCTGAGAGATCTGGAGGTTCCCCATTTCCACCACGAGTTTGTTTATGAGGTAAATACTGGGCTACATTTGATACCAACAACAAAAGTAGGTGTGCAGAAGGCCAAAGAAGGGGAAGGAGCAAAATGTTTTCAAGCCAATCCATCGCCATCTGACACGTCTTAGATTATCTTAATTTTTTTTTTTTTTTTTTTACATTTTTAGTCCTCCTTGAGGCGTGTAAAGACCTCTTGTGCCACAAGAGGCTAAACTAAAATCTGTAGATAAATTAACTGTATGTTCTGGCCTGCAGTATGTGCTTCTAGTAGCTTCTAGCAAAGGTTTTGATAATCCAGGGCTGTGAATATTGATATTGATGGTTATTTGCTTATAGGCAATAGTGATGGTGTTGGAGTCCAAAGGAGAGAAAACATTCAAAATGGTTCTGCAGCTACTCAGGTCGCTCTGTGTGTCCTCCATCATCACTGTGGACCAAATGAGAAGGGTAAGGTGCCACCTGGTGTTTGCATTATGTACTGCACATAACTGTTTCACACAGAACCAGGTCGTTTATGTGCGGCCTTATGAGATGTGTTTCATAGACTCTTTTTTTCACAGGGCTTTGAAAGAGTTTATATGGACATTGCTGAAATCAACATTGACGTCCCTCGTGCATACTTCATCCTGGAGCAATTTGTTGATAAGAGCCTCAGTATGGGAATAATTGATGTAAAGTTAAGAGATCTTTGTCCCTGTCGGTAAGTGCACTGGTTTTCTCAGATACACAGCTTAAATTCATCTCTGAAGGGAGATGTTTTTCCCTGATTTTTTATTATTATTATTTTTTGTTAATGTGATCTGTCTCTCATCAGAGGCCGGAAGAGATTTGTCAGCGAGGGAGATGGTGGTGTGGTCAAACTTGAAAGCTACTGAGGAGCCCTTTTTATGTGCCAGAAAAGAAGAGGAAGAGGAAAAGGATAGAGCTACTTTTTTACTTGCATATTTTTCAAGATAGTTGGGTACAATTTTTCCCTTCTAACAGGTAAAAGAATGTACATTTCTGAAATTGAGGTGGGCAAAAAAAAAAAAAAGCACTTTCGATAGACAGAAGATTTAGAACACTTTCTCCAAGGTGTTTCAATATAAACATTTACATAAGCTAACCCTTAAAGTGCCACACCTCTCAGTGTCAGTCATTCCATGTTGTTTTGTACAGTATTTTCTTGATTTCACTGCCACTCCTTTTGTGTTTTCTAGAAAGCAGTGTTTGTACAGAGATGACTGGTTTGTCAAGAGCTTTATAAAGGGGTATTAAAAAATAAAAGGGGAGCATGTTGGCTCAATGCAATACTAGCTCCTTAACTAGCTGCTGTTTCTATGCTGTGCTTGTCTTTTTTTCTCTTTCTTTTTACCCTCTAAATCACACAAAGATGTCATTGCTGAAGGTATCAAGACATGAATACAGTGCAAAACAAATACCAGTCAGGTAACTTCACAAAATGGTGTTTAGAGTGTTTATTTTTATATCTGGGCAATACCGGTGTGTGTGAAATGTACCACATATTGCTCCTTGTTTGTTCATTAAAATCACTATTAAATAATCCAAGACTGTTCTGGTGAATGTTATATTAACACATGCAGTTAACCACATACACAAGTCTCAGTAGCCAACTACCCTGAAAAAAAGTAAGCAATAGACTAAATCCTCATTGAGTGTGTGCAGTAGATCATTCGACAATGATTAATGAACAGGAAGAAGATTTGAACAGTGGTTAAAGCTTAGGTGACTACTCTCACCACTTCCTTAACTCTTCAGCTCTGTATCACCAAACATGAAGAAATTGATGAATTTCTTCATGTTGCACATCACTGTCCATAAAAATATTTAATCTATTGGTGCTTGAAAACACTGCCATCCATCTAAAGGACTTTTCTGCCAGTCTGGTCGCTTCTCCCGTTGCAAACCCTCCATTGAGCATCTACTGTGACTGCTCCTTCATTGCCAGTTCCTGCTGTTTGATGGCCTCTTGAGCCTCCATCTGCATCTTCTCCAGTTTCTCTAGGGTGACTGATTTGAGTGGGAGCAGCTTTGGCTTACAAAGAACCATGGCAGGGACATCTTCCATGGAAAGCTGCCCTGTGGATGCCAAAAAAAAAAAAAAAAACACTCAACTCCACCATGGATTCTCACATTTCTACAACCAATCTTGGTTTAAATGAAAAGATAAAAGACTTGACTGGATTGTTGCTATTTTTAGCACACTAGCAGTGAGAAATGTTCTACCTACAACTGAACATTTAATAAATACTGCAACTGTGAGAGCACCACTGCCAGCCTGCAGCCTCCAGGAAACGGGGTCCAAGGTTACATCTGCAGGCTTGTTCTATCGGTAGGTTCGCAGTTGTGGCCCATTACTGGCCAATATTTTTGCACTGGTGGTCAGTATTTACCAAACAATCTCAATGCATGAAACATCTGGACATTTCACACATCTGTTGCTCTGCCCCTGAGCAGCATGTATACATTTAAAGGCAGCTATGGAACTAACACAGTTCATTTAACTGGTTATATTGCAACAATGTCAGTGATTCTGTGCTGTAAAACAGACTAAAGAGGGAGCACACAGCACAGAGCGCCCACTGACTAATTTTGCAGGCTTCTGCAGATTTCAGAACAGTTCACATGCTGTATTGGTCTCCACAAACAGCCTTTTGTTTCTAACTACTGCTGCCCAAAGAGCTAATTGCTGCGGTGCAAACCTTGTTTAGGCAGAACCTCTCTGAATATTGACTTGACTTCTGGCATTGTGTCTTCCGAGTGCCCACTGAAAGGTAAACATATTAGTCTATTACATTTAACAGAATTTTATCCAGCACAGATTCATGAAAACAAAACAGTGTACTTAAGCAAATGCAGAGGAAAACACAAAGATTCAAGACACAGACTTTGTGGCATCGTGAAGAAAGCTGCTGCCAATAACGAACTATCGCTGGATATTTTCTCAGTTGATACAGAGTGGTGATCTGACTCATGAATTAGTCACAAGAAAGAAGCAAATTGATAGAGACTACATCTGAGCAGGATCTGTGGCACTGTGGCTTAGCAGGACTTTGCAGAGCGATAATACGGGAGATTCGGTAATAGAGAAGATATACTAAAGTATGGTGTGCAGTCAGGTGACATCATTAACCGTAGCTTTAGTGAGAATACATGACAACTAACACCAGACCATCCTGAAGAATAAAATAAATTGCGTCAGCTCATTCTGTGTTGTATTTGTGACATATAGTTTTTGCAAGATGTTGCATGTTCACGTCTTTATTCCATTCGGTTTCAATTTCCACAGGATGGTTTTGATATGACATTGACTTTAGTTAGTTAGTTAATGTCCGAATATATTACCATTAATGTTTTGGACAAACTAACACTAGGAGTAAAAACATCGTATAATAGCTATATCCAGCTAACGCTAGCGAGGTTTAGCACGTAAAGACATAGCATCGGCTAGCTACCCAGGCCCAGCTAAAGTAACGGCATCTTTCTCTTAGCGAACTAACGGTCAAATACAGTTACTGCTTCTGTCATTAAAGTTCGATTTATTTTCCCTGTCGTCTGTGACCACGTTAAGTCAAAAACATAGCTCTCTAAATTCAGTCTTTAATAACCCACCTTTAGCACAAGGCAGAGATGACAGCGGTTGTCAAGCCAACGCGTCCGCGAGAATCACGTGACCTTCTTCTTCGCTTTACCAGCACAACTCGAAATTACTTTTACTTTTTTTCTCCTAATTCATTTTTAATTTTTACTTCTGTGTGTGTGCGTGTGCGTGCGCTATATACCAGTGTTTGTCCAGGAATATTTTATTGTTTCAAAGTCTCGTGATATCACTGGCTAGGCGTGCGAATGACGCAGTTTGGTGTCAGGGGAGGGAGGGGAGCAGAGCAGCAGTGTAGGAAAGGAGGAGGAAGCAGCAAGGATGGCGGAGTCACACCTCTGAAGGTAAAACAGTTATATTATCACATTAACGGTGGACGTTACCCCCGTTCCTCAGCCCGGTAACGCATCACTCCAGAGAAAATACACTCGTCGGTTTACGGTGTGTGCTATACTAAAGTGTCATTTTGCGGTGGCGAGTACGGACGCACTCTTTTGTTCAGCTTCGGAATGGCCGCTGTTTTTCAGAGTGTTTTCTTTTTTTCCTCGGCTAATATTCAGCACGGGAACAGCTCTTAGATACTATTGCAGTTAGTCGGCACCGTGTGTGCCTTCAGTTGCCACTCTGCTGGGATACAAAGTGCCTGCGTTGGCTGTGCTCCGCGGGTGTCTGCTTCCCGATTGCGCTCAGTTGGCTGCAGCGGAGGTTTCCCCTCTCTGTCGGACTCACGGCGGACGGGTCGGTCCGCGTCCGTCAGCTTGTCTGCTCGGGCCTACACACACAGTTAGCTGTGCTTGAGATAAAGCTAACCGCTGGGTGTGAGTAAATGTGTCGGGGGAGATCTACACATCCTTTTCAAGGTCTGATGCGTACTATAAAGTCGATTGTTTTATTGTTTTGTCCCGATCGTGATACTACTCTTCTCGTTTGATCGCTCGCTAAAATGCAGTTAGCTGGTGGGCTAACTCGTCCGCTAGCTGACGTTAGCAAGTTAGCAGTCTGGCATAACTGACGTTTGCTTTGCTGTTGACGTTTAGCTTAGCTGCTTTTATTTCCTGCCTTGTTGTCAGTCGTTTTAACAGGCTTGGCCAGTGTGGTTTTCTCTTTTTGAGGATTGGTCGCTGAAGATACGCATTGTAGTTATTTTCTCCCAGTCAGTTTCTCGGCTGGCTTGGTCAACATTAGACATTTTCAACCTACGTGAGTTGGCTAACGACCATTAGTTAGCTAGTTGGGTTAACATTCCAGCCGTAACGTGTAGCATTATGTCCGCGTCAAGGTAGGCTATTACTGTCATACCAGTGACCATACAGTATAAGCAGCCCTTCCAAGTATACCTCAGGTGTTCATATTATGTAAATTAATTAATCTTGGAAGGCGACTTGACTTTCCGACCTGGTACCGTTTTGTCGGTAATCTGTTTCCAAGGATTTGTCATTGGCTCTCGTAGCCATCAAGCTAGCTGCGTCCCGTGGAGTTGTGTGTAGCAGCAATAGCTGATAGCTGCCACCTCACCTCTGTCTTGCTATTTTGCTTTAAATATTTACGCGAGACGGATACCCATTTATACTGACATGCCCAGATTATTCCTGGTTTTATTGCTTGCTTCAGCAATGCCGTACAGTCGAGCAGAAACAGGAGCGGAATTTTCGATATTTCCTGAATCTGTTGTGAATTTTGTCATGTCACAGCAGCTCACTTGGTTACATTTGCTTCACACACGTGCTTCTTTTATTCTTTGATTAGCTAACGTTGATGCATTTCTAATTTGATCCAAAATGCACTGTAATGGATAAACAAATGCTAGAGAACATTAGAAACTTCTGCTTAGGCCCAAATGCACTGGCATTATCAGATGGGTTGAAGATATCCTTAATGGAAACTTCATTAGTCTCTATACTGGCTATAAGTCCAAGTGTGCAGTAGCACTTTATGGTGATGTTGTTAGTGTTGATGGACATCCATTAGATTTTCTTCAACGCTGTGTACGAGTTGAGCTTCATATTTACATCTACTAAATGAGTAGTCCTGATGCAGTGGAACTCACAAAATGTGAGCAGGTTTTGTAACAACTGGATCATTTGCCTGTAGATTTAACATTTCCCTATAGCTTTGGCCAATATACACCACAGTGACATCTTTACAATGATTCCCCCACACCTGTATGGTGACAGACTCTGAGCGTCCATTAATAGTGCTATTTTCCGATCAAAAGATTTAATGGTTTGGCCACAAAGTAATTCCACTATTTCCACTGTTTTGTACACAAATAATGGGGGTTGAGACAATCTAGTCACTACATTCAAGAACAACAAGAGGGCACTTTCTTAAGCTTGTCAGGGATGGAAAAGTTACTGAATCTCATGAACCCCTCGTTCTGTGGTTTCCTAACACAGTTATTACAGGTTTTTTTTCTTCCTCCTTTCGTTTTTGTGAAGTCAGAGCTTCTTTGGTCATCTGAATATTAACCACTGTGCTGTTTGGCAGAAACCACTGCATTCATTTGAAGGATGCAGTTAAGAGCACGTCCACTTCGGTTTGGTTAATATTTTGTTTTCATGACCTGGACAAACAAAGACAAAGAGTTCTTGCCTGAGCTACCAAGCATGTTATCTTTGATAAAGATGTCAGTATTAATATGATAATTGAAATGGCATTACAAATAGTAACTAGAAAACTAGAAAATGAACTTGCTCGGTTGGATCTGATACTTTTCTTCTGGTCTCATTTTGTCTTGGACTGCAGTTTTCTAAGAAAACTGTAGTCTTTAATTACAGAGCAAAATCTATACAGATAACGTTTACATTCAGTTTGTTATAAACAGAATGATGTACCAGGGCAGAGACAGAGGGAGAACAACCATAAAAGGAAGTTGCTTGCACAGTTTGGTTTAGATGGCCCCAGCAATTGGGCTGGCCTGGCTATTCTCATTTTATGTTAATAACTATTTTGTACACAGGTATGCATATTACAGCCAGTGTTAGATATTCATGACAGGAAAGAACAGTGGATACCTTTTTTTATTTATTTACAGAACACACTGTCAGGCATTCTGTCATGTTAGGGGTGCTGCTATTGACCCAGCATTTCTTTTACCCAAAAGGTCATATGACCTGTTGTTGTGGGGACTTCATGCTTTGAAGGCCACTTCTAAAGATTACTCTCAGCAGTCCTAACCTTTTCACTTAGCTCTGATCCAGAGCCAAACCTGCCTCTCTTTTTGCCACAGCTGAGCTTGTACTAGTGCTGGAGAGCTTTACACAGTCGCTGAGGTACTACAGCAACAGAGACTAAACAGAGACAGGCAGCCAGAGACACTCTGGCTCAGTTTGTCATGTAAAGATCCAGAGGGTTGTGTGTTTCATCTGGCTGCCTTTTGACATGTAAATATTCAATGTGATTGTTGCATTACAGACTCTGTAGAGGAAGGCTAAATACCTGAATGCATGTTTAGGTGGGGCTGTAGGCTTACAGTAATGTCAACACCCGCTGGGCCATGTTTGTTTAGTAGGAGTAAGTTGGTGTGAGGTTATGCTTAGTACATTCAACAGATTTGCGTGGACTGGCACGCTCAGTACCACATATCTCATGGTACTGACAACCCACCAAACCTGTTGAAGTGTTGTTTTTTCTGTCACAATGTATAAGGAAGAATATTGTAAAGGCTTCTTCTTTTTTTTTTTTTTTATCATACTTGTTTGTTTTTTTTTTTACAATAACATGCAGCTTACATTGCACATTTAGCCCACAGGAGTTACTCCTTTTAGTTCAAATAATAGTTTATTTGAATAAACTGGTAGTATTTCATACAGTATCCTATGGTATTATGCATAATATCTGTGGGGAGAGGAGTGTCAGTATGAATTTTCTGTGGCATGAAGACTTGAGCTTCTTTCCATCATGAAAAAAAAGCTTTTCAACTAACTAGCAGTTCTCAAGAGGTGTGGTTTTTCTGCAAAATGTCGCTGAAACAGACGCAAAACGAGGAAACTGACAACCATATGTTCCTGCATACAGTGTTTTCTGCCGGACGTCATCACTCTCAAGCATTTGAAATTGCTTAGTTTTGTTTGATTTCACTCAGTCATCATTCCCACAGTTCAAGTGAGAAGCGAAGTGGGGAATTTTTCAATGCTGCCTACCAAAGCAAGCAAACAAAGGATTGAAATTGAATTGAGCTATAAGATCAGACACCTTTTCAGGCTGACCACACAACTGTTGAAATTGAGAATGCTGAGAATGTGTGTAAAGTGTGAAAATGAAATTTGTTAATGTGATTTACAATTAAATTTTTCCCTCAACAGCAAATCTTCGAGGGATTAAAAAAAACCTTGATGACCTCTGCAGCCTGAAAGAACTTCTGTCCGAAGGTCCTGGGATTGTATTCAGTTCAAACACTTAAGTATGTGGCCCATGGATGCCACAATCCAGCTACTTCAAAGGATTTCTTCTCTCATGGCATTTTAACAAAGGAAAAAAGTATCAGAAGTATCCAAAAACCCTTTGGATCACAAGGCCTTTATTTCAAGGATAATCATAAATGTGTGGGCCTGCACAGGGATGTTTTCTTTAAAAGCCTCCTTGGCTGTCTGTGTCCCTTTTTTCCCCAAATAAGTAACCTGACAAGAGAGACTCCCATGAGCAACTCTGCAGGAGGCCCGATAACGTCGACATGAGTAGTACTTTAGGCAAAGAAAAAGATTCGAAAGAAAAGGACCCCAAAGGTGGTCCAGCTGGGAAAGAAAGGGAAAAGGAGGCTAAGGCTCTGGCCAGCTTGGTCAAGGATGGTGGCAAAGAAACAAAGACCAAAGGGAAAGATGCCAAAGAAGGAAAGAAGGACACCAGCAGCTCAACACCGGGTGTTGCCTTCTCCGTTGACAATACAATAAAGCGGCCAAACCCGGCACCAGGTACACGCAAGAAGTCCAGTAATGCCGAGGTGATCAAAGAACTTAACAAGTGCCGGGAGGAGAACTCAATGAGATTGGACCTATCGAAACGGTCCATTCACATGCTGCCCACCTCCATCAAGGAGTTGACGCAGTTGGCTGAACTCTACTTATACAGCAACAAGCTGCAGAGCCTGCCGGCTGAGGTGGGTTGCCTATCAGGCCTGGTCACTTTGGCCCTGAGCGAGAACTCCCTGACCAGTTTGCCTGACTCCCTGGACTCCCTTAAGAAGCTTCGAATGCTTGACCTCCGGCACAACAAGCTGAGAGAGATTCCGGCTGTCGTCTACCGGCTGACATCTCTGACCACGCTGTACCTGCGCTTTAATCGTATCACAACAGTTGAGAAAGACATCCGAAACCTATCCAAGCTCACTATGCTGAGCATCCGCGAGAACAAGATTAAACAGCTGCCTGCAGAGATAGGTGAGTAAAACCGATGTGTACAGACAGTATGGATTCCTCAGATTTAAGTAGTGCAAGAAGCAGATCTTTCTTCATGGTGACCACACGTTATTGTGGAGATAGTGGGCAACCATTCGATTTATAGCATTTCCACTACTGTAAATTTTCATCTTGTGCTCATAATGTCATCCTTCTCATACTATGTTGGACCCTGAATCCAGCTGGCTATAGTGCATTGTACTGTAAGAGAGAGTTCTTCCTATAAAACTTGGTAAGTCTTGTAAAGCTCTGCACAAGTAACACCAAGACAAATATTTTGCGCATCTTTCTGCAGGGGAGCTATGCAACCTTATTACTCTGGATGTTGCCCATAACCAGCTGGAACACCTCCCGAAGGAGATTGGGAATTGCACACAGATAACCAACCTCGACTTGCAGCACAATGAGCTCTTGGACCTCCCAGAGACTATAGGTAAGTATATATATATTTAGGATTCAAAAGCATTACATTACTGTGTCTTTGTCAATGTATAATGGATGTTTTTTGTTTTACTTTATCAGTCTGACTCCAGTTATTTTAAAATGTTACAAAGGAAAAAAAATAAATACATTTTTTGGTGTCATTTCAGGCAATCTGGCCAGCATAAATCGCTTAGGTCTGAGATATAATAGATTGTCAGCCATTCCCAGATCGTTAGCCAAATGTCGAGAACTGGAGGAGCTAAACCTCGAAAACAACAACATTTCAGTGTTGCCAGAGGTAAGTAGAACTTAATCTGAATTTAATCTCAAGACTAATACCGAATAATGGAAATAATGAGTTTCAGGCTTACTTTCTATTAAGCTGACATCAGTTGTTTCCTTCAGTGCTATTAAAAATGTAAAAACAAACATCATATTCATACTGGATCCTCAACCCCGATGTACCTGTGCTCTATTAAAATATAATTTTTTTTTAAAGTCATGTATGCATTGGTACACCTTAGCCAGAAACCTTTTCACACCATAATCACACTCCTTGAGATATTTTAGCACCACAGACTGTGCAAAAACTGCAGGGTTATCTTGAATACTCGTTGTTTACCATGCATATAACTCGTCTACTTAAATTGTTGTGTATGTCTGAGGGCTGCATGCTGTGTAAAAATTACACCCTACAGTGATAGAGTCCTGTCCTGATCATACAGTCTCTGTCATGTCTCTGTTTCTGTACTTGACCAGGGTCTGCTTTCAAGTTTGGTCAACCTGACAAGTCTAACACTGGCAAGGAACTGCTTCCAGTCTTACCCTGTGGGCGGACCATCTCAGTTCTCCACCATCTACTCCCTCAACATGGAGCACAACCGTATCAACAAGATCCCCTTTGGTATCTTCTCCAGGGCCAAAGTGTTAAGCAAGCTTAACATGAAGGTATGAACATGTGCATGTTTTAACTCTTGCCATATACTTTTATTGTTTTCCCCAAATCAGGTGTTATCACACCATCACAAGATATTAAAATCTGTGATTAATAGGCATTTTTCAATGCAGACATATTCATTTGTCTTGATAGGAAAAGCACAAGTGTTTGAATGCTGCGTTTTTTATTATATATAAATATTATATATGCATTACCACAAAAATCCCAAAATGAGACAAGAAATCGTAATCTAACAGTAATTATGATTTATTAATGTGTGTTTGTTATTATTCTCAGACAAGGACATTTAATCTAAGTGACAGTTTCGTGTGTCACAGCTCTCATCTAACACTATCAGCACTGACTCTGGGACAGTGACACTTGGCCATTTCACAAGCTTACAAGTTACAACTATGCTAACAAGATGTCAAAAAAGTCAAGCGTGTGGAAATTTGTGAAGATGACCCCCAAAAAGTCGAGTGCCAGATATGCCAAGAGAATCTTCAAATCTTTGAATATTCGCAGGTAGTTCTCACCGAAGCTTCGAAGCCCTAAATATGACAGTGAGCCAGCATGCACGGTACAGTGACCCTGAAACTGAAGTATCTAAATAGAATTCATTCTTTTTTGTTTTTGGTCAAAGCTGTGCTTTTGTACACTAAAACAGAACAAGGTCCAGTGATGCATCTTTAATTAGAAAGTTAAGCCGTACACACATATTTTAAAGCAGCTATCCCTCAGGGTTAGGCAGTAGTAGTGAGAGAAGCCCTGAAATAAAAGTGTTAAAAGCTCTACACCGTAGAATGGAACTGAGAGAATGTTTATTGACTTTGTTCCGACCATGGCTCAGAGCTAAGACTGTCTAAACATCGAGGATTGTACTGACCTCTAACCATGCAGGTACAGAAAGGCATTACAAAGTCTTTAACTTATTACTTGGTGTATTTGGATTTAAATATCCATTGGAACCATTTTATCCTGGGGCCAGGTAACATAGCTGACATAGTCCACTGGTCTGCTCAGCCTCCTGAACAGCACTGTCCTTGTGCTGACCCTGTGAATTGTCTGTTATTTTGCTAATAATGGTATGCCATTGTCTGCCTCAGGACAACCAGTTAACGTCTCTGCCTTTGGACTTTGGCACATGGACTAGCATGGTCGAGCTTAACCTGGCCACTAATCAGCTGACAAAGATCCCAGAGGACGTCTGTGGTCTAGTCTCTCTGGAGGTGAGTCTTTCTTACACACATAGCGTATAGTAGGAATTAAGCTTGCCGCTGTAGCATCCAGTGAGTTCAGTGAAGAAGTAAAAAGTCTCAGTGCATAAATCATTTTGTGCAACCATTAAGTACGAATAGTGACTGAGCCGTTATGTCTACTCATTACAGCCCTCATTTTGTGAGTGAATCCTTGAGACTAATAGCTGCTGTAATAAACATGGATAGCCGTAGGCTTTGCTTAACAACTCTGACTCATGGTAGTCGGTTTTGGATTTGGTTAAAATCTTTACTACTGCACACACCTATTTCCTTCCAAGTGTTGGCTGAAGATTGGATGCTGCAAATATGGCTGAAAAATACAACACAGTTTCTTCTAAAGTGGTGCAGTGCTGTGTGATGTAGCATACCTGTGGACTTTTCAAAACTCTGCCAATGTCATCATGGATTATTTGATATCCATGTGATAATGTGATAATACTGTGTCAGGAGTCATTGCTTTATTGCTTTGAAAAAGAAAAAGGAAAAACATTCAGAAAGTTGTGTGTTATGGTGGTGAAGTTCCACTTTAGACCTGTTCCTGACTGAAAAATGTCATTGTCTTCACAGGTGTTAATATTGTCCAATAATCTTCTCAAGAAGTTACCACATGGTATTGGGAATTTGAGAAAGCTACGAGAGCTCGACTTGGAGGAAAACAAGTTGGAATCTCTGCCTAATGAAATTGCTTATCTTAAAGATTTACAGGTAAGTTTCCCAGGCATGCAGTTCTCTCCATAGTTTTTTTTTTACAGGATACGTTGTGTATTGTTATAGAGAATCTGTTTTGTTTGTGTTGCCATGGGGAAAAAGCAACCATTAGAAACACTGGGACATATTCCATAACATTTTTATCCACCTTTACTTCTCAATGCCCTGAGTAAGGCTCATTTTCAGTTCATAGCTTTAGGACTGAGATACCTGGAAGTGAATTTGAAAAATTCTGATTTTAGTCAGACCACAAGTTACAACCAAGAACTGAGAACCTAAAACAAGAATTGAACATCAGAACTGGTATCAGTATAAACTAAATCATTCCCAACCCCTACAGGTTACAGGTTGGAAAGATACTCAGACCTATGTAGTGTCATTACATCAGCCTTAAGGAGCGAGTTACTATACATGCTCTCCACTAATGAGATAATCATCCACAGTTAGCCTCTAGGAGGAGTGGACAGTGCTGTTACATATAACTCAGTGATAAATGGTTTGATTACATTGACAATTACAGAGATAAATTTTATTTCCACCGTATGTTTGCTAACTGAGACTGGTAAATGTGAGTTTTTTTACTTTTTATTTTTATTCCATATTGAGACTGTCACTTCCATGTAAATGAACTGGAACTTTTTTATCACTGAGTAACAGGTCTTTCCAAAAACTTCCTGTGCTCTCTCATTAGAAATTGGTGTTGACAAATAATCAGCTGACTACGTTACCCAGAGGCATCGGTCACCTCACCAACCTGACTCATCTTGGTTTGGGGGAGAACTTGCTGCAACACCTTCCCGAGGAGATTGGTAAATGCTCATTTCATCAACTTCTGTACTTAATATCAGTGACATGCTCAGGGCTGGAAAAGTGTTACGTTACTATTCACTGCTTCACACACCATCACTTTCCTTGAGTGATGGTGGAGAACCAGAACTGATCCACAGAGGCTGAACCGTGAGTGAAGTTGACTCTGTGTCTGGGAAATGAGTGGAAATGGGGATTCAGACTACTTGGGTGATTATTACTTTTAAAATACTTTGTACTATTAAACACAAACATTTTTCCACATATTCCTTTAAAGTATTCCGTGCTTTCATTTAGAGCAGCAGCTGACAAGGAAGTATGCCAAAATAAAATAACTTTCACAGCCCTGTAGTATTAAACTTCCCTCATGATATAAACATGAACATTGCATGTTTATATACATGCAGTTAGTTTTTGAGCAAACAGTAGAAGTACCATCATTTGGTTAAACATTTAAAACCGGATTCTACATTTGGAAAATCTCATTTCTCATTCACCTTTTTTTGATTTTAAGTGCAGCATTGTTTCCTGATAAAAGCCTAAATTAACCATCAGGATTTAAGAGCTTAACAGTCAACAGTATGTCCCACATCTGACCCTTCTTCCGAGCGATTGGTCCAACCGGGCTAGGCTGGTTACTGCTTAGGTTTAGAGCAAAGCCAGAGATTATGGAGGAAGAGGGTAAAGGTGGTTCTATTTTTAGAGTATTCACACTGGTACCAGAATTGAATGATACCTCCGGCTTGGAGGTATTTAGTTTGCCTTTAGACAACACTACATCTCAATACATTTTTAGTATGACAGTAGAAAATATATGGACATCATCGCTAATAATTTGTATCCTTACTGACAGTCTGAGATATATCTGGGTGACTGGATGAAGGCCATTGCAGTCTCTTAAACATCCGTTTAGGGGCATTAAAGATTGGCCTCGGCTGGTGCCAGAGTTTAGCTTCTTTAAGAACTCATCCACACAGGCTTATCGTCTTTCCACAGGTGGGACATAGTAGTAAATTAGAGGTGAAACAATTAGTCCATAGACAGAAAATTAACCACAAACTATTCTGACAGCCAAGTAACCATTTGAGTCGTTTTTTTGTTTTTAATCAGAAGTACCAAACTGTGAGGATTTTGCAGCTTTTCATTGTCAGATAAGATTGAAAACTGAATATCTTTTAGTTTTCGACTGACTATCAGATAAAATACGGGGTCTTAAGAATTGTAATGGCCATTTCTCCCACATTTTTTTTCATATTATGGACCTGAGTATCATGGTTCAGTAAATTCTGTTGTGATGCATTAAGAGACATTACTGTTTCATTTGGATTATAACTTCCTCAAATTAATGTTTAGTATCATCTAATTGCAGCAAAATTTAGCGTAACTGTGGAATCAAGTTTGGGAAGGAACACTTTTTAATTGACATGTAGTTTCTGGAGGCTGTATGTCTCAGACCATTTCCATGGATTGAAGGAACTAACGCTTCCCGGTGTCTGTCCTCAGGTACACTGGAGAACCTGGAGGAACTGTACCTCAACGACAACCCCAACCTGCACAGCCTCCCGTTCGAGCTGGCCCTCTGCAGCAAGCTGTCCATCATGAGCATCGAGAACTGTCCCCTCAGCCACCTGCCACCGCAGATTGTCGCGGGAGGCCCCTCCTTCATCATCCAGTTCCTCAAGATGCAGGGACCATACCGTGCCATGGTCTGAGCCAAGAGCAGCTCAATCCCAGTCCTACTTAACTCCAAACCCTCCACTTGCTCTGCACCCTCCCGCCCGCTGGCCCCCATTACGTGTATCATACACTGTAAAGACAACAGACTCGCCACAATCAGTGTCGGGGGCAAATGAAAGGAGGAGGAAGAGGAGGAAAACATTTCTATCGCCATCCTCGGGCAGAAACAAGGTGAATCTTTGGAGACTTGACTTCTGTGTTGCTCCAGAGTTTATCATGGTCATTTTAGGACCCCAGCCACCCCCCACCCCGCTCATCTTTCATTCCGAATCATACAGGAGGAAAATATTTCCATCTCTTTGCCAAAACTGAAGATATATAAAGTTATATATATTGAGTAACTGTGAGCTAAGTGGCAAGTCTTTTAACCATATAAACCGTGCTCCCATTGCCAATGTATTTACAGTAATTACAAGCATCTATTATGTGAGCAAGGATACAATTGTATGCAAAAACAAACAAAAAAGTCTTTTGAACTTCACATTTACTGCTGCTGCCGTAATTTTAACTGTCATCCTGTTATATTTTCTTTTGATATTCCCTTTTTTATCATCTTCCTCAAGATAACTTATGTTAATTGCTTCTTGACCATAGAGAACAAAGGTCTAATGATGGTGTGTTGATAATTTTTAAATTCTTTGTTTTGTTTTTTTTTTTGTTTTTTTTTTTTTACCTTTTAGGGTTTTTTTTGTTTATTAAAACTGTGCCTATGTTTAGAGTGATCCAGTGGTTCATTTCTAAACACAATTGTCCATGAGAATACAAAGATATAAATTATTTCAATAATTTTTTTTTTTTTATTACTGCTGTTTTTACTTTTTTCTTTTTTTTTTAGTGTTCTTTTTGCTGTTGCATTAATCTGTAAAAGCAGGCGATATCAGTTGTAAAATAGGGTGATTGGAGATCTTTTTAACAAATAGCAGCAGTGGTTGTTCAACATTAAGCTAGTAATGTATACATATGAGAAATGCCAATCATACATGCTTGGGGGGGAAAAAAAAGCAAGTTGGACTTTTCTCCAGAACGGGTGGAGCTGTGACACCCGTCTATATTGCTTTTGTGTGACAAAAGGTGTTGAAAAAAGTCAAACATGCATAGGTGATGGGATAAATTATAGGAGATATTTCCTGGTTGTTGCCTTGAGTGCAATTTTTAGTTATGTTTACTTGTTTAATATTATCTTCAGTGTTGGGCTGCATAGCTGTCACCCAGTTGATCAATGACCAACATATCAAGCGTTTTTAAAAAGACGTTATCTGGGATTCTGGAGCAAGTGGTGAGTGTATCAGAGCTTCAACAAGGTTTCATAATAAAGCATTGACAGGTAAATTCTTCTTGACACTTTTTCACTTCTTTTTTTTTTTTTTTTGTTAATATCCTTAATTTTTCTGCAGTTTTTTTAACAGGGTCTCCCAAGAATCTTAATTACATGATGGAAAAATGTTGACCCTTGATTTAAATAATTTTTTTTATATATATCTCCTTTTGTCCCACACTGTCCTAGCAATGCTGCTGCTCTTATGCACTTTTTTAAAGACATTGGCACCCTCTATATTAAGATTAAAACACAGTAGCCTCTCATTGGTTATTTTGAATGGGGGCATTTTTGTTTCATAAATGAGTATTTTATCTGTTTAACGGTTTTTCATGTAAATTTGTATCAATGAAATATAAATGTTGAGTTTCACAGGCTCAGACTTTATTAGTAGTTTTTCTTTGGGGAAATTTTATCCTGTCCAACTGTAAAAGGGTCTGTGTGGCTATGATACGGTTTTAAAATTAAATTCCCATATCCTGCTTTCTCCATCGCAAGTGAAACGGCTCAGTGCAGTTCAGATCAGCATTGTTTATTTTAAATCAATTTACATTGAGTGTTTTCTTTTTCCTAAACGATGAAATGTGTATTCAGTTTAGTATTATTTCAATTGACTGTACATTAAAAGTCCCAACAAAAGGTAATCAAACCAAACATTTTTTTTTTCTTCTTGAAGATGTGTTGTATCCCAGCTCTATATTCAATCATGATTCTGTTTTGTATTGAAATGTGTGGGTCTACTATTTCTTTGCAGCAGCTTGGTGCGTTTTGTGTGGGTTGTGGTCTCCTCCACAGGAGGCCTGAGTGATGAGAATGCCACAGCTCACCTCTGCGTAGGGTTGGGTATTTTTTGGGGGGGTGGGGGGGCAATGTACCGCTGCTTCTAATTTACCAGCAGAACCTGTTGCTGCTTTTTGTGGACTGAAACATATGCTGTACAAGACGGGGGGCGGGAAGCTGGGGAGGGCAGGAGGTGGGAAATGATCCACTCCCAACACTGATACAGACTTCACTCGGAAAGGAAAAAAAAAACCTGACGAGGGACAAATCCACTGACCTTTTCGATTTGGCCCGGTGGTTTTCCTCACACAGATCAAATCGTTTGGACACAACGATGAGACAACACAACAAGGTGCATATTTGAGCTTAACGCAGTTACAGTACAAGACTGTCGAAAAAAGACAAAAAAAAAACTAAAAATTGTAAAAAGGGCTTTCTGTGTTCATGCTCAACAACACACCGGAGGCATTGCATTCCTGGGTTTTATATAAAAGCTTTGGAAGATTTTTGTTTGTTTTGTTTTATGTATTTTATTTACTTTTAGCTGTAAACAATTGTGTGAAAAATGCCTTCAATGAGTACTCAAGGGTGAGATGTGCATTAGGTATGCAGCAAGAGTGCTGTGACCCATTTTTACATTCAAGTCTCTCTGTTTTTACTTTTTTCATGTGCCATTCTGCAAGGTTGAGAATGCCAGTGTATGAAGACGCAGAGGATGATGTGGGGACAGAAACTGAACTGGGCTAATCGACCGGAGAGCATTTATCAGATCCTGGAATGTAGTTTTAATGTGCTGTGGAGGAGATGGAGATCACCGACTGGCCCATTCAGTTAAAAGGCGTGACCTTGTCGTTGGATCAAAGTGATGACGACACATTTGCATACTGGTGCATCCAAAATAATCGGGAGTATAATTGGTGTTTATTTTTCTATTGTCTGTGATTTCAGGCCATGAAGAGCACTGCAGAATCAAAGTCATTTCGCACCTTTTGCTTTTTATTTTGTTTAGTTTTTAGTTTTTTTTTCCCCCTCTGGATCATACATACTTGTCTTGTACAGGAAACAAGCATGTTGAACACATATTTGACATGATTTGTCTGGGTCAGAATCGGACGTTTTTGCATAGAGGACTTCGATTTAGTGGCTATTTGGTGTATCTGCAAATGCTCCCTTTTTGTATATTGCAAAGGGTATCGAAGCATTGTGTGGCAATGCTTATCTTACTTAATCTACATTGACAAGCAGCCTTAATGGTCTTTTTTTATGTGTTCGTTTGGCTATTCCTTGTGTCTATGGCCACTGACTGTACTTGATGACAAGCAACTGGTCATTACAATGTAAATTTGGGTCTAGTTTCTTTCTGTCTTATTTTTCCTTTTACTCTGTACAGTAATCTGATGTTACAGTAGACTCAGTATTACAGAATTGGTAATGTAAAGAGAGTTTTACAAAAAGACGAAGAGTGCAATGGAACATAATGCCATTATGCTACCAAGTGGATGTGCATTAGCTTGCGTCTCACTTGTCTTTGGCATTAAAGGGGAATTCCACCAAAACTGACTTGAATTGTTATTGTGCAAAGACAGATCTTATTCAGAAATTACCAAGATACTTCCTTCTTTTTTTTTTATTTTCTTTTTCGTATGTTTTTTTTCTTCACAAGTCATATCAGATTTGAGTATTGAGCTTGCAAGATCAGGGGAAATAAAATTATGTGACATCAAAATTCTTAAGTCTGAGATTGTTGAAAAATTAATGGGCACACTTAAATAAAAATGCAGTTCTGGAAAGGAAGAAGAAATGTTCTTGTCTTGAGAAAAGACACAAACATGACTTGCAGATTTTTATTTTTTTTAGATAGTTCAGCTTGATGTTGTGTGTTACATGTTCCTCACCTTGAGAGCACATAACTGCAGAAATGTCCACTTTTTCCTGATTAAACCAAGTCAGTTTTGGTGGAATAGGCCTTTAATGTGAAGCTGCCTGCTCTTTCCCATTGCGTACCTACCTGAAACCCTGAATCCCACCTACACACGCCCCACTCCATACATTTACTTGACTGCCTTATGTGCACCAAGCAGAACCTTTATGAACGTTTGATTTAATCAACAAAGACAGATAATCATTTTTTCTTTATTTCTTTCTTTCTAATGTCAGTAAAGGGATCTGGGTCCACGGATTGAACAGACGTTGAAGCAAAAGTTTTTGGGTCAGTTGTCTCTTGACTGGATGAGCAGATGCAGACATGACTACCTCTATGTGAGTCTCCATTGCTAACCACAGTGACCAAGATCCAGTCTGAGGTGTTTCTACCTGTGTACATACTGTACAAAGCCGCAGGTTGGCAGCAGGAACTTGGATTTGGACCAGCAATTTGTTTTATTAAGCCTCCTACTGTTGTTTTTATTGTGGTTATATGCCTTTACTAAGTATTATTTGGCAAATGGAAAAGAGGAAAAAAAAACAACAAAAAACACTGATTTGTGTGCTTGGTTGTAAACGACAAACTTTATCAATGCCGCCCCATTGTAAGACAGTTATCCTGAAACCAACTAGTTGCAGAGTGCTACTTTGCAAATGAGTGAAAATGACCATGTTTGGTGATGTTCTGTATGTACATACATCTTTTTAACTGTAATAAACTGATAAATATTTACAAATTTATGATGTGCATGTAGATTTCAGTTACACAAAACACCAGAAACGGCATGTGGCAAGATTAATAAGGTACTAAGACACAAAACAGCTAATGCTAAACAAGTCTGCAGTTATCAAATCTTTCGGGCTGCCTCTCATCATTTCATGCTTCCTCACAGGAAACTATTACTTTTTTTTTTCTATACCCACATCTCTATTAAGATGGACACCCTGGAAAAAAGGCACCATTTACACTTTAATAGAGATTCAAATTAAACTTAATATCAGATGATTCCTTATCAACAGATTCAACTTTGCAGTGAAATTCTTGCTAAAAAAAAACGTACTCATAAATATAGATAAAAGTAAATATATATTAGACTAACTTTACAGTCATTTACAGTTTCTACTGACCTGTTTCAGAGCAGGAGCTCTTCTTGGAAATATTGTTGTGAATTGCCATTTTCCTGTGAAGTCGCAAAAAGTGTCTTTCAGAGAAAAAAACTACTAACACTACTGAGAATCTGAAGGAAACACAGCGCTCCTAACCTCTCTGTATTTTCCATCTACCATTTCTAACTCAGAATTTAAAACTTTTGTAAACATTTAGATCAATAATGCTGTTACTTAACTTACATAACTTTCGATGGTGTAGTTTAAAAACAAAACCTAATCACAGATTGATCATATCCACTATCCTCCCCCCTTCATTGATTTAGGTTCCTATGGTTAATTTCCAATCACTTTCATCACCTATGCAATACAGAATATGTAATGTAAGGTTGTTCAAAGGGCAGCACAATAGTATTTTGAGTTTGTTGTATGTTTTTATTTCTCAGCAGTGGCCTGAACTGTGTCTCTGTTCCAGTGCAACACCGCCCCCTGCTGGTGAATTAAAGTCTTAATAGTATTTAAGATGGTCTATCTCTCCAATACTGAGAGCACCATGAGTACTATAATACAGCCATCTTAAAGTCAGGTATGTCCGACAAATGAACTCAGTCAATCATCTTGTCTTGTTTCAACTGACCTGTGGAGTTTTGCGCCTTTTTTTAAAAAAAAATCACCTGTAAAAACAAAAGTAGGTTGCATAAAAGAGAAAACCCTGAGTGCACTGACCTCCCCAACCTGTGAGTTGTCTTTTCTCTCTGTAAACACCTTTTTGTTGTTGTTCTTGTTCTTGTTGTTGTTCCCACGGACTCGTCCTCCTGAAGCTGGGAGGCTCTTACAGGAGACGACAGGTGTCACTGTATCCTTGCGCTTTGTCTGCGCCCTCATGCATCAACAAGCGCCAGGAGTTTACCCCAAAACAGTCAGTCAGTGCAGCGGATGAACGGCTGCTGTTATTTAACCAGCCTGGACAGACAGGATTATCAGGCCGAAATGAGCTCTCTCTCTGTGTGTGTGTGTGTGTGTGTGTGTGTGTGTGTGTGTGTGTGTGTGTGTGTGTGTGTGTGTGTGTGT
>JBBMJY010000020.1:17263817-17315448 GCA_037833715.1 Toxotes lorentzi | reverse complement strand
CTCACACACACACACACACACACACACACATATATATATATATATATATATATAGATATAGATATAGATATAGATATATATATAGATAGATAGATAGATAGATAGATAGATAGATATATATATATATAGATATTTTATCTTTGAATATATCAGGCTGTAACTCTAGTTTATTTGTGTGAATGTAAAGCATATTTAAAAAAAAAAAAAAAGATTTTCAGGAAGTGTGGCTGTGACTGCAGAGAGCTCTTATAATGACATGATCATTGCTAAAGGAACATGTGTAGACCTATGTGATTAAAATGGCTGTGGCACCGTGAACAGAAAGTTGTCACAGCTGCAGATTGTCGCACTTTCGATGACGCGTGTTTCAACCTTGTGATGTGTGATTACTTTGGAAGGAGAGTCTAATGCGCACTGGCAACATTGTTCTGCACTCATCTATTGACAAAAAGGCATCATTTCCTGTGCCCTACAACACCAAACAGCCAAACAGATGCACCATGCTAAAGGCCTCTTAGTGCATCCAGCTCACTCACTGCTATATGGTTTCACTCATTTGCTCTTTTTGGTTATCAGAAATGTCTATAAATAAAACCAGTATGAGGGGATAAATCTCTCATTAAAGCTCATTAGAACAATGAGTACCAGTATGGAAAGATTGAGAAAATGCAGAGGTGCAGTAGTCTACTACTACTACTACTTGTAAGCTTGTAAGTTTACATTGCTGATCAGTGTTGGTGGTACATTTATACCTTCCACAATATATATTTAGTCATAGCCCATATTCTGTCGCTCTCCACTGCCTCAGTACTGTCAGAGCTGCCAGATGGTTAAGTCGGATGGTGTCATGTTTGTGTCAAGAGAAGGGATTCTAAAAGTGACATAGGAGCTGCTGCTAGCTGTTGTACACGTTGATGACAATGTTAAAGCATGTATTGATTCTTGATGACTGTCACATGTAACATCTGGAAAACAGCTGAAATGTGTTGGACAGCAGGAGAGATACCGGAGAAAGGGTTTGATATCCAGAGCCGTGTGATCATGGGTGAAGACAAACACAATAAGCTCTTGTAAAATACCCAAAACCACCTGAACTTTCTTTGGCAGGAAACTGTATGTTATTCATATAGGAGCCGATCACTCACAGTAAGAAAGTCGATGAAGATGTTGTGAAGGCTTTCAGGGCTTTTAAGACGTGGCCACCTACAGCTGCAAGAAGCATGAGAAAACAGGGCCTGTTGAGAAAAGAAGTTGCCATAGCAACAATTGTTTTGTTCAATTTTCTTTTCCCATTGTTAGTCTCTTGTTCATTGTTCGAGCTGAGGTTGTACATTTTAGAGACACAACAGATCAAAGGCCTTATGTACTCTATTTCCTCCAGCTCAGCAGAATGGGATTTATTCCCAGAGCCAGAGTGCATTTCTACTGTGGCCCTATTACGGAGTCCATCCTCGGGCAAAAAGTCATATCACAAATTTGCCTCCTTTGTAAAAAATACGACACCTTTTATCCTTTGACTCTCTATTTGGATAAATAAAAGCTTCTCAAAATAAGTAGCGGTGGTAGAATTACAATGTAAAGGAGCAGGGTGACAATATTTGGCTCACTGTACTAAAAAGGACAATAAGTGTGTTTTTTTTTTTTTTGTTTGTTTCTCTGTGCTGCTGCTGTGCAACCCAGTTTCTTTGGTTTATTCCACTCCTACATTCTTACTCTTACTTGCAGGCAACAGGCAGCAGCCACACAGTTTTGTGATCTGCTCTCCTGCAGCTTTATCTGAGCTGTAATCTGAATTTGAATGATAACCTTATGTAAAACAGCACATTATAAGAATGTAATTAGACGCGCTTATGGAAACAATTCAGCTGGTCATTTCATATCAGGTACAGTCCCCTCGTTATCTGAGCGAGACATGCACTCTCATACATCCATCCATGCGTCATCCCTACGTCTAACACCCAGGCCATGTTTCTGCATAGGTGCTCTCTATAACTACACCAGTGAGCACAATAACAGTCATGTCAGCTCCCGGTAAATGTGAATAATTCAAAAGCATGGTGTTTTATGTACAGTTTCAACCTTTCAGTGGAACTAAAAGCAGGACTGGAAACCTACAAACCACAGAAAAAGAAATGCATTATAGGTAATTATATCAAAGGGGTGTGCCAGTGAGGATGAATTCAAATGGTGCAGATTATGATCTAATATGTGGGTGTTATCATGACACAGATCCCATTTGCTTTGTGGGAGATGGATGGATGGATGGATGGATGGATGGATGGATGGATGGATGGATGGATGGATGGATGGGTGGATGGGTGGATGTGTGGATGGGTGGATGTGTGGATGGGTGGATGTGTTAGTGGAAATATAATAATGTAGAAAAGGAGACAGTGGAAAGGAGGATGGAAAATAAATGTAGAGGGAGAGAGACAAAAAGTAGCAGGGAAACCCCCGGGATGATCCCAAATTGTGAAAACAAACAGCTAATTGTTAAGACTGCAGCCAAAGGTTCGCAAGCAGTAGGTGTGTGCTATGAGTGTCAGAAAGGGTGGATGAGAGATGGAGAGAGAAATTCAGAGAGGGAGAGAGACAGTGAAGTGAGAACACTTTGGAGGGGAACACGGAGTCCATGAACCACATTGGAAAATCTTTCATAGTTTCACGTAAACCTGGGAATAATCCGAAAATTTGAGGATTCAAAAACATTTGAAAGCACAAGAAGTTATGCCATGTAAAATGAAAAGGAAATTTAAAATTTTGCTCTACTTCTAGGTCAGACATCAAATTTTAAGCAAATCTAGGGCATTAACCAACTTAATGTCTTTGTACCAAAGGTCAGATTTGTATCCCGACCATTACAGCATGTGTTCAGATTATTTACTCATCAGAGGCTCATTCAAGTAACTCGAATAAATAAGGCTGTGCCTCAAGTTTTCAGCAGATCTTTTCTCAATAAGTAGCATTATGGTAGTGAGAAAAATGGCCTCAGAACTAAGTCGAAGTGCCAGAAGTAAAATTGTTATTCGAAGCAAAGAGGGACTTTCTCAGCATCAAATCATCTCTAGACCAAAGGTTTCTACGGGGTCAGTGCATGGAGCTCGAACATGCTTTGCAGAAACTGGATCAGTGGAATCCAAAGCACGATCAGGCAGAACAAAAGTGACCACACCATCAGAGGATCAATACATCAAGCTTAGTTCCCTGAGAAATAGAAAAGCAACAACATCACAGATACAGAATTTACTTTATAAAGAAGAAAAGACTCCAAACAGCAAACCTACTGTGAAACAAAGGCTGTCTTGTAGTTTAGGAGGATGAGTAGATGTTTCTAAACCTCTTCTCAGGAGGAGAAGCAAAGCCAAACGCTCGAAGGTGGGCTAAGAAATACCAGCATTTCACAGAGGATGACTGGGGGAAAGAGTCATATTAACTGATGAATCCAAATTTGAGATTTATGGCAGTAGCAGAAGGGTGTATGTAAGGAGGTGAACAGGAGAGAGAATGATACGACAGTGAATCAAACCCACAGTGGTGTGAGTATGCAAGTTTGGAGGTGTTTTGCGGAGTAGAATTCATACAGCAGCAGGGTACTGACTGCAGTCATATCTCAAAGCTTTGCAAAGACCAAAGACGACAAAGGAATCCTGACTGTCATGGACATACCAAATACTAAGATCTTCTGAAATTCACATTCAACTTTTGACTCAAAATTTTAAAAGTTTAGTTTATTACTGTATTGATCCCTCAAGCTAGGGTAATTTATTAAGAGATTTATTTAGCTCATATTAGAATTTGTAATGAAAGAAATTACTGTTACATTCAAAACACATGCAAAATAAAAGTATCTTGACTGGTGGTCCCGGACTTTCGGACCCCAGTGTACATGTTAAAACCTTCTGCTCTATTTGCAATACAAGATCTTGAAACCTCTACAAGCTCTGCCCGGCTAATTCCTGTATATATTACATCCTTACCCAAACTGCATTCTGACTGTCATCTTCTCATGTAGCAGTCCCCTCTTTGTCAAACCTGATGTGATTCTGCCTCTTCGATGAGAATAATCCTATTTCTCTGAGACAAAAGACTCGTATTTTATATCAATGCCAGTTGTAAATTAGTCTGGGGCCCAGGCATGGAAAATGGACATGATAGCCCATATTTATGGCTGAATTGGGTTATGTGGCTGGCAAACACAAATGGAAGAAAACCGCTGGTATTCTCTCTGGAGCGTTCCCAGCAAATCAGAAGGAAGCAGCCAAGTCGTGTGTACATTAAACAGTGGAGCGGCTGGGAGAGTATGGGTTTGGGACCCCTGGGACATTCTGCATAATTGAAAAAGTCATTACAAAAACAGCTGCATGTTCTAATGTGTCAAAATAGAGTGCCATCGAATCTGTGCTTCCTCACTTTGACTGACTGCCTGCATTCATTTATTTCCTTCAGCACAAAATCACAGTGACTCATGTTGTTAGAAAAAAAAAAACAACAACTTTCTTTTATTCTCTCCCACAGCATGGCCACTCCCAAATAGCGCTTACCCACAAATTGAGTTTGATACTCCCCCGAGAGTGTGCATTTGTAAATATTTGAGCTGTGAAACAGGAAACATAATTGCTCAACAGAAATCAGGTGGGAGACAAATATTGCTTTGTTGGATCAAGGGAGCAGTGGTGGCTGCAGCTGGACTTTGCGACCATGTCGGCATTGTTCCTTCCAACAAAGTGATAACACAGGCTTGTTGCAGTTTGCATTATACTATATAAATAATAGGTTGTCGTTTGTGAAAGAGGACATAAAACATTGTTACAAAAACCCACTCTAAATAGTGCGGTTTTAAAAGGAGAGCGCCTGCTATTACACAAGAATCTTCATTTTTTTCATTTCATTTGGTGTTGACACAACCATATCTGAGAGATTTTCCTCTATGAAGCCTCTTCTCGCTGATCTCTGCTCAGTTTGTGTTCAGCAGAAATGCTTTTAAACTATGCCAATGAATTCATCGCATCTCTTCACAACAAAGGTCAGCCTTAAAATGGCTCTCTGAGCAAGTCTGCAGGGAGCCAGATTACTTGCTCTCAGTTTCACAGGCCACTGTTAATCAACACAGCACGGTGTCTTGGTGTGAATTTGTCCACCCATCCGTGTGTGTGTGTGTGTCTCTGTGTCTTGTCTTGAGTGTAGGAGTGAGACTCCACACATTTTGATCTCGGTAGTAAGAGACAGAAGATTCTGCTTCCCAGATCTGCTCTGAAGGCTCCACACTGTATTTCGCCTTTAACCTCTCCTCCCTCTGCCTCTTCCCTTCACATCCCATGTGGATATATTTTAAGAAAACTCCACAATACCCGACACATACTAGTGCAGATTTCATGTCAGACTTCTGCTCTAATTTATTTAATTCTTTCATTCTTTAATTCTTTGAGCCTTTTAACGGGGCATCGGAGGTGGGCTGAAAAAGAGATGCACAATGTGAAAAATGAGACAGAAAGAAACGGCTCGGCATGGGCAGCACAGAGGTAGTCGGCAGCAGGGAAAGGGCCTGGCTGTGAATACTGATGGGATAATCATTTGTGTTTCGATTGTGCATGAAAAAGCTAGCCAGTGTTGGTCTGGAGGGGGGGGGCTAAGCTTTCGAGAGGAGGACTACATCTGGCGTCGTCTCACACTCTCTCCTCCTCACGTTTTTGGGGATTTTTGTTTGTTTCTGGGGGAATTACTCGGGCCGTGGGGGAGTTATCTGAGGGAAATACAGACATCAATCTCCCATAACATGCAGAGGAAATAGAAACACATGAAAGTAGTTGTCGGGCATTAGTCAAGAATTACGTGAGATGATGCTCAAAATCCATGTCCTTGTAGCACAAATGCATGGGAAACAGTTCACAAACTTTGTCAAACCGGTCAATCTCAGCAAGCGGATGTTTACGTCCTGGCGGTCGGTCATCGTTATTCATCATCAAAATCCGGACGGCTACAAAAATCAAATTCTTGCGACTTGAAGCTTTTATAAAACATAGCTCTAGGTCAGAATGGACTTTGACTGAGCAGGTGGCAAGTCGCTGTGTAATGGTCCTCGACACTTAGCACCCTGCTGAGTTATGATCGTAGCTGGCTCCTTCAGTGTGTGTGTGTGTGTGTGTGTGTGTTTGTGTGTGTGTGTGTGACTGTATGGTGCCTTTCCACATGGAGTCTGTCCAGGGTTCAACAGTAGTCAGTTCTCACAGGATTTCAACTCTCCTGAGGAGACTAAGCGATAAACAGCCGAGCTTAGTCTGGAACTGTCCAGCCCCACTCCTCCTCATCTCCTCTCCTCCCTTCTCTTGTATCTTCCTCTCCTCTTGTTTCCTTTCATCCTCTTCTCTCCTCTCACGTTGTGTCCTTTCCTTTTCCTTTTCCTCCTTTTCTCCTTTCTTCTTTTTCTCTTCTCTCTTTTCATTTGCTCCTCTCCTGCCCAATGTTTCCTCCCTTTCTCCACATCTTCTCTCTTCCATTCATTTTTCCCCTCCTTCCTTCCTTCCCTCCTTTCCTCTCCTATG
Organism: Toxotes lorentzi; assembly: GCA_037833715.1. Classification (NCBI taxonomy): domain Eukaryota; kingdom Metazoa; phylum Chordata; class Actinopteri; family Toxotidae; genus Toxotes; species Toxotes lorentzi. Next base: position 17,308,909 of record JBBMJY010000020.1, on the reverse strand, counting down.
CTTTCCTCTCCTTCTCATCTTCTTAGCTGTCTTTTCCTCCTCTCCTTCCCTCTTATTTCCTTTACTTTTTAGCTCTACTCTCCCCCTTTCTTCTCTTCCCTCTCCTCTCCTTTCCATACCTTTCACTCCCCTCCTCTCCTCCCTTTCCTGCCTCCTTTTTTCTTACCTGTCTTGTCATCTCATCGTCCCTCCTCTCTTATCTTTGCTCCTTTCCTTTCCTTTCCTTTCCTCTCTCCTCCTCCTCCTTTTCCTCCTCTTGCATCTGGTGACCTCTCCTCCCCAGTGACCATTTGACTAAGTGGGAACTTGTAGCAGAAATATGAAAACAACAAGCCAGACGCAAGGCTGGAGGATGTGACTGCTGCCTGAAGATAAGAGACAAACTGCCTACGAGTTTTGGAGTACCTCCTCTACACACACATGCAAACACGCACACATACACAAACAAACACATCCTCAGCTGAACGCCTATGTACGGGTGTACATACAGTAGCAGGCAGATAATCGCTGCTGTGTTTCGGTTGACAGGAATTATAGTATTACCAGAGGAAGATTCAATTGCAAGGACCTTGTGCGTAATTTCAGGGACCTCCCAAAGGTGCTGCATCCTTACTCCCATTACAGTGTTATTTTGCTTATCATTGCAAATATCATGCTTATCAGAGAGACGCAACACAAACAGGAACATTCATAAACAGTTCAATTAATACTGCAGCGCCTTCGCCATGCTAAATCTGTTTCTGTGCAAAAATAAATGCAGCTACGCGGACCCAAGCGATGAACATCCTCTTTTTCCTTGTTGTGTCGAGTAGACATGACTAGAAAAACCTGGGTTATTAGTTGTGAGCAAAAAGCAAATAAACGTGGGTAGATGAAGCTGTTTTAGGGAATGTGGAGGTATGTTCGGCCTGTGGCGATATTTGTTTGGGGGGGGGGGGGGGGTGGGCAGAATGCACATATTGTTGTGCTGTGCTACTGAGGCTCTGTGTGAGTATTGATGTTTGGGTTATACACAGGAGTGTTTTCCTGTCACTGTGTCTGTGTGTCTCTAAAAGTGCCTGGTCTTGAAACAATAACAAAAGTCCCTCTTAAATAAAATAAAATTATAGAATACCCTTTTTCTTTTGTGCGTTTTTTGCTGCTTGTGTCTGCCTGTCAGTATTACCCTGGCTTTAACTGCCTTCCTTCAAATGGCTTTTGGTTTTATTATTTTATTCTGTTGTGTGCTTTTTTTTTTTTTTTGCCTAATTTCATTAGTGCTGTCACACTTCCATGACTCTGTGAAGTAAGCTGTTTAGTTTAAGAAAATCACTGACGTACTGATTTGAGTATTCATGCAATTTGCACTTTCTCTCTACAAGCTGAAATTCCATTAAAGCAGTAACGATAAGCAGGAGAAGGATTTGAACAGAGGTATAGATGAACTGTAGCAGCTATACTGAGGTCCTCGACTAAAAGGAAACTTTTTTAACTCAACACTTTAACTGAGAAGAATATAGAAGCAGAATATTTTGTTCACAGGCTACAGTTGCTTGATTGTTATATTTACTCATGTACTTAAAAACTATTTTTAGGTTGTACTGAAAGACGCTGTGAAGCACCACAAGGGGAGGGAACTTCAGCTAACCAAGATAACTTGCTAGTTTTGAGCCAAGTAGATGATCTGAATGCTTCTACCACCACCCTTAATTTGGTATTCTGATAAATGCTGCTTGTTAGCAAGTTAACTATCACTATTTTGTGAGTTGTAGAGAAGGTTGCAGCAAATGTTGCAACTTTGTTTATCTGAACCTTTTTCCTTTTTTCACTTTTTCTTAAATTATTACTTTACGCACAGTTTTTATAGGCAGTAGTTATGTGCTGTTCGGGTACAGCCGGGTTTCCACTGGACCTTGATGAATCTACAGATGGTGGTTGCTGAGAGTTTTGAGATGCAAGTGTAAGGTGTTCTGGATCCTAACATGAGACTGCAACAAGCCACTGTAAAGCTTAACACATTACTTTATTTAATTTATTTTTCTGTTATTGTTTAGTTGTATCCTGCTGAACTGTCTGATATTAAAATTCCAGGTTTGTCACAGTACTCTGTGTCTGTAATATGATAAAACACAGTGAATTCAACAGCGAGGGCAGTGCTGTGTGTTCTGAACTGGCGTGAACATCTTGTGCCATCATTTGGTGTTCAAAACACTATGAAAATGGATTCTTTATTTTTATTGATGGTAGCAATTTGTTGGTTATGGTTGTAGTGTTTTTACGCCACAAACACACGGTTGTTCTGAATTTAGACATTATCATTAAACACTGTCTGCTCTGTGCTGTGAATCCACATTACATCAGCCCCTACCTACCTGCTCTCTTCCGTTTTTCTCTCAAAGATGAGTAAATATCTAATTTGCAGAAATGGTTTCATCTTGTAATGCTTTGGCCTTTGCAATATCCGCTTGCCGCTTGATGCATTGTGTTTCCTTCATGCCCTCCAATGGGAGATTTTTCCTGGTTAGTATTTTTTTCCCCCCACCACCACCACCCCACCCAATCTCCCCGAAGTGCACAGAGCAGATACTAATAAAACACCTTGTTATGTAAAAAAAAAAAAAAAGCAACAGCAACATGAATCACTCATGCTTTCCTCTTAAATGGAAAACGTATCATGATGTACAGAGATTGAGAGCGAAGGAAAGGGAACTGATCCTCCCACAGCTTTACACAGGCCGTTGCGTTCTTTTAATGGGATAAGAGGTCGTTTTATCAATTTATGGCATTTTCATTTTGACGGAGAAATGAAAATGAAATGGAGAAAAAACAACTCTTGTAATCCTGGAGGAATCCTGGACTACCTAAACACAGACCACAGGTCTTGGTTTATCGTTTAACCTTTTGCTGAATTGTCAAGTCAGATTTTATTCAAATAACCCAGTGTCCACAAATCACAAATTTGCCTCAGTGGGCTTTTGTACAGCACAACAACACTCTTTGTCCTTAAACGAGTCAATGCTCGGGTCGGGTTGATTACATATGTCAGTGAGCCCAAAAGACAGGACAGGGAGGAGAAAATGTTGGTGACACAGAGTGAGAAGATTGAGAGTCAGCATGTGGCAGGCCTGAAAAAATAATGTTATAATAATCCAGTCTGGGTGACACAAAGGTGTGAATTATGGTCTCAGCATCTCCCATAGACAGAGAAGTACAAATTTTAGCTACGTTAGATGTTAGGTGGTCTTGGTTATGTCTTTAATTTGGTTTTTGTCATATTTTGAGAAATCACACTGTTGTCGAGGTTTACCGTTACTTCTTCAAACCGATGTCTATGTCGGGCCTTGCCAATGACCAGCATCAGCTCCATCAACCAGATGTGGAATGGTAGGAATCTCTTGCCCTGAGCCGGAGGTTCTTCACCACGCACGGGTTTGCAGTCGGGAGGGATGACTAGAGACCAGGCCACAGAACCAGTTGCTTGGTCTTGTGAGCAACTGGTTGCTGGCTTGTGAGCAACTGGTCGCCATGCTGGCGAATAAACAGATATAGCTAATGCTAATGCTAACAGGCTGACTATCTGGAGTGCCCGCTGCCCCTAAGGTAACGCTAGGAGGGAGGAATTGTTCTGATGGACATGTCTCTCTAGCAGACACCACATCTGCGAAAGCAGAGCAGCTGACCCACACACCACTGTAACACATTTAACCAGACAACGTTAGCTGTGGGTAACTAGAAGTTAAATTGGGAGCCTAGGCTAGGAGCTAAACTAACAGGGCAGCAACAGGCTACGAGCTAAGACTAAGACTATTTCAAAGTAGAAAGTAGAAAGACCTAAATTATATGAGTTAGCAGACATTGAGTAGCACGACGAGGTTAAACAAAAGAAGCAGACAGCAGCTGTCGGTCTGACAGAAAATCATGATGTGTGGAAGAAGAGGAAAGAAATGTTTATTAAAGCAATAAAGAATGCACAAGGTTTGGTATGCTTTATAACATTTTCTGCATTTATTCTATACCGATGTTCCTGTTATTTTCTACGCTACTCCTCTATAGCTCAAAACAGACATTTAAACAGTGCTCTTGTATTCAGTATTTGTTGTAGAGGCATCTTCCTGCCATGACTCAGCAATGCATTTTCAGACGGTGCTGTTTTCGGACTATTGGATGAGGTCTGGAAGAGGAGATTAACACAATTAATTACCATGCTGATTGTGTATGTACTGCATTGTGGCGCTTTGCAGCCTTAGTTTAAGCAAGCACACTGGCAAAGAACACCTCATTATGTAGAGCAGAAGCCTGGGGGAGACACATTCATACCTGGGAGTTGCCCAGTAAAACCACTATCATCAGTGATTCACATCTTGTACTGCGGCGTGTAAACTGAAAGGAAAAATACTTGATAAAACATTTCAGTATCATTAAAAACATCATTTTATTTTTGGTTTATCGTGGATTTAAAATGCTCAGCTGGCTGATGTTGCTGATTTGTGTTAATAACATATATGACACCATCAGGGTGTCAGCCCCTTCAGATAAAAGATCAAGGGGCTTTGTTCAGGATTCACCCTTTCACACAAATATTCCAGGGAAGCAGGGGGAAAACCTGTTTTAGGTTACTGATTTGATCTCCTAGACTTAAAAAAACAACTTAAAACTCAGAAAAAGATCCAAACATCACCAACTGGTCATTTGAGTGTGCGAGTGAGGTTGATAAAGCCCCTCTGTGTGCTTTTTTTTTTTTTTTTTTGATATGAGTCATACTCTCCTCTGTCATCTGTCGTATTGTTGTTTTAACATCAAATGATCACAGGCAACAATGGAAATTAACTGAGGACAGCGTTTGTTTGCTGATGCTTATGACATGGTGATAGGTTTGGTTTGGACACTCCAGATTTGCTTTTATGGCTTGTTGCTGTACACGTGTTAGACTTTGGTCATTAGTACAGAGCAGAAAAGCAGAACCACACAGGTGGAGGTGGGTAAATATGGCATCAAGACAGTGTGACAGTTCTGAGCGGCAGTAGAAGTGTGCTGGCTGTGAACAGGCTGAAGGATGATTGTTTCTGATGCTGTTTGTCTTTCTTGCAAATTAAGCAAATGTTTGCATGCTAACACACTAAACTAAGATGTGAACATGGTTAACAGATCCTTTAAGTCCTGTAAGTTGCAAAGTGGGGCCTCCATGGATCGGATTTGTTAGTCCAGTGCATCCCACAGATGCTCGATTGGATTGAGATCTGGGGGATTTGGAAGCCAAGTCAACACCTCAAACTCGTTGTTGTGCTCCTCAAACCATTCCTGAACCATTTTTGCTTTGTGGCACGGCGCATTATCCGGCTGAAAGAGGCCACAGCCATCAGGGAATACTGTTTCCATGAAAGGGTGTACATGGTCTGCAACAACGCTGTGTCAAAGTAACATCCACATGGATGTCAGGACCCAAGGTTTCCCAGCAGAACATTGCCCAAAGCATCACACTGCCTCCGCCAGCTTGCCTTCTTCCCATAGTGCATCCTGGTGCTATGTGTTCCCCAGGTAAGTGACGCACACGCACCCGGCCATCCACATGATGTAAAATCAAACGTGATTCATCAGACCAGGCCACCATCTTCCATTGCTATGTGGTCCAGTTCTGATGCTCACATGCCCATTGTTGGCGCTTTCGGCGGTGCACAGGTTTCAGCATGGGCACCCTGAGAGGTCTGTGGCTATGCAGCCCCATACGCAACAAACTGCAATGCACTGTATATTCTGACACCTTTCTATCAGAAGCAGCATGATCTTCTTCTGCAATTTGAGCAACAGTAGCTTGTCTGTTGGGTAGAACTTCTGGTTCTGACCCAGTCGTCTAGCTATCACAATGTGGCGTCAAACTCGCTCAAATCCTTATGCTTGGTCATTTCTTTGAGGACAAAATGTTCACCTGCTGCCTAAAATATCCCACCCACTAACAGGTGCCATGATGAAGAGATAATCAGTGTTATTCACCTCACATGTCAGTGGTCATGTTATGCCTGATCGATGTAGATTAGTTTCAAACAAAGTTTGGTTTCGGCGTATTTTTAGCATCTCTAATGGACCAGATATTGTCTATTAAATTAAAACAAATAATTAAATTTGTTTCCAAAACAGACCCGGTTAGTAGAAAAGCTGCAATAGGCCCATGTGTATAAAGACATTTTGACATTGTTTAAAATTGTTTTTCTGTCTCATCATAGATTTATATCAGAGTGGAAATACAAGCTCATCAGTGAAATCACGAGGCAGAGATAGCTCTGTAGTTTCAATGAAGAATTTATACAATGTCACTTTATGGAAACAAAAGGGCAATGAAAAGCCTTTCCCCCCCACCACAATATGAAGAATGTCTCCTGAAGAAAATCGCCTACAAAAGTTCAAAATGCCAAACAACATTTTGCTCTGACTGCACCACTACTATGAAAACCTTTTAACTCTTTCCTTTATTTTCGTGTCACTTCTCTGCTGAGAAACTTTCCGTGGCCCAATGGGGCCTGTGACACACAGTAAATGACAAATACAATGGTTTTCATAATCTTTTTAACACTGTATGTAACGCTATAGCTGACAGATTCTCGTGTCAGACACGGCAAGTCGATATTATGGCTTCTGTGTAGGAGACTCTAAATGTCACAGTAAAATTTGATCCATACATCAATATGAGCACATGGCGGTTTTCCCTGGTTGTGAGAAAACAGCTATGGGAGATGAAGGCTTTTCACCTGATGGACAACGGCAGCAGGTTGCTACCTTGAGTTAATGCTCGAGAACAGTATCTGCGTTTTGCGCAGCTCGCAGCTGAAAGTTACGTTTTCTCCATGCCACAAGGAGACATGTAAAGAGGGTTAAACCTAATAAAAACTGAGTTGTGAAGACTGCCATTTGTCAGCTGCGGAGTATTTCATTACCACAGGATGGTTTATCTGCCCTCGTCATCACTTGTGTTTGTCCCCCTTTTGTTGCCAAAACAGCCCTGACCCGTCGAGGCACGGACTATGCCATGGTCCACTAGACCCCATGTCAACCAAAGCTGCCAGCAGGCACATAATCAGAGCGATTAAGATGAATATTCAAAGGACGAGAGAGGGAAAGCCTTTCAGTGACATATCAAATCTTTTCTGGAAAGGACTTATTATTTAAGGATAGAAATGAATCTATCTACATTCGGCGTTGCTGGGTTTTATTGTGTTTGAATGATGGCGTCTGAACCTGCTGATTTAAAACACACTTATGATCAGATTTGTTGTTGGAGACAAGCTTCTCTCATCCAAGTTAAACTCTGAGAATTTACAGAGGGCGACGTTCTCACCTCTCGCTTTAATCTTCCATCAGCAGTCTTATGACAACTCGTTGGCCTGTTTTGCATAATTATTCCCTTTTTTGTCTTACTTTTCAAAGCTTGCTGGGAGGTGGTGATGACGCCTCAGGGTCCACCTGTATCCATCTCTATTCTGTTCAAATGAGTCTTGCTGTGATGGTCTCTCATCCTCCACCTCCTCCTTCTCCTCCTCCTAAAGGCTGGCAGACTCAACCCTGGGAATTTCTGGGAGGCAGCTTGTGGGCTAATTGCCCTTATCAAAATCATGACCTGTTAAATGATGGCTGTCTTTAATCACCCGCACCCTCACCAGCAGCTGCTGACATTTAGTACAATTAATTAATGAAAAGACAACAGGGAGTTGGTGTCTGCTCTGCTTGGCTAAGATGGTAGCTTTTGTTATGTAACACCACCAGAGGAGGCCTCAGAAAGGGGGGCTCAGTTGCCAGTTGCTGTCTCACTAACAGCGACTGGGCTGAAGCAATGGAGATGCTCATTTAAAAGCTCGTTGGTTTGAGAGGAAGGTAATGTTGGAAGAATTGCCATGGGGAAACCGTGTTGGGTCTTTGATCTCATTACCTGCAACATTTTACTCAAGCTTATCCACTCTGAGGTACAAGTGTAACAGCAGTAATGCTCTCCAAATGACTAGCCACTAAATGAATATCTAATCAATGTTTTGCAAACGGTAGCCCTGACAAGCTTAGGAATGGAAGTGGTGTAATGGGGTTCATGAGGTTCAAGAAATACTTGGTAAAGACCTTGTCTTCTCTCTAGCATTTCCAAAACAAAAAAGAAAAAAGAAAAAAACAACAACAAAAAAAAGAAGTGTGTTTATCTGCTCTGATGTAGGCTGCAAACATGAGCATGTCCAATTAAGTAGCTTGAAAGGGGCTTATCGTTAGTTAACTACATTGGGATTACAGGCTATGTTAAAATAAATGTGTTCACGACTAGAACACTGACCATGTGGAGGGAAATAAATGAAAAACTGTTGAGGAGAGGAAGCAGGAAGTAATTTTTTATCAGCATTAGAGCAATTCATATGGGCGACAGGAGAAAGCACGAATAAGCAAATAGCTATGATTCACTGTGGAAATTAACATGACTCTTCCACCTTAACATTACAACCACAGCCCTGACACTGATCCATTGTACGAATCTGTTCGGAAAACTAGGAAAAAAAAAAAACGTTCACGCCATCAAAACAGCCGCTGAAAACCCTGCAACACCCAATTAAACTATTGTAGACTGTTTCAAATGCTGAACAGGTGTAATTAGCGATTAATGCTTCGTCGCTTTTGTGTTTGTTTCACCGCGTTCTGGCTCTGTTTGCTCCTGCTGCTCTCCATCTGTCATAAACAAACATGTTTTCCCCTCAGGTGTAAGCGGCCTCTCAGGTTATTTGTATTTGTGGTAGTCATCTTCTGGCGCTCCTTTTATTCTATTTTTTCCGGCTTTTCTGTCCGTATTTGTGCTGCTGATCTACTTTTACTGTTGTGCCAGTTGCTAGCCTCAATGCTTCATCTGCTGCTCGTAATGGGCTCTGTCTGCTCCATGGTCCCCGTCTCCCTCTGCTGAGTGTTTTATTGGTCTTTTATTTGAATCCCAACATGCTTCCCCAATATGAAGAGGCCCTTTACCTCCCTGGGCCATCTTTATCAAATAACAATTTGTTTTGTAATCTACTTGCCTGTACGCCTGAAAGTTTTTAAATGTTTGACAATGAAAACAAATGCTGAATTCACATCTGCCTCTTTCCTCCAGACCAGGTTCTGTAAACCCACACAAATGCTCTGTTATAGCTTCTTTTTCTGCAGATTGCTGCTAAAAATTCAACCCCGATGCTGTTATAATTTGACTACCAAATTGTGCCCAAATGCTGTCAGAGTTTGATTGCCAGCTGAAAGATATAATCATACGCTATGTTGCATATTGTATTTCTCTGAGCTCTTGTAGTCTTGCACAGCTAACCAAGCAAGAAGCAGCCCGTCCTGCACATATTCCTCAGGAGGGGGAGACAATCCTGGTTTGAATGTTTCAGTAACAGAAAACTCATACTTCTAAAAATCACTGGTTTGCAAAATGATCTCCTGTCATGGCAGAAGAGAAGGCAAAATGAGGGCACAGTCTGAATTGTACAAGAAGATAAATAATCCCTGTGCTGCACAATAGTAATACAGGAAGCAGGAGGCAAAGAGTTAAACTTCAGCGATGGATACAGTCTGTATAGTTAGCAGGTCGCAACTCTTTAAAATCAATACAGCAAACAAAGACATTAAAACAAACCACAGGACAGCATGCTGTGTGTAGGTATAAAGGCTGAGCTGTTAGTTATAAATCATGCAAAGCCCTGCCTCTGGACGCATAAGTAATGGAGCAAAGAATTTAAAAATTGATTGATTTTGGTGGCCAGAATCAATTGGAGGATATCACTTTAGGATTAATTTGATCAGTACACTTCATATCAATCTGCCATTTAGATAATGCTATAATTTGTTGTGAAATAGTTGTGTAAAACGTAAAAGGAGCCGGTCACAGGGACAAACACGCAGTGAATTATCACTTGACTCTGCATTTCCTTCAAACTCTAAGGAACCTTTTACCGTCCTTTAGCCAATTGTTTTGGTTTTCTGGACAATGCCTTTTATTTTTCTGGCTCAAGTTCACAGCTCTCACCAACACTGTTACTGAAGCAGGCAAACCCACATGCTACACAGCCTGCCCAGAGCCAAACGGCTGACAGATGTTAGCAACTAGCGGTTGAACAGAGTGGAGCATTTAGCAACTGCAAAGCCAAATATTTCCCTCGGGAGCTGCAGGAGAACAGAACTAAGAGGAGAGTGTATATAGCTCTTACATTCATCAGGTGACCAAACCACAACTGCAAATAAATACCAATGTTGCTTTGTGTTTTTTGGATGCAAACACATTTGCCTTATCAACTTTAGAAGATGAGAATATGTAATTGTTGTGTTTACAGCCTGTTGCTGTATTTTAGCCATAGGGTGGTGGAGGACTGAGGAAAACTCTGTGACCAATGTGGAAAATGTTTAACATTCAGCCCGATAGTGGTGCAAGAGGAAAAATCTGTACTAAATTAAGTTATACAGCACCATATGTAGTAATAATAATAATTATAATAGTAAAAATAATAATAACATGTAAAGCATCGCAACACACAGTCTCTGCTCTGTATCTGATAACATGAGGAAATATAAAGGAAATACTGTTAAGCTGTCATCCAAGGCTATCCATTAACTGTTTATTTATTTCTTTAGTTTAATTAATTAGTTTTTTTGTTTGCTCGCTCCAGCATTGTTTTCTTTGATGTTGCTGCTACCTTCACGACTATGACTTCACGAATTAAGAGCTCTCCAAACCTCACGGGAATAAACAACTTGAACAAGTCCATCTCCCTCCACTGTTTAATTTTGATGTTATTATTTTACCAGCAGGCAGAATTTTTTTTTTTTTTCCCAAAAGCAAGACCTCAAGGAGAACTGCAGCAGGGAGCTAACAAGCATTAAAAGTAAGAAACCTTGGATTTGAGAATATAAGCAATCACATTTTTTAAATTTTTTTTTTGTGGATTTTTTTTTTTGCCAGTCGAGGGGACGCTTTAATACCAAGGTGTTGTTTTCTCTAATTTCGCTGGGCCAATGAAATAAGTCAGATAATTTGTTTTAGGTGTTGAAGGAGACCAAACAACAGCTAATGGCTACATGAATAATGAACTTAGATACGTGAGGTGGCAAGAGTGACATTTCTACTGGCTGCTTTGCTTTGTTTCTGCTGGAGGACCAAGTAGGAAATTGTGTGCTAACACATTAATCATAACAACTTGATGTGCTAAAGGCTAATAGCTGTGAGTTTGTATCAGAGACTTTATGCTCCCTAGTGGTGAGAGGTTTACTAATGCAGCTTTAACAATCAAAAGCAATTTGTTTCTCTGTGATTTAACAATGTGAAAGCATACCCTTGGAAACTTGCCCATCACAGCTACCCAGCTGTGCTACTTCTTTTAAAACTACATTTGTTTTCACCTATCACCATGCAGAACTTCATGCTGCTCAGCAGCAGTAATTACGCAAATTTCCCAAGGATAAATTTTCCACACCATTATTCGGAAGTTATTGTTAATTCTTGATCAGTTCACTTAGTCTACCCTTCATTGACTCCTCCAGGGGACTGTGGACACTAAACTACTGAACATGACTGGTGATTTAAAGTCACACTTATTGCTGCATGTGTGCTTGATGTTTTTGCATCAAATACGTGTGTGTCAGAAATTCCACAGTGTTTAGCTTGTATTGAATCAGATGGGTGGCTCAGACGGAGCTCGATATGTCCAATATGGCCTTGCTGAGGATTGCTGGCAGCAACAGAGGACACATCCAGCTGCCTTTTAATTATGTCAATATATCTGCCTTTGTACTTTAGCAGGCACTTCCTCTCTCTTTTCACCACTTCTGTTTTATACTCCCTGCCTCTCTTTCTGTCATTCTTTTCAAAATTTCAAGAGCTTGTGAAACATGAAAATTTCTTTTCAGTCTGTTGGTGGTGACAAAATGTGACATCGATTCCACTAGAAACATGACCCAAATGGCGCCACCGAGCCTTTGCTGAAACTACACCAAACTCGGCATGCTGATGGAGACAAAAGCATGAAATTGTGAACAAAGGTGTGTTTTTGAAAAATCAATACATGTCTATGCAGAAACAAAAGGAAGGACACTTAAATGTCTCTGCTGGAAGAACAATGATGATTTCAGGTCATGGAAGAAGTTTGCCTATTTGTCTTAAGCAGAAGAAAACAGAAAGTTGTCAAAGTTGTTTCACAAACAGAAACACAACAGCCAATCTGTTCTTTGAGGACACGTCAGCAAAAAAAAAAATCTCAAAATGAGCCTCCAAAATGGAGATTAAACTAATTATATATAATAAAAGTTATACATTTTACTTTTCAGTCACAAATAACCAAGTCGTTTATTTAAAAAAAAAACTAAACAATCCACATTTCCGCATTTTCCGCATTTTTCCATTGCTGATTTAAAAGAAGCCCTCTGGCTCCTAAATCAGGCTAGTGGAGAGCCCCGCTGTGACCAGTGAGTAGGTCAGCTCCACGGGTCTGCAGAGAAAAGCTTTTTTCCCAGAACGCCTGGAATCGATATCCGAGAGGAGGGAGGGAGCAGAGCAGTGGAGTGGAGGGATCACAGAGACTGGGAAAGCAGGTGGGGTGGGAAAATAAAAAAAGGTTCATCATGGTTTCATAAACCCAGAGAGCAAAGTGAGCATGAATGCCTCTCACTTATTGCCGGGTGGCTCTGTTCTCACTCTGTTGGCTCTGCCGAACACCAGATGGGCTGATCGCTGCATTATGAGCTTGCTGTGGTCTGAAAAGCCTTGTGCCTCACCGAGGTGAAGATCAGAGGAGAGCTTCTTAAACAATACAGGGTTATCGTGAGCTGGGGGTTGCTCAGGTACAGGGTACAAAGAACGTGTCTGGAATAACAATCGTGCAGTGGAACAAATTGTGAAAAAGTGTTGGAAAAGCTTTTGATGGAACACTGTGAGGAAGAGAAAGTTTGAGAAAACCGTTAGTTATCTGTTAGTGGTACATCATGTGGGCAGGTTAGACAGCATAACAAATTTGCCATTAAAAGAATAGTTTCCTATTTTGGTAAATATGTTTATTTATAAGTTAGATGAGGAGATTGGCACCACTTTCTTATCTGTGCATTAAATATAAGGCCAGAGCCAGTAGTCGCTTAGCTTAGCATGAAGATCGGAAATACAAGTAACTTCTTAAAGTCTCTACTGGTTGAATGGCAGCTGGTCCCATCCAAGAAACAGTCAGGTAAATAACCTCCATAAAAAAGCAAACTGTTACTTTATGACTACAACTGGATTGTACAGTTTCTCCACATTTCATGATAAAACGGTAGCTCACAGTTCAGCTGTGTGGTTAGGTCTTTTTTTTTGTTTGTTTTTTTTTCAGAAAAGTTACCGCAGTGGATCTGTAAATGAAAATCCTGCTGTCAGCTAAACAAGCTCCTTAATCAGACCTGCAGGATGGAAGCTCCATCTGCAAATCAGAGTAGACAAGGGCTTTCAAAGAGAGGACATGGAGCGCAGGTAATCACTCTGTTACAAAAAAAAAAAAACAATAGTGATGCAAACCACTGAAACAACACACTAAAATGACAACATGTGAGATATTTTCTCTCTCTGCAGGTCCACACAATCAGTTCAGCACTAAGGTTCAGACAATCCTCTGCAAACACATCGAACGTATTAAAATATTGGAAGAATTTCTTGAAAAAACAGAGGAGGAGATGATTTTTTTCTATCTCACTGATAGTGAACTTTTATTCTAGTGCATATGAAAGAAACTATGAAAACAAAAACAAAACAAAAAAATATGATTAATTATCAACAGTTCTGTGTTTGTAATTAAGTTTAATTTATGGCAACGCATCCTTGAGAAGTAATAATTTTTAAATCACAGGAAAACCTTCAACCCTAATGTAAAATTATAAAATCATACAGTAGCATATTATATTTGTATCAGTATGAACTGAACAGCATCAGCAGGTTATGTTACATTTTCCAATAATTAAACATCTGATGAAACATGATGCCACAAACTGCAGGAATGATTAAAAGCATTTTTGCAGTCCCTCAAGTGTTGTGCATTAAAATTTCTTTGAATTACCACACAGAGAGGGATAACATCACACACAAAGCTCTCCAACAGAGAGCTGTGTGTGTGTGTGTGTGTGTGTGTGTGTGTGTGTGTGTGTGTGTGTGTGTGTGTGTGTGTGCTTTCACTCAGAACTCAGAAGGCGTTTTGTAATTTAGCATTTTGTTTGTGATGGTACGCCTCACACTGGCTGGAGTATGGTAGAATTGAGGATTCGCCTCTTGAAACACTCTCTACCCTCCAGAGGTTGAGAGGTGAGCTGCTTGGCTTTCTGCCAGAAAACCTGTTCAGACTGCACCTCTGATATCATGTGTATGTGAATGTAAAAAGCATATGATCTGCATGTGGGATGAATAAAGATGTGGAGGAAGACGGTTTGGAAGATGGCTTCTACACAGGATACTGTGGTTTCTCCTCTACATTTATGCACAATGATAAATTCTAGATAATGGTACTTTTTTTTTTTTTTAAATACTTCTCTCTTCTTTGGCTCTTGGAGCCAGTTTGATGGAACTTTGGATGGCATAAAAGTGACGAATGAATCATTTTATTGCTTTGTTGAAAATTTGTTGAATGCTTTTGTTTTGCTCTGCCTCTGTCATGTCTCCTGCTCGTCAGTCCTGTCGAGTACACTTGAACACTCTTTGTTTTCAGCTCATGAATTTTTAATTCACCCGCGGTGAACCTGAGCGAGAACACAGAGTTACAATGTGTGAAAAAAAATAATAAATAAATAAATAGGTAAAACATCACAACATTCGTTCTCACGTGCACTGGATTAACCTTGCATTAGGACTCATTACTGCTCTCACTAAAACTCAGCAGTAATGACTGCAGTAACTGCAGTATCATCAGTTTTCAGCGGCCGACGCCTCGGCTTTGTGGTCAACGTTCAAATTAGCTTGAGAACCTTAAAATTCACCCGAATCTTTTACTGTTTCAAGGTATTCTCAAAACATTAACTATATAATGATTTAACAAATATCCAACTTTCTGATATTTTATGTGTTCAGAACACCTGCTGGTGTTCAGTAAGAAGGCCAGTGCAGAGGTACTGACCAGCACATAGTACGTAGCAAAGTGGGATGATCGATGATCATGACTCATGACTGATGACAGATTACCTTATCTCCTCCTCACGCCTGTAAAATTCACATTTATCTCCAGATCTGATGTCCTCTGTACTGACTTTGAATTTAAGACCTTTCTTCCTTCACCTAAATGATTTATTGTCTCTAGCTGTATTAAATGTGTTTAGCCAGGAGCTTTTAATATCATTTCTTTATTGGATATTTATTTTTATGTGGCTTTAAGGCGGCACTGATCAAATTAGTATGCACACCACAGAGGTCTACCATCTGACTAGCTCACTTCAATGTTGTGTAGCGTCTTTCAGCTAAAAAAAACAAAAAAAAACTAAACGTTTGTGGTTTTAAATATATTTGCCATGCTCATTTTAGATCAGGCTCTGATATAACGGCACTCTGTGTTATTTGTCTTTCATTATTTGTATGTTTTGTGTTTGTGCTGTAAGCTGAGAAATTGCTGTCTTTGTTATATCGTGGCTTAATGTGGGTGTGCTCAAATTGTTTGTTATGATTCATAGCTGCAGATACTGTAGGTGTCCTTATGAATTCTGCTTAAAGGTGGTTAAAAAAAGACACCGTTTATGATGTTTTCTGTATTTGAAATAAATGTTTACCAACAGATACAGTGTGTTAGTGCTGTCAGGAGACAATGTGGACCGATAGGAGTTAAAGGATGCCAGAAAGTATTAGCTTCAGTCAACCGATACCATAAATATGAATGTCCCGTATCTTAACTGTTTCAGGCATAGACTGCATCTATGAAGAAATCTGCACAAAGATCAGAATAAACCAACGCTGTTACCTGCAAAGCAACCACATTTATTTGGCCACACCAATTAGACATGAAAACCGAGAAACAGAACTCAAAAAATTCAAAAAAATCTGAAGATTTTCTACAAGAATCAATTCTGAGACACTTTCAGATTGTTCAGGGAACGTTTCACTGGTGGTAATCAAATTCTTGTCACATCAGCAGGACTTCTGCAAATTTAACTGGCCTTGGATGGCGAATGTCAGTAAACAGCTTCATAATAAGTCTGAAAACAGCTGTAACAAAAACGAATGGACTTCTGGTGAGACCTTCATCATGTTGCTCACAGCATGACTTCACAGCATGTATCCTGTGCTTAGATAAACAGATGAACGCTAGGACTGCAAAGCAATTAAAAACTGGGTTTCTAGAAAAGAAGTAGCTTGTATGAAGTGCCTTCTGACCATGTCGGAAATCAGAAGTGTTTACACCTTCTCTGAACAGACACACTTGAAGCCTGCCGTCACAGAGAGGGGAGCTGTAATATCATGGAAACATGAAGATATATTTTTACACTGTCTCTCCTGGAAGGCATTCGTTTGTGTAATGTTGTTATGTTTTCATGTCACAGGTGACAGAAATAGTTGAAAAAGGAGCTAGAGAGTGAAATTCAAACCTTTGCTCCCGCCTCACCTCTGCATAGCTGGCCAATCACAGACTTATGATTGTCACATTGTTTTGGAAAGTTACGGAAACAAATGCAGTAAGATCCAGCATTGGAAAGGTGAGGATGGAGGTGGTTCCTAAATGTATTCAACCATTCGACAAGCAGTTCTGAAAGAGTATACAGGACCCTTAAGAGTCTACAGCCATGCTAGCGGCTTTGTAAGGCTATACATTGGTGCCTTGGCATTAATGCTAATTAGCCCTGAGTACAGCTGAGTGTGATGGGAATGTTATTATTTTTGCAGAACTTTGGTCATAAACCAAAACCAAACCAAATTAAAGTTTCGGGTGAAAAATGATCACCAAAATAATTACTATTCATACTGAGGAGAACATGAACATATATAACAAATTTTGTAGCAATCCCTCAAATATCTGTTGAACCAAATGTCAACCTCATGTTGGCACCAGGGGCAAAGTCAGGGTTCCACCAAAGTCAGTCAGATGCATCCTCTGGGAACCATGAATGTCTTTACAAGATTTTGTGCCAATCCACTGAGTAAATGTTGAGGTATCTCAGTCTGGACTAATGTGGTGGAGCAACAGACTAACACGCTGCTACCAAGCCCACAAAACATGGATCCACTTTTTTTTCCTTCCACAACTTTGCGGGGAGGTTTTGACCCCTGGCTATTTTTAGCTGCTATTCATATGCTGAATAGGTTCTTCTCCATGACAAACAGCAACAACTTAGTACAAATATGGAGTGCCGATATCCTCTTCAGGCCTGTTCTTAGTCACACATACTCTAACATGTAATCATTATGCAAGGTCAAAACTGCGGTTCAAGACTCCTATAGAGGAGACACGATGCATGTGCATTCATAGTGGGTCCTTTACGGAGGTCAAGGTTTAATTGGCTATAAATATAACGTTAACGTTATAACGTTGTTAACCTTTGAAAGCCAAGGCTGAGATGTGCTATAAGATGAGAACTCACAGCTCTGAGCTGATCTGCCTCACGCACTTATATTGAAACTGAAACTCTGTCAGGCATTGCAGACAAACCCATTCCCCAAATTGTCTCCTCTATTTGCTTCCTGTTTAAATGCAGCCCAGGCAAGAGAACAGTCGATCTCCCTCCGTCTCCCTCACAGCAGGAAAATTAAATTTGCCAGAATAAAGAATGGCGTTAACACTCAGATGAATC
The DNA here is from genome assembly GCA_037833715.1 of Toxotes lorentzi. Classification (NCBI taxonomy): domain Eukaryota; kingdom Metazoa; phylum Chordata; class Actinopteri; family Toxotidae; genus Toxotes; species Toxotes lorentzi. The sequence continues at coordinate 17,291,173 of JBBMJY010000020.1, read as the reverse complement.
AAAGTTAGCCTAAAAGTGTATGCACAAAGAGGTAACCGGAGACTTTTACTGTGAGACTCTGCCTGGAGTATTTCCATACCTCTCACACTACAATTATGGGAGGCAGTTTCCATGACAATGACGCACTTTTGAGGGATAAATGAGAGGGAGCTTGAAAATGAACTTTCATACGTACCCCTCCTCCTCCCACCGCCAGGCAATGAACTCCTCCTGATTGCTTTTGTCGCTGTGTGAGGAGGAAGAGAAATGTTTAATTTGCAATCATGATGACATACTGTAGCGTCAGAGGAATCTATGCATACAGGCACGTTTTCAAAATTGGATTTCATTGAAATTTTCCTTGTATTTAACCATGCAATGTTTTCTTGCTTTGTACTTTGTTACAGCTGTAAACAGCTGCTTTGGGCTTTTTAGGATCAGCTTTTGGCTCTGTGTTTTTCATCTTAATCCTGAAATAAACTAAAGTTAACGGCATTATTTACAACCTTTACCTCATCATATTTAACAAATGTACAGTTTTGGTTCACTTTCACAGTTTCTCAACAGCCTTGTTTGCAGCAGCAGGAGGCAGCCGTTTTCAGCCAAAAAGCACCTGGCTGCTGAATAAAGTGGAGCATTCAGCCACTAAAGAGCCAGATATTTTTCTCAGAAGCTGGTGGAAAGAAAATCAGAGCTAAAAGTGGAGTGAATGTTTGACTTCTGCCAAGTGGCCAGAAGCACGAGTTTAAATAAAATGCTAATGTCACTCTGTATCTCCTGGATGTGTAAATGTTACCAAAAAAATTAAGGCTCCCTTAACAAATTAACTTTTCCCATTCTGCAACATTGTCTTCCACACTAGTTCTGATTCTAAGCAGAGGTACGCTTTGCTGTCCATAGTTGGCTAACATGACCTCTTGGGAGAGAAGAGTCTGCCTGAGGACTTAGAAAGATGAGACATGGAGAAAATGGGTTACAGTTTTTCTGGAAAACCATCTACGAGGAGGAGGACACAGAGAGCAAGAAAATGAAAAAGAATTGGCAAGAGAAGGAGTATGAAGGGAAGAGAAAGAGAAAAAAAAGAGTGAGGAAAGCATCTTTACTGTGCCATCAGGTATAATCTCTATGCTCTTGGCAAAAGTGTCAAAAGATTGAGAGGGCAGCAGACAAGATGAATAGTTTGAACCTGTGTCTGTGAAAGTGGATGATGGGAGACGGAGAAGAAAGAAAAAAGTGGGGGAGAGAGAGCGAGAGAGATACTGGCAAAAAAAAAAAAAAAAAAAGCTGCAAGTGTGAGGGGAAAAAAAAGTCAAACACAAAAGGCAGAAGACACACACAGAGTCAGAACATGTGGGAAGAAAAACGGAGACAAAACCTCAGGGCTAATAGTCACCGCATTAGCCGGTCATCATCCGCCTCGCCTGACCACACAAGTCCCTCTACGGGAGCTGTCATTAAACCCTCCCAACAGGTGTCTGGGTGAGTGATTTTAACCAGAGTAAACAGAGCAAGATTAATGGTGCGAAATAGCACACAAGGGGCACAGATCTGGTGGAGCAACGGTGACCGTGTCAATGAAAAGGTTATTAATGTTTGGGAAGGTGCAGACAATGTCTCTGCTGCTCTGCTGTTCAGTGTTTGTTTTTTATTCTGTTGTAATGTGCTGCACTGTTTGTCTGTGATTGCGTAATAAAATGATACATTAGGAATATATTCATGAAAACTGGAGCTGAAGGAATATTGTTAATGATTTACCAAACATGACATGCAGACATCTCATTCATTCAACACAAATTACTCCCTGAGTTTTATTAAAGCGGGAGAGTTAAAAAACAAACAAACAAACAAAAAACAAAAAAACGTTGTTACAGCAAAATTAATCAAAGTACTTTATCATTGTTCCCTTCCACAAACCTCCAGATTTGACAGCAGTGTTCCAGCTTGGCCTGATGTGCCCAAATCAATAGCAAATTTAGGATGTCAGTGCTCAGCCTGTAGCTCATTACATGGGCCAGTGTTATTTACTAGCATTGGGCTGCCCCCTCCTCTGTCTTTCCTTTCCTCCCTCTCTCTCTCTCTCCTCCTCCTCCTCCTCCTCCTTTTCTTCCTCCTCATGTTCCAGGATAGTATTTCATACACATACTCCACCACATAGTACAACCTGCTCCCACTCAGTGTCACCAGGATACAGTTCCTCCAGAATCCAGAGCCAACCAGTCAGAGCCGAATTAGATGTGTTATTGCCAAGATGTCCAACTCGCACAAACGCACAGGGCCTCGTCTGTTTCCACAAACTAAGATCTCAGTGTTCCCAGAAGAATATGGCAGGAAATGTGAAGTATTTGTATTGTTTCGTGTTTCAAATAAACTGCTAGTGCGGATGAGTCTTGAAATAAATTGGATGTAGAAAAGGAGACATGGCCGTAAAATCAGCCATGTCATAAGCAAATGCAACACTACACTACAAGGAAAGAGAGGTGCAGTCAGCCTGCAGTACAGTAAATCCTCAGACAGCAGTTGTTTAAATTCAGCAGGATCAGGAGCCCTGATCCAGGCTGACACAGAGCCTGACTGAAAAAAGAGCCTGACCGACTAAGTGACAATTGCCATGCATTACTTTTAACTTGTAGTGGAGTGTTTCTGAATGTTAGCCCTCACGTTTGGAGCTCTGACTAAATGTCAAAATCTATAAATGGAAAGTAGCTGATGCTTTTGGTAAATAGATCATCATTTGCCATCTCTTTCTTCAAAATACTTTAAGTTGAAATCCAAATCCCAAATGATTAATATTCACTTTGAAGAAACAAGTTCTCAATTGACCACTGAATTCCAGAAACAGAGAACAGATAATTCAAATGCCACTTTTTTGTATATTAGGGATGTGGTTCAAACATTAGAGAGCAGAGTGAACTGCATTTCTCTTCCTCCTCACACAGCGACTTTAGGACGAGATCCAATTCTGATGTTCTGGTTAATTAAAGATACAATAAGAAATGAAATGAATCTTCAAAAGGCACTTGTTTTGGCCCAGCAGCTCTGCTGAACAGTTCAGCCTGCTGTGTACTCAACATCCAAATGTTGTTGGAGGAGGAGGCAGCGATGCCGTCTCCTCTGTGTTTACCCACAGCTGTTTAACCAGGGAACGTCGGTCCACAGAGTGGGCTGCCGGCGGCATGGTAAAGAGGGGCTGGATTATTCTGCCTCTGCCAAATGAGGCAGAACGGGGGCTAATTCTATTTGAGCTTCACCACTTGAGTCAACTTTACGGCCCAATTAGCTCCCTGAAATGAGAGAAGGCTAAAGGAGAGAAGAGGGGCGGTTGTCAGGAGGTGATGGCAGTGTCCATTCTTGATGGCACAAAATCAGAGTGATGTCAAATCATATTTTCCTGTCGCTGCACCATCTGGGATTAACTTGGCAAGATGGAAATTAAATGTAGATCATATTTGGTTGGTGCAATTCTAAAAAAACGTATAAAGAAAACTTAAAAACCCGTTGCATGTTCTATCTGGTTTTTCATAAAGGGAAAGTACAGAGGAGCTGCTGTCACACAAAAAAGTCTCATAATTCCTACATCTTTAGATGCCTAGCCATCTTTAGATGCCATAACGCTATCATTGTGAGCAGGGACCACTGTCAAAACCTCAGTGGTGCATTCAAGGACTGTTTGACATCGAATCCTCTGCCAAAAAATACTGTACTGAGAAATTATAGTGCCATGAAATTAAATTTAGAAAACGAATTTGATGATGGCCATTGTGTATTTGGTCATTGTGTGCTTTTGTTATTCAGCAGCTCACACTCAAATCTCAGATGTCAAAGTGTCCTTGAACACATCAGCAGGACAAGTTTTTAAAGAACAGTCCATCCTTGAAGCTGCAGTATCTCATGATGAAATTACAACTATTGCACAAAAATAAAAGGCCCTGAGGTAATCAGAGTGATGGTACAACTGTGAAGAGTGAATCCTCTGTAAGTTGACTTTCATGCAGCATACTGTTTTGAAAATTGTCTCTGCTTGCAACAGCAGTAACCAAATAATATAGAGAGCTCTGAAAAAGAGTTACAAATAAATGAAAGTGATCTTAGGAAAGTTTCAAGTCACTGCAGGGTGAATTTCATTGCATACTGAAATAAAAATGAAAACGGCTGCCTGGAAGGAAATCAATCTACAATCTTGCACTTTGCTCTGGAAAATGATCAGCAATAATGTAAACTGTGCAATTTGTAATTAAATAGACTGAAACAGACAATACCACTGCAGTGAATAAAAGCAAGAGAAAAGTGAACAAATTTTCACAGTGCGAGTATAGATATTATGAAAACAGAGTAATCAGAGGGAGCATTTGCATGACAATGTACTCTGCTGCACAGAATATAAACAATTTTCACAGAATTTGTTTTGAAAAGGGCCAATTTATTCTCAATAAGGTTTAGGACACAAGGAATTATTCTCATTATTAGTGGAATAAAAGGCTCTGTGTAATTGCTGCGACCAACATTATGGGCAATTAGAAAAGGTCAAAGCCACAGTGGCCAAATAATTGATCAATAGATGTGACAAACACTGTGTCACTCACATTGAGGTATGATGTGGATGAACCAGTTTCTTTTCATTGTCAAAACCAGATCCATCTCCCAGTTTGATATGTACAAGAAAAAAATACTAGTATCAGAAGCAGAAAATTGCAGAAAATTGTATTTACCGTTGTTCTCCCACAGTACTGACAGTCCCAGCCTCTGTTGTCCGACCTCAGCATTTATGTTTGGAAACTGAGCAGGGGGGCCAGCGAGGGAAATAGTTTATCTGTAAAAGTAAGTGGTTTACCACATGAATGGTAATCATTTTGCTGTTGGTTGCCTGGCTACCGTCACTTTAAATCAGAGGTTGTGGATGGACAGGAAAGGGATTTTTGATCCTCTGGGGGTTTGTGTGTTCCAGTGCCTAGTTCAGTGCTTTGGATAATGACAGCCACACTTAGACTGAGATTTTTTTTTTTAATTCACAGCAAATAACCCCCTGTATGATATTTATCTGGCTGATATTTGTGCGTAAAAAAAACAACAAAAAAAAAACAATGCTCCAATTTCCAGGTAAGGCTAGCTGCGAGGAGTCCACACATCAATGACAGATTTTGCGTTCCTTCGAAAAATCAAACATGCCCAAGCGAAGTTTCAACAGAGCGGGAGAGGTTCAGATAGATTTTATGCAGGTTGATGTCGCAGCCTCAGGCCTCAGTGGGCTCCTAATGACTGTCATCATTTAACTATCCAACAGTATCTACATTCCTCACCCTTCAAAGAACCAATATGTCGGATTTTCTGGATTAATGCAGGCATAGTTCAATAACAACCACTAAGTTAGAGCCACACTCTGAGGAGAACAGCTATTTCTGTTGGATCCAACCAGCATCCTTCATGCTCTCGATGCTGAATGAAACAGATGATGACGAGAGAACATTCATTAAGCTTTAACAATGCAACGAACTTCCATATCTTCTCAGTGAGGCATTTGCAATCTCTCAAAAACGGTCCACCAACTGCGAAGGGTAAAAACAATCACTTTTTTCTATCCAAATGTCAGACAAAGAAACATAAAACGCAAGCAAATGGGTTGATTAAACTAGCTTTGACTCATCACCACTCAAGGGAATGCAACAGTCCAAAATGGTTAATTTATCAACACCAAACAAACTTTTCGAGGACTGCAGATTTTCAGTCTTTGTGTTCCGACCTTGAAGACATTACCAATGAATGACTGCAACAAATCCCTGATGGCTGCGCTGCTAAGAGAGCCTGTCGCTCTCACAAACACTTAAAGAAGAAGTTCATTCTGAACATCTATTGACCAGAAAGTCTCCTGTCACAACATGACACTCAGTTATCAATCATCATCACATGGTTGGGACTCGAGACCAGTGATGGGGGTCCACACTGAAAAAAAATTGGTATTACGTTAAAAAGGAAGGGGTGCTGCTTTGGTTCTACAGATATAGGTGAGATACTGAAATTTGAGAGATCCAGATTTACAGCTTGTTTAGACACCATGACATTTCAGAGTGGTTTATAATATAAAAAAGAAATATTTTACAACGCTGGACAGTTATCACAGGAGCAATCATTTATCCTCTCTCTTGATGATTACAAGGTAAACAGTTAAAAAACAGTGTTCCCATAAACTGATCTGCAAAGAATATACAGTTGCATGTTTCGATTGAACACAATACATTTCTGGATGATTCTCTTAAAAGTTTAGGATCTTTGACTTGTATAGATGTGGGAACTTACACTACTTTGCTTTCCTTCAGGTCTCCAGTCTTGAAAAGCTTGTTGAAAAGAAAGTGCTTTTTCTCTGCTTCGTGTTTTCTTAAGAAAGGAATATTTCACTTTCAAGAGTCAGAAACACTTTTCACCATCACCATCAAACTTGAAGGAAAGAGATGCTGTTACCATCACCGTCGTCATCATCATCATTTTCACTGCGCTTGTAGTAAACTGATCTTTAGCAGCACTTTCATGAGCAGTCATCTGTGGTGAGAAAAAAAAAAAGAAAAACAGATGGTGCCTTTGGGAATTTAGCAATCTGCTTCTTTTTTCTTTCCTCCTTTATTTCTTTTTTTCTGCTCCACTTGAATAAATGCATCTCATTTTTGCTGAGGAACCAGTTATGAGAGGATCTTTTCAGAATCAGAATCAGCTTTATTCGCCAAGTACGCATACACATACAAGGATTTTTTTGCCGGCAGTTGTTGTCTCTCTAGCGACAACGTAGCAAGGTAGCAATCTATATACTATATGTACAAATATACAATGAAGTGCAGATGAAACATGAAATGGTACCGGTCCTGCGGTGAGTAGTGCAAAAAAAGAAAATAAAAGATAAAATAAAATAAATATAAAAATAAAATAAGACAAAATAAAATATGCAAGTTAGCTGTTAACTGTTAACTATTCAATAGCGTGACTGCTGGTGTCTGCTAGTTCTGGTCTGGAGGGTTCTGAGCCTCCCTTATGGGACCAGTTCAAACAGTCTGTGTGCGGGGCGAGAGGAGTCCTTCATGATGTTCCCTGCCCTCTTTCGGGTCCTGGAGGAAGTACAAGTCCTGGATAGAGGGCAGGGGGACACCAATGATACGTTCAGCAATCCTCACAGTGCGCTGCAGTCTGGTCTTGTCCTGCTTAGTGGCAGCTCCGAACCACACAGTGATGGAGGTGCACAGGACAGACTCGATGACTGCTGTGTAGAACTGCAGCAGCAGCTCATGGGGGAGTCTGCATTTCCTCAAGAGCCGCAGGAAGTACATCCTCTGCTGGGCCTTCTTGAGGATGGAGCTGATGTTCTGCTCCCACTTCAGATCCTGTGAGATGATCGTGCCCAAGAATCTGAACAACCCCGTCTCCACAGTGGAGACGGGGTTGTTGAGGACTGTGAGGGGGGGGCAGAGCAGGGGGATGTCTCCTAAAGTCCACTATCATCTCCACCCTCACCAGAGCACCAGAGCAGCTGGTGCACCAGAGCACCAGCTGATCCACTTGCTGTCGGTATGCAGACTCATCATCATTCTGGATGAGACCGATGACAGTGGTGTTGTCTGCAAACGTCAGGAGCTTCACAGAGGGGTCTGCGGAGGTGCAATCGTTTGTGTAGAGGGAGAAGAGCAGTAGAGAGAGGACACATCCCTGGGGGGCGCCGGTGTTGGTGGTCCGAGTGTCTGAGGTGAACTGTCCCAGCCTCACCTGCTGTGGATCATCTCTGTGGATCATTGTGTGCTGAACCAGAAGAAATCACCACAGCGGATCACAACAATAAAATGCTGAAAAATGCAGTCAGAAGGCAATCAGCTTTTACATCTTTGGCAGGTAGCCAGTCAATGGTAAATAAATCTACTTTGAAATTTCTTTGGCAGTGCTGAGCTCTGAGCTTGTATTAGTCACTGTGACTGACTGGTGAAAAGTTAACACCATGTTCGGCACCTATTTTTTTCATGACGATGCAAGCTGCCAATCACATGTACACACAAATTTATTTTTTGTTTTTTTCTTCCCATTTTTGTCTCTGCTACTCATAACCAAGTTTGCTGCACTGGTATTTAAGGGCGCACACACACACACACACACACACACACACACACACACACATTGTCCTAGTGCTGTAAATGCTCAATTGCCAACCCTATTGCTGAGCAAGAACTTTAATATTAGACAATCCTGCAAGATATGTGCATGACAGTTACAGAGTAGTTACGGCTAAAAATTCTATTGAGGAAAAAAATGACGAATAACATTTGAACAAGCACAGAGCAGGTCCTGGCACAATGTCACTGGGAGTCTGTCAGTGTACTTTGCAGTGAACCTTGGCAGATAGCCAGCCTGTGTTAGGTAATGTTTTTTCTACCTTGAAACCATTTTGGCAGTGATGAGATAAAACTGGCCGGTGAACATCAGAGTCCATTACTCGCTGTCTCAGATTCGTGAAAAGTTTTTGTGCTGTAAAAACTAATTTCAAGGCAACTGTCCTTCCTTCTTCTGATTACAGTTTTCATTTTAGGGGATTTAGCTTATGCAACCTGCAGCATGACCACTCATCTTTGAAGAGGTTCGCTGTGAAATTGAGACAATGTTTTTTTCCTTAAGCGACCTCACTATATGGCCAGCCTGCCTCCTTCATATCACTTGAAACACCTTGACAGCTAACAACGCAAAAGCCTCTGGTGGCCATGAAATGCAAAGCACTCCCCCATACTTATTGTAATCATCCATCACGTCCGACCATCTCTTCCTTGTGTCTGTCAACAAACAGCTGCTGACCGAATCGGTGGTCACATCCTTTTCTCTGAGCGGAAACTCAACACCATCTGTGGCTGGATTGTGAGTGCAGGTGGGCGATTTCCCTGTAAATGTTAGTGAGTTGGCTGAAGACCTTCAGAGCTCTGCCAGGTCTCAGTGTGGAGGATTTGGCTGAGTTAAAACCTGCATATGTATGTTGCTCTGCTGCACGACTGGACACCATCTGCAAAGTGTCGCCTGTCCTTCTGTGTCACTCTGTGTGTGTGTGTGCAATCATGAGATTGTCAGAATGATTACTTGTGAAGGAGTTAGGTATTTTAATTCCTAATGAACTTGTGAGCGGTATTTTTATTCCGCTTGTTTTGTGTTTTTAATAACTAAATGGGTGACAAATTTTATTCAGACTCCTGCATAAATTCTATGAGGAAATTTTTCAGGTGCATCTTCTCTACAAGTCATTATGATCACATCTGGTGAGACGCACACACATTCTTCTTCCTCTGTGTTTTTCAGTTTAATTTCAAGAAGCAGCACCGGCACAATGGAATCCGTTTGACTGTGTGTTCAGACAGAAAGCAAAGTAAATTTTGCAGATGGTACGATTGAATACAAAGTCAATGAAAAGACACAATTAAAAGTGAATTTGTGTTGTTGTGGTACAAATTGATGTGTAATGACAGAAATACTGTCATTATGCCATTATGAAACGATCACTATCTGCCTTGTTGACCACATAACAGCTAAACTTCATACAGATGACATTGCCCATGTAATTACTTCGCTGCGTGCCTCCAGCGTTTGCATCATGCAAACTAATGCACATATAAAATGAATGAGCTCACAAACACTGCTGACGGACATGTGACACCCTTTGCAACATTATGAGAAGAACGTTGAGGAAGGCAGTGAATGCGGGTCATCTGCAAACCAGCTGTGGTTCAACCCCCACCTCCTTTCCACACAGCACATAATGGCTGTACAAAAAAAAAATACTTCAGATCAGCAGAGAACATCTGAGCAAAACCAGTTGAGAGCAGAAGCATCGCAGGTAATGGAGGCCACCCATTCTTAACCTCGGCTTCCCATTATACATCCACTCAGTGGGTTATTTCAGCAGCTGCATGCATGGGGACAAACACGTATGCACAAAAACAGAACTTAAAACAGATATGTAAGGACTAACGAGTGGATAATGGTGGGTTGTTGATGGGCTGGGTCCATTATGTCTTCCATCATCTGTTGTTGGATGTTTGTGTAACTGTCTCAGCAATGGCAGGTGTTTTCATTTTGGATCAGGGCCTTTACTAAAGCTTGTGGTACTGTCTGGCCAGCTGAGATGAGATTTTGCTCCTCTGTTTCATTCATTCTTATAAACAGAAATCATGCTGAGTCTGAAATAACCATAAAAAAATTGAGAAAATGAGAAAAATTCAGGTGAATGTTTTTGCTGGTGTTGTAAAATATAATTTTACATGTTTTAAAGAACCATACCAGAGCATGTTTTAGCCCAGTTCCTACAAATGACAGACACTTCACAACACAGTACCATGCAAACTCATTTTTACTCCTTCCAACCACAGCTCGTTTCCTCGTTTCTCTATGAATGACAATGCAGTTTCACATCACAATTAACATGATTTATCATCCTTTGTTTCCATTGCTGTTGTATGACATTGAAGATGTTACAAGTCACATGTGACAAGTTAATAATTTGAGAATAACTGGTAAGGGCTGCCTGGAAGCTGAATACTTTTGATAAGATCACTTCATCCACATTATAATGCTAAGGTGCTAATGTATTAAAGAGAAGTCTCTGCACAATGTGCAAATAAGAAAGATCTGAAGCCAGATTTTTACTATTTGCAAGTACTAAGAAAATCTGGCTTCAAATCTTTCTTATTTCTCCATGACAGGAAATATTCATCACTAAATAAGCAACAATCAAAGCTCGGAAAAAACCCCAACATAAATTGGCATTATCTATTTGACAAAAACTCTGACTGTGTGGTTTGAATAGATAGATGAGAAAACCACAACAAAAAAAAAAAAGAAAAACAGAAATCTCTAATGTGAAATAACCAAAACTTGGCAGAAAATTGTGTCTTCATGTGGGACCTCATATTACGAAAAACAGGTCAACAGAGACTCAGCTCAAATAAACAAGATAAAGTTTATTACTTATTCTTGGGAAGAAAAGGTTGAAGGGGAGTAAGGATTGCAAATGCAGTGGACAGAGGGAGGCAGGCAGACCAGCAGGGAAAGGTTGACTGGGGCATGAAGGCAGGGTGGTGAGTGGGGCTCCATGAATGCATTACTGTCTGGATGACCAGGGAATGAGCTGGGGAGGGGGCAGGCCGAGTGAGCTGAGAAAGGAGTAAAGGCGAGGTGGAGAACGGGGCTGGATGTCTGGCTGGCAGGGGAATGAACAGGGAAGCAAGCAGGCGAGGCGGTAGGTTTTGGAAGGCTGGAGACCAGTGAGGCAAAGATGGTTTGTTGAGAAAGCAAGAAGTGAGAAAACACAAGGAAAACAGCCCAGACTGTAAATCCACATAACAAGTAACAATAACAAGCAGATGACATGCAATAATTCTTGTCTTTCTTCATTTGGCTTTCATAAGCACAGAGGAACAAATATAAATGCAATATATTTGTTCCTCTAAACTAAAACAAAGTTATGGCTGTAACTTCCAGAATCCTTGGCTATTTTGGCTGGACAGGCCACAGTCCAACACTACATCCCAGAATGTCCATGACTAAGTGAGTGATAGAGCAGACGAAGGCCAAGTGTTGTGGGTTTCCCATTGGCTGTTGCTGTTTCACAATGAATTGGCACAAACAGTTTCTATGATGTCATCAGGACGCCTTGATAGGCAGTGTTTCCAACTTAGCATCTTTGTCACTGTTACTGACTTTTCAAAGACCTTTAACGACTTTTTTCCCAAAAAAGCACCTAGCGACAAGTCTAGCGGCCTTTAAGTGGAAGAGAGCCACCAGTATTGCCCTGCAAGCGAGAGGTCAGGCTTTCCCTTCTCAGGTACACCTCTCGATGGGTGTCATTCAATAGAATGTATGGCAGCTGATATAGATATAGACAGGAACAAGCATCTAACTTTCTCTGTGAATATATATATATATATAACAAGTAAATATAAGAGAACAGCTTTATTGGTAATTCAGCTGTATTAAATTACTATCTATGTGAATACAGAGAGAAGGAGAGAATTAAACAGTCTTCTGAGCTACAGCCAGGGCTCCCACAGTGACAGTTTTACATTACTGAAATGTCAAAAATTTAAATTAGCAAGATATTTCACAGCAAACTTTTCACTGGCTGACTGGACGGCACAAATTACGTGAAAAATGTGGACACAGCTACTGTATCACAAGTATGTTGCTAATCCCCAGTAGTATTAAAACAGACTCCTCCCACATGAACAAACCAGAACAGCCATGCTCAAACATGATCTCTCTCAGTGCAAATGTAAACAGAAACCCAGTAGAGCAGACAGACAGATGCATGTAAATGCAAACTGGAGTCCCACTGAAGGTTGTAATCTATTATGCGCTTTGACATAATGAGTGATTGGACTTGGATGACGGATGTCAAGCCGGATCTCTTGCCACCACTGTGTGATCCCGCTGTCCACTGAGTAAAGGTTCATAAATCAACAGAAAGTGCATAGCGTGTGAACCAGCGACCGCACAGGCTAATGGTGAGCTGCAGAGCATAGCGTCTAGGATCACAAATGTCTGAACAGTGTGTTCATTTATCTAACAGGAGCATCTGAGGGACAGTCAACAGTGAGTGCCACATTAAACACTGAGCTGAGTCTCTCCTATCCTTGTTATTGTAAACAGTGCCTCTGAAAACAGTTGATTGGCAGCAATGAAACAGGAGGAGAAATAATTTGAGAGAAGTGGATACTGTTTCTCTTTTTCTCTATTTTTTTAAGTAACTTGCACTTTTCAAATTACAATCTCTCATTATCATTTTAAACGTTATTACCTTCCTGTTGGCTCAACCTGCCCAAAATGTTGCTATAACCTTTCTAATGGCTTATCAAGAATGAGTTTAGTTCAAATGACTCTGGGTATGTTGCTGCAGCTGAGTGACCTTTTAAAATGGGAGCCAGAAGAAAAAAAACGACTCTGCAATAATGCGTTCGATGTTTAAATACCAGTGTGGACTTTCAAAGAGTGAAAAATCTGTTATATTCCTGATGTTTAGGTTGTTGGAAATGAAAGGCTCTCAAGCATTACACTGCATGTGTATTAGTGTCAGCAGTGCAGTGGATGTTTTTTGTTTCTGTAGCCCTTACACAACACAGTGACACACAAGTAATTAGAGAATTATAGTGGACCTCTACTGACCCGCAGTGTGCTTCAGTAATTACACATTTGCTTCTCTTTTTGTACCTATAGCCGATGTGACACAGTCTGCTCACACTCTACCACACAAATCAATTAGACTATTCATTCTGGGGCCTTGTTTGTGCCTGCTGATGGTGCTGGCATGCCTATCTGTTAAAGAAGACAGGTCAGGGCCAAGGGCCCATAAAGTGGTGCAAGCAGAATCGGGCTGTAAATGAGGATCGGACTCACAGATTCAACATGACCTGTCCCCTCACTGTGAATCTCAAATACTTGTGTGAAATTCTTTATAAGGGGGAAAGTGTCATTGAAAGGTTTGATTATTAACTCAGTGATGGTCAGTACTGAAATAAAGACCTTTATTAGTAACCTTGGAAGCTATACTAAAACTTTGGGAAATGAGAAAAAAAAAATCTGGAAATACTACCTGAACAAATATTTTTAGCAAGGCTAGCTGTGTTGCTCAGAAATGCCAGTCAAACCCACACTTTGTCCAGAGTGAAATATTTCAACAACTAATAAGTTGCCATGAAAGTCTGTACAAACACTCATTGTCCCCAAAGGACCCTGATGCCTTTGGTGACATTCATGGCCCCTCAGGGAAAAACACCATAACTTTGTGATTACTTGACCAGTGATCTAGTACCATCAACAGGTCAAGTTCAGTTTGTCCAATAGTTGTCCAATTCCCATCAGCCTCAGCTATACTTTGTTTTTAGTGCTAGTTATGTCAGCATGCTAACACACTCAGCTATGATGGTGGCAAAAGTAATGAAGTGCTAAACATCAGCATGTTAGCATTGTCACTGTATGTTAGCATTCAGGTGTTAGCAATTAGCTCAAAACACCCCTGTGTGTGGACATGGATGCTTGGATGGACAACATGGATGCTAACATGCTAAACCCTCATGGTGAACATGGTAAACATTGCACCTGCTTAAAATCAGCATCAGCATCATGATTGTGAGCATGTTAGTGTGCTGTAACATTTAGTTTCAAATACTGCTGGGCTTCAGTACAGCCTCACAGAGCTGCTAGTGTGGCCATAGACTTCTTTGCCTTGTTTAAGCTAGTGTTAATTTTGTTATCAAAAACTGTAACAAAATAGACTCTTCAACAACCTTGAGGACATATCTTATTAAACAATAACTATGACTAAATCTCGGTACAGTATTGTTGACAAAAAGAGAGGTGACTTGGAGTGGAGTTTAAACATAAAAACAATTCTCCTTTCTTTTCTTCATGAATTAAGAGGAGAAGGAATTACATTGTGGGTTTTTTTTGCATGCAATGCTAAATAAGGCTTCTGCAGTGACGTCATACTTCATCCTCATATCTATATGCAGAATAGGCATATTCTTGACAACAAATTCCTACTCTCAGTTTACTAGTCCACACTGGGAGACAGACCTCAAAACAGCCATGTAATTAGATTAACACACCCTGTCAACATGTTTTGCCTGTGGCTGAATTTAATCGTACACTTTATGAAAAGCTGTTTTTAATCCTGTTTAACTTTTTGCTAAAAGTCACCCTCTGTGTGAAGGTTACAGGCTCAGATGGAGTACCCATGTGGAGAGATTTTCTTGGATAATTATAGAAGTGAGCAATATGTTTTCTCTAGGGGGCTGTATGGACATTTTGTACCTTTGTCAGCCAGTAAGAGCAATGCTAATTAACTGCGACATATATAAAATTAAAAAAAAAAAACCTAATGGCATGGTTTCCTCTATTTGCGCCCTCCAATCTTCACCTATGGCTTTCACACCTCATTTCCACAGCCAGTTGCCACAGACGGGTATGACCAATACATTGTGTACCCAATTCAATAATGAACAATGATATCCTTTTTCTCAGTTTTTTCTTCTTTTTTTTTCAGATGGCAGACACTGTGTAGGTCAGGTTGGTGTGTCTGCTTGGGATTTTGTACGTATATGTACATAAATATATTCATCTCCATGTGCTCTGCCAATATGTTTGAGCCTGTTTAAACAAGCATTTGTCACAGGACAAGCCACTAAGCAAGGTCATAAAGTGTGTTATTGCCCTTTAACTTCTGCTTTTTTCCCCCCTCTCCCCTTCAGTTACAATGTAAATTTAGTTTAGTGAGAAGGCACATTGAGAGCTGTTGTATACAGTACCATAGTAGTTTAACATTACAGAGAGGTGGCCTTCTCTTGCTCATCGCTCCACCTGTTTGTTTGAAAACCAGATTCACTTTGGTCAACAAGTGCAATAACTATACAGAACTATATCCATTTCATAAACTGAAAAAATAACCACTGTCACATTAATACATAGGCACAAAAAAAAGAAGAAGGGGCCCACTAGCCACTGGTACGAATTATAAATCTGATAGACTGATAGATGTCTTGCGGAAAATTATTTTGTGTTTTTCTTTTCTCATACTGTTTTTGTGTTCGTGCTTTACAAGAATAATAAAATGTTCTTAAAAGATATTGAAATTTCCCCAAGCGAATGTTTTTTTTTCTTATTGCTGTTAATCTTTCAGCACATTGCTTCATTACAAAGTTAAGAACCTATTTTGTTCTAACAGAACAGGATTTCTTCCACTTGGGGGTTGCAATATAAACCTAAGCTGACACAAGACAATTCATGGCTGTTTTTTTTTTCAGACATTTAGACTTTGTTTTTAGAATGAATCAATAATTACACCTCTAAAACAAGCTTGGGTTGAACTAGTCCAATTCAGTAGACATATGCAACTATTGACGATGCTGACATTGATTAGACATTGCTCTTTTTAAAGGTCAGAAGCCAAAAAGACTGAGAACCACTGTCTTATGATCAGTTAAAGCAAAAGTTCAACATTTTTACGTAATATACTTATTCACTGTCTGGCAGAGTTAGATAAGACGATTGATATACCACTCATGTGAACTAGTTAAATATATGGATACAAACAAAGGGTAACAACTAGACTGTCTGAAAGTGACAAAATCAACCTACCAAAGCTCACTAATAATTATAGCAGCTATCAAAACGGCTAAAAAAGCAACTTTAGTACAATTATAACGAAGACGAAGAGCTAGTGTGACCTTGTATACCTATTAACTTACTCAAAAAATATTTATGTGGGTGTGTAAAAAGTAAAATCTGCTCCACAAAGGAAGACAGTTCATTATGTTCCTTGTCTTCCTAACAGAAAAATATACTGTGAGAAACAGAATATGAATGACAAAGAAAGAGAAAGAAAGAGAGGAGAGGACCAGCAACTAGCTCTCATCAGTGTAAAGATGATAATTGGTGGCTGACCCTCTGACGTCCATCATCCTCTGCTGAATAGTGGGGTGACAGTGACTAACACTGTCCACTGGGAGCGGTTCACTGAGAGTAGCTGCATCACGTGCACACGCACAAGCTCCAATGTACACTCCAGTTCACACTCCAAACTCAAACACACACACGCAAATTCTCAAACACACGCATTAAAACTCGTAACCCTGCATGCAGAGTCTTATTTGTATGCTTATTTGTAGTACCCACTCACCGGAGTCATCACTCACTAATGCGTGTAATTAGGGCTCTTTGATCAGGCTGAATGAGTACTCAGTAACTACACTGAGTAGTAATAAAAGAGGTTTCCGAGCCATTTGTTGTGTGTGTGGTGGATGAGTGGGTTCATGCATGCATTTACTGTTCTATTTTTTTTTTCTTTCCAGCTACATGCTGCTCAGCACTGAAAGTTAAATGTCAAAACATGTAAAATAATGGGTTTGCCTTGAATCAAAGTTAATATAAAGTGACTGGTAAATGTGACAGTTTCATAGTATTTATAAATCTCACGTCAGGCCCAATTAGTGCTGTTTGTGGTTGAAACACTAAACTAAACATAGAGTTGCAATCAGCTGCTTAAAAGGAACATCAACATGAGACACGCTGAAGTTTGAAATAAGCAGTGCATCGTGCATTTCTGGGCCTTTTGCTCCTGGATGACTGGTCAAACAAGGAAGTGATGTTACATCAGGGGAAAATTTCAGTTTGTCCAATGCTCTTATGCCTAAATACCTTAAAAAAAAACAAACAAAAAAAACAAGCTAATGACAAACAGCCTCGGCTACTGTGTGTTAAGTGCTAATTAACCAATGTTAGCATGCTAATACCCTCAGCTATAATGGTGACAAAGGTAAACATGACATGCTAAACATCTGCCTGTTACCATCGTCATTGTGAGCATGTTAGCATGCTGATATTAGCATTTAGCACTGCTGTGTTTAATTACAGCTGTCGCATCCAGTGGGCTGCTCAGATGGTCCCATACACCGAGTTGGGAGGTTGTTCTGCTGACATCAGTGTGCTCATATTTCACGTTTTTCCATCTGAATGTGGAAACAACACTGACGCTTCAGCATGTATTGTATTTCATAGCTGAGAGCATTTAAATACGCTGATAGCTGTTTCCAGTATTTCCATGACAGTGAAGAGGACAGGAGGTGGATCAGGTGACATGCCATAACATAATGCTAAATCACAAATTAAATGGTAGCACAACAATTGGATATGCAATATGTGAATTTGTCCTATCAACCTAAAGTTTGTTATTATCATCAACCAAACTTGAACTTTTGTCCGTCATGTTTCTGTGTATATAACTTGACATCAACTCAGAAAATTCGCAAGAAATTTTCACTGACTTTCCAAGTTTATGTTCCGACTTGAGTGGACGTTCTCATGAATTTTCCCAGTTGGGAATTTCCAATTATTCTGGCACCACATGAATCCACTAAGCCCCTCAGGGCCAATAGTATGGATGTAGACTTTTAGTCAACAGGTTCTTACAAACAAAAGATGGAACAGACTTAGTATAGAAGTATGAACCATACTACTATACCGCTTGATCCATCAGGGTCGCGGGGTGGTGGAGCTGGAGCCTATCCCAGCTGACTACGGGCAAGAGGCGGGGTACACCGTTGACGGGTCGCCGGTCAGTCACAGGGCTGACACACAAAGACAGACAACCTCTCATGTACAATCACACCTAGGGGCAATTTAGAGTAGCCATTTAACCTAATGTGCATGTTTTTGGGATTGTGGAAAGAAGCTGGAGTACTCTGAGAAAATGTACTGGGAGAAAAACCCGGGAGAACATGCAAGCTCCACACAGAAGAACCCAGACCGGGCTTCAAACCTTGAACCCTCTTGCTGTGAGGCAACAGTGCTAACCACTGCGCCACCCGTTGAACCACATAAAAATTGTTCTCAAACCAGAAATGTGAACAAATAAAATATATACTAAAAGCGTACCTGGAAATACAGGAAAAAGCTTCAACCTAACATACTGATGGAATTACAAGGCCATATTCTAAAAAGAAGCCTTTGTTAATATTTTTTTCTGGTGTGTAATTTGTCATAATATCTTTCTGCTCCATAGTACAAAAGTCTTGAATGAGGAATATAGAAACGATTTAGCTGTTTTTTTAAAAGCTTGTCCAGTGGGGCTAAAAATGTACATATGCAATGATGGTAGGCACTTTCTAGGTTAGGACTGTACACTGGTGCTAGAGAAAAGGTCATGGAGGACAGGTGTGGATGGATGTGGATCACCAAAAACATCAGGATTAATCCTTCTGTACCATGAATGAGGCAGTATGGTCACAACTTATAGAGATATGTGTTTAAATTGTTGTTGAACCGACTGTCACGGTGGTGTTAAAATCTTTCTCTCTGTAGTTCATCTGTCAACAAATCATGTCTATACAATAAACATATATGTTCAAGATGCAAAATTAACCTTTGCGTTTAAGTTCGATGCTGTTTCAAATCTTGTTTGATGTTAAATAAGCTTTACTTTAGGCCTGTTCATGTGACACTCCTGAGAATTTTAAAGTGATAGGGTTTGAAATTGCCTCGACTTTCCGCTGACATTGTCATTGACTTGCAGTCAGGCACAAAATTAACAAATCTACATACATCGTCTCCTACTTTGACATTTAGGCTCGGTCAAATCTGGTGAAATTGGAAGTTACAACTGACTTTAAAAATGTAATTTTCTTATCACAACAGGGACTTTACATGTGGCGCCATCTCTTCCTGCGCAGGCCCATGCAGCATGCTCAGATAATCATTAGGCTGATAATTGGACAGACTAGCGAGGCTATTATTGCTGATAATGCTTCCAGAGCAGGCTCTCATCTCTTTAATCACACAGGACAAATGAGTAATTTTTGACAGTGGGGTGGGCAGCCACCTCCAAACACCTTGACATTCATTATTAGAAGATGACTCACAGATCCCCAAAGGAGAAACAAGTGTGGAGAACCTCTAATGACAAAAAGAGATTCTCTTATTATTGATGTTCAGTGGGTTAGTCAGCCATTGCTGTAAGAAGACACTGAAGAGTGATTCAGTCACTCAGGAAGTTTTTGAATGGATTTAAAGCTGGAACAACAAAGAAAAAAAAACAACTTTTAAATGGGCACAGCAGCAACTGCTATCATGCTGGTGTCGGTTTGATTATTATATCTCCAGTACGAATCACATATTGCCTAATGGGTAACACTTTGCACATTTCCAAGAATTTATTAATGTTTTTGTCACCAATTATAACTTCTCCTATGAAGAATCGAGAGAGTCTAAATAGCTGAATGAATGGCTGAAAATTCTCACTTAAGAGTTCTATCAGAGCTTTCCGCTGCATCTCATGGCCTTCATCAGCAGATGAAGTTCACTCAGTTGTCATTATGAGTGAGGAAATACTGAAATAAATTCTTCATTACTAAATGTAATGGATAATATAATAAATTACATTTACATGATGCATTTCACACAAATGTTTTACATTATACTGCACCGTACACCACCTAAAGATGCTTCACAGGTCTAGGGTAAGTTGTTTACAAACATACATTTACATTAAAATGGCCTTATCTCTGTTTAAAACTACATTATAGTGTGTTATAAACCATTGTTATTTTTTAATATACTGTTTAAGAGTGCAAAAATTGGTTACTTATAAAATAAAATGTCACTGTGTAGCGTAGTCAAGTTACTGATCCACTGTATTAACTGTGTTCAGAAAGCCTTTAGATTTTGGGGCAAGTTTGGCCAAAGCATAAACTGCTGAGATAAGAGTAGTGCTGCTTCCATCTGCTGTAGGACAGTAAGTACTGCAGTCTGCTACAGGAGGATTTAAACAGACACAAACAGCAATTTACATCACACAGCAGCAGCTCTCATTAACACTTTGATTTTAAGGTCACAGTATTTGTAAGGTTTATTTACTGAGTAATGAAAATCAGTGATTCTTTATCCACCAGTGTACTTAATTTCTTAAGCAATGTTTGGCAAGCACTACATGCATTTGTACCGTTCAAATAATTGTTATTCAGTGCTTTATTTTATTGAAGAGGGCAACATCATCCAGGTTGATCAGATGATCTGCTGTGGAGAGGATATATTGATCAGTATTAAAATTCTGTGTTGGTTGGGTTAATCTTAAAACAGTTCTGGGAGCTTTATTAGTTGTAATCCTGGTGGGTTAGCCAAATGTCTATATATATATATATATATTATGATAATTGCACGTACCAGGGGTAAGATAAATAAATATAGGAATATGGTCCCTGAGAGAAGTATTGCACATGTATGGAGCAGCTGTACAGATAAGTAAAAATATAGGTCAGTGTCCTGTTGAAAGGCTACAGAGCATTCAAGAGTCTGATAACTTGTGGAATGAAGGAGTTGCAGAACCTGGTTGTTCTGCTTCTGATGCTTCGGTACCTCTTTCCAGAGGCCAGAAGGGAGAACAGTCTGTGATGTGGGTGTGAGTTGTCTCTGGTGATCTACATGCTACATAATGCTTTTAGTTTATGTAAACCTGTATTTCACATTTATGATAAGTTAATAGTCCTCATTGTCTGGAGTGAATTCTAATAAAAGCTATGATAAGAGTAGAGACCATCATTTGTGGTCAAAGGACACTGACTGTACTGCAAAATACTGAAGAAAGAAGAAAAAAGGGACTGTTGGGAAATGTAGGGGATAAATTCCCTGGACCACAGTATCAGTTAAGTCATGGTAACAGACGAGCAGTCGCTTACATTTCAGTCTCACAGCAAAGGTGGAAAAAAAACACACACCATTCAGTATGGATTAAAACAAATCGTTTAAAGTATTTTCAGAAACATTTTGTTTAGGGTTAACTACCTGGCTGAAAAGCATCAGCTGGTCCATACCAGTGGTCTGATTGCTGGTAAGTCCATAGTTTCTAACCCACATCCTCTGTCCGAAAAGCTTATTGTTCCTGTCGACATGAAGAGTCCATTGCCAGCCATCTGACAAAGAGAGACACAGAGTAGAAAGTGAAGAGAAAGTCACTGATCACATGATATGTGTTCATCCAGGAGAGATTATAAATGAGTATAATTTACAGCAGGTCAGCAACTCACCACAGAGAGACCTCCACTCATCAGTGGTGGTGAAACTGTGGAAGAGGAAGTCAAAAATGATTAAGAAGCCAGGCCTGTTAGTGATTTAAAACAAGATACACAAAGAAATTGATCTGCCTAATTTGTATTTGCTTCCATTAACACAGTCACAGGCATCAGTGTTACAGCACTTTGTCAAACTAAATAAACTGAAATATAAATGACTGCCTGACTAAATGAATGAATAAATGAATTTTCTTTTTTTTTCTTCTTTCTTTTTCTTTCTCTATCATTTACGAGCAAAAGTCAAAACGTTCTTCACTTTTCCTAAATTCACTGGAGCACAACACAACACATATGTGTGACATAACACAGTGACACAAAAATACCTTTCATAAGTCATCAGCAGGGGTTGTTCATACTCACCGCAGGGTTTTGGATCCTGAGTGGCAGCAGCTGCCAGCAGCAGGCTGAGGCAGGACAACACACCGATGAAGTTCATGTTGAAAAGCTTCGGCAGCCGAACGAGGAGAAGGGATGAGTGCTTACCACCTCCGTACGTATGTATGTATGTATATAAGATATATGTCTGCTCACAGCAGGCTGCGTCACTCCACATGGTTCATTTTTTTTTCTGACTGCCCCCGACAGTCCTCATCTGTAAATGTTGGTGTGACATATGACCATTGATAAGATAATGCAATACATCACGTCTGTTTTTATTTTTGAGATCTCATGGAAATGTTATGTTTGCCTTTATTTTTAGATGCTGTGCCTTATGATTGTTTTTTCCACATTAAAAGAAGCACTAGATTTAGCGTGTTTGAAATGAACACTTTTGGTCAAATGGTATATGATACTGCACATATTTATATATGTCTTTTTACTAAAACATACGTTCAGAAAATGTGAATGGACGTTTGAAGGCCTTTAGACATTTTGTGAACATTTAGACATCAATGTCCTATGCAACTTTCTTACAGTACACCTGGAGATTCAGTGCCTTGTTAAAAAAACACAATTACCTGTAGATCAAGAATTCGTGGGTGTAAACCCTCCAGTCCGTGAGACTTTTGACTGCATGTTGTACAGAATAAATCCACCTGCTTTTTTTCTCAGCCTGCAGGGCTGCATTTATCTGAAGTACATCTCGTACTTAAATAAGCCTGTTGGTCTTTCCTGGTTTCCTTTGTTACTGAGTGCTGTGTCAACTCTTTTTATTATTTTAGTTGACAGCTTAAATTAGCTGAAAAATGTAATTATCGTACTAACATAGTATTCAGTCAGTGAAGCGGATTTGTTCCATTGTTGCATATCTCATTTTAATCCTCAGTGTTTACAGTGTAATGATGGGAATATTTCCAATCAGAGCACTACATATTAGGTAAAAGGAAAAATGTATGACAGCTAAACCTGCATTGCACAAATGTTCACAGGTTAGATTGTTTCTAATGGAAATAACAACCACTGAACACTGATAATGACCATAAAAAACAAACAAACAAACAAAAAAAAACGGTTACCTCTCACTCAGGTGCTTGGTCTTTATCTGAGGACTGACAGCAGTTTATCAACAACACACATACATAATAATAATCCAGTGAGTCCACATCAGACACCCTGAACAGGAAGTGCTGGTAAAAATAATTTGATTTAGGGATTCAGTTACCACTAGGCCTTGTGGCTGTAGCAGGTACTGACAGATCATTGGTTGACAGCACAAAAAGGATACAGGCCTTACCTGAAAACCCAGGTGAACTCAGCTAGTTTCCTGCCATGGCTCACTCGACTGTGTGGTCTTGGCAGCCCGCCCTGGTCCCTCTTCTGTTACCCAGCTTTCACTAAGCTCGACTGGTTTCACTTCTTTTAGGTTTAATAGACACAGAAAAACAAAACCAAACTACTGCAGCTATCATTCATTCCATCAGTTCCCTCTCTTGCATCTCTGCCAAGCTCATATTAGACAAATGAAAACCTCTGACCCTGACAACAAGGTAAAACATGAGACCTCCTCAAGCATGTTAGCATTGTCTTTCTGAGTATACTAGCATGTTGATTTTGGCCTTGTCTGCTCAAAGCACTGTTACGTGAAAAGAATCAGCTTTTTATGTAATGCCATGTTTGCCTTTTCATGAGGCAAACATGGAGTTTGTGTCTTGAACGTTCAACTTTCCTACACGGAAAAGCAAACCTGAGCTAAGCAACTCCTGACTTGGCTGCTGAGAAGCAAACTGCATCATAACAAACATTAAATGGTTTAAGTTAAAAAAAGGAAAAAAAAAAATTCAAATACTTACATAACATGATGCATATTATATTTATTTTCCAATATGCATATTAAATTAGCATCTTTTTAAGTAGATTCCCTTGGCATATCAAGGTGGATGGCAATTATTAAACCAAACATCTTCTGAGCAAGGAATACTTCAATTATTTCAGTGCAAAACAGCTAAAGCCAAGTTAATTAAAATAAGATAGCCCCCACCCCCAAATTTAAAAAAGAAAAAATTTTTTTCTTCTTCTTTTTTTTTTTTTTTTAAAAGCCAGTAGTTAACATGTATAAATGAAAAACAAAAAGCAAATCGGGTGACCATCCATAAAAACCCTTTTCTTTGTTTAGTTGTTTGTTTAGTAGTGGTTCCCTTGTTTTCTAGCAAAGCAACAACTTACAAATTTCCACCTCATATACATATATGAATATCAACATTGTGTATATTATAATATAATCTTGTTACAGTTTCTACATTAGGTCCATATTAATTAAGTGTTAATAGTTACATGAGGTGAATTTCTGTCCATTTGGAGTTTAGAGTTACTCAGGGTTACTGCGTATTATCCATGTCAGAGTGACAATAAGGGGTGGCACGGTGGTGCAGTGGTTCCAGGTTCGAATCCTGGTCTGGGCTCTTCTGTGCCGAGTTTGCATGTTCTCCCTGTGCTTGCGTGGGTTCTCTCCGGGTACTCCCACAATCACAAAAACATGCACGGGTTAGATTAATTGGCTACTCTAAATTGCCCATAGGTGTGAGTGTGAGTGTGTGCATGTGTGGTTATCTGTCTTTGTTTGTCAGCCCTGCGACTGACTGGCGACCAGTCCAGGGTGTACTCCGCCTCTCGCCCATAGTCAGCTGGGATAGGCTCCAGCTCCCCCGCGACCCTGACGGATTAAGCGGTAGAAAATGGATGGATGGAGTGACAATAATTTGGTGCCATGGTTTTCCATAACTGTAAAGACTGAGATTCACTGTCATATACACCGTGTCATCCACTAGAAACGTTTTTGAACTTTTCTTTTGTCAGAAATGTCGAGTTATACGCAGAAACCCCGAGTACTGCATGTGTGACCTTGTGCAAGTGGAGATGGGCACACACACACACACACACACACACACATTGGTTTGTTGTGTAATGTCAGTCAAATGATCGCTCTCTTCTCCACAGTCACTGTTCATTGTGAGTGGATCGAACAGTGGTTCAAAAGGCATCGTCTTCATCTGGCATCGTCTCAAACAAAACAGCTGAAACACAAAATTTCAAGAACGCAGACACCTTGTCATCCACTCGCTGCAAACGTCTCATTCATTCCTCATTTCCATTACACATTCTCTCCATTCACTGCTCAGTTTAGTCTACCTGCAGCGCATCAAGCTCACTCTGCAGTACTGTGAGTGAATTTGAAATAAATTAAATTAAATTAACACTTGGCTCACTGGTCCATCTCTTTTCTTGTCTAGACATCTTTAGCTCTTTATCTTCTTTAACCCACATTTCAAAACTTTTTGGAGCATTCCTAACACTGGTCCAGCCTCTGTTCATTAAACATAAACTCTACTTTGGTGTCTACATGAACATCTGCTCCTCCTATAGCTTCCTCTACCTGACTCCCTACTTGGCAACTACGCTAAACCTACTTTACTCTTACAAACTACAGTTCTACTGTATGTATTTACTTTTCTTTTCAGTGTCCTGCTACTATTTCAACAAATCACAGCTTTGCACCAAACATCCTAACACGCAGGGAATACATACACACACACACACGCTCGTCCAAAGAAGCGCACACAAGAAATGAATGGACCAAATGAACGTCAAAAGGTCAGTGGCAGAGTGCAACGAAGCTGTACATAGAGATTCTGAAATGCAGATGGGACATGCAGGTGATTTGAATTGGCAGGTTGGAAGTTTAAAGTGTTTGTGTTTTGTTCTGTCTTGGTTTCGGCAGGTTTTTGAGTTTGCTGGCAGAGGTTCTGGCAAATGGGTCAGATTGATGTAGAAGTGATGAGAAAAACACTGAGTGGCATAAACCTTTGAAGACCTTTCTTATTTGGGGCTGCACATAATCTTTTTTTTTTTTTTACAGTGGGGTTGGGACGTGAACAGATGAAACCAGTGTGAGAGCGAGGAGGAAGCCACTTGATGCAAAGAAGCCTGAACAGTTTAGAGGATGAGCTGTGATCCCCCTCCAGAAAAGATTTCAGAGTTTCAGAAGTTGCAGGAGCTGAGTGTGACGTCCATGTCTCTAGTCTTTATGGACCCGAAATTTGTCCCTTGTTCTTGTTTGAACTCCCTCTATTTCTCAGTGGCCTTCTGTCAGCAGTCGGAGACTTCAGAGGTGTTCGAGTCACTGGCGAGTTTCCTGCGTTGCCTCACGGATTTCTCCTCATCCTGCAAAAGCGAAACAGAGTCAAGAATATAATGTTTAAAAAAAAATAAAAAACACACTAAAAATACCAAAAATACACTAAAAAAAAAAGTGTACTTTTGGGCGACCACTTTGAGCAGCAAATTAATATACTCATTTGGTCAGAAAGTGCAACAGTGTGGGGCATTGATTTGGTTTTTTTTTTTTTTTTTTAAATAGTTTTTTCGTAGGAATGCAGATCTGTAACATAGAGGATTAAGTAAGATTCATTATATGTTGGACTTTTCATGGGATTTGTGGGTAAAAATTACAATATGGGACCACCAGACTGATCCTTGATGGTTAGGCATGTCTGTTTTCATTTGAATGGCAGGTCATGATTAGGGCTGGGCGGTATATTGGCTTTTTAAGGCATATTGATATATTTTCAAACGAGGTGTAGGATAAGATAATGCTGTTTATACTGATATAGTTTGATGTTGCATTACCATACATAACCCTTTCTTCCGTGAAGTCGTGCCAGTGTTTGCAGTTCTCCTTACTCACCCTCTGCGACTGTGCAAACCGGGCTCAACACACTCGCACTGTATTTTTTGATTTACATGTTTGATTATGTTATATTGTGTGGTTGTATATTTTCAAACAGGGCAGGCCTGTTGTTAGTTGTTGTTTAGATTTTTATTGTTATTTGTTTTGTTAAGCAGGAAACCTGTAACTGTGCTCTATTACAATCGGTCTCTTATTGTCGTTGAAAACAAGGAGTGTTCTCAGAGATGGGTCTATTTTTGTTTAATATAGGCTATTATTGTTATTATTATTTTAAATATTTTTTTCACTAACATGTTTTGCAGCTGTCTAATTTCTAACAGATATTGATATTTGATATTGATATATTGATATTTTGATCGCACTGTTTGAATAAAAGTGTTTGTGACATCTCACATGTGACTCTGACTTACAACTGAACATTTAGCCCAGTTTGTAGAAAATGAAAAGAGATATTGCATATTGATGTTGCATATCAGAGGTATGATTTTTGGTCCATATCACCCAGCCCTAGTCCTGATTACTGATATATATATATATATATATATATATATATTTTTTTTTTTTTTTTTTTTTTTTTTTTTTTTTTTTTTTTCCATGTTTCCCCGCTTGAAAAACCCACTCTCCCCCCCCCCCCCAAAAAA